>CM060403.1:186321619-187031619 GCA_030545235.1 Helianthus tuberosus | reverse complement strand
GGAAGACATAATTTTTTCTGAAGAATTCGCCATGATATATCTGATCCATGCATAATATCATGAAAAACGGATACAAATTTTTGGCTGCTACTTAGTATCGGCAATAGGTCTGAAAAAGTATCTAAAAATAAAAACTTTAGATATCTGTACCCTGTCGAAGTAAGGAACCATGGCATATATGTTTGGAATAGATTCCATTTTGAGAGAGTTGAATAAGCACTATCTCGTTGAAAAGTTCTATACATCTGCCCTTTCTCAACGCATTTCTTTAGACAAAGACTCCGTTTTTTCCTCTTTTCGGATGGTAAATATTTCTCAGAACATGGAGTGTGAATCAAACCCATGTTTGAATTGAAATTGAGATACTGATACAAGTTCTTCCCTTCTGAATCAGATAGATTCATATCTGAAAGAGGTTGACAATAAGTTCTTTCAAAATTGACTATTTGTCCCTCTGTTAGAGGTGTTCCAGAAATGTCTGCGATCGAGTAAATAGCTCTACGAACGAATGGATTAGATCGACTTGGAAATATGGTTTATGGTAATAAAAAATATTTTTTTTTGAAATAATAATAATATTAATAATAATAATAATATTAATAATAATAATAATAATAGATAAATATAGTTATAATTTGGTACTTTAAATCTTGGAAAAATTACAAGTTTTGTCCTTTATCTATATACCTTTTTTCAGGCGGTGTCCTTTTTAACGAATTTTGACAAGTTTTTTTTCCTTTATAGGAAAAATCATTGCATGTCTTGTCCTTTGGCCCTAACCTAGTTAGATTTTCTTGTTAAATCTGTTCACATGCAAGTCACATGAGGGTAGTTTAGTCTTTATACATATAAAGGACAATTTTTGTAAATATTCATATGTATTCTTGCTAAAGATGACCAGGGTGCTTTGACTTTGACATAGTCAACACTAAAACCCAAATGTTTCCAAGAGCTTCAATCCAAAATCTAATAACTATTTTGATTTAAATGATTTTGTTTCTGACGATGTTCATTTGAAGTTGCAATTCCTTTTTGATAACATTGATCTCCCTACTAGAATTGAAGCCACTGTGCCCTGGTTGCAAAGATTCAACTGAAAAAGAAGACCTCTGTAAACCCTTTTGTAACTTCAAATGCATTATTGGAGGCTAGTAGAAGTCAACCGAACAGGGAAAGCCCATCAAGTTCAAGGTTGGATGGAAGCTCATCTAGAATCTCACCATCGTCTTCACCATCCAACCAACACCTCCTCCACTGCAAACACCAAATCTACCACCGTTTCCCCCCTGCAACCACCATCAGGACCCTAACCCTAACCCTAATAACCAGAACCTGCAACTTAATTTCAACACAACAATCTGTTCAAATCTGTACCATCCGAACAAGTAATAACCAACAATCTGTTCAGATCTACAACTTAATAACCAACAACCTGCAACTCTGATTTTGTTGATCCACCACCGCCTCCAATAACCATAACCCGCCTCCACCATTATCATCTGTCACTGCCTCGCCATTATTATCCACCACCGCCATTGTCTCTACCGTTATCATCCACCCATTCCCCACCATTGAGCTTTTGATGGAGAGAGCTTCTGATAGAAAAAGGAGAGAGAGAGAGAGTGCAGACTTGTGTTTATTTTTTTTTTTTCATTTTTAGACAATAGATAATTTTGTTTTACACAATAATCTATGGGGAGGTGAAATGACAATAATGTCCTCATGTGCAAGGTACATGGCCATGCTTAACAAAAAAATCTAACTGGGTTAGGCCCAAAGGACAACACGTGCAATGATTTTTCTTATAAAGGGCAAAACTTGTCAAAATTTGTTGAAAAGGACACCGCCTGAAAAATGGTATATAGATAAAGAACAAAACTTGTAAATTTTCCTTAAATCTTTTGGAGTGACAAATCACTTAAATATCTTAAGAACAAATCTTACTGGGCCTCATAGTCAAACTACATTTAATTAAAGTAGATAAGGGTGTTGTAAGAAAATAGATTAGGGTGTGGGGAGAAAACCCTTTCATATTTTGGCTACAATTGATCATTTATGTATAATCCTTTTTATAATATTGTTAGCAAAGGGTATATGCTTAAAAATTTTAGTAAAGGGTATATGCTTAAAAATTTTCATCTTGATCCCATTCGATCTAAAGATCTTCTTATGTTTCGCAGTATATACATATATAGGGGAAGGATCCACTAAAAAGTGGATTTTGCCTAAGTAGCCTAAGAAGGATTGTGATGATGACATGTGGCACTCCTAATAAGTAGGAATAAAGGGCATTTTAGTCCTTATAAATAGGAGTGAAAATGACATGTGACACCCCTTTGTTTTTTAAAAATACAACAAAAAAATCTAGTACAAAAAAACATAGCACAAAAAATCTAGTACAAAAAATATAGCACAAAAATGTAGTACAAAAAAATATAGCACGAAAAAATTAAGTAAAAAAATGTAGTACAAAAAAATCCAGCACAAAAATTGAGAAAAAAAAATTTAAGACAAAAAAATTCAGCACAAAAAATTTAGCACAAAAATATAGTACAAAAATTCAGCACAAAAAGATGTTATACAAACGTAGAAATACAACACATTTTAGTGAGTTTTTTTAGTCTTCATATTTTATATAGCAATATGGTACTCAAATTAAAGATAAAAAGACGCTCGATTTTACGGTGAAATTTTTATGAAAAAATAATGTCGTATAAAAAAGTTATGAACGTTTAAAAAATGGGGGGTGGAATATGCATGTGCATTGCATGTGGAGAGAGAAAGTTCATAAATAGGATTTTCCCAAAATAACCTTGCACTCCTCCTTTCTCCTACACTTTCATCTTAACCATTGTTTTGAAAAATGAATGGTTAAGATTCCTTCTCATCCTACTTAGACAAAATTAACCTTTTATTTGATCTTACCCCTACATATATATATACACACACACACATATATATATATATATATATATATAGAGAGAGAGAGAGAGAGAGGTGCCTTATATACAAATACAATCAATTACAAATAATTTTAATTAAAGAATAGTAACATCTATATCTATATATCTAATAAAGCAAACCATTGGGGGACACATGTCACCCAATGGTTGATGCCAAATAAGCAGCCATGTCAGCATTTATGTGGCACACCTCATAGTTGAGGATTGAAGGAGTGCTTCTCATTTACGCTCATCACACTCTCTCTCCTCTCAAAACCCTAAAACGATTTCTCTCTCTTTTCCTCTCTGACGAACACGGCGAACACAGGGACTATCATCGATCCAATAATTTTGTTGAAGATTCAACGGATTTGAAGACAAATCATCTACGGTACTATCTAATTAGAGTATTTTATGATCGATTATATGTTTTAATATGGCTAATTTTGCAGGAAATCACATCGGCCGGGATCAAATCGGTGAGTTAGTGAAGAGGTATAACCAATCTTGATTAGGTAAGTGTCTTCATTGACGGTATTCATGCTTGATTCCGATAACCCCATCCGTTACATACGATTTCGTTTTCTTTGATTCGTTTGTTAGAGTAGCGTAGGCGGTTGATGTTGAACAATTTTTTTTGTGTTTTAGGGTTTTAAATTCTTTGTCCATTTATTGTGAGTTGTTGATGTTAGTGATGTTCATAGCCGATTAGGGTTTTAATTCATTTGTACAGTTTCTTTTTCATGTTCTCTAATAGTCGATTTTGATGTTTGGGTTTTTTTTTGTGTGTGTTTTAGGGTTTTAAATTCTTTGTTCATGTATTGTTATTTGCTGATGTTACTGTTGTTCATAGCCGATTAGGTGCTTAATTCCTTTGTACAGTTTCTTTTATAGGGTCTGTAATAGTCGATTTCGATTTTGAGGTTCGATAGATATATGTTACCGAGTAGATTAGGCAGATGTTACTGTTGTTCATATCATTGAGTTGCTGATGGAGTGTATGTAATGTTGAGTTCTGTTAGTGCTAATGTAGGAGTACTAGATGTTGAGGCGGTTAGTTGTAACGGTGATGTTTTGTTTAGTTTGTTGACATGTAGGTGTGAATCTGTATATCTAAGTTTGGTGAAGGTTTTTGATGGTTTATATTTTGGCAAATCTTATGTTATCATCAGCCGTTCTTATTTTATTTAGTATCTATGTTTGTTTGTTTCTTGATTTAAATATGTAATAACTGAATACTTTTTTTATATGGTTTTTTTATCTTATTTGATGTAGTAATTGACTGTCGTTTGTTACCTATATTTGTTACATGTACCTGTTTTGATATACATTTTGGGGTTGTGGAAGACTTCAACTTTGGAAGCGACATGGTGTACGAATTCGCTGTCCGTGTGTGGAAGAGCGACCAAAAATCGTTGGTGAGTGTTGATATTATAATCATTTAAAAAAAAAGAATTTAGATGTTTTTAATATAAGACTTTGTGATTACTGATATTATAATTGCATTTAACGATAGTTATCTTTTCCGTTGCTGAAACTTCCTGCTGGGTATGGTGATTGGATTAAGACGTTTGGTTATCCAGATAAGAATGCAGTCATCAGGACCCTCGATGGGAGGACCTTTGAAGTCAAAGTGTTCAACCTTGCAGGCGACTACTTTTTTTACAATGGCTGGTTTGATGTCGTCACGTCATTGAAATTACCGGACGATTCGTGGGTTGTTTGTCAGTATGAAGAAGCTTTATCTTCGTTTCGGCTGTTCCACTTTTATCAAGACATTTCTCTTGCGCCATCTAACTACTTCTACTACAAACCTAAAAATGATTTTAAAGACCGAGACGACTGCATGGTAGTTGAACATATACATTTTTAAATTCTTTTATCCTTGCATTCATACATTTTTTTTTGTATTTTCTGTATACCATCTATCCTGATATTGTTTTGTTCTTTGTGTAGTATGTGAACAGGTTGTTTGTTCATCACTCGATGATGAATACATGTCCTTCAGATCCTGTTTTGGTTCGTTTTGCTGGAAATCGTAAATGGGTTGTTCGGATGGAAGTTTTAGACCATGAGCTTTATATTACCACTGGTTGGAGTCGAATCAAGGAGGAGATGTCGATAACGGATGATCATTTGTTGGTTTTTGAAATGGTTGACTTTAAGACGTTTGATTTGAGTGTTTTTAGCTGTAAGTCTGCCCTTCTTACTTACACGCCTGAACTCTGTGTTATGAAAAAAGACACTACTAGAAAAGAGGGTTTTTGTCATGAAACTTTTGGTCACAAAACAGTAGCAATTTCCTTATTGTCACCATTTCGCCACCGAAAATGCGGTGACAAAAACACCCGTGTCAATTGCCCTAATGCCACCAAATAGCCACCATTTTTATATTTTGCCACGTTATTTTTGCCACCACAAAATTGGTCAAAATTATTTGCCACCGCTTCTTGTTTGCTACGGTCCACCTTGTTTGCTACCGATTTGCCACCATTTAACCACCATGTTTGGTACCGATTTGCCACCATTTAACCACCATTTTCCTTGAAAAGTTTGCTACGGTCCACCTTGTTTGCTACCGATTTGCCACCATTTAACCACCATGTTTGCTACCGATTTGCCACCATTTAAACACCATTTTCATTGAAAACCGGTGGGTATTTAGCGAGCTTGTTGAATTATTTGCTACCATTTTGTGATTGCTTGAATATTGGTTTTTTTATTTAGCTTGATTTTTCATTTTTCCCTGCTTTTTTCATAAAAATTACATAATCAATAAAATTACAAAATTATATAAAAAGTCTAATAAGATCACGAAAACCCAAAATTATATAAAACATATGTGTATCAAAAGCATATAAAACATTCTAATAGAAATACCAGCTAAAACATCAAATAACTAAAAAAATCCTAATATGATAAACATCGAAACATTCAAAACCAAGTGTTTGTAGCCTATCTTCAAATTGTACTTGTTAACATAGATTCAATTTGTGGCATCGTATCGGGCATATCATCTTTATCCACCTTATCTTTTTTTCTTTTCAGCCAACAACCCGGCAATAATTCCATTTAGCCTTTCTTTTTCTTCATCATTTTCCTTAACGAGCTCCTTGATAACTAAGTTCAACTTTTCAATCTACAAAACAACTAATGAATTAAATCAAGAATTCAAAATTAACGAAAACTAATAACGGGTCAAGTTGGTTGCAAAGATAACAATATCCAATTGTAAGCTACAACTCAAGTGCTAGAAGCAAAGATTACTAACGAACACATCAGAATCATAGTTCCAGTCATGCAAAGATTACTAACGAACACATATATAATTACGTATGAGTCATGTAAGTTGGCCATTTAAAGATGATGGCAAAGCATGCTGAATAGAAGGTAATTTCATGAGTTTAAATCTTTGGCAGATAACGATATGGTATATACCATATACCACACTTTTATTATAAGAAATGCTTTTATTTGTTGTAACAGAAGAGATGAGACGTAGAGCTTACATGGTACTCTAGCTAGCCAGAAGAAACGAAAACTTACAGTGCTATAGGATCAAGAACGAGTCCCAATATTGAAACCTTAACCCAGGGCTTGAATACAAACAGAGAAGGGAAAACATGGCCAAATCACATGAGACCTTCACTTAGGGTTTGAACTTTTAACGCATCGAACTATATGTGAATTAGAAACGTAACAGTTTTGAAGATATGCAAATGCAGGTTGTTATTTTAAAAAAATTCTAAGAAAATAATAGCATACTTATTTTAATTTCACTAACATCTACATCTTTGGGCTTGAATACAACCAGACAAGAATCATACGAGAAGAGAAGCGTTTGTAAGGATTTCTCTATAAGTTTATCAAAAAAAGAAAGAAAGCCATTAAGAAATTCATTTATTATCAATTATGCGTGTAGGTATACCTACCTTCAAGATGTTTTCATAGGACGATTAAAAACTTCATAACTCCTCTCAAAAAAATTTGGCCATATGATTATTATATGATCAGACCTAAAGACGGTATATAGACAAATTTCTACAACCTCCGATCAAATCAAAGAAAAAAATTGGGCATTCCATAACCCCTAAAGATATTATCATTACAAATATAACTAGAAATATGCTCATTACCTGAATCCACGGGCACCTCAAGAAACGACCACCACGATACGCCTTCACCAAAACCAACGGTTGCATTTGAATACGACCACTAAAACCATCTTGCTTCATCTGCGATCTGGACCGTTGATCGTCTCCTTCATCGGTCTCCTTAGACCAATCAGAACTTATCTCAGTGTCGTCAACGCTGTCACAAACCTGAAACAAAAACGTTCGACCACTCATGTAAATTAATGTTTGACTTTGACCAACGGCACAATTTGTTTTTTTTAACGGCCAACAAAAATTTTATTCATTACTAGCAAGGAACTAGACACCAAAATTACAATATATCGAACCAAAAACAACACCAGGTCAAAACATCAGAGCTGAATTAAACAAAAACATTAAACCTGTTCCAGTCCTCCCATGTTAACGAAGCCACTTTCGATCGATTTTTTATCCACATATAGCTCAACGACTTCGCTTCTTCCAGAACTTGTATGAATTCCGGCTGCATATGGTTGAATACAATCTCATTTCGCATCCGCCATATACACCAAATTACAACCAAAACGACAGCGTGTATCGCTTTCCTCTTCTTCCTTGACCCTGGGCTGTAAGCATGAAACTCTAATAAATCTTTGATATCAAATGCCACAAAAGATGGGATTTTACACCATAATGCAACATTCTGCCAAATTGTTTGGGCAAAATGGCATGCTACAAAGATATGGTTACTTGATTCCTCATACTCGGACTCGGTTTATAATTTACTAGAACTTACCTCAGACTCGGTTGAACTGGTTTCTTCACCATGAGATGGAGAATTGACCTGCAGGCGAAGTCTTCTAGAAGTAGTGCCTTGCCCCATAACATCTTCTGAGCTTGGGTCAGTTCGGTCAGTTTGAGGTGAACGGGAGTCACGGGACCGAAACTTGAATTTGGGTTGACCAATTGTAGAACTGCCAGTAGCATGAATTTTTGTCTGGCTTGTTGACTGTTCCAGATCATTACCCGCCCTATAATGTGAACCGATATTGGGTCCTGTAGATACGGGTGTTTCACTTCCCATTGTTGTCGTTATTTTACTAGCCGACTTGTTAATCGAGCACTCTTTGCCGTTTTATAAAACTGACAACAATTCGGAGAGACAAACATCCTGTTCACATGTTCCGTCCTGAAAGTTTAACCCAGTCTCACTACCAAAATCATTCGCAAATCTTGAATTCAGATACGCTTCAAGTTCTGGATAACTCTGCAACATTATTTTTGTAATAATAATTAACTATTTACACCAGAAAAAAATCGAAAGTACAAAATGTGTAAACAGATTGACCCACAACTAGGGCTGCAAACGAACCGAACGAACACGGCGTTCGTGTTCGTTTGTTAAGGAAATACATGTGTTCACGAACAGAACACAAACAAACGTTAATGAGGCCTCTGTTCATGTTCGTTCATTTAACTAAATGAAGAAAAGTTATTGTTCAAGTCCTTTCACTTGTTAACCGAACGAACACAAACAAACGAATTAATTAATAAATACTAAATGAGTCGAGCCCGAGCCCGAGCTTCAAAACTTACCTTCGAGCCCGAGCCTGAGCCGAGCTCGAGCTTCAAAAATTACCTTCGAGCCAAGCTCGAGCTTTAGAAATAAAGCTCGAATCGAGTCGAGCTCGAGCTTTCATAAGGTATTCTCATCAGGTTCAGTTCCATACCTGGAAAATTCTAGGTGACAAAGCAAGATAGTTATCAAATAACAAAGCCAGACATAAGTTGCATAATAAAGAAAAAAAAAGACAGTTCTAGTGTTTTGAAAGAGGGCACAAAAGCCAAGCAGTACAAGAATGATTTAGCATCTCAACACTCAAGTATAGTTAATTTGACAGAAAATGAATGATGTTCAAAAACTAAGAAACACACTTGGGTTCTAGAATGACACCTTATCTCATGCATAGTTCAAACGGAATATGTCATTGTACACATAAAAGCTTCCTTGTGGTGTTGGCATCAAATGAAACATCTGCATCAAAACCAGTCAAACAAAACATAAGAAACATGTTGTGTTGTATCATTAACAGGTAGGGGTGCAAACGAGCCAAGCGGTTCGCGAGCTACTCGAGATCGGCTCGAGAAAAAGCTCGAAACGAGCCGAGCCTTATCGAGCCCGAGCAGAGCTTGAGCTTAAAATAAAGCTCGTTTGTTTATCAAGCCCGAGCTCGAGCCTCGCATGTGAAGCTCGTTAGGCTTGTCGAGCCTTATCGAGCCTTAGTGTAAACGAGCCTAGCCGAGCCGAGCTTATTTTAACTTGTTTACAAGCCGACCCCGCACCTAAAAATAAGCTTATTGAGTAAACGAGTCCGAGCCCGAGCTTCACTTATCGAGCTCGCGAGCCTAAAAAGTCTATTATTTATATTATTTTTATTTAATATATTAATTAATAGATAATAAACGAGCCCAGCTCGAGCTTGAGAAAATACCAACGAGCCGAGCTCGAGCTTTGAAAACAAAGCTCGAATCAAGCCGAGCTTTGACTATCTCTCTCCCAAGTCCCCCCAGGTGACATGGAATTCACAGAAATATATTATCTCATTAACTTTCTCCCCATGAAGAATATCATGAAACTCCAACAAAAACAGAAAATTCACATATGCAAAATTGCTTATTCATAGACATCAATAACATCATAATTCATAACTTAATACAACTATTTCCATTGTTGATGTAATTAGTTGTTAGAAGCTTTGTTTTAAAATGTGCGGTTAATTTTAATACCTGAACCTGATTTCGATGGGGCTAAACCGCCATTTCGGTTCCGATTCGAAGAGGATTTTGTTAGGGTTTTGTCTGCAGATGATGATGATGAAGAAGGTTGTTGTGGTGGTGCAGAGGAATATCTATAGTAAAATACATCATCTTCATCATGGGCGTAGGATAATAGGAGCGGGAGGGGGCGGCCGACCCCCCGAACTTTTTGTTCAATAGTGGGGAGTATGTAGTTTTCGTATAGAAATTTTTGGGTATATACGTTTTTGACCCCCTGGTTTTATAGAAATATTTTGGTATATACATTTTCGACCCCCCGGTCGGAAATCTCAAGCTTCGCCACTAATCATCATCACTGTATCTTGATCCAATCATTTTGGAACAATTTAGAGGATCAAATTCTCACAAATTGGTACACAAAGATGACTAATTTATGACGAAAACTGAATCAATTAGGGTTCGATGTTGTGTATCTGACCTGAATATAGATTGAATAGTGAAAATCAACAGTTGTTGTGGCATCAAATGAACTCTAAAATGGCCGATTTGATGTTCGAATTCTGTAGAGTTCTTCGATCAGATCAAACATATGGGAGAAGAGTTCTTTGAATGGCTAGACCTAGGGGAGCGGGTGAAAAGCAGGGAATAAAATCTTGGGAGGGGAATTATTTAACTTTTGGAGAGCGCGCAGATTCATTAAAAAATAACTTGTCTATTTGAATTTTCATGTTGTCACCGATAACATGGTCACAATTAACAAATGTCTTTTTGATTTTCATGTTTTTGCGTATTTTTCCCACAAATTGCCACCGAAAATAAAAAGGTGGCAAAAATTGCAACCACTTTGCTACCATATCATGATAAATACACTTATTTTCATTTCTGTGGCAAATCGGTGGCTAAATTTGCTACCATTTTTTTTGGTAGCAAATTTTGGTCACAATTGCCCAATTTTCTAGTAGTGAGAACCAACTGATGAATTCATTGAAGTGTCTGATGATGAGGTGCCTAATGCGGTTGCTGCACCTGTATTTGAACAGAGTGTTGATGACGAAGTACCGGTTACTTTTGTTGTTGACAACTATTATGTAAGTTTGTATTATTTACTTTTTCGTAATATTAATGTATGTTTCGTAAATCCAGTTGAAGTCATTAGTTGTAGGAAAAGCAGATTTAATGGTATCTATTATTAAATTTTATATTCTGATTTGTAGCGTTTGAAGAAGAAGTGGGCACAAACTCATGGATTGGATCGAAAGATGGATTTGACCATCAAGGACAGCGCTGGTCAAACTTGGAATGTGGCTATTGGTAAGGAGTTCTCGCAATGCTGTCCGCGATTCAATGTTACCGGTTTGAGAGAGTTTGTTAGAGACAAACGGTTGGTATTTGGTTCTTCGTTTCAGATGGTATTTGTTAAAAGTAAAAGTATGTTGCTTTATAACTGATTGGTGAAGGTACATGGTATGTTTTGGTAGTATTTTTTTGCACAAACTGATGATTGTTAGAATACATTTAGTGGTATGTTTTTGGTGTGGTTGTTACGTTGAACTGATGTCATGGTAGATGTTGCTGATACTTTTTTTGGGGCTTTTATATTTGTGGTCGAAGTACTTAGTTTTGAATGCTTATATGACCAGACGTTGTTTCTGTTTTTTGCTACCTTTTTGTGCTTAGTATCATATGTTTTAGTGAAGTTAACATTTCTTGAAATTTTATGTTTCTTAATTTGATAATGAATAAAATTAGGGATCATATTAAAGTCCATTAATGTAATTTGTTTTAAAAAAATGATTATGCCGCCACTTTTTAAAAAGAAACTGATCTAAGAATAAAGTTTCGTATGATTTTGTTTCCTATTTTAATTTTCTAACCGACACTATATATTTATAAAAAAACGGCCACATTCTATAGGTTTACCTCTAATTAGTTTTAATTTATGTTGTTTCCTTTTTTACACGCATAGATTTACCATCTTATTTAAGTATATAAACTTAAAAATACTTTCCATGTAAATAAATTTTGTATAAATAAAAAAATGTTGGTTATTGAAATTAAAAGGTTTGAAATTAAAATATTGATTTTATTAAACTTGTGTTTGAAATTCGTAGATATACATTATTAATAACGTAAACAATGAAATAATTAAAAATTTTAAGTGAATATTAAAAATAAATAAATTTGTGTATCAAATTGGTTTTTTATTGTTAATTTTTCAGTTTTTAAATCCATGTGGTTTGTCAAAAATCACTATTTCAGTCATTTAGTTTAAAAATTGTGATTTTAGTCCCTATGGTTTCACTTTCGTAACTATTTCAGTCCACCTCGTGACCATTTCGGTCCCTGTACTTAACAGAATAATGGATTGAAATTGTTACGAAAGTGAAACCACAGGGACATAAATGGTTACGAAAATGAAACCACAGGGACTGAAATCGTAATTTTTAAACTAATGGACCGAAATAGTGATTTTTGACAAACCATAGGGACGTAAACAGTAATTAACTCTTCTAAATTATATGTGGCCGTTTTAAATAAGTTTTTAATAAAACATTCTTAAGTTTTGTTTTTAATTTTGGAAAGTAAGAATCGGTTTTTTAAAATTTTTAATTGAAGTTTTTTAAACCATTACAATCATGCCATATTTAATTAATCAATTAGCTTGACCTATTACAAATAAAAGTCCAAAAATATCCAATGTAAACTATACCAATTAATTAATTTTTCTCAAATTATAAAATAAACTACAAATTTATTATAATTTCAAGTTATTAGTTATATTTTGTTAGTCTTTTGGTGACAAAACTTACTTTGTGTTGTTTGCATGCATTACTGTAGAGTGTACTTATTGCATTTTATTGTATTGTGATTTGTTGATTTAAGTAAATGATTTTTGTTTTATTTTTTAAGTAATATAAGTAAGAATCAAAAAATCTTTTTGTGATTTGTAGTTTTTTTTATAAATGTACACCCATTTCTAAAAATAATAATGGACTTAATTTCGGCCACAATTTTGTTTTCTAATAAAAATTTTCAACTTTACAAAAATAAGTAAACGAAATTTGTATATATATATATTTAGTTAATACATTCATTTGATTCAATTATCTTAGTTCGACAATATATATTCTAACATTAATCATCTCAGTTCGGCTCATATCCCATACAAATGGATGAAAATAATGTTACTTTCTTAAACAATCTTGATTGGAGATCCAAGCTGTTTACCATCAAAATCAAGGTGTTAAGACTTTGGATTCGTGTGAATCCAAAGAGAGAAGGAGAAATCCTTGGTATTGAAATGGTGGTCATGGATGAGCAGGTTGGTTTGAATGTCATTTGCTTTTTAAAATGTAGCTTAATTTTTATATTGTTGTCTATACTTACCATTTTTTTTCTTTTTTTATTAGGGTACCAGGATGCAGGCAACTGTTTGGAGCAAGTTTATGAAAAAACATGAAATTTTGCTTAATGAAAACGAGTCTTATTACATTTATAAATCTCAACTTTCTGTCATTAAGTCAAATTTCAAACACTTTGATAAGGAACATGCTATTAGCTTAAACTTTGATACATCTGTTAAAAAGTGTGAGAACTTTGATGGAAGTTTATATGGTATTCGGTTAGCATCTTTTGAGTCCATTAAAGCCGGTGAAGTCGATGTCAAGTATCTTTTGAGTCCACTAAATTAAGAAATATATAAATATAGATTATTTTTTAAATCTTTGTTTTTTGTGCTGATTAAATTTTTTATTAATCAATTTTTTTTGTCAGATTTTATTGGATATGTAGATGAGTGGTCTGAACCAGAGATGACCAAGACGAATATGGGAAAAGATAGCAAATACATGAACTTGCAATTGCTGGATGAAGAGTCTGTTAATTAGATTCTAATTTAATTTCATTGTAACTTTAGTGTTATATATTTTTTATTACATCATATCCTCTGATATGTTTATTTTCTATTTATGTAGGGGTATCAAGTTAAACTGCACTTTATGGGATGAGTACTGCGATGAGATGTTTGGTTACATTCAGAGCCATAAAGAAGAAGTTCATGTTGTTCTGCTTGTGCAGTTTGGTAGTTTCAACAAGTATAAAGGTATTAACTCATTAAATACTTTTTTTTAATTTATATAATTTTTTCATTATTTACGAACTTGAATATCCTAATATCTGATATTAAATTTTTTACACAGGGAAGACAACGCTATCTAATGCTTTCCATATAACAAGGCTGTTTATCAATGCTGACATAGAGGAGATTCGTTCATTTAGAACAAAGTAAACAGTTTATAAAATAATATTAATTACTTATTGATGTTGTTAACTTTTTTTGCATCCATTATTGTAAACAGGTTTGTTGAGAAGATATGTAAAACATCTTCTAATGGTCAGAAATCAATTGGTTCATCTAGAAGCATAAGCGTTGCGGATGACTTTTTAGTGAAGCATCCGTTTTCCAATTTCCGTGATATTACGCTCTTGGATAAGGTTTGTCTCTACTTTTTAATATTTTAAATAAATTCATTAAAAAAATTGTTTCACAAATTCATTTTTATAGCTCTAATTTGTTACATATAATTTCAGCCTTGTGAGGTCATAGTTCTTGGGACGATCATGGGTGTGGATGATAAAGATGATTGGTACTACCTTGGTTGTAAGGAGTGTAATCGGAAGGTGGAGACAACTTTGGTCATCGAGGAGGCTGAAGACGGTGCTGAGGAACCGAAGTTTAAACAAGTTTTAGTTTGCTCATATCCTGAATGTCCGAAAGAGGTTGTGACTGCCACACCGATGTAAGTTACTTATTTTTTTTCTAATTATATTATATTTATGATTATTTTATTTTACTTTAGAAATGTAAAATGTATTTATTTTGTGAATTACTTTTTGTGCATTTAGTTTTAGGATTCCGATAAGAGTACAAGATTATGCAGCTATTGCCTCTTTGACTTTGTTCGACCGTGAAGCTAGAAAAATGTTGGGTATGACAGCAGTTCAATTGCTTGAGAAGTCTAAAGTGGATCAGGTAACGTAATTCATATCATTCTTTTTTTAAATTCTTATACAAGTTATATATTATTAATGTTTAAATCTTATTTTTATGTTCTTTTCAATAAAATTTGATTTATGTATATTAGGCATCTTTGGAAGAGAAAACCATTCCCTATCAGTTTAAATCTTTGAATGATAAAAAGTTTGCCTTCAAGATTCAAATTAGTCAATTCAATATTGACAACCATATTGATGGTTATGCTGTTCATAAGTTGGTGAATGATGCAACAATCATTGAGTCCTTGGAGAGCCGAATTCCAAGTGATCAGGTTAACACATACAAACCTTTGAATTAAAATTATGTTACGAGATTTATTATTTTTTTTGTGCCTAGCCTTATTATTTTTTGAAATGTAGGGTGTGGACGAGGCGGCTGCTGATGTTTCACTTAGTGATATGTCAACTCAAAACCCTTTTGCTCTAAAGGTATGTATTTTAAGTTAATGTTACAAAATACCAAATGTTTTAAACATTGTATGTACTTTCTAATTTTGAATATATCATTCAGGATGCTGTGGACTCTATTGGTGATAGCTTCACACCCAATTGCACATCTAAAGATTGTTCTAAGACTTCGTCTTCGAAATTGAAACGTAACCTTGCTGATGTGTATGAAGTTGAAGAAAGCACCTCTCTATCATCAACAAAGGTTAAAAAGGCTGGTGTCTCGGATGTTCAAGTTGATGATGAAAGGATTCTGCTGGTTCCAAAGTTGGATAAGTAGGTCATGGTTGAAGTAGTTTTAACAAAAACAATTTATTTTTTTCCGAATATTGCTGCTTTGGTTTCGTTTGCGTCTTACATTGGTTTGGATTGATTTGTCATGGTTGGTTTGTTTGTTTTATTTTGGATTGAAACATATGGTATGTTGGTTTGTTTTTTTTTTTTTTTGAAACATATGATTGGTTGGTTTTTCATTTGAGACATGGTTTGTTGGTTCTTGATTTGAGGCATATGGTTGGTTTTGTATTTGAGACATATGGTTGGTTTGGAATGATTCCTATTACTTATACTACTTTAAACTTAACCTATTGTTACATTATATTTTTTTTACAAAGTATAATTTTTAAAACTATTTATAATTTTTTTTAATATTTAAATTGTAAATAAAGATTTTAGTAACCGAATTTATGTAAATAAATTTGTTGTAATCATTATGTAATTACTATAATTATATTTTTAATAAAACTCCATTTTTGTTACATTTATCTAAAGTTAAAAATTTATATTAATTTGTTTCCTTTTTTAAATTGTATAACCGACAATATGAGATTTTTTTAAAAAAATCCGCCATTAAATTGTATAGATTTAGCTCCAATTAATTTTAATTTAAATTGTTTCCTTTTTTACATTTATAACCGATATTTTTTTTACAAAATTTATAGTTTCCTTTTTTTTATAATCACTTCAAATACTATAAGAACCTCTACTCTTATTCATATTACACACTCAATGTTTTATACTAAACATTCTACAAGTCTAATCATAAAACTCTCTCACCACATTCATCATTTTGAAGTTTTGACATTTGGTCATTTCTCATACACGTAAGTTTTATCTTCTTGCATTATACTTATACGTTTAAGTTATTCTAATATCTATTTTAATACATTGATATGTTATGTATGATACAATTATAGGATATGCCTAAACGTGCAAAACGTCAAACTTTACCTTCATTTCCACTTCCTATTGGTGTTCAACCTTCCAATAGTATGTACTTTATTTTTATTTCTGTTTACAAATACATTAAAAAATAATATAATATGTAAGTATGTTACGTAATGTTAATTTTACTTTAATTTTTGCAGGTGGTGTTGCTAGAAGTCCTTTGTCTAACATTACAAATGGTAATGTTTGCAATTTTTTAGATATGAATTGATATTTTTTTTCTAAATAGTTAAAAAAATCGTATATGCATTTTATTCTTCAGTTGATCCTAATCAAGTTGAGCATCAAGACTATGTTGAACGCAGAAAGTTAAGGAAACTGTATTTGGATAATAAAAGAAGAAATACAAATAATAAATCTTATACTTCACAAAACGTCATTCGTTCATCCAACGTTTCACTATCCGATACAAACGTTTGCCGTGTCGTAACACCAATTCGTTCATCCTCTTATATAAATACGATAGATGGACCTATTTTGCCAACCACACCTTTAACAAATCCCTACGTGGCGTGTAAGTTAGTTTTGTTTTTGTTTACTATGATTATGTGTTTGTTTGTTTTTTTTAAATAAAAAATTATGTAATACATTAACATATTTGATTGGTAAAATTGGACTTTATTTGTCGCAGTTGAAGTTGGAAGAAGTCCATTGGCTAATATTACGAATGGTAAATTTTTTATTTTTGTACACATGAATATAATGTTTCATTTAAAATTTGTTTAACATTACAAATGGTAATTATTTCGTTTTTTAGAAAGGAATTCGTTTGTTAATGTATAATTTGATAATTTATGGATATCAATTTTTTTTTCAGTTGCTTATAATGATGTTGAGCATCAAAAATCATGTGAACGAAGAAGATTAAAGAACTTACATGAAGATAATAAGAGACATGATGTGACTAACAAATTAAACACAAGACAAAACGTAATTCGATCATCCAATGTTTCAGTATCCGATACAAATGATTGCCGTGTTGTAACACCAATTCGTTCATCCTCTTATATTAATACCATTGATCGACGTATCTTGCCAACCACACCTTTAACCAATCCGTACGAGGCGCATACATCAGGTTGGTGTTATTTACTTACATATTTAAATTTTATTTATTATGATTATGAGTTTTTTTTAAATAAAAAAATATGTAATACATAAACATGTTTCATATGGTAACTTAGACTTTTTTTGTTGCAGTTGAAATTGGAAGAAGTCCATTGGGTAATATTACAAATGGTAAATTCTATAATTTTTTACACATGAACACATTTTTTCATTTATAATTTGTGTAACATTACAAATGGTAAATTCTTTGGTTTTTAAGACAAAAATACAAAATTTATTGTATAATTTGATATTTTATGGATATCCATATTGTTTTTTTTTTCCAGTTGCTTCTAATGATGTTGAGCATCAACAATCAGCTGAGCGAAGAAAATATAGGAAATTACATGTTTGGGAAAACACATGGGAGTACCTTGCGGATGGTATTTTATACAATCGGCAAAAGCTTTTGAGGATCGAAGGTACGCGAATTGTTATTTAATATTTTGTCAGTTATGTTTTACTGATTAGTGTTTATTAATTTCATTTTTTACAAGAATTTTAATAATTTTTTATATAAATTTAATAGGTTTGTCTCTTCCAGAAGAACAAATAAGGAACCTAACGTTGTTGGAAATTGAGCATTACTTATTACGTAACAACTCAAGTTTAAGTCGGTTTCCGTCTATGCCTCAACCCGACAGTGAATCAATATATTCAGCAGACAACCGTTTAATTGCTGACGAGCTTAGGTACGATGTAAGCGCCATGGCCATTGAATTTGATAATAATTTAAGCAGCCTAACCGATGAGCAGCGTTTAGTGTTTGATGAGATAATTGAAGCAGTTAATAGTAATGCGGGTGGTTTGTTCTTCGTATATGGCTACGGAGGTACTGGTAAGACATTTCTTTGGAAGACATTATCTGCATCCATTAGATGTAAAGGCGATATTGTACTAATGTTGTATCAAGTGGAATCGCATCTCTTTTGTTACTTGGTGGGCGTACTGCACATTCAAGGTTTCATATACCTCTAAATTTAACAGAAACCTCGATGTGTTTTATTAAACCGGATGATGACGTTGCTGATTTATTGAAGAAAACAAAATTGATCATTTGGGATGAAGCACCGATGAATCATAAACATGCGTTTGAAGCACTTGATCGAACAATGAAAGATATCTTCAAATGTGAGATGACATTTGGTGGAAAAGTTATGGTGTTCGGTGGTGACTTTAGACAAATACTTCCGGTTGTACCAAATGGCAGTAGGCGAGATATCGTTAATGCTTCAATCACGTCGTCGTATATTTGGAGTACTTGCAAGGTCCTTACGTTAACCAAAAACATGAGGTTAACTGTAGGAGCCAACGTATCTGATATAGACGAGATTAAAGCTTTTGCGGATTGGTTGCTTGACTTGGGCGAGGGAAAGATTGGTGACAGTGATGATTGTGAGGTGGTTATAAATATTCCTGAAGATTTGTTAATCAAGTGCTCTGAGGATCCTATGTCAGATCTGATCGACTTTGTATATCCTTCGCTTCTTCAACTGTACAAAGATAAAGATTATTTTGCTGAAAGAGCTATATTGGCACCAACGAACGAGGTTGTTCAAGAAATTAATGAAAAGTTGCTTGCTTCGTTTCCTGGCGATGAAGTGGAGTATCTGAGTTCTGATAGTATTTGTCAAACTGATCAAGGAAAGAATGAAGTAAATGCGAGACTATATTCTCCCGATGTTCTAAATGGTTTAAAAATTCCTGGTCTGCCTAATCATCGATTAGTCCTTAAAGTTGGTGTACCTGTAATTTTGCTTTGTAATATCGATCAACAAAATGGTATATGCAACGGTACGAGACTACGGATTACTAAACTTTATAAACATGTTATAGAGGCGGAGATTATATCCGGCGGAAACATAGGGACCAGGTCATTTATTCCACGAATCAGTTTGACACCGTCGGATAAAAGAATTCCTATCAAGTTTCAACGACGACAATTCCCTATAAATGTATGTTTTGCAATGACTATAAATAAAAGTCAAGGACAATCTCTATCGACGGTTGGATTGTATTTGAAATATCCAGTTTTCTCACATAGTCAGCTTTATGTTGCGTTATCAAGAGTTAAAAGCAGAGGCGGTGTGAAGTTGCTTATACTAGACAAAGATGGGAATGTAACGAGTAAAACAACAAATGTAGTGTACAAGGAAGTTTTTTCCGGCATTTGAATAGTTTTTTGTTTTTTCTTCCAATGTATGCGTTTGTACAAGATATTACATTTCAAAGTAAATAATATGGTTTTGGATGAAGCCGCGCATCGCGCGGGCATTAACCTAGTTACTTTTACATAGTAATGTGAAGATATCGTGGGAGAAGAAATAAATAGTAATTAAATCATATATTTTGTTTATATATCTGGATCTTAGTAGCTTGTAGAATTTATTTTTTATAATAATAATAATAATAATAATAATAATAATAAGGATAAATTACACTTTTCGTCCTTTATGTTTGTACCAGATTGCAATGGATGACCTTTAACTTCAATAATTACAGTCACAGTCCTTTTTTTCTCAAAATCAATACACCCTAGGTCCTTTAGCACTAACAATGTTAAACTTTTAAGTTAAATATGGCATGTGACTTACACATGAGGGTATTATTGTCTTTTCCCATTTAACACAATAAAACAAAAAAAAATTAAAACAAATAAAATCCATTACCCCCACCCCCTCTTCAGTTGACCCTCTCATCACCACCATCAGCCACCCAATCTCAGCCACCATAAGTCCCTTCTACACTAACTTCAGAGAAAGAAAGATTCCCGGCTCCGATCATCTTCCCCAGTTCTTCTTCCATAACAAAACAAATCTAATCCATTTTTTAATCCACACAATAAATAAAATAATCAAACAAAACACAAAAAAAAAAACACACCATTTAGATCTCACATACTTCAGAACCTTCCTCTCTCTAAAAGCCCAAAAACTTGCAGTTTTCCCGGTCACCGAAAAAATCATAAATTCTCCACCCAAAAAACAATAACCCATTAAATCATAAACTTATTCACCTTACCATTGTTCAGAATGCAGAAGGAACTCAAAATATCCTGTTCCGTGCAATAGATTTGAAAGATTTGCAGGAATTGAGCAGGTTAATGTTCTCAAAGATCCTGTTCCGTGCAATAGATCGCTGCAAAAAAAGCACTTCAATCGCAATCCCGTTTCAGTTCTTATGTCCGATTACGCTGGAAATAACGCATTAAATCATAAACTTATTCACCCTACCTTTGTTCACCT
This sequence comes from Helianthus tuberosus, assembly GCA_030545235.1. Classification (NCBI taxonomy): domain Eukaryota; kingdom Viridiplantae; phylum Streptophyta; class Magnoliopsida; order Asterales; family Asteraceae; genus Helianthus; species Helianthus tuberosus. The sequence goes on along the minus strand of CM060403.1, from coordinate 187,010,724 downwards.
CCGTCACAACCACCACCCACCGGAGAATCCTCCACCAGCCACTTTTTCCGGCGAACTCAGCACCACCACTGGCATCATCTTCCGACAAACCCCTTTTCAACGATCATACCCCAGACCCACTGCCGCAATCACCGCCGTCATCGCTGCCACCGCCTCCGCCAGACACGGCGGCGGAAGAAGTGGCGGCTCACCGCCTCCGGTTCTTCAAAGATCATGTTCTTATTATGCAGTTAAAGTTGAAGGTTTTTGTAGTGTGTGGGTAGGAAGGGGCCGGATTCTGAAAATTAAGAGAGTGGTGGTGGAGGTTTGGTTGTGACTGGGAGTAGGATATGGTATTCTAGGTTTTTGAAGATTAGGGAAAATGATGCATATGATATATGTAAGTTTTTTATTTTATTTATTAAGAAACATTTTAAACAAAATTGTAAATTGACCAGAATACCCTTAAGTAGATAGATTTAACTTGAAATTTTAACTTGGTTAGTGTTAAAGGACGTGGAGTGTAATGGGTTTTACAAAAAAAGGACTATGACTGTAATTATTGAAGTTAAAGGTCATCCATTGCAATCTGGTATAAACATAAAGGACGAAAAGTGTAATTTACCCTAAATCTATGGTTATAACAGAAACATAATAACAAAATAATGGCAAATTATTATGTAAAAACATATTGGAGTTTAATAAGGAATAAACATATTAAATTCACCATTTAAGGAAAAAATGACACATGACATTAATTGTAGTCTTTTATCAATATTTAGATTAGATTAGATTTAACCTGACTATTTTCTGAAAAATAAAAAATTACATCGCAGTCAAATGAAAACGTATTATCACAATGTTTTAAAATCCGGTTTTTTAATCATACCGGATTAGGTACAAAAATGGTTTAACCAGTTGAACCGGGTTGTACAGGGCGGTTCAACCGGGTTGACTAGTTAACTCCATAATTCCATAAATTACAACATCAACTCAAAAAATAACCCAAATTGGATGAAGATGTAAATCTGGAACAAATGATGGAGTGATGAAAGTCTGGAACAAGTCACGAATGATGGAGTGGAGTGATGAAGCAAGTTTTGAATTTTGATCGATGGGTATAAAATATTAAAAGTCGTTAGGTTAAAGTTGAGAGTAAATATGGATATGGGCTGATAAAAAGTAAAATCCTAACCCAAAAACAGACCTGAGCCGGTACCGGTATAACGGTTCAAACTAGTATACTGGATTTTACCGGCGGTACAAAGTTGATGCCGTTTCTCCTACTTACCGGGGTGTTTCGGACCAGGTTTACATCCAAAAACGGTAATACCGGTCTAACCGGTCGGTATTTACCGGTTTTTAAAAGAAATGGTATGTTCTTACCCGACTCTCATTCGAACACAATTTATGAACATACACAAAATAAGTATAAAAATGTATTATTGTTTACCAGACTTGTTTGAGAAAAAAGTTTATCTCAAAACGTGAGTCGTTTCACATTGAAACGTGAATTTAAAATGACAGGTACGTTAAATTTGCCATATGCCGTGTGTTACGACGGCGACACCTTAGTTGTTTATAGCTGGCAACATGTTATGGGATGCGTTAACCATATAAAAACATGTGTTTTGATGTATCCGATCTAACTCGGTGTAACCTATATAAGTATTGCGGTTAAAGTGTACGATGATGATATTAACATGTGATGCCTGCATGTGACATTACACGTTTTTTGACTTTGTTACAGACGATGCATTCGTGATATTAACGTCATTAGATATAGATAGAAAAAAGAGTATGCCTCGCTTGTTGCGGTGTAAAGTTGTAACAACATTTTAGATAACCAAGTAAAAATAAAAGAAAATATATTAATGTGTGACACGCTACGGTCTAAAGTCGTGTAAGCAATTCAAGTAAAATGAAACGTCAAGTTATTAAGTAGAAAAGGTTAGCAGGTCAAAGTTGTCAATTACCAAAAGATAGAAGTGAATGTCTTACTTAGTTTGAGGGTGTGAAGTGAAAGAATTAAAAGTCTAGGGGTTAGAAAGAAAAAGTATAGGGGTTAGAATTGTAATCTATGAAATTTGAAAGGAGTTAAAATGAAAGGACTAAATGTGTAATTTTACAAAAGTTGAGGACTTAAAGAAAAAGGTCCACCGACCTTTGTCTTTAAGATATAGGTAATTTGATTTTATTCTATTATATCTTGTTCATTATATCTTTCTAAATTATAAATATACAATTATGTTTAGAGTAAATTACACTTTGTGTCCTTTATGTATTATTAAAATTCTAAAATGTGCCCTTTAAAAAAATAATTACAGTTTATGTCTAAATTCTTGGTTTTTCTAGCACTTTATGTCCTTTAAATCAAACACAGTTAAATCACTCGGTTAAATTCAATTTAATGAAGGACAATATGGGTATTTCAAAAACCATTGGATATGAGACTCCTTTATATATAAAAAAAAATCCCCAATTTCAACAACAATAACCACCACCTGCATCGACCTTAAACATTAAATCACCATTGCCGTCAATCTATGGCCACTGCACCATGTGCTTATCCCGTATCCTCTTTCTCTCTCTAGATTTTGAGGCCACTTCCACTACCCATAAAATACCACCATATATGTCTCTAAAATTACTACCCAATACATCTTCAGCAACCATCACTAGTACCCACCTCCAACTATTGCCTGACGACATCTCCATCGTTGGCAACCACCATCCTCACCACCATAATCAACGGTTCCATCATCCACCACCGTAAATATCATCTAAATGATAACAACAGAAACCACCATCTTTGCTGGAATTCACCACCATAATCAACAGTTCCATCATCTACCATCGTCAACATCATCAAAACGACAACAACCACCGTCTTTATCCACCTCTGTTAACATCTATTATCGTTGGAAAGAGAAATAAAGGAGGTTGGTGTCACACCCCAACCGATGGCGGAAACATCGGGGCATGGCACTGAGCGAAACAGATTTTCCATGAGTATCCATAACAACTATTCATTACCAGATAATTAAACGTCATGTCCGATACCACAACATATCCAAATAAAAACAGTTATTACAAATAATTGTCTCAAAAACAAATACTGTTCCGACGACTCAGATTTAAGCGTGGCATAACTAGACCCCTAGCTTGATTCACCAAAGCACAACAATTCCTAGCATCTTAAGCACCTGTCACATACGTTAAAATAAAGTCAATACACATAGTGTAAAGGTGAGCATACAAGTTTGATAGTAATAGTAGAGTTCGAAATCGTTTACGCATAACCAACATGTAACATGTATAATGCGAAGCTAGTAGGTTATCGACAATGAAATATGCACAGACTAGACTGCGAGTTGTAGAATGTGCAACACATATCACCACTATGACATGTGAGAGGTAACCTTAACAACCCCCGTCCACGACAGGTGCTGAGTCCAAACAAATAGTACTATCGTTGCTAAGGCGTCAGGCAACAATCACTGTGTTAACATAACATACAAGCATTCATCGAGTAACAAGTAACATGCAATAACGGTCAGTGCATAAATAGTGTTTGCGTCGTGCGATTGATCAGAAAATTTGATGAATTGTTGTCAAAACTAGGGATTTGGTAATTACCCTATTATGTGCTAAGTGGGTTTTATGTTAAGATGATGAACACTCAGATTAGAATGTAAGATTGATGAATATTGAGGTTATGATATAAGTTCTTGATGTAGTTCATGAACACTAGACTTAGAGTTTTGAATATGTTGATGTAAATCTTGGTAAAGATAACTAGTTATGAACTAGTTAGTAAATAAGTGATATTATGCACATTAGGTGTTTGTTAAAATGCCCGAATGAATGTTGACATAATGAAATTATGAAAGAAACGCGTAATTGGCTAACTCGACTAACTACGTGTAATACGGAATAATATGGGTTCTAAACGTGATGTTGATTGAACTTATTGTGCGTGTAATATGATTTAAGTTAGTTGACTATCGAAAGTCAAATAAACCAATATTGAAGTCGGATAGTAGTTCCGACATAGAGCTTGTAAGATGGAATAGTCGTATGTGATAATGACTAAACTAACCGTCTTACGAATTATGATGATAGTTTGACGCTTGACAAGCTAGGTGGAGGCTTGGAAAGGAAGCGGGTCAAACGAAGCAAATAAGAAGTAAAAGCATGTTTCGGATGCAAGGTAAGTAAAACTTACACTTACTTGTAGTATACGTGTTTATTTTATAGGCAATAAATACAACAAAGGATTTGGTTCGAATTATGGGTTCCAACACGAAACGAATTGGGTTGGAACGAATAGAAACGTTCTAAACCATGATTAATGGTGAAAAAGGCAAAATGGTAAACTAGTCATGAATTGGTTAATAGTCTTAGAGTTTTCTTAAAGTTACCTTATAGCGTAACTAGTAGTGGAAAATGGGTAAAAATGGAAATTTAGTCAAGTACTGACTAGAGTAAAATAAGTTTCAAAGGACACCCATAGCATAAGCCGAATGGGTTAAAAATATAGGAATTTGACTTTAAAAAAAAAGAAAGGGATCTAGTGAGAAAATCCGAAATGGTTCGGATGTGTGATTGGTAATTAAAAACCATGTTTTTGTTACATATGAAAATGTTGGGTTATATAGACCGAACGGGTCAAATGGTGGGAATAACGTCATTTGACAAAATCAACTAATGTGGTGGTCAAGTCATGTGTTACAGGAGCGAATAGTAATTTGGATAATTGTGTTGCCATAGAATATCGGTAATAAAAGCAAGGTGTTGAAACGGGTCACTAGGTTGACTTGAGCCAGGTACGTACACATACGATTGTGGTTAAACATACATTTTTGGGGTCAAATAAGTAGCAAATGCCCTTCATCGTAAATGAGGGGCTAAAGTTGACTAAAATGCCCTCGTTGGGTAAACCGGGCAAACGACCTTTAAAGGTTGTTGGAAATAAGTGTTTTGGTAGATTAAATCCTTAAGATAAGTATAAAAGGGGATGTTAGGGGACCTTAGTGCATAAATACCCTTAACGGGTCAAAATAAGCATACAAACGAAAACGGGTTTAATTTGTGTAATAAACCGGAGATTATAATCTAATATGGTAGATAACATTAAGTTGAAGAAGTATATGAGATATAAAGGTCAAATACACAAGTTTGATGATGAAATCACAAACGGGTCAAAAGTTGGCAAAAAGGGTAATAAGCCAAAGACTTAAAAGTCTGAAATTTTGTTAAACCGGATGTTAGATTTTAACTCCATATGATGGAGAATCAAATTACAAACATGTAGGAAGAAACGGTAGGTCAAACGGATAAGCGGTTTGAAAGATACGAAAGATTTCGTGTCAAATTACGGCAAAATGGAAAAGCTGGATGCAGGGTCCACCGTAAATTACGGTGCCACCGTAATTTACGATGGAGCTGATTTGTGTTACGGTGCTAATCTACTGTTGTACGGTAGGGAGTGGTCAATACATGAGCCACCGTAAATTACGGTGCCACCGTAATTTACGGTGGAGATCAGAATTTAGTTATTGTTTTGGGTTCAAGATATTAATGTTGGATTTTCCAAATTTCTTCATTATATTAATTATTTAATTATCAAAACTGACCTTTAAGTTGGTTTTTATCACAGGTGAATGTCGAGAGTTCCGGATGAAGATCAAGCGTCGAGCAAGAACCAAACACACGTTAAACAAAGCTTCCGCAACGTGGTTTTGTCGTTATTTTAAACGGCGAATTAAATTACATTATGTATATCACTTAAATTATAAAAGTTTTTAACAAACCCGTATTTCTGATATATGTGTAATCATTAATTACATGATTATTTTCGCAAAATATACGTTAAACCTTGATTTATAGGAACAGGTGTTACAAGTTTCTAACATCCCGAAGTTTCTAACATCCCGAAGTTTCTAACATCCCGAAATTTCAAAACTTTATACTAGAATTATAAAGTGTATAATAAACAAGAATAAACTAACTAGGATAAATAACCCAGTTAGTTAGAAGTCTTGTAGTAACACAAGGATGAGTTAAAAAGGTCAAAGATGTAAACTAAATAAGAATGGAGGGACCAAGGTTGTCAAAATTGAAATTGAATTACTAATAATTAGTAAAACAAAAACCAAACACTCCATTTTTGGAGTCTGGTCGATCAAGGAACACAGGGGGCGACACTCACTTCCTCACAACCCTAAATTCTACTAAAAACCCAAATTGAAGGCTCAAATCATGTCATAATCGAAATCTGAGCATATAATCGTTATCTCCTCGTCAAGGAGGTCATAAGGTAAAAAATCCGGAACGTCAAGTGGACACGCCGGGGGTGATACTCGCGGAAAGGGTGTGCTTTAAAGGTACGTGGCTTTAGCCCCGTTAAAATTATGTGTAAATAATTAGTTATGTTGTGTGAACAAATGGGGACTAAACTGTACATTAGCACTGCTTATCATCCGCAAACGGATGGGCAAAGTGAGAGAACGATACAAACGTTGGAAGATATGTTGCGGGCTTGCATCATCGACTTCGGGGGCAGTTGGGATGTCCATCTACCCTTGGTCGAATTTTCATATAACAATGGCCCCGTATGAAATGTTATATGGTAGAAAGTGTCGAACCCCGATGTGTTGGGGAGAAGTGGGACCACGAGGATTAGCACATACTGACATAATCCGAACTACGAATGAGAAAATTGATGTGGTTAGAGCTCACCTAAAAGCAGCTCAGGATCGACAAAAGTCGTATGCGGATAAGCGAAATAGACCTAATGAATTTCAAGTTGGCGATAAAGTAATGCTAAAAGTATCGCCATGGAAAGGAATTATACGGTTCAGAAAAAGAGGAAAGTTGAGTCCGAGGTTCATTGGGCCATTTAGGATCACTGAACGGGTTGGTAAGGTAGCATATCGCCTTGAACTACCCGAGGAGTTGAGTGGAATTCATAACACCTTCCATGTGTCACATCTCCGAAAATGCTTAGTAGAAGAAACTGCTCGTATCAGCTATGATGACATTGAAGTGGATAACAGCCTCAACTATGCTGTGAGGCCAATTGCAATTTTAGATCAAAAAGAGAAGAGACTGAGGAACAAAGTAATTAACCAAGTAAAGGTTAAATGGGAGCACAGGAAGGGCGCGGATACCACGTGGGAATCCGAAGAAGAGATGCAACGGCTCTACCCAACACTATTTGGTACGTATCTCGGTTTCGGGGACGAAACCCCTTTTAAGGGGGGTGGACTTGTAACATCCCGAAATTTCAAAACTTTATACTAGAATTATAAAGTGTATAATAAACAAGAATAAACTAACTAGGATAAATAACACAGTTAGTTAGAAGTCTTGTAGTAACACAAGGATGAGTTAAAAAGGTCAAAGATGTAAACTAAATAAGAATGGAGGAACCAAGGTTGTCAAAATTGAAACTTGAATTACTAATAATTAGTAAAACAAAAACCAAACACTCCATTTTTGGAGTCTGGTCGATCAAGGAACACAGGGGGCGACACCCACTTCCTCACAACCCTAAATTCTACTAAAAACCCAAATTGAAGGCTCAAATCATGTCATAATCGAAATCTGAGCATATAATCGTGATCTCCTCGTCAAGGAGGTCATAAGGTAAAGAATCCGGAACGTCAAGTGGACACGCCGGGGGTGATACTCGCGGAAAGGGTGTGCTTTAAAGGTACGTGGCTTTAGCCCCGTTAAAATTATGTGTAAATAATTAGTTATGTTGTGTGAACGGTGTTGTAGTGTAATGGATGCGTTTGATGCGTTGTTAAAGTGGCGAAGTACACTCAACCATCAAACGGGTCAAAGTAAAGACTAAGTATTTAGTTTGGTTAGTCAATGAAGTGATGGTTTTCACTAAATAACCAAACGGGTCAAAATGATGTTTTCAAAAGAATCACGAGAGTAGAGACTTGAAAGTCTTATACCTTGTTTAAAGATAAATTGTACCATACCAACGATTTGGTGATATTAATCTAAGTATAAGAACCCGGAATATGGGTCAAACAATAAATGTTAAATGAAAAAGGGTTGTTTGAGACGGAATGCTTGAATTCCGAAGAAACAAGTATTAGCCCCAGAGGAATTGCAAAGCCATGGAATTGGCGTGAATACACCAAGTATGTGAGCCCGGGTAATTGGGTAAATATGTCTAAAAGGTTTTAAGAATGGAAAAGAGGTGCTATGCACTTACCCTAATGGGTTGAATAATGGAAATAAGGAAATTGTGAACCAATTGTGGGTATCTCAGTTTCCGCAATGTGAAATTTACATGATTGAATCCGTAATTTTATTACGGACTCATAGGAAGAAGAATCGGTTAAATCGGACTAATGGGTAAAAAGTTATGATCTTCTAAAGTTGAAAAATAGTCAAAGGGCAGATGTGCAGAGCCCACCGTAAATTACGGTCCCACCGTAATTTAAGGTGGACATCAAATGTGTTACGGCAGGTTGCCCCTGTCTTACGGCAGAACCCTAAACATTCCAGGTCCACCGTAAATTACGGTGATACCGTAATTTACGGTGGAACCCACAAAAATTACATTTGTTTGTTACTTTGTGTTGTTTGAACTCCTTTATACGTAATGTATTAATGTCAAAACTAATGGTTTTAGTGTTTGACTCTAGGTATGGATGAATTTCTCTCGGATGGTGATCAAGCACTTTGTCAAGAACCGAACACGCATTTTGAAGCTTCCGCACTAAATATAATCTTGTCTAAACTTTAAACATGTTGTAAATACTTTTGTTAATAGTGTTTTGAATCCTTTAAACTAGTTGTTAGTTGACTAGTAGGGGTTGACTTTAAACTGATTATGCACTATCTTGGACCGGTTGGTACTATCATAAGTGTGTATGGTTTTAAACACGAAATGTTTTTGTATACTCTGATTTTTACTAAAGTCTTATAAATATAATTTAAATTCTGTTCAAAATTTTAAGGGTGTTACAAGTTGGTAATCAGAGCCCAAGGTTGTTAACAAGTGTTCGGTTCAAGCTTGATCAAACATCCGGTAAGAGTTAATTGTTTTAAAGTAGAGTTACTAAGTATAAAAAGGGAAGTAAGGAGTGGAAATGCATGGGAAGAGCGTGTTAACACACTCAAACCCGGAAAGTGCATTAAATAAGAACGGTGAAAACAAGTCATGAACTTGAATAAACCGAAGTGAATAAATCATACGTCATAAATGAAATGTTAACGCTTAATGTAAACATTTCAGTTAAAGATGACGGATAAAGGCAATGATGATGCGGTGCCAAGAGTCACCGAGCAAACGAGAGAAGTGATTGCTGAGGAGGTAGGAAAAGCAATCGAAAACAGTTTGTCGGGTTTTATCGACAAAATCCAAAACACGGTTTTATCAGTGGTGGAAGAAAGGATCAAGAAATTGGAGGATAATACCAATTTAGCGAAGGAGAAGTCGGGAGGACGAAAATCTTGTTCTTATAAAGAGTTCATGGCGTGTAAACCGCCAATCTACAATGGGGAGGTTGACCCAATAATATGCCAAGTGATATGGAAGGAGTATTCGAAAGGACCCATTGCGATGAGGATGACTTCGTGGCTTATGGCACGGGTCAGTTAAGGGGTCAGGCGAAAGATTGGTGGGATAATAAGAAGAAAGAGATCGGAAGTGAAGCGGCTAAGGCTATGACATGGGATGAGTTTAAGACGCTGTTTCTTAAACATCATAGTCCCAAGGCAATCATAAACAAAATCAAGGAAGAATTTATGCAGCTTCGACACAAGGGTGAATCTATCGATAAAATCACGGGAACGTTCATGGATAAAATGAAGTTTTGTGATGATCTCATAACGAACGAGGAGCAGAAAATATATTATTATTATAATATGTTGAGCGCCGAGTATAGGGAGTTTATGACTCCTTCGAAGTATGAGACTCTCACCGAAATTATAAACGTTGCTCGGGAACGGGAGATAGAATTGAAGAAACAGATAGAAAGAGGCGAAAGAAGGGCACAAGTAGTCAACCCAAGCCCAACGAAAAAGGCACGTCCGAATGAAACCTCAAAGAAACAAGAAGGAAAAAGCGGGTCATCAAGCTGCAAGATATGCGGGAAGGGGCACAAGAGTGAGTGCCGGTTTAAGGACAAGCCGTGTCCTATTTGTGGGAAAACCGGGCACACGGCTGCGTTGTGCTCGGGGAAGGTGTCGGTATGCTACAAATGTTATCAGCCGGGTCACAAGAAATCGGAGTGTCCGGAATTGATCGGGAAGAAAGATGACAAGGGTACACGTACTGAGACACCAAGAGCAAAAGCAAGATCCTTCCAGTTAACGGCAGCCGAGGCAAAGGTGGAACCCGATGTGGTTTCAGGTATATTTGCTATAAACTCGATTCCCGCACATGTGTTATTTGATACGGGTGCGAATAAATCCTTTGTTTCACATGGATTTATTCGACATCCTTCTTTTGTACTAACGAAATTGCCTATGCCATTAGAGGTAGAAATAGGTGATAACAAAAGTTTCCTTGTATGTGATGTATGTCGTGACTGCAAAATAAACATTGATGACGAAGAATATCTAATAGAGTTGATCCCTATGTCAATGGGAGAATTCCAAGTAGTGGTCGGGATGGATTGGCTATCCCGACATCATGCAGAAGTGATATGTTTCCGCAAGGAGATAAAATTGACATCTCCAAGCGGAAAGCAAGTCACCATCTATGGCGAAAAAGGGGCAGTCCCGTTATGTGCTCAATATTAAAAGCTCATAAACTTATGAAGCGCGGATGTAAAGCATTTATGATATACGCAAACGAACCTGATAAAGAGACGCCGAAGATTGAAGATGTACCAGTGGTACATGAATACGCTGATGTATTTCCGGGAGATTTACCGGGAATACCGCCAGAACGGGAGGTAGAGTTCGGAATTGAATTGATTCCGGGCGTAAAACCTGTGGCTAAGGCGCCGTATCGGTTAGCGCCATCAGAATTGCAAGAATTGATGTCACAAATCCAAGAATTGCTCGACAAGGGATTTATCCGGCCAAGTGTGTCTCCATGGGGCGCACCGGTATTATTCGTGAGAAAGAAGGACGGGAGAATGCGTATGTGCATTGATTACCGGGAGTTGAATAAACTCACGGTAAAGAATCGATATCCGCTTCCAAGAATTGATGACCTATTTGACCAATTACAAGGTGCAAGTTGGTTCTCAAAAATCGACCTCAGATCTGGGTATCATCAGTTGAAAGTCAAAGAGGAGGATGTACCGAAAACGGCTTTTCGTACACGGTACGGACATTACGAGTTTCTCGTGATGTCCTTTGGGTTAACTAATGCACCCGCGGCTTTCATGGATCTCATGAACCGGGTTTGCAAACCCATGCTAGACAAGTCAGTGATAGTGTTTGTCGATGATATTTTGATATACTCCAAGAATGAAGCAGAACACGCAAGTCATTTGCGTGAAGTGTTGGAGACGCTCAGGAAAGAGAAATTGTATGCGAAATTCTCAAAATGTGCCTTCTGGTTACGAGAGGTGCAATTTCTTGGGCATATCATTAGTGCAAATGGAGTGCTAGTAGATCCTTCAAAAATAGAAGCTGTGTCAAGATGGACTCCACCGAAGAATCCTTCGGAAATTAGAAGCTTCTTGGGGCTTGCGGGTTATTATCGGAGATTCATACAAGATTTCTCCAAAATTGCTACGCCGTTGACCAAACTAACCCGTAAGGATGAAAATTTTATTTGGGCCGAGGATCAAGAAAGGGCGTTCCAAACGCTCAAGGAAAAATTGACCCATGCGCCGGTGTTGACATTACCGGACGGAACGGAGGATATGGTAGTTTACTCGGATGCATCGCATTCGGGACTTGGCTGCGTTTTGATGTAGCGGGGCAAAGTTATAGCCTATGCCTCAAGACAGCTAAAGACTCATGAGAAGAGATATCCTACCCATGACCTCGAGTTGGCAGCAGTGGTGTTTGCCTTGAAGATATGGAGGCATTACTTGTACGGAGTGAAGTGCACTATCTTTACCGACCATAAAAGCTTAAAGTATTTCTTCGATCAGAAGGAATTAAATATGACGCAGAGGCAGTGGTTAGAAACTGTCAAAGACTTTGATTGTGAAATACATTACCACCCCGGGAAGGCTAACGTAGTGGCAGACGCGTTGAGCCGAAAGACGGATTATACGCCTATTCGAGTACGATCGATGCAATTAATTGTGACATCGAGTTTGCTTGAACAAATCCGAAAATCTCAAATTGAAGCAATCAAGGAAGAAAATGTGAAGAAGGAAAGGATAGTTGGGCAACTAAAAGACCTGGAGGATGGTAATCAAGGATTGAAAACTCGATTTGAGAGAATTTGGGTTCCAAATACGTGTGGGGCCAAGGCGCGTCTTCTTGACGAGGCCCATAAATCTCATTATTCAATTCATCCGGGGGCGACCAAAATGTATAATGACGTAAAACAAAACTATTGGTGGCCCGGAATGAAAAGAGATATTGTGAAGTATGTGGAGAAGTGTATGACTTGTTTACAAGTCAAAGCGGAGCACCAAAAGCCATATGGTAGGTTGCAACCGCTGGATATCCCAGTTTGGAAATGGGAACAAATCACGATGGATTTGTTAACCAAATTGCCCAAAACCAATCGCGGATTTGATACTATATGGGTAGTTGTAGATCGATTGACAAAAAGTGCTCACTTCATTCCGATTCGTGAGACTTATACATCTGAGAAGATGTCGGAAGTGTACACCAATGAAATCATAGCACGTCACGGAGTGCCGATATCCATTGTGTCAGACAGAGATACTCGGTTTACCTCTAAATTCTGGCGCGAATTTCAAGAACAAATGGGGACTAAACTGTACATTAGCACTGCTTATCATCCGCAAACGGATGGGCAAAGTGAGAGAACGATACAAACCTTGGAAGATATGTTGTGGGCTTGCATCATCGACTTCGGGGGCAGTTGGGATGTCCATCTACCCTTGGTCGAATTTTCATACAACAATAGCTATCAGTTGAGCATTAAAATGGCCCCGTATGAAATGTTATATGGTAGAAAGTGTCGAACCCCAGTGTGTTGGGGAGAAGTGGGACCACGAGGATTAGCACATACTGACATCATCCGAACTACGAATGAGAAAATTGATGTGGTTCGAGCTCACCTAAAAGCAGCTCAGGATCGACAAAAGTCGTATGCGGATAAGCGAAATAGACCTATTGAATTTCAAGTTGGCGATAAAGTAATGCTAAAAGTATCGCCATGGAAGAGAATTATACGGTTCAGAAAAAGAGGAAAGTTGAGTCCGAGGTTCATTGGGCCATTTAGGATCACTGAACGGGTTGGTAAGGTAGCATATCGCCTTGAACTACCCGAGGAGTTGAGTGGAATTCATAACACCTTCCATGTGTCACATCTCCGAAAATGCTTAGCAGAAGAAACTGCTCGTATAAGCTATGATGACATTGAAGTGGATAACAGCCTCAACTATGTTGTGAGGCCAATTGCAATTTTAGATCAAAAAGAGAAGAGACTGAGGAACAAAGTAATTAACCAAGTAAAGGTTAAATGGGAGCACAGGAAGGGTGCGGATACCACGTGGGAATCCGAAGAAGAGATGCAACAGCTCTACCCAACACTATTTGGTACGTATCTCGGTTTCGGGGACGAAACCCCTTTTAAGGGGGGTGGACTTGTAACATCCCGAAATTTCAAAACTTTATACTAGAATTATAAAGTGTATAATAAACAAGAATAAACTAACTAGGATAAATAACCCAGTTAGTTAGAAGTCTTGTAGTAACACAAGGATGATTTAAAAAGGTCAAAGATGTAAACTAAATAAGAATGGAGGGACCAAGGTTGTCAAAATTGAAACTTGAATTACTAATAATTAGTAAAACAAAAACCAAACACTCCATTTTTGGAGTCTGGTCGATCAAGGAACACAGGGGGCGACACCCACTTCCTCACAACCCTAAATTCTACTAAAAACCCAAATTGAAGGCTCAAATCATGTCATAATCGAAATCTGAGCATATAATCGTGATCTCCTCGTCAAGGAGGTCATAAGGTAAAGAATCCGGAATGTCAAGTGCACACGCCGGGGGTGATACTCGCGGAAAGGGTGTGCTTTAAAGGTACGTGGCTTTAGCCCCGTTAAAATTATGTGTAAATAATTAGTTATGTTGTGTGAACGGTGTTGTAGTGTAATGGATGCGTTTGATGCGTTGTTAAAGTGGCGAAGTACACTCAACCATCAAACGGGTCAAAGTAAAGACTAAGTATTTAGTTTGGTTAGTCAATGAAGTGATGGTTTTCACTAAATAACCAAACGAGTCAAAATGATGTTTTCAAAAGAATCACGAGAGTAGAGACTTGAAAGTCTTATACCTTGTTTAATGATAAATTGTACCATACCAACGATTTGGTGATATTAATCTAAGTATAAGAACCCGGAATATGGGTCAAACAATAAATGTTAAATGAAAAAGGGTTGTTTGAGACGGAATGCTTGAATTCCGAAGAAACAAGTATTAGCCCTAGAGGAATTGCAAAGCCATGGAATTAGCGTGAATACACCAAGTATGTGAGCCCGGGTAATTGGGTAAATATGTCTAAAAGGTTTTAAGAATGGAAAAGAGGTGCTATGCACTTACCCTAATGGGTTGAATAATGGAAATAAGGAAATTGTGAACCAATTGTGGGTATCTCGGTTTCCGCATTGTGAAATTTACATGGTTGAATCCGTAATTTTATTACGGACTCATAGGAAGAAGAATCGGTTAAATCGGACTAATGGGTAAAAAGTTATGATCTTCTAAAGTTGAAAAATAGTCAAAGGGCAGATGTGCAGAGCCCACCGTAAATTACAGTCCCACCGTAATTTACGGTGGACATCAAATGTGTTACGGCAGGTTGCCCCTGTCTTACGGCAGAACCCTAAACATTCCAGGTCCACCGTAAATTACGATGATACCGTAATTTACGGTGGAACCCACAAAAATTACATTTGTTTGTTACTTTGTGTTGTTTGAACTCGTTTATACGTAATGTATTAATGTCAAAACTAATGGTTTTAGTGTTTGACTCTAGGTATGGATGAATTTCTCTCGGATGGTGATCAAGCACTTTGTCAAGAACTGAACACGCATTTTGAAGCTTCCGCACTAAATATAATCTTGTCTAAACTTTAAACATGTTGTAAATACTTTTGTTAATAGTGTTTTGAATCCTTTAAACTAGTTGTTAGTTGACTAGTAGGGGTTGACTTTAAACTGATTATGCACTATCTTGGACCAGTTGGTACTATCATAAGTGTGTATGGTTTTAAACACGAAATGTTTTTGTATACTCTGATTTTTACTAAAGTCTTATAAATATAATTTAAATTCTGTTCAAAATTTTAAGGTTGTTACAAGTTGGTAATCAGAGCCCAAGGTTGTTAACAAGTGTTCGGTTCAAGCTTGATCAAACATCCGGTAAGAGTTAATTGTTTTAAAGTAGAGTTACTAAGTATAAAAAGGGAAGTAAGGAGTGGAAATGCATGGGAAGAGCGTGTTAACACACTCAAACCCGGAAAGTGCATTAAATAAGAACGATGAAAACAAGTTGGCTCTGATACCAACCTGTCACACCCCAATTCTCCACGTGTCACCGGTGGGCCCGGTGGGGAGTATAGTGACGTAGTTGATATCATCATAGTCAAACAACACAATTTAAATGCACAGCGGAAGCAAAGGATAAATATATTACAATCCGATATAAAGTAATATCAAGTATTACAAACGGAATGTAAAGGATCCACAGGCGGATCAAAAAAATATGAATCATTTGTTCAACAGACTTTAAGGCATCCAAGCTTGCGAGACTAATTGTGGACGCTAGAAGACAGCCAGCCTATTACGAGTAGTACATGCACTTAACCTTTTGGAAAATACGTCAGTTTACACTGGTAAATACAATTTAACTGACTCATTTTGAAAAGGGTTAAAAATTGATTTGAATGCACGTAGCACAAAACATTTTATAACTTGGGATAATTATTTAATATTAAAATCTTGTGAACGAATTACATGTTACTTGTGCGTTCAGTAGCCCGGATCTTGTCCGGGTTAAAGATCAATAGACACACCACAATATTGAGTTATACACTGACAGGTGTACGCCTACACCCCGTGCTCAGGTCGTGGCCATTTCGTAAAATGATGCCAGGGATATCCGGGACATGGTCATTAACCCCCCAAAGGCTTTAAGTGAACAAGACTGTTTAAACGAGCCGATCAAATTATTCAATTAACCACCCAAAGATGTAAGATTTGATGCTCGATCAAGCGGTATTCTATATACCGTAACCCCAAGCCCGTATAGGGAAAATAAGTTAAAAGTATTTACCTGAGCTAAATATAAATTCAATCCCAGCCGTATACCACCAAGAAAGTACAGATAGCTTTTACTGGGCTCCTAAATCTGGAACGAAGGTTTTTAATAACCTATTAGATTCCTAACGGGTCTTTAATTAAGCCTAAGCTTAGACCGGTTAGTTTTCAAAATGAAGACACGGTTCAAACGCATGATAAAGCGAAGACCGGTTTAGAATGTGGTTTTGACCCGGCAAGCTTGGACACTTGTTTAATATGGGTAACTTAAACACATTCTGGATTTTAAGGCAAAGATGATAAGGTTTGACCCGTTTCGGCTAGTAAATGTAAACTAGTTACATAAGCCGTTCCGAACTCGAAAGTGCGTAACGGGTAACCAAATGGGTCATATGCATGTTTCCTAAGTTAATATGCCTTAAATATGTTGTGACATCAGTAAGATATCTTCTATTATGCCCGTAATGGATTTAAACCCAAACTATGCCTCGTAAGGGCATTTTGGTCATTTAAAAGGTTATAAAAGAGTTCAATTTGTAATCTGAGTTACAGGTCTGATTTATTCAGTAAATATACCTAATTTAATATGTTATAACAGTAGGGTATGACCTATATGTGAAATTTATCATTTAAAACCAAACTATGCATCTTAGGGGTATTTTGGTAATTTCACAAAGGCTAAAAAGGTCAAAACTGGAAACCTGAGTTTAAAAACTTTTACTTACTGTTATTATATAAAAATATACTAAAAATATCAGTAGGTATCAACCTTATATGTTTAATATGGCCTTAGCACATACTATGCGTTAAAAACGCTTAAAAGGGCGATTTGGAGCCATTTCCGGGTTTTCAAAGGAAAGCTGATATTTTTATAATTCCAGAAGGCTTAAAATATTGTATTTATCAAATAAAATCAGTAGAAAAAGGTTTGGGGTCAAAAGGATTTGTAAAACTCATTTTATGGCTTAAAAGGGCAAAACCGTCATAACCCGAATCAAACCTAGAGACCTATGTTATGCTCAGCCAAAAATTAAATAAAAATCTTCAAAAATACCAAAATATTATATTACATCAGTGGATAAAAATTTTGATATCAAAAAGTGGGTTTAAATAGGCTATGCGCTAAATACATCGTTTAATTAACATAAAGCTTTCAATTTACGCTAATGAGCATAACTCTTAATCTAGACCTCCAACTGATGTCAAATTTTAGGTGCAAGTTTATAAATCAGTAACTAAGGTTTCTATTCTTTTACTTTTTCAAAAATCACGTTTTATAGTCAAAAGGGCATAATAGTCAACATTTAAGCACTTTAACGGAAACATGCATGTGAATCGGATAACTAATGAACCAAGTTGTATAATCTCAGAGGGTTATACTTTTATGAAACCTGGTCCAAAACAAGCTCTAAGACAGATCTAAAACATGCATAAACGGGTCAGAACTGAAAGTCAAAGAAAAAGTCAATTTATGCGACTTTCGGTTCCGATCCGGGTCTTAAACTGAAAATTGTCGGGTTGAACATGGTTAGACATGTTCTTACATTAATTACCAAGTTATATTAATGATCAAACAGGTTGCATGTACCCTACATTGCTAATTATGCTTAAAATTCGAAAATACACATTCTGTTGACTTTTTAAAGTTAGCTTTGACTCGACAATTAACATAGTTAGAGTGAGAATCTGAAAGTACCCTTTTAAGGGTTTGTTACCCACATAAATACCTACTTGTAGGTGCTTTCAATTCGAGAAATGACTGAGCGGTTTCAATTAATCGCAAAGTCAAATTTAAATTACGACGGTTTGACTAATAGCTAATTAACTAAGCTAAAACGAAATCGAAAGGGTTATGAACACTTACAAGAGTCCTAATTACTATTAGAGATCACTAGAAGGCCTGAGGTTGATCAGAGAGCTTCAGAATTTAGAATGCAAGTGAAGTATCAAGTGAACTCATCACCTATTTATACTTTTTGGGACTTCGTATGATCGCGACAAGTGTCGGGGACATGTAATCAGATTAGGACAGGTGTTAAACCATTTATAAAATCTATGGGCTGCCCCTAGAGTCGGTTTTGTGAGTTAGGAACCAGTTTGCACATGAAAACAGCAAGAAACAGGCTGTTACCAGCTGTGTTCTGCATCTGACCATGTCTCGCGGCCCGCCTAAGGGTCTGTGTGGCCTTACGCGGCCCGCCTACCAGCGCAGCACAGCAACAGCATTTAAATTATTGACAGAAATGGTCCCTGTGAGTCTTTAAGGTCATTTAAGGCACGTTTAAGGCCCGTTAACCTCAATTTAAGGCTCCATCATGAATTTTAAACTTAGGGGACATGGAACATGCTCAAAAACATGTCGGATGTTGGTCCGTTTGGCCGTACGGTCACGTTATGCGTCGAATTACGACGAAACACGGACGGACGCTAAAAACGGTCCAAAATACGCGACGAGTGAAATTTTATCAAGGAGATCACTAAAATAAAATATTTAATGCTTACATAAATTTTTGGGTGTCCGGAGATGTTCAGAATGTGAGATACGCGCGAAAATGCAAACTTGTGCACTTTTTGACACTTTTAGCCCCTGCATGACATAAAAGTTTATTTTTTTGCGCACGAAACGCCTCTAAAACTATTTATAAGCTATAAGAAGGATAAATAGGGTATATTTAACTCATGGACATATTCTGGGATGTCTGTTATCATACGAATCGGCATACTTTTGTCGTTTGACGCAATTAGTCCTTAATTGTGCAAAGTAGCGTGAAATGCCGTTTAACGATATCCAAGCCTTCCATGGCCCATATTGCTCATTCCCAAGCATATACATACATGTTACTATGCTCCCGTTCGCTTAAATGGTCACCGAAGGGCGTAGATTCAGAAGTTGACGCTTTAGGTCCCTCTATTGCGCAAACTTGCGCATTTCATCATTTAATAGGATTGAAGCCTCATCTAATCCATATTAGACATTCTTGAAAGTATTATTAAACATCACGATGCTTCGGATTTGCTAAAAGGTCATTCAGAGATATAATTAAACATATTGACACTTTTAGCCCCTCTAACTTGCAAAGTTGCGCGTAACTTTACTTATAGGCAAAAAAACCTTAGATGGCCATTATTTGGCATTCGCGAGAGTATAATTAAATATTATTAAGCTCCCGGTTTGTTAGAAGGTCACTCAGAGGTAAGAATTAACATCTTGACGCTTTTAACCCTTTATTGCGCAAACTTTCAATTAATTACGCAAACGACTACACTTATTCATCAAGTGGCACATTTGTGAATATAAACATCGTGAGAGGTTATTTGGAAACTTATTTTAGGTATGCTAACACTTCCAGTCCTTTTATTATCAAAGTTTTCGATTTTTCGAAAAATTAGTCCCTTAAATTCAACATTGGACTTTATCAGGGTTTATTACACGTGTCAATACATCATTGGACGTGATTTTACGAGGTGTTACAAATAAGCTTGTATAAAAATCAAGTCTCCTCCTATCAAATATTTAGCATGCTTATGAATCAAAAGGACCTACGGGTTGTAACGAGGCTATGTGTAAGGGTAGAAAATAGTGGGATTGTGATAGTAGCTCATTGATTTAACCAGGTTTTTATTTGTACTACTAAACAAAGCAAACATCAACTATATACACAACTTCATCAACATTTTCAACTACTAACACAACTAAATCCTTCTTTTTGTGTTTTTCTAATATATATATATTTTCACATATAAAGACATAAACTCATAATATAAACATAACATCAACACTACATACTAATGCTCCTAAACCGGGTCATCTCAATAGGTAAAGTTTTGTAAGAAGTAGGTTTGGGTCACAACCGAATGGTATAAGGCTCAAACATGGCTTTCTAAAGACCAAACCCCCTCCCCTCACAATACCAAGCTCATATATGTAACGTATGAGGTCCAATCCCCCAATCCCACACTCTCACACATCCAGACGAGGCTACCTAAAAGTCCCTATCATTTTCACAAGTATGCTAATCCTAGGCTTCAACAAGCATTCGTACACAAGTTCTATTAACACAATACACACACCGCCAATCAAACAAAAGAAAGAATCTCTACTAATCATGTGTGGCCCAAGAACTCACCAAGAAATGACTAGAAAGGGTGCTGGTGTGTCATGTGGTACAACATCAAGTGTTCAAATTTCAACAATTTTTCGCTCGGTTAACAATTTTTAAAATTCTCAAAATTTTCCCCTCATCCCCACACTTGGGATACATTGTCCCAATGTATGGTTTTGAATGGAAGATCGCTTCCAACAAAAACACTAACTTTTGCTTATACTCTCAAACCACAAATTTCTTTTTGTATTTTTTTATGAAAATTAAAATCACACCGCCAACTAGCACATCCCATGAATCACATCAAAACACAAACACAACCCAACCTCCCAACCATAAACGTAAGACATCAAAATATACAAAATGGAGCGAAATACGACCTGGTTAATAATACTTTGGCTGCGGAGGTCCAAAAATAGACGTCATCATCTCCGCAAATCCTCCAAACCCAAATGCTCCGCTACTGCTGCTGCCTTGATCGCCGTAAGACAGTTTACAAGCGGCGTAAGACTTTTTTGTGGACCAATGGCCACCGTAAGCTACGCCACTTTGTAACACCCCAAAACCCGAATGTTTATATTTGTCGTATGTTCCTATATGATTAAGCATGAAATAAATAACTAAGTTATTCAACCTAGTTAAGAATATAGTAGAAACAATTAAAAAAATGAAAGTTGTTCCAATTATAATTAGTGGCAAACTTGAGGGACTAAAGTAGGGTAAATGAAAGTTGATTTTATAAAAAAAAATACACACATACACACACACACGTATGTGTGTTTGTGAAGGGGCCAGGAGCTCCATGAGCTCAAGAAACCCTAAGCATGAAGAATCATCGAATTGAAGGGCAAATCAAGGTCTAAATTCATGAATAAACACGGATTAATGATCACCTACACGAGGGGATCATAAGGTATGTCTCAAAACCTAGATTGGTGATCTTTCACGAAGTGGGTTATGTTCTAATCCATGAATTGGTATGAAATTGAGTATGAGCATGTGTTAGAATCATCATATAGAATATGGATTATTCATGGTTTAGGTTAATTTGATGTTTAAGGGTGAAACCCGTTTGTTATGGTAAAGATGATGACATGGGTAAATCATCCATGTCCAAATTCTTGCCTATTATTGATGTATTTTGACATATATGATTGATTCTTGTTAGAGGAATTGAAAGAAATGTAATACTAGTAGGTTTGATGTTTATGCATGGATGATTCATGTTGATTAGAATGAGGAATTTGATGAATTATGTATGAGATTAGAAGGATATGCATGAATTAGTTGTATACTATGCTTAGAAGGTAGTACACACATCAAAAGTATGATGAAATTATGAAGAACTTAAGATTAGATCACTTGTAAGTGATTAACAAAGTAGCTATGAAGTGGGTTTTTGATGATATGATAGAATTAATGATATGCTCATGTTAATAATGTTGAAAATCATATATGTGTAAGTATGTTTAAAGAAATTGGATAAGAAGTGATGGATTAGCATGTTTTAAGGTTAAATGATAAACTTGATATAAGATCTGTGTGATAAAAAAAAGGATTTGATGAATGATGAACAAGCTAACTATCTTGAGAATGATATATGATAGTTGATGCTTAATAAGCGACATGGAAGCTTGGGGAAAGAAGCGGGTCAAACGGGACTAATGCGCACGGGAAGCATATTCGGATGCGAGGTAAGTTAAGCTTTCACCCTCATTGTAGAATACTCATTCATTGTATAGATTATGAATATGGTAAGTTTGTAAATGAAGTACGATGTTCCGATAAGTATTGATACGGGTCGGAACATGTGTCCATGATAAGAACGATGGTTGAAGGAGAAAATTGGGGTAAAGGGATATTATGGTAACTTTGATTACAAGTCAATGAAAGAATAAGATACATAGAAGGGATAAGGAAATAATTACAATCACACAAGGACGAAAACGGACATTTAGACTTAACGGGTCAAATGGTGAAGCTATCACCATTTAACGAAGTCGACTAATGAATTGTGTTGTCAAGTATTATGCATTCACAGGTTGTATAGCGAAAGGAGTTATGTTGCTATTAACTAGCCATTTAGTGCATGAAATATTAAAACGGGTCATAGCTTTGATCCGAGCCAGGTATGTGCAAATTGAGTTATAGTTAAGTCGTGGGATTGGTCAAATGTTTAAGGAAGTCCTTTGTAGTAAAGGATGGGTCAAAGTTGACAAAAACGCCCTTGATGGGTAAAACGGGTAAATGGTCTTAAAAGTTGATTATAAACAAGCTATTTGACTAAATGAATGTTTTGAAAAAGTAAGAAAGCGAGAAGTATGATTTTCGTAAGCTAAGGACCTTAAAATGCGCAAATACCTTTAACGGGTCAAAATAAGCTTTCGAGCGAAAATGGATTAAGAGGATGCAAGACATCCGAGAATTTAGTTTTTATGATAGACGTCATTGATATTATTAGGTTCATAAGAAGTTATGGTCAAACGAAAGAGTTATGTTGATAAATGGATGAACGGGTCAAAATTTGGTAAAAGGGTAATAAGCCGAAGGCTTAAAAGTCATAAATTTCGGTAGTCCAAATATTGGATTTTCACTCCATGTGATGGAGAATTAAATTACGGTCGCGTAGGAAAAAGAATCGGTTAAATCGGACTTACGGATCATAAGTTATGATGATTTTAAGTTTGGTTTTGAAAAATGTTTTAGCTGGGCAAGTGCAGCAACAAAAATAAAGGAACTTGCTGTCAAAAAGGGGGCTAGGTGTAGCATCTAGCCCCTAGGTGGGGGCGTCTAGCCCCCTGATTCTGAAATTTTTTAATTTTTGTTCATTTTGACTCATGAAACTTGTTTATACCTTTTTTAACATTGTCAAAACTAACTTTTAAGTTGGTTTTGATGGTTGTCGCGTATACATGGAATTGTTCATAATGCGAACGGGTCATGCATGTATGTACGTATGTATGTAGGTACGCATGTATGTAAGTAGTTATGTGTGAACATATGCATATATATAAGTATGTATGGAAGTATATATGCATGTATTCAATGAAATTGAGTATTGACGATAATAATAGCGTGCCTTGTGAACGAAGTGTAACGCAGGTACAACGAGGAAGTCTCACCACGGAATGTATAATCAGATGGAAAGCTGGAATGTAAAGAGATAATGAAATGAATAGTCAGTAAGGAGGAATCTTATTTATGCTTATAATGTGTACTAACGTTATGAATGTATGTGGTGAGCGCAGGTTGATCGGGTCACGGAGGATCATCAAGGAATGGAGATCGAGGACCGAGTCGCAAGATAGATTGTACGGGGATGTTTTTGTATGTAATTTAGCAGACATAAGTTATGTTTTTATTTAGTAAATGAGTCGATTGATGCAAGTGTGTAAAAGAGTATAAAAAAACGGATGAATGAAATTTCAAATAAGTCAAGGTATTATAAGGAAAGAAATTTTTAGACATGAACTTCCGCTGCGACTTTTGGTCAAACGTGAATTAGGGTCTTACACACTTACCGTAGCTTACGGCGGCATCTGGGCATGTGGGATTGGCCTTCTTTTTTTTTCTAAATTTTATAATTTTTACGGTTTTTATAATTTTTCGAAAACATGAAAATTATACCCTATCCCCCGTTAAAAACCCGTGTTGTCCTCAACACTATGTTAGAGAAATTCGTACGGATTTCCCCACACTTGTCTCGAACACAAAGTTTAACGGAAACGGTAATTATGCAAAACAAGAAAACAAAACTAACAAACTAAGCTACCTATGTACAAATATCAAACCTGGGCCTCTCATGCTTCCTCGTCATCCAATGGGCGTAGAATGTAACCCACTTTGTCAAGCTCAAGATTGTTGATGTCATTGCCTTCCAAGTACGGTTTAAGCCGATGCCCATTCACCGTTTGTTGCTTATTGGTTTGCTCATCTTGAATATCAACATCACCAAATCTTCCCACTCTCCGGATGACATAAGGACTCATCCATTTACTCTTGAGTTTACCCACAAACATTTTCAACCTCGAATTGTACAACCACACTTTTTGACCCACTTCAAAGTTCTTCTTCCTTAACTTTGCATCATGAACTTTCTTAAGTTTGTCTTTATATGCGGATGCACATTCGTATGCTTCGTCTCGAATCTATTCAATTTCACTCAGTTAAAGCTTTCTAACTCGACCCGCTTCGTCATAATCCGCATTCACCGTTTTGATTGCCCAATGTGCTCGATGTGCTAACTCCATTGGTAGATGACATCCCTTCCCATACACCATCCGGTAAGGGGTGGTACCAATTGGAGTTTTGTAGGCCGTCCGATATGCCCACAACGCATCGTCAAGTTTACTTGACCAATCTTTCCTATCCGTTCGAACCATCTTCATGAGAATTTCTTTAATTTGACGGTTGGACACTTCGACTTGTCCACTTGTTTGCGGATGGTATGGTGTAGCAACTCGGTGGTTCACATTGTATCTTTTCAACAATTTCCCAAAATTAAAATTTTTAAAGTGTGAACCACCATCACTAATTATAACCCTTGGTACACCGAAACGAGAGAAAATATTTGATTGCACAAACTTACACACAACAGAATGGTCATTGGTTCTTGTAGCGATAACTTCAATCCATTTCGATACATAATCCACCGCAACCAATATGTACAAAAACCCGTTTGAATTTGGAAAAGGACCCATGAAGTCTATTCCCCAAACATCAAACACCTCCACCACCAAGATTGGTTGTAAAGGCATTTCATCCCGCTTTGAAATTCTTCCCACTTTTTGACAATTTATGAAATTTCTAGCAAACTCGCAAGCATCCTTAAAGATTGTAGGCCAATAAAACCCACATGACAACACCCGATATCCCGTTTTGTTGCCGCTAAAATTCCCTCCACATGCCAACGAATGGGCATGGGTCAAAATCTCTAATACTTCGGTCTCGGGAACACATCTTCTAATCACTTGATCGGGTCCAATTTTAAAGAGATCTGGTTCATCCCAAATGTTTTGTTTGACTTGGCTTAGAAATTGTTGTCTTCGTTTCTTCGTCCTATGATTTGGAATTGCACCCTTGGCCAAATAATTCACATAGTGGGCATACCAAGGTGCAACAAAAGTAGAAACAACCAATAATTGTTCATCGGGAAAGCGTTCATTAATTTCACTTGGATCATCAACACCTTCTAATGGGATTCGGGACAAGTGATCTGCAACAACATTTTCACAACCCTTCTTGTCCCGAATTTCTAAGTCGAACTCTTGCAACAAAAGCACCCAATGAATCAACCGGGGCTTTGCATCCTTCTTTTCCATCAAATATCAGACCGCGCTATAATCCGAATACACGATCACCTTGCTCCCCCAAATGTAAGATCTAAACTTATCCAAGGCATACACCACCGCTAATAATTCTTTTTCGGTTGTGGTGTAATTCAGTTGCGCCTCGGACAAAGTTTTACTTGCATAATAAATCACCACCGGCTTCTTATCAACTCTTTGACCCAAAACCGCTCCAATGGTCGTGTCGCTAGCGTCACACATAATTTCAAATGACTTCGACCAATCCGGTGGTTGCAAGATAGGAGCTTTCACCAACTGTTCCTTCAAAACATTAAACGCTTGCAAACATTCGTCATTAAAATAAAAAAGGGACATCTTTCAATAACAAATTACATAAAGGTTTTGTAATTACACTAAAACCTTTAATAAACCTTCTATAGAACCCCACATGTCCCAAAAATTATCTCACCCCCTTAACATTCTTTGGTGGGGGTAGAGATGAAATTACCCGAATCTTTGCTTTATCTACCTCCATCCCCCGGTGGGATATCACATGACCCAACACAATACCCTCTTGAACCATAAAGTGACTTTTTCCCAACTTAGCACCAAGTTTGTCTCAACACACCTTTTTAAAACTTTTTCCAATTCATCAAGACAAGACTCAAAATTTGGCCCAAAGATGGAAAAATCATCCATAAACACTTCAAGAGATTCCCCGACCATGTCCGAAAATATACTCATCATACATCTTTGGAAGGTGGCCAGGGCGTTACATAGTCCAAACGGCATTCGCCGAAAAGCAAATGTGCCATATGGACATGTAAACGTGGTTTTGTGTTGGTCGTCCGGGTGAATAGCAATTTGGTTATAACCCGAATACCCATCCAAAAAACAATAGTATTTTTGACCCGAAAGTTTTTCAATTATTTGGTCAATGAAGGGTAACAGGAAATGGTCCTTAGAGGTAGCGGTGTTTAATTTTCTATAGTCAATGCAAACTCGCCACCCGGTGACCGGTCGGGTGGCAATTTGCTCGCCTTGTTCATCTTTTATTACCTGGATACCGGCCTTTTTAGGCACTACCTGAGTCGGACTTACCCATGCACTGTCCGAAATGGGATAGATAATCCCCGCATCCAACCACTTTATAACTTCATTCTTTACCACCTCTCTCAAATTCGGGTTCAACCTTCTTTGCGTTTCACGGGTTGGCTTTGCATCTTCACTTGTGATGATTTTATGCATGACAATGGATGGACTAATACCTTTCAAATCGGCTATCGTCCATCCAATTGCCACCTTATTAGCCTTCAACACCCACAACAACTCCTCCTCTTGAGCTACCTCTAAGTTAGAAGCAATGATCACCGGTAAGGTGTCATTCTCCCCCAAAAATGCATATTTCAAGTGTTTTGGTAGCTCTTTCAACTCCACATTTGGTGGACATTCTAAAGAAGGCTTTGTACCCGAATCGATTCCCACCGGTAAATTCTCCATTTGGTGGGTCCATGGCGGTCTTCCTTCCTTCACCGCTAGAGCCTCTTGCTCTTTCTCCTCCATCTCCAATTCCCACCGGTAAATCACCACCAAAAGTATTAGCACCGTTAGTAAAAACATTTAATCTCATTTTCCTATTACCGAATGTCATGTCGACCGTACCATATCGACAATCAATTACGGCGTGAGTGGTGTTCAAAAACGGCTGACCCAAAATAACATTTTGTTGTTAAATTGGGTCCACGGATGAGTAATCTAACACAAGAAAATCAACCGGATAATAAAATTCATCAAATTTTACTATAACATCCCGCACTATACCCCGAGGAAATTTATGAGACAAATCGGCTAATACCACCGTTGTCTCAACCCTTTTTAATGGACCAAAATCATATTGGTCGTATAACCCCACGGTAAAATACGTACTCCGGCCCCAAGATCTAGTAACGGCCTTGCAGTTTGAAAATTCCAAACTTGAATATTAATAAGAGGCGTTCCCGGATCTTGTAGCTTAGGAGGAAGATCTCCTTTCAAAACCGCACTTACCCGCTCAGTCAAATTAACCAATTTAGGCACTTTTTGTTGTCTCTTTTGAGTACACAATTCTTTTAAAAATTTGGCGTAAGCGGGTACTTGTTTGATTGCTTCAAGTAAAGGAAGGTTAATTTTGACTTGTTTGAAAACCTCCCACATCTCTTCCTTTTGAGGACCCCGTTTTGAAATAAAAATTTTCTTACCCGGATCTAACAAAGCCGAGGGAAATGGTACTTGACTAGATCCCCCATCCTCATTTTTATTTTCTACTTCCTTATTATTTTTGGGTTTTTCAAAATTGGTTTTTTTAGAAGAAATATTAGGTGTTTCATTTTTTTCCTCACTTTCTTGACCCGTTATATCTTCAACCACCCCATCAACCAAATCCGGTGAAGGATTGGTTTTATACTCTTTCCCACTTCTCAAGACACTTACATGATTAATATTAATATTATTACCCCGAGAAGAGTTATGAGACGGGTTTACCTTAGTGTCGCTCGGTAATTGACCTTTACCTTTTTTCAAGTCCGCCACTTCGGTTGCGAGTTGACCCATTTGGGTGGTCAAAGTTTGAATTGCTTTATCACAGGCTTCGTCCTTTTGAATGCGAACATCATCCATTTGGTACCTCTTTTGCATTTCCGCTTGCATTGTCTTTAACATCTCCATCATCTCATTTCCACCCGAAGACCCCCCTTACTCTTGACCCGTTTGATATTGCCTTTGATACCCTTGGTTGTTCCCACCTTGATATCCACCTTGATTATTAAAAGATTGGCGCGGAACAAAGTTACCTTGACTTCCTTGAAAATTCGGGTTAGCTTGATTTGAGGGATTCCCGTATCTAAAGTTCGGGTGGTTTCTTAGACCGGGGTGGTAAGTATTGGAATTCATGTTGTAATTTCTACCACCCCCTCCTTGCCCTTGCAACGCATTAACCTCCTCATATTGCCCTTCCACTCCTTGGCAATTTTCAACCGCATGCCCTATCTCATTACAAAGTGCACAAACATTATAAATTTGATTAGAAGTTTGAACATTACCATCGTCTACCGTGTGCACTTGAGTTCGGGTAATGGCCGGCCGTGCTCTCCTTGATGCTTGAGCTTTTCTTTTTGATGTGACCGCCATTTGCTCCGAGAATTCCCAATTGTCATGCTCGTAATTTGTGCCAAAATGCCATTTGTGATAAACATTAAGTCACGTGCATCTTCGGCACATAATCCCTCATGAACTCCTATAGCTCTATCCCATGATGAGGACAATTCTTTATCATCAGTTAAACCTCTCGAATGCTTCATGAAACATCTCACCCGATTGTTGTTGAAATCTTCTCAAACCTTTTCGAGCATCATTTGTCTTTTGAGCGGTATAAAATTCATCCAAGAAGATTTGTTGCATTTCCGCCCATGTATAGATAGATGCCGAAGGTAACGTATAGAACCACTTTTTCGCTTTGTCTTCTAAAGAAAATTGGAATAGCACCAATTTGACATCATCAGCTGAAAATCCTTGACCCCCAATAGTATTGCAAATCGAATCGTATGCCTCCAAATGAAAATAAGGCTCCTCCATTGCTAGACCCTTATATTTTGGCAAACTTTGTAACGAATTGGTTCGAACTTCGAATGTCCTCCCTTGATCATTGTGAGGAATAACTACTGGTGAAGGATTATGAGTGATCACTGGCCTGAAATGTGCTTCTACGCCTCTCGCATTCTCTCGAAGATGCCGTCTCGGTACACCCAAACGAACTCTTGGATGTATAGGCCCCATTGGTCTTTGCATAGGCCCTTGAGGTGCAATTGGTTGCTGAAATTGGTATTGTTGCATCGGTGGTTGTTGAATTGGCCTTTGGAATTGAAGTTGTATATTTTGTGGATGAACTTGTTGCAAAGGCGTAGGACGTTGCAATTGTGTCCCTTGTGGCTGAATATGTTGTATCCCAACCGGTAACCTACCCATGTCTTGAATTTTCTGCAATGGTTGAATTTGTTGACTCACTCCTCCTTGAGGTCCCAAATTACCTCCATCACCCCCATAGTAGAATCCGTCTTCTTCGTATCCCCCGAACTCTTCTTCATACCCCTCATCATATCCATCTCCTCCTATACCCGAAGATTGCACATAAGGAAAAGACGAATATTGAAAACCCGGTTGGTTCAGTGGTCGATATGTAGATGTAATATGAATTACGGTTGAACTTGGTGGTATTGGATGAGTAGAAGACGATTGACCCGTAGTTGGGAAAAAATGTGAGAATGGTGGAATTATAGTAGAAGGGCTAAAGGTAAGTGTAGGTTCAACTTGGGTAGTAAAGGGTGGTGTTGTGTTGGTTGGTGTAACATCATGTGGTGGAGTAAAATCGGTAGTGGTATTAGGCATGGTGGTATTTGGTGAAGGTTGGGTTGATGTAGGAATGAAAGTTGAAGATGTTTGACCTGTAGTGGGTGGTGGTGGTGGTGGATCCATGTACCTAATTGGTGTAACTGGTGTAGTAGGTGTAGTTGGTGAACCACTGATTTTGTTTTCTCTTAGCAAAATTCTGTTTCCTCTTAAAGTTCGTTCAATCTCTGGATCAAATGCCAATGGTGATAGCTTGTGAGAGCTTCTAGTACGCATGCACCTGTAAATACCTGCACACTAACACACCCAGCGTAAACCAGAAAATAACAAACTTAAAAAGATCAAAAATAACACACATTGCGCACTACTCCCTGGAAACGGCACCAAAATTTGACGTGATGTCGTGGTCACAATCAAATTTAATCCAACTACTACTAAATAGTTAGTGGAAGTGGGTATCGAACACAAGGAGTTTGTGGAATATGTGCTATTTAAAAGTTTCTCTAAATTACTAAGTTAAACTAATTGCAATGAAAGTAAAATTCAAGAGTTGGTTTGTTTGATTGAGTTTTAAAAACTAAGATTACTATTCTATTTTGCAAAATGAAAGTTTGGTTTGTAAACAACTTAGAGACAAATGACCATCTTTAGTTTCCGGTTTGCTTCGACGTTTATGCTTTCATTCTACTAGAAAGAACTACATAGACATAGTTCATGTGTGATTACTTGTTGTGATAAAAGGGAACTAAGTACTCAGATTCCTAGAACGTGAGGTTGTTATCCGATGACCAATTAACCCTTACGCAATCTTAATTCTACCCATGATATCTCGATTGCCAATGGCACCAAGAACGTATGGTTTCAAACTAGATTAACATAAGAATCAATAATTTACAAACAATCAATCACACACCATAACAAACAAATCATAAAGACAAAGTTTGTTATTCTAGAAATAAGGAATTCAAGCACAAAGTCTTACATAACCTTCTACCAAAGATGATCATAACAAGTTTAGCCACTCATGGCCTGAACAAACATCATCAACAAAATCTTAATGTTCACAAGCAAAATCAACATAAAACCAATGATTCAAGATTGTCTTCAAGCACCAAGAACCACCAAAATTCATCTCTAGATGTTGGATAACCGAAATAGCATGATTGGAGAACATAAAAACCCATCAAATGGTCAATTAATGCATGAGTTACACAATCACCCCAGTCGGCGCCGTAAGCTACGCCACTCGCCGTAGCTTTCGGCGGTCAGCAAGTCAAAGAGAGCCCATGTGGCGCCGTAGCCTACAGCTGGCGTCGTAGGTTACGGTGCCCATGATTTTCTTACGACATCGATAGACTGGGATACGGCGGCAACATGTGGACTTTTGAGGGCCGTAACCTACGGCCAAAGCCGTAGGCTACGGTGGCGGCTGATATTTCCTTTCTTGTTTCTTTTGTTAAAACTCTCATGATCCAAACTTGTTTCCGCCACTTGCAACTTCCATCCAATCGTCATAAAGTCCGCTCCTTATGCACTTTGGCACCTGCAAATCCAAACAACTATTAGTTACCAAGTTCAAGCAATTAACCGTGTAAAGCATGGAATTTTAATCTTTTTAAGGCACTTAAGGGTTGTTCTATGGACCACCCATCAGAGACGGTGGTTCATGCTTAACCCGAAATCAATTGTCCCTTGGATAGAATTCAGATCTTGAACCAACACATCACTAAGAAAGAGTAGAAGGTCGGAACGAGCTCTGATTCTATCAGTTTTGAGTGCATTGATGTAAAAGAGTTGAAAGAGAGTTAGAAAACCATCTTTCAATCCTTTTAACCATGAATATGTGTAGATCTATGCGAAAACATTGTTTATTCATGTGGAAATCCTTCAGATCTAAGTTGTTCTTAGTGGAATGAGGTCAAACCTTGAAGTTCATAAGAACTCCATGATGACATCACCCTAGAACACCTCAAATCCGGTGATTTCACGGTTAAAAGTTAAGATTCAAAGGTGAAAAAGATGAAGGAGTGCGTGTAGATCATAGAAGTACAAGATTTGAGTTGAAAACTTACAAGAATCGCGAGAAATCGACAGAAAATAGAGCTTGAGTGCGGCTGGTCGAGTGGAGGAGCTGTCACATCACAATGATGTGACATGAGGGTATTTATAGGGTTTCCCAAAGTGGAAAGTGCATAAGTGTCGGATTAGTCACCGATCGGATGGCAATCCTAGCGGATAGCAATCCGATCAGACTGCCACTCGATCCAGGTGTCCGGCGCGTTGAGTTTTGTCGTTTCGATTCGCGTGTTGAGTGTTGCGATGCGATTCGAGTGAGCGATGCGATAGTATTAACCATTAGTTACACAAATAACCTAACTACTATATCTAACATACAATCATTATAAATAATCTGCGTTTAGCGTTTGCGATTTAGATTGTGATGCAATAGAATTGCGATTGCGATTAAGCACCTCAACATAAACATAACATGCACAAGTAACACATAATAGCATACACACATAAAACAATATCCAAAACACATAATTCGAGTTGCGAATGCGATAGCGATAAGTCGATTAGCGATTAAACATGCGATTAAATAGCGATTAAACCTCGATTATTAATAGATACTCCATATAATACAACTAAAACAAATAAATAATAGAATTCGATTACAAGTCATTAACGTACAATCAATAGTTAAGCAAGGAGTGACAGATCGCAATTAGCAATCTTTTCTTCCTTTGACTTTGACTTGTACCTTGACTTTCCAAAAAAATACGGGTTGTTACAGTTGGAACTTACATTAGTCTTTGGAGAAATAAACTAGACACCGGAGTAGTTTTGTCTATACCCTTCCTCGGAACTTTGATCAGAGTTCTGTATGCCTGTCACGGTCGTCTATAACTACCATTAACCCCACCGTTGTCTTCCGTCACCGACCGTACACTGACAACACTTCTACTGTAACACCCGAAAATTTTCGTCCAATTATGCGACGACACGTGTCCCGAATCTTCAACTAAGGAGAGGGAATTTATCGTTCAACTTTGTAACGATACGTGTCCCCTCCAACTAAATCCCGATTATGTGGAGGGAGGAACCTCCAACTAATCCTGACTATGTAGAAGGAGGAAGGACCCATACTGTACGTTCACTGAAACGTGTCCCGTAGACTGATCCCGACTCTGGGAAGGAGAGGGACTATTATTATGCGTTAGTTAAAACCTATCCTAAATTCTCTTAATAATCCCAACTATGTGGAAGGAGAAGGACAAAAATGTCCAAATGAGAATTTATCAAAGTCCAAGGACTAAAATATAAAAATCTCAAACGATTATTCCTGGAGGTCCCTTACGGACCGCAAGGCTTATCCCTTATGGTCCACGAGAGTGTTTAAATAATTTTGTGCGCCTTAGGTCCTTACGGACCGTAAGGCATCACTCTTACGGTCCGTAAGAGGATGCTAGTGACAGATTAATGGCAGCTGGCTTCCTTGGCCACCAAGAATGCCACCTAGCCTAAATTGTGCCACCTTAAACCACATTAGGACACTTATCCCGACACTAATCAGCTTATGATGACTCGTGGCAACACTTGTTATGATTTGGAAGCTTGAGGATTAGTATAAATAGGTGTGAAGTTGTTCATTTTCACTTGCACCTTTCATATCTTCTTCCTCTCTTCTTTGGAGTTTGTTTCCATTATTTGGAAGCCTCCATCTGAGTTGTGAAAGTGTTCTTAAACACTAATAAGTACTCTCTCTAGTTTATTTCATTTTATTAGGCTAGTTGTTAGCCGAAAGTCAAACAAATTGACTTTTGTTTTGACTTTCGGTTATGACTATTATGGTCAAGCCAAAGTTCAATACGAACATGGCTATGTGATCATAATAATGAAGGTAATAATCCCCTGAGATTATACCTTCTAAAGATCACGTTAAGTAGGCAAAATGACGAGTCGAATTTATATTAAATAAAAGGTAAAAAACGTAAACTTTGCAAATTACGCTAATTAAGTTTCTAACTATTAAATCCTTAAATTTTGACATCACATCAGTTTATAAAACATATTAGGACATGTATAAGCATGTCCAACTCGTCATTTCTTGATTAGAGCTCAATTATATATCGAAAGTCAAGCAACTTGACTTTTGCTTTGACTTTCGATTCTGACCCGTTTGGTTAACGTTAGAACTTGTTTAAAACTGATATTATGACCATATTAATATAAGGTATAACCCTTTGAAGGTATACCTCTTGGTTATGTTATTTGGTAGCTCAAATGACAAGTCTAGTATATATATTTTAAAATGGACGACTATGCCTTTTCATCTTAAAAACTAAAGAAACGATTTTCAAACCAAAGTAACTAACATTCTGACTTTTAAACAGAATGTATACTATGTTTTGACACCTTGGACTTGTCATAAGACCCATCTAATCTTCTGAACCCGATTATACGCACATAACTAGTTATACGAACCTAGTTCGTATAATTTAGGCGTAACGGGTCTAAATACTTCAGTTTCACTTCAAAATAGAATGTTTGGTTAATTGACCTTTATCCAAAAAGTCATTGCACTCGGATAGGCATCAACCACATTTATGCCGATCTACGCTTAATCTAGCGAATCTATTCTCAAGTAATGGGTCATGTCTAAAGAAACTAACCTATGATCCGTATACATTCTAACAGATAACTAATTTTGTTCATTCCGGACTATAGATCCCCCCAGATAATCGGACTTGGGTCAATAATACTTTTACTTGTGACTTTTGCTAAATGATAATCGTATTCAGTTGGAAGCTAGCAAAAGGTAAATACTCTTAACTTATTTTGTTTTTAAACTTGGGGTATGGCGAATACGCCACTTGGAGCGGATATTATATAAATGAGCCATGATTGCTCATAAATATAAGAACTCAGTTTAATCCGTTTTGCTTGATAATTGAAACAATTGGGTGTTATTGGTACCGTGTCCGGGCCCTACTCATGAACTATTATGGCCATACGGAATAACGTGTAGGGGTAGGCATACCGACTGTAAGACACGTTTATTCAACTTTGGTGTGTACCCTTAATCATTATAGCACTGAAAATGACCGGCTTTGATCTTTAGTTCCCATTGTATGACAAGTATGTAAATCTGGTGACAAGATAAAATCCCAAGAAATATTAAATGATTACCTACGAGTTTTCTCTATGTAAAAAACTCTTCTTGAAAAACTGTTTTCAAAATGAGTTACTTAATTTTATTTACCAGCGAAAGCTGACACATTTTCAAAAGATTGAACCGAGGTACCGGACCTTATAATAGGCTGGGAATCTGGGTCGGCTAGAAATGAAGGCTAAGGAATTTGCAACTCCCTAGCTTAAGGCCTAGGATGTCTAAAGCTCATTTTACTAGATTCTGCTTGTGGGCTTGTACTCGAATACTTGTACAACTTTTATATATACTCAAGACTTTTATTGAAATAAATACTTTTACTCAAATACTCCCGCTGCATTCTTATTTGTGATACTGTTATCCAATCGTCACGATCCATCCGGGACCACCGGAAATCGGGGTGTGACATCTACCACTACCGATAACCCCTCGAACCACATTATTCATTGGAGACCATCATCCACAACAACACCATTTCAATATCGCCATGGCCATACCACCGTCCATTGGTTCGTTCTCCTGAGTCTAGATTCTCTCTCTCTGTATTTTCTGAAAGTAGAAATGTATGTTTGTTTCTTTAGGAGAAAGAAAAGAGATGAGATAAAAGGGGTTTTGAATCAATCGATGAGAATGGACCAATTTTCGCTTGGTTAAACTGAATATAACTGACTTTAATAACTGGGTTTGATTTAAAAGACATAAAGTGTTAGAAAAACCAAGAATTTGGACATAAGCTGTAATTACTTTTTTAAAGGGCACATTTCAGAATTTTGGTAATACATAAAGGACACAAAGTGTAATTTACTCTTATGTTTTTTTACAACATTCTTATATAACTTTTATTGAAATCGAGGTTGTATTTAAGATTATTTTTTTTAGGTATCGTAAACAGCTATCGCGCGTGCTTGAATCAATAAGTTCGACGACGAGGAAGAGTATATATTAATTTCCTTTTTTTATTTTACGTTTATATTCGGTAAAATAAAGCATTTTTTGGTATTGTAAACAGCTTTCGCGGGTGCTTGGACCGCTAACTTCGGCGAAATATAATTACACACGTCTACTCGCACGGGTCCTATTTTTTTGGGACAATTGTTGTGGGTGAAATTTTAAGTCCGATATTCTGAGTACTAGTTGGGGATCCTAGATCCTGCATTGGTTAAGTATTGAGTCTATTTGTGAAGTTTTACTAACTTACCTTTTGCTTCATCTTTGTTCAATACTTGCAGGAACAGTCATATGACTAAGTCATGACCTAGATATTCGTTTCAGTAGTTGAAAAGCACGTGGGAAAGAGCGTTGATCAAGTCCACAATGGTCACAAGAGAAGACCAAGTTTATCCCGAAAATCCGAGATAATTAGTTATTAGATATTTTTTGTATTTAAGTGACATTGGGTCGATAGGAACGACACTACACTCTCTCGCAAACACTTGTAACACTTAGAACACGATCCACTTTAGATCATTGTATTCACTTTTTACTAATTCAATATCAAGAACATGCATATGACGTTTAGTCGGTGCCCGCCGTTTTATGTCGGAGATCCTTAACGATCAAGGGCTTTCCTCGTAAAATTCCCAAGTATCTTATTGCATTATCTTACTTATTTTCTGCAGTATCTTGAAAAGCACACTACCTCACTTCTAAATTTGATTACTTAATTACTTCGGTAATTTTTGACCAAAACACAACTTCCAACTTATCTTAAGGATATTGTACGGTACAATTTAAATTCTCAACCATTAGAATTCATAGTCCAAGCAATACTCATTTATCCATAGAGTTTTAAACATATAATCAAGATCCTAGAGCAACTACCATTTAAAGCTGCAATGTTGGTTTCATGACACGGTGGTCGTCAGAATGGTGCTAGAATGCACCCTATTCATCGCCTTTTTCGCCTGAAACGACATTAGAAGACATATGAATTGCTAATTGATGGTAGACTTAAACAACCAAACAAAGCTAATGACTCAATGTCTTACTTCTAGTACCCAGTTTGTACGTGTTGTGATTACTAAAAGCAGCAAGGCATGAACCCCACTCCCACAAATGATCCCGATCCACAAACCCTGTGAATAAAATTTAGCAAAGTCAACTTCCCAAAGAGGAGAAATGAACAAGAAACCGAACCTCACCTTGCCTCCTAGATTGTACACAAATGTTAAAATGACGGCACTAGGAAGACCAACAAGGTAGTAAGCTCCGAGATTCACCAACGTGCCCATCTTCTGCCAACCACACCCTCTCACAACACCTTTATTATTAACACATAAATAGTTAAAATGTTATGGTTCATTTAAATGATAAGAAGATGCATGACCTCTAATTACCTGATAATACACCTTGAACTCCATCCGTGACGTTAGATAGAGCCAGCACCGGCATAACTAGTGATACATAACTAACGACTTCAGCTTCATTCGTGTACAAATTTGCCCAAACCTTACGGGCTGCCACTAGAACCAGGCCAATAACAAGTACTTCTGTGATGACTAGTGATAAGGCCACCCATACTGCTAGTTTTGCAGATTCGTGTTTTCCTGCCCCAAGTTCATTTGAAACTCTTGTGCTGTTGATTATGGAAAATGTCACACTTAGGTGGAAACATGGGCGTTTGGGCTGGTAGGATGACATGTCAAAACGAGTCATGGTCACCACTCATGTCACGTGTCGTGACTTATCGAAAATATGTTGTCTATTTTCTCAAAATATTATGATACTAATCTACATTTATCTTTAAAGGATAGAGATTCTTCACTTAATCATACCTCACAGTGTTCCCAAAGCCAAAGGGAATTCTGTAGGCCAATGAAATTGTACTTAGGCTGAGGAAAGTAAATTTGAAGTTAGCATGAAACTTCCGTTGTCTAGGGAACGAGAATGGTACTTCCAGATGCTTTTTGAAACTTCTTGCCGTTTGCTACCTCTGTAAGCAAACTTAGCAAGTTAGCTTGGCTGGCAAGCGAACACCATAGAGTTTTTCACCAAACTCGACCGCTTTTTTCACAAAAATCCATGGAGTGCGCTTGCCACCCAAGTGAACTTACTACGATCGCTTACAGAAAAATACAAGAAGTTTCAAAAAACACCTAAGAAGTACCGGTCTTGTTCCTAAACTATTTACTAAAAAAATCAGTGAAACCAGTTAATCTCTTAACATCCCGTAATTAGATAGATAGATAGTTAGAATTAATATTACTTAGCGGTTACAAAGTACGAGGACCAAAGTTGACAAAGTGGAAGTTGGAAACTACCCTAATAACCGAAAGGGTGTGTCTCCTACACACACCATTTCGAAATCAATACAAGGCAAACATCAAGGGACGCGACTGTTGATCATGCGGACGAGAATCAACACACCTCTTCAAGATCCAATCTCAACCACACATCCAAGAGACATGACTTTTCACGAAGAGACGCGTCTATTCACTCGTACCCGTAGGAAACTATAAATAGGGATAGTTAGATTCATTTATACTTGTTCATTACATTCGATCATTACATTGTACAAATTTTCAGTTTATATATTCAAGTTATTCAAGTTTGTTTATCACGTTCTAGAGATCAAAGATCCATTTTGGGGCCAACAATTGGTATCAGAGCATCAGGCTCTAGGCGTGGGAATCACAAGGCATCACAGGGAATTCGCGATCAGGTTTCAATTTCGTTTTTCAATTCGCAAGTTTTTAGTTTTATGGGTTCAAGGTTATCGAACCAGGGGTTAGGAATCTAGGGTTTTGATTCCGGGGTTTAGTGCGAATTAGATTGATATGGTTATTACGCGTTTCAGGTTATATGCGGTTTAAAGATTTGAGAGTTTGTTGAATTCAAGGGAATTGAATTTACCGGTGCAGTGGTTCGTATTGGTGGCAAGGAAATTTTAGAAACAAGAAACTAAGGGTTGTGAGAATTCTAAGTTAGCAATCAGACTAGGGTTTGTGAGTGTATTGAACCGAGTACAGGAGCGCAAAACAAGGGTTGTTGTGTTTTTTCGTTTGGAGTGTTATCATCGAAATTGAAGACTAGCAAATCGCAAGGGAATTGTGATTATGATATGTTAAGAAAAGCATTCGAGTGATTCGACGAAAAGCGGTGATCGTTATTTGGAAAGAAACTGGTGCTTTTTTCGTGATGAACCAAATGAATGTCGAGTGAAGCGATAGAAGGCTCATGAAGAAACAAAGTACTATGCAAAGAAACACGGTGGTGCAGCGAATGCAGAAAAGGGAAATGTGATGTAGTGAACTGAATACAGGAAACAAGAAGAAAAATTGTTACAGTGAGTGTAAAAAAAAGTGCAGTGAATGCAGAAAAAGTTGAAGTTATTGAAACAATGAATACTATTGGTGAGACATCAAAAAAGGTTTGTGTGATTCGAAACCATGTGGAAAAGTGTAATCGATTTGTGAGGAGTCGAAGGAAAGAAGAACCGTGTGATGCGGAGAAAGATAACCTGTGAACGGTATAACAAAAACAGTCCAGTGAGTGGATCGGATCAAAGCGAAAAATCCGTGAGGGAAGCAATCAATAATGAAGAACTCGTTGTGAGAGACAACCGTGAAGAAGATAAATCAAGAAGAAGACACGCGTATCCTGTGACTGGGTCAGAAGAAGGACTGTTGTGTGATACAACCGCAAGAGAAATCTAAGTGAGTTAGATTATCCAAAATCTATGCGAGATGGATGCAAGTCATGTGATATGATAGTGGGCAAGTCGATCAAGACCGGTAAAGTTCGTGTTGAGACAACTACATAAGAAAAGGTTCGTGTGATACAATCAAGTACGGTCAAGACAAGTGTGAAGCAAAATGTTCGTGTGAAGCAAGTTCAAGTGAAACAAGGTTCGTGAGGAGCAAGGTTCGTAAATAAGAAGATACATGTGAAGTGTTAGATACGGAGAAACTCGAGATGATAAAGCAGCTCGGAATTCAAGACTTAAAGCAACTTATGGATGTTCGAGATTAGGGGGGTGAATGAAACCAGTTAATCTCTTAACATCCCGTAATTAGATAGATAGATAGTTAGAATTAATATTACTTAGCGGTTACAAAGTACGAGGACCAAAGTTGACAAAGTGGAAGTTGGAAACTACCCTAATAACCGAAAGGGTGTGTCTCCTACACACACCATTTCGAAATCAATACAAGGCAAACATCAAGGGACGCGACTGTTGATCATGCGGACGAGAATCAACACACCTCTTCAAGATCCAATCTCAACCACACATCCAAGAGACATGACTTTTCACGAAGAGACGCGTCTATTCACTCGTACCCGTAGGAAACTATAAATAGGGATAGTTAGATTCATTTATACTTGTTCATTACATTCGATCATTACATTGTACAAATTTTCAGTTTATATATTCAAGTTATTCAAGTTTGTTTATCACGTTCTAGAGATCAAAGATCCATTTTGGGGCCAACAATCAGGAAAAAGCACCTGATAGACATCATTGATGTCTCTAGCTTTGGATTTGGAAGAAATCCAGAGAGTAAAACTAAAAACTCATAAGTCCAATGCTCCAGGCTTAAACATTTAAAATGAAATCAAAAGAAGGTATATTTTAGCTACAAAGAAGCTAAAAGGCAAAATTAAGATAAGGAGCATAGAAAAAACTGACCAGACCATGAGAGCCGAAGGTATGCCTAAAGCAAGAAACCCCCCAAGATCACGAACACCCTCTTTAGAAAACCCGACCCATGTTCTTTCACACGTACGTGACACCTTGATATACATACATAAAATAACCACATTAACCCCGTACGAGATGGCAACTGATAGAGCAGCACCCGAACTACCAAACCCAAATTTTGAAACCAAGATCCAACAACACCCAACATGAAATAAGCTTGCAAAACCCGTGCTTATCATCAATGGTTTCAGGTTATTTTGAGTCTGCAAGAATCTGATCTGGCACTGAAGTAAACCGTATGGAAAGATGCTTGGGATCAGCCAATGCGCATAGTTTCCAGCTTCTTTTGAGATATCCAAATCCAGTCCAAATATTGTAAAGATTTGTCCTGTGAATGCCCAAATGATAGAAATTGGTATGCCCATTAGCATTAGTACTACCATAGCTCTCTGCATGTGTACACCAAGCATTTGATACTGTTTTGCACCGTAAGCTTGCCCACATAATGTTTCTAATGCACCCCCAATGCCCATCTGAACAAAAAAGCAACCAACTTATAAGAAATTGACCCAAGAAGGGCAAACTATATAACAAAAATAACCAACTTTACTCAAACATCAGTCTTATTCAGAACCAACTTATGAACAAAATTATCAACCGATTACATTAAATCAAATTTATTGGAAGTTATGTTACATTAAACCAACATTTATGAAACGTTCATGGTGTTTTCTACCTAAAAAGAACATAACTTTTTAGCAAAAAGGCCACCAAGAAATGGATATGCAAGTTGCACTATGCATTTCCTAATGGCTCTATAGATCTTTTTAGTTACCATGAAGCAGAAACCGGTGACACCGGCAAACGAAGTGGCCAACGACGCACCAGAAAGGGTGAGCTCTCCAAGATGGCCTATGAACATGAGCGATGTTAGTAGAAAACTATACTGAAGAAAACTAACCACAATAAAAGGTCCAGCTAACATCAGCTGTAGCTTCAATTCTGCAAAAATATCATGTATATCAAACTCCAATATGTGTTTCGATTTTGGGATTGTAAGAGTAGACTTGAGAAGCGGCTTCGAGTACTGTTCTTGATCCATTTTTGGGGCTTTCTCTCTTGGATTTTGGACTAAACTAGAAAAATCAACAATGAGGTATGTATAGATAATAAGATACGTGAGAACACGCCAGTCGTTTGATTGATAGCGGAAAAAGACGCACTTGCAAAGGAAAAACACTGGAACGTGACATCGATGGACCTTTTCGTGACAATAACTCTCAAAGAAAGAACCTACAGATTCTCCATATCATATTCAACAAGATTTCAACATGTTTTTTTTGGCTTAGAGTGCACCAACTTTGAAACCTTTGTGAACAAAGACAATGACTTTAAGAAAGACATGTAATACCAATTGCTTTTGAGATCTGGTGTTAAGAAATAAAGAGATAAAGATCCCATAACCTTTTAGTGATTAATAATAATAAATGAAATGACTAGGCTTATACTGTTGGTGACTCAGTCATTAGCACTAGTATGTCTATTTAAATTTAAACCATCTTGTAACTTTTCCATATATATATCGCATTATTGAAGTTGAAGGAAAAGAACCAACCACTTGGAAAAGCTTCTAGGCATAAATAACTTAAATTATTGATTAAATAAAAAAGCAAAAATAAATTTGTATTTTAAGTTGTAACTGACAAATTGATTTATTCGACGGAACTATTTCATTTACAATGTAAAGACACGATATATTATCAAATAATCAAAAAGTAGATGGAAAAAAAAATAGAATAAAAATGGCTGAATAGTAATTTGTTTATGAGGTGCCCTATTTTTGTGTGTTAAAATAATTGTATTTATCTAATATATTATACAAAAATAGTGTCTTAGAGGCTTCAGTTACCAACCTTTACTTCCTTGTTTGAATGACACAGAGCAAAAGTAAAAAATAATCAGAGAAACAATTTTAGAAAAGATTGAGATAAAAACCAAAAACCTAAACCAATATATGAAATTAAATGCCTTTGTACATGAAATTTTAAATTGGCAGGTAGAAACTAGCAATTAAATACTGAAATTATGGACTTAAATAGACTCGTAAATGAAGGCTATGTGATTTACGTGTTTTACACTAAAAAGGAAAGACTTCAAGTGATATGTGCCTAGCTTTGACTTGGAAGAAGCATGCATGTATATTTGCATGTTATTTTTTCTAGATGTTTATCCATGTTATTTTATTTATTTTCAAGTGTTTGTTTACTGTATTTACATCAAGAAGAGGATAGTGGGTAGTTAGCATATTCACATTTCCTCCGTATTTTAGGTTCAAGATACTGGAAGTTATTTTATTTCATTTTCGTTGTTGGAGTTTATGTTGGAGTTTATGAATGAAAAATATCAGTTGAATCTATCTCTAAATCTTTATAATTCTTTCTGGTTTTCTTGCTATTTTCTTTGGACCACTTGAATAATGATTTGTTTCGTATCATCAAGACGGCTAAAAACATGGAAAATCTCCGGCGACAAAATTAGAACCCTAAATGATGGAACTCAGTGTGACAACTGGGCCAAACCATCTATAATCGTTTGTCACATTATCTGTCTCATTAAGACCTTTCTGTCCACTGCTTATGGACCTTGTAACTCCAATTGTAAGTTGTTACCCGAGTTATGCCCTTTCCAAGTTTGCCCATTTTCTACCCTGGTTCCTACTGTCTAATTGGCCCAAGTAAAATTATGGTTATTATGCTAATGTTTGTAAGAACTCTTATCATTTAGCCCTCCATAATCTAACCTCAATATATTGTGGAGAAATGATTGGAAACTAGAAATTATGGAATCTTGATTAGTTACCTATATGGGTGCGACTACAAGTCAAGTCTATTTAATTGTCGCGCACAAGATGTTCCTAAAAGAAAACAGGATATAAAGCCTCCTGGGTAGCAAGTGGTAAGGTATGAACTAACACACACACACACACATAAATAACAGAACAAGGCTACTTTGATCAAACTTTTTTTACATTTTTCATCACTAACTTCTGTTCCACAGTTCCACTTCAAGAAGGAATATCAGCATAACCATAGACGTAATCACATTGGCTACAAAACCCGCCCGAACAATAGCATTCGACAGATCAAGCATTGATCACTTAGG
This sequence comes from Helianthus tuberosus, assembly GCA_030545235.1. Lineage (NCBI taxonomy): Eukaryota > Viridiplantae > Streptophyta > Magnoliopsida > Asterales > Asteraceae > Helianthus > Helianthus tuberosus. Next base: position 186,966,585 of record CM060403.1, on the reverse strand, counting down.
TAAACTTGTACCAAACACCCTATTTCTTGCATTTATAGCCTGAAATAAAAGTGAAAGAAGATTTACAAATTATAAAAACCCATCGATAATTTTATAATAAAGTTAATTTATATAGAGTTTATGTATATACTTGTTGTTCCCAGTTCGTGCGCATAGTAATAACCAAAAGAAGTATCGCTTGAAGCCCGCTTCCGCTTATGATCCCCATCCAGAGTCCCTGCATCAGAAACAAGAATAATGCTGAATAATTCACCAGAAAAAAATGTAACAATAAGATGATATTTCTTGTTACCATTCCTCCATAATGGAACACAAAAGTCAAGATGGCTGAACAAGGAAGACCAATGATGTAATAAGCTCCAAGATTTACAGCTGCACCAATCTTTTGCCACCCACATCCTCTTGCAGTACCTTTTCACAGTGCATCAATCAGTAGTACTTAAAAGATTTTGATCGTATATCTTTTGGAGCATAAAGTGTCACAAAGTTGAAGCTTTACCTGATAGAACACCTTGAATTCCATCCATGAAGTTGGATAATGCAAGAACCGGCATGACTTTAGACATATAACTCACAACTTCTTCTTCATTTGTGAACAAATGTCCCCAAATATGTCGAACAGATATCAAAAACAGGCTTATTAAAACACCTTCTGTAACAGCCAGAAACATCATAACTAGCGCTGCAAGCCGTGCAGCCCGTGGTTTCCCTGCTCCTAGCTCATTTGAAACTCTTGTGCTTTGCGAATATAAGATGAACATATAAATAACAAAAGTCTACGCATTATAAAGAAACATCTCAAGATAGTTATGGTATTAGCTGTACCTTACTGCACTCCCAAAACCATAAGGGATTCTGAAGATCACCGAACTTGTAGTAAGACTGGTGATGAAAACAGTTTAAGTCTTTAAGACAACATAATGTGATGATTGCATCATTTCGTTTGTAATCTACTTGAGCCCACTTAATAATATACCTGACAGACATCATTGAGGTTTCAAGTTTTGGATTTGGAAGAAGACCGGACATGAAAACAAGGAACTCGTAAGACCAATACTCCAAGCTTAATCACATACAGAAAAAATCATGTTAGTTTTTTTAACAAGACAATTATAGGGATAAGTGATCATGTGATATCATATATCATCATATATAATCAACTAACCAGACCATAAGTGCAGATGGTATGCTCAACACAAAAAACTCGCCAAGATTTGTGATCCCTTCTTTACAAAAACCCGTCCATGTTTTCTCAAAATCGGATGAAAACTTGATATAAACCGATAAAACCAACACGTTGGTCCAATATGAAACAGCACATGAAAGGGCAGCCCCTTGACACCCTAACCCGATCTTACAAACAAAAATCCAGCAAACAAGAATGTGAACAAAGCTCGTGAACCCGGTGCTTATCATCAACACTTTTGTTTTACTTTGAGTTTGTAGGAATCTGAACTGACACTGGAGAATCCCGTAAGGGAAAATACTCGGAATGAGCCAACGGGTGTATGATCCGGCTAAAGTTGAGATTTCCAAATCTTGACCGAACCAAGTAAAGATAGTGCCCGTGAAGGTCCATATGATGGATGTAGGAATAGCCATGAGCATGAGTACAAGCATTGCTCTTTGTGTGTGTATGCCTAACATGCGATATTGTTCTGCACCATAAGCTTGTCCACATAATGTTTCTAGTGCACTTCCCATTCCAAGCTAATCACAAACATATATTGACAATCAATAAATTTTGCAGCATTGGAGGTAATTTGCTAAACAAATAATTTTCTTACAAAAAACAACCCTTATTTTTAACACAATTCTGCATTTTTCTATTGCTTTTATCCGACCAATTTTGACTAGACTTGTTAATAAACTTCTAAGGGCATGTTTGTCTAAGCTTTTTGAAAAAACTTATTCACTTATTAGCTTTTTGAAAAGTCATAAGCTCCAAAATGATGTTTGGCAATGAGGGTGTATGTGAGGGAAAAAGCCAATAAGTCAATAAGTCACTCCATACTGATTTTTCCAAAAAGCCAATAAGTCAATAAGTTGTTTCAAAAAGCTTAGCCAAACATGCCCTAAGTGAAATAATTAGGACATTATGCCATTTTTATAGGGAAAATATATAGAACTTGACATGTATGGCCAAAACTAGGAATATATTATCAACATATAATGGAAACTAGACTGGCAAAATAAACGCGCGAACCAATGATTCATGTGTTCTCCAAATAAACGTATATCGAGAGAAATCGTTATAGTCAAAATCGGGCCACAGATAAATTTTTTTTTATTTATACCTAATATTCATTAACGACAGAAAAAATAACATAAAAATGGTAGGCTGTGGCGGAACTAGCCCAAAAATTTAGGGGTATCCCATTTTTTATTTTTTTGACCAGATGTATCCTTTGTATAACGGAGACGAAGTTGAGAGGTATTTTTACACTACGGAAATGGAGTTCAGGGGTATTTTTACACTACGAAAACGGGGTTGAGGGGTAGCCCCCGCTACCCCTACTAACCTTCTAAGTCCGCCCCTGATAGTAGGTAAATGAGCAACAAGCTATGTTACAACCCTTTGGATCAGCTTTGTGTGGTCCATTTTGACCTGACCTAATTTGGTCAACATATCCCCCCCCCCCCCCCCCCCCCCCAAAAAAAAAAAAAAAAAAAAAACTTCAACACAAATCTACCACTTTCCATTATATATAAGTTGGTTTATAACATTTTGCTTGATTTTATATGTGGGTCCATCATCAATACTACCAGAAAATCATATCTTGAACGAAAAAGGAAAGGCAAGATTCTACTTTTTGCAACAACACATGACCATATGTAGCATACTAGCATGTCATGATTCATGAACAATCTCATATAATAACAAAAAAAAAAACCCACCATCGATCAAACTTCAAAGACAGTTTTTTACACATTAAAGTAAATAAAAATAGGATCCATAAACAGAGTAATGATGAAAACTAAAAAGTGTAATACTAATACCATGAAGCTAAAGCCAGTGACAGAAGCAAAAGAGGTGGCCATGGAAGCAACAGAAAGCGAAAGCTCCCCAAGACGACCAACGAACATGACAGAAATGATCTCCAAACTGTACTGCAAAAAACTAACCAAACAAAGAGGTCCAGCTAACTTCAACTGTTGTTTCAGTTCAACTGTTGGCTCTGATGAACTAATGCTAGATTTGATCTCAGCCCATCTTCTTTCTCTAGATTTTTGAACAATAAGAGGGACTTGAAGAAGATTTGTTGGGTTTTCTTGATCCATTGCTACCTACCTACACCCTCAAAGTGACACACCCATTTTCTTGAAAAATGTTTAGATGTAGTACGGTAGGTTAGGTTGACCCAGTGTATTTGATATGCAACCGACTGCATTTATGCACGCCATGCTAAAAGTATGTCATGAGATCAGACTCTGTCCAAACCAAATATATCATATTTTACTTGTAATATATATCAGCAATTTCATAAAGACTATCTACAAGTTAAAAATATAAACATCAGACTCTGGGCCAACATAGTTTTCCTACATGTAGTTTATTCTGTGCCCGGTGGTGCGCGCATTTAAATAAAAGGGTAAAACGGTCAAACTATAAAAGTTAATAAGTACAAATTTCAGGGACTATGTATGTAACTTAATTAAATATTATAATAATAGTAACAAAAATACAAACAAAAAGGAAAAATCACCAAAATACTCAAAAAAAACAAACATTGAATTTTAGTCGTCTCCAAAAGCGCAAGATAAGCGCAGGCTCAGCCGACACTTTTCACCAAAAGAGAGGTTGGGATCTTAGTTGGCGCTTTCCTACCTTTCTTAGCCGGCAGAGCTGATGTAGCGGTGTCTAATTAGAGGAAATTAGAGGTGACAAACTTTGGTAAAAGCTAAATTTACATCTCTATTTTTTGAAAACTTATGGTAAACCTTGATTGTTTTGCTAACTTTCCCTAGACAAAATCCTAGATACGTGGTTTTATAATTTATGTACAAAATAACATATAAAATAGAGTAATCTGCAATTTTACCCCATGGGGTTTTAGCAGATTGGCACTCTGACCCCTACCTGGAAAATATTGTTGTCTGACCCCCCAACAGTGTCGACTCCACCTGTCGCAAGATTACCCCTGGCCTTTGTTTCCGTTAGATTGCAACGTTTTCTTTAAACGGTCAAAGGGCAAACTGGTAATTTCACTCTAATCCTTACTTACATCCCTTTATCTTTCACATTTCATCAGTATGAAACCCGCAAGTTAACCTAGTTCTAAAATCATCACTCTGTACATGGTGATCCTGCACATTTGAGCAATTACAAGCGAAATCCAAGTTGTTACGAGTATGGATCTTCGATTATGGAAGATTAGAGCTGAAGATCAGTATTTCGAACCAGACGAGATGTACCGTAAATGACATGCAAGCTCACAGTGTCTGATTAAGGTAAAATTTGAACCTTTTGTTGTGTTAATATGTTGTTGATGTTTGTTTACAAGTGACACTCAGAGACAATTTACAATTAAATTACACCATGGAGGTAATTTTGTAGAAAACCCAAATAAGGAATACTTAGATGGAAAGATCAACTACATTGATCATGTAGATTTTCCTGTGTTGACTACGGATGTTTTAGAGGAGATGATTAAGAAAATAGGCTACGATGATGGTCTCTTTTTCTGCATTCATTACAAGGAACCTTACATGTCTTTGGATTTTGGTCTTAGGACATTAAAATGTGAGGTTGATTTAGAAGCTATGTTTGATCATGTGCGTCAAGGAGTCAACCTGATAGACATGTATGTTGAACACCGGAGGTCAATAATCTTGATGGAGTCCTATGAAGTTCAAGCAGGGTCATGTAAAGAAATTGTTCCAACATCATTTTTAATACAAAATGAAAATGAAAGTCTAAATGAAGATGAGGAAGAAAGTGAAGATCAGAATGAAGAGGATGAAGAAAGTGATCCTGATTATGAGTATGTTGAGGAAGATAATATGGTTTATGAAATAGAAGTCGAATGCAGAGGTTCAGGGCTAATGTAGAATTTACTAGGGAAGAACTGGATGGTTCAAGTGATGGGGATCATGATGATGAGAGAAATGTAGAAGGTCATCTTCCTATTGATCTGGAGGACTTTGAAAGGGGGTCTGATGACAATACAACACTTAGAGATAGGGTTTCCAGGAAGATAAGGAGGAAAAGGAAGGCTGCTATCAAAGAGAGGGGTGCAGATGATGTGCCCTTCTTTGTTGGTCAGCTTATCGATGACAAGAGTAAGATGAACGAGATGGTCAAAACCTATGTTCTTAAGGCTAGGAGGGATGTTTTTATCCTAAAAACGAGTTGTTAAGGTATAGAGTAGTGTGTTTCGATAGTAATCCACCACTACTTGGTGTTATAAAAAAAGGATATGAGGGGCAAAATAGTAAAATCAACAAGGTAGGGAAAAAATACAGGCACATTAAAAGGCATACAAAGCCCACCTGCCTTTGGGCAGTTCACATCTCAAGGAAGACGGCTAAGGAGAAGTGGTGTGTGAAGACAGTTCATAATCATTATAATTGTTTGACAACAAGGGACGTATCATTGTACACAATGAATTCGATTGCCAGGGAGATCCAGCCTATGATTGAAAGCAATCCAGGGATGCCAATTCAAGCAATTCAAAGTCAACTTCTTAGGAAGCATCAGCTAGAAATATCACTACATAAGGTGTTCAGAGCCAAGAGGATAGCAACTACCAGGATTTATGGTGATTACCAAGAACAGTATGGTCTTCTAAGGTCGTACTGTGATTAACTTCTCAAAGCCAACCCAGGTAGTACAATTAAGATAGATGTGGAGCCATGTGGGAACTCGGGTAGTCCTACAAGGTAGTTTTGTAGGATATATGTTTGTTTTGCATCTATGATGAGAGGATTTAAGATGATTGGAAGACCACTGTTGGGTGTCGATGGGTGTTTTATGAAAGGTCCTTTTTCTGGACATATCTTGAGTGCTATTGGTATAGATGGGAACAATAGCATATATCCAGTTTGTTATGCTCTTGTTGAGGCAGAAACAACACAAAGTTGGAAATGGTTTTTGCAACTTTTGAGAGATGCCCTAAGGTGCATGGTTGATTCATGTTTCACTTTCATCAGCGGCAGACAGAAGGTAATCCATTATTACATGTTAATTCCTAACTTTCCTTTAAATCTGCTTGAAAAATAAGAGGAATATTTCCAATTTTTATTACAGGGTCTGATTCCAGCTATTCTAGCATTTTTTCCTAATGCTGAGCACAGGTTTTGTTTGAGGCACATTCATGAGAACATGAAATCCAAGTGGCGAGGAGATGTTTACAAGAATTTTCTTTGGTCAGCCGGTAGGAAGACCTCAATTCCATATTTTAACAAGGCTATGGAAGAAATTAAGACAACAGAATGGGCAATGTATGACTGGTTGAATGAGATCCCATACACAGCTTGGTCAAGAGCATATTTTTCTGGAAGATCTAAATGTGATATGTTGCTAAACAGCATATGTGAAGTTTTTAATAGACAAAATAGGTGCAAGGGACAAGCCGATTATCACATGCTTAGAATTCATTAGGGAGTACATGACCAAGAGGATAGTGAATGTAAAGTGTCAGAAAGAAGACAAGAATTTATAGTATAGGGGCTAGTGTGTAACATGGTGTCCTATATAAACACCTCTCTTGTAAACCCTAATTGCAATTTCTTTTACAATCTAATACAAGCCCCTATTTTTCTCTATACCGTGTGATATGGTATCAGAGCAATGTTTTTGATTCGTGAACCTTTGATTCATCATCTACAATCTATCTCAACAAAACCAAAAATCAAACCACAAAAAACCCAAAACCAAAATCAAACACCAAAAAAATCATTGCCGTCGGCTACAAAACAGAAACAGACTTTCATAAGTTTTTTTTTAGTTTTAACCGACATCTTCTTTATAATTGTTGGTGGATGACTTTTTACTAATAGCATCACTTTAGTCAATTGTTGCATGAATTAATTAATTCATATCCACCGCTTGCTCAGATTTGCTCACCACATTGGTTCTTTTTCATTGGTTGACAAGAACAGCTCACATAAGAGGCTACGGCATTTAAGAAACCCTAGCGGATTTGTTTTTCAAATCTTTCGAATTTACTAAAGTGGTTAAGCTAGCGGATTTGTTTATGGCAACCTTAAATCTTGAACGCGAGTTCAAGTGGCCCGGTGTATTTAATAAATACGCCGGTGTATTTAATAACTACGCCGTTAAGAGAACGTGCCCGGCTTTGTTAGTCCAGCGCAACCTTCAATCTTGAGCGTGAGTTCAAGTGTCCAGTTGTCACACCCCGATTTCCACGTGTCACCGGTGGGCCCGGTGGGGGAGTATCGTGACGTGGTTGGCAACGTAATATTCAAACAACACAATATAATAATGCACAGCGGAAGCAAATTTAAAATAAGATACAACCGAATTTATTTATTGTAAACAAAGTCACAATCATTCGGTGTTTATCCACAGTAGGATCGAAACAAAATAACATTTAATTGTTCAACAGACTTCGGCATCTTAAGTGTGCGAGACTTCTAATGATGCTTAGGAGAATCCCAGCCTATTTCGCCTAGTACCTGCATTTAATCTTTTTGGGAAAATACGTCAGTTTACACTGGTAAATACATTCAACTGACTCATTTTATAAAATGATTGAAAATTGGTTTGGATGCACATGGCATAAACATTTTATTTAACTTGGGAGAATTATTTAATATTATAATCTTGTGAACGATTTACATGTTACTTATGCGTTCAGTAGCCCGGAACGTATTCCGGGTTAAAGATCAATAGACACACCACTTATGTGAGTTATACACGGGAGTACGCCTACACCCCGTGCTCAGGTCGTGGCCATCTCGTAAGATAATGCCAGGGATATCCGGGACATGGTCATTAACCCCCCAAAGGCTGTAAAGTAAACACATCTGTTTAAAACGAGCCGATCAAATTATTCAATTAACCACTAAGCGTGGAAGATTTGATGCTCGATCAAGCGGTACGCTATGTACCGTAACCCAAGCCCGTATAGGGAAAATAAGTTAAAAGTATTTACCTTTGCAAGTATAAATCCTTAATCGAATAAATTGCAGATAGCTTTTACTGGTTCTCCTAATCTGGAACGAAGGTTTAATATAACCTATTAGAATACTAACGGATCTTTAATTAAGCTTAAGCTTAGACCGGTCAGTTTTAAAGATACGGTTCGTACGCACGATTAAGCGAAGACCGGATAGAATGTGATTTAGACCCGACAAGTTGAGGACTTGTTTAATATGGGTTTACTATTCACATTCTGGGTTTTGAGATAAAAATGATATCGTTTGACCCGTTTCGGCTAGTTTATGCAAACTAGTAACATAAAGCGAACCGAACGCGTATAATGCATAACGGGTAACCGAAAGGGTTGCGAACAGGTTTCCTAAGTTAATACGCTTTAAATATGTTGTGATATCATTATGATATCTTCCATAATGCCCATAACGAGTTTAATCCCTAAATACGCCCCGTAGGGGTATTTTGGTCATTTTAAGGGTTATAAAGAGATTTATAATACTTCTGAGATACGGGTCTGATTTAATCAGAAAAACATCGTAACTTAACAGGTTATGTCTAATGGTATTAAGTCTTACGTGGCAAAATGGTTTTAATACTAAACTACGCGTTTAATACGCGTATAAAGCCGTTTTAAGCGACGTACGGGTTAAAATACCAATCTGAGTTTTCTAATCAGCAAAACAGGTTCAAAATACTATATTTATTATTTTAAATCAGTGGCAATTGGATTGGTATCAATCGGATTCGTAAAACTCGTTTTATGGCTTAAAAGGGCATATTCGGTATTAACCGAATCAATGCGATAAGCCTAGCTTAAGATCAGTTTAAAAATAATTAAAAATCTTCAAAAATCCCAAAATATTATTTAACATCAGTGGGTAAAAGTTTTGGTACCGAAAATCGGGTTTAGATAGGCTATGCGCTAATCGCGCCGTTTAATTAATAAAAACTTAATATTTACGCTAATGCGCATATCTCCTAATCTAGACCTCCGATTGACGTGAAAATTTATGTACATGTTTAATAATCAGTAACTAAGATTATAGTACTTCCACATTTTCAAAATTCTCGTTTTAGGGTCATAAGGGCGTTATGGTCCAATTTAAGCGATTAACGGAAACGTGTGCATGCATCGGATAATCCATGAAACAAGTACAGAGACTTATACTAGCATGTATTCTAACCCTAAAGAAGCACTAAGGCATTTCCGAATCAAACTAAAACGGGTCAGAACCGAAGTCAACGCAAAAGTCAACGTTTTGCGTCTTTCGGTTCCGTACCGGGTTTAAACAGAAATTTGTCGAGTCGGACAAGCGTAGACAAGTTTTTAAACTTATTACCAAGTTATTTTAAGATTAAAACAAGTTACACGCTTCTCGGATTGCATTTCGTGCATTAAATCACATTTTGTATTTCTGTTGACTTTTTCGGTCAACGTTTGACCCGACGAACGACCTAGTTAGGTCTGGGTTCGGTATGTGCCTTTACAAGGGTTTAATACCCATATAATTACCTATCTAATGGTACGTTTAATTTGACATACGCCTGAGCTATCGATACTTAATTATAAAGTCAAATGTTAAGCATGATATTTTGACTTTTAAGCTAATTATGAGACTAGTATTAATTGAGAAGGGATTAGAGACTTACTAACTGATTAATTGATGTTTAGGAAGTCCTTTGATCAGCTTGGATACTCCACGATTTGAGCAGAAGTGAATGAGAATGGAATGATCAAATGGGTTGCAACTTATGAGCTTATATAGTGCCCAAGGCACCATGATTCTTTGACAACAAGGTCTACAACATTCCATAATCATTAAACACTTGTCCCTACTGCTTAGGGGAGTCTAAGGTTCATGCACATGCAGAGAAAACCGGCCAAAGTGGTAACATTCGCGCATGACAGGCTACTGCAAGTTTCTGATAGCTGGGGGTTGCCTTACGGACCGTAAGGTCCCCAAGCTTACGGTCCGTAAGCCTGACATCAGGCTCACACTTTGTTTGTTTCTTGGTGTTTTGAAAGGGCATCAACTTGCACGACTTTGGGACTTTGTTTTTGCAACAAGGGACCTCCAATAAGTGTCTAATACTGTAACATACCCTACCATCATCCATTATTTCACTTGATTGCATATACAAGACCCGTAAATGACGGTTTATCATTCATTTCATCATGGGATCACATCATGCATTTGAATTTTCCTTTCTTGACAATAATTCTTTGCATAGAGGGCATAAAAGATGAGTATTGCATTTAATCGGGTCTTGGGATTTATAATTGAGGTGTTCAGAGGTAATAATTTAACATGACGCCACTTTAAATCCTACCGAAAACATCTTTATTAAATCCGGGTTTTCAACGCGTTTTTGTCTTACATGACACGTGTCGTTTTAATATTAAACTCGAAATTTGCGAGGTGTTACACCAGTGTATTTGAGAAATACGCCGGTCAGCTAGTTTGTCCGTAACGACAACATTTTTTTTTCTCTCTAAAAAAAACAACCGTTCGAAGATGGTTAATCAGAGGAACTATGAGTTGTTGAAAGACTATCTATCAACAAGTGGAGAAGCCTATTTAACAACACAGAAAAGTAGTGATCAAGTCAGTCCTTGGATTTTTGATTGTGGAGCCACTGATACGATGACGTACGAACCATTGGACTTCGTCTCTACAAAGAAACCAAACAGAACCCACATCAAAACGGCAAATGGCGAAAATGTCATAGTAAAGGGAGGAGGAACTGTTGAAATCTCTCCCAATCTGAGACTGTCAAACTGTTTATATGTTCCTTCGTTAAGACACAAGTTGTTATCGATAAGTCATGTTACAAAGGAACTCAATTGCACAGTTCTAATGCATCCTCATTTTTGTATCTTACAGGACATCAGAACTGGAAAGATAATTGGGCGTGGTACTGAATGACAAGGCTTATACTATGTGGATGAGGTGACTCAGTCAGGGTCTGCAATGCTTGCTCACGGAACAAAGAGTAGAGAAGCATGGCTTTGGCATAGGCGATTAGGGCATCCTTCCGCAGGATATCTGCACCTTTTACTTCCCGAACTCTTCCCGTCCAACATCACATTAGACTGTAAAACATGTGTCTTAGCCAAAAGCCATAAGAAACCATTCAAACCGAGTAACACTAGGGTCAGTGAACCTTTTTCCCTAATACATTCAGATGTTTGGGGCCCAGCTGAAACTAATGGAGGTCAAAACTTCCGGTTTTTTCTACTATTTGTTGATGATTGTACCCGTATGACATGGGTGTATTTTTTAAAACACAAATCTGAAGTCTTTGACAAATTCAGACTGTTTTACACCATGGTCCAAACTCAATTCAAAACCAACATTCAGATCTTACGATCTGACAATGGAGGGGAGTATGTTAATAACTCCATGAAACAATTTATTCAAGAGAAGGGAATGATCCACCAAACCACGTGCCCAAAACACCCAGAACAGAATGGTGTAGTTGAGCGAAAAAATGGCATTCTGGTAGAAATGGCCAGAGCCCTTATGCTTGAATCCAAAGTTCCTAAGTCTTTTTTGCCCGAAGCTATAAACACAGCTGTGTATCTCCTTAACCGTTTACCAACCAAAGCTCTTGATCTAAAGACTCCCCTAGATACCTTATCTACATTCACTAAACTACCTCCACCTCTTACTTTACCACCTCGAGTCTTTGGGTGTACAGCCTTTCCCCATATACCCAAAACTGAACGATCCAAACTTGACCCATGCGCCGAGAAATGTGTCTTTGTTGGTTATAGGGTGAATCAGAAGGGATACAGATGCTATAATCCATTACGACATCGCGTAATTACCACTGTCCACTGCGATTTTCTTGAAACAGAATATTACTATCAGTCCCATCTCAGTGGTCAGGGGGAGATAGAGCATGAGGACTCACTGAGATGGTTGAAGTGGATTCCATCCGCAAGCGAAGACGAGTCATCTCATACATCCACACATACTGAGCCTGTCGAAAGTCTCACCCAAGAATCACCCAGACTGGTGTCCGAGGTAAGTGACTCTCAAAATATTGACTCTCAAAATCTTGGAAATGTGATTGAATCGGACCCTAATAGTCATGAAAGTCCCGAGGTAATGGAACAGGTGGAGATCGCTGAGCAAAACAACGCAGCCCAAAGGGAAGCCGAATCTAACGAACAACATGATGGAGGCTCTGGAACAACACCGGGAACATATGTTTTACCTCCGAGAGCCAATAGAGGGGTTCCTCCAAAACGGTACTCCCCAGAAAGGGAAACCAGAACTTCAAGGTATCCTATAGCTAATACGGCTGGCGGGAACTTATCTAATAGTGCGAAAGCATTTGTTACCTCTCTATACTCCGAACAAATACCTTGTTCGGTAAAGGAAGCCCAAAGTCAGAAGAACTAGAAAGAAGCAATGGAAACGGAGATGCATGCTCTTATGAAAAACAACACATGGGAGAAGTGTAGCCTTCCTAAAGGAAAGAAAACAGTTGGATGCCGGTGGGTGTATTCAATCAAATATAAACCAGATGGTTCCATTGGAAGATACAAAGCACGGCTTGTAGCCAAGGGTTACACTCAGACGTATGGGATCGATTACTCTGAGACTTTTTCTCCGGTTGCAAAAATGGACACCATCAGAGTCCTCTTCTCTGTAGCAGCCAATAAGAACTAGCCTCTCCACCAGTTCGATGTTACAAACGCATTTCTCCATGGAGACCTAACGGAAGAAGTCTACATGGAAGCACCTCCAGGTTTTGGAGCGGGTTTTAAAGAAGGGGAAGTCTGTCGGTTGAAAAAGTCTTTATACGGGCTGAAACAGTCTCCTCGGGCATGGTTTGGAAAGTTCACTTTGGCCATGAAAGAATACGGGTATCACCAAAGTAATGCTGATCATACCCTGTTTCTCAAGAAAAGAAATGGTCTTGTAACGTGCTTGATCATATATGTAGATGACATGATTATTACCGGAAATGATGTAGAAGAAATAACATGGCTGAAAAAGAATCTGTTCTCAAAATTTGAAATGAAAAACCTTGGGAATCTCAAGTATTTCCTCGGAATAGAAGTCCTCGGGTCTAAACGGGGGATCTTCATCTGCCAAAAGAAGTATGTTCTTGATCTCTTGGCAGAAACCGGGCTGATTGATTGTAAACCGACGGATACTCCAATGGTGGTGAATCACAACCTTCACATGGAACTTAATGGAGAGCTTGCAGACAAAGAAAGGTATCAACGACTTGTGGGCAAGTTAATTTATCTCTCTCACACTCGGCCTGATATAGCTTATGCTGTTGGAGTAGTAAGTCAGTTCATGCACCAACCACAAGTTACCCACATGGAAGCAGCTCAAAGAATTTTAAGGTATCTCAAAGGGACCGCAGGCCATGGAGTGTTGTTCAAAACAAATGGACATTTAAATGTTGAGCTCTACACTGATGCAGACTGGGCTGGAGATAAAGGAAACCGAAGGTCAACATCAGGATATTTCTCCTTAGTCGGTGGAAACCTGGTTACCTGGAGAAGTAAGAAGCAAAAGGTGGTTGCTCTGTCAAGTGCAGAAGCAGAATTTAGAGGTATAGCTCGAGGGTTAAGCGAAGTTCTTTGGATCAGGAAGCTACTAGAAGACATCGGCTTCTCCCAAAGGGAACCAAGCAAAATTATGTGTGACAATACGGCTGCAATTCAGATCTTAGAAAACCCAGTTCAACATGATCGAACGAAACACGTGGAGGTAGATCGCCATTTCATCAAGGAGAAACTGGAGGGAAAAATCATAGAGCTCCCATATGTGACATCTAAAGATCAACTCGCAGATATTCTTACAAAAGCCGTCAATGGAAACGCGTTTAGTAGCTGCTTAAGCAAGTTAAGTATTGGTGATCCCACTACTCAACTTGAGGGGGAGTGTCAGAAAGAAGACAAGAATTTATAGTATAGGGGCTAGTGTGTAACATGGTGTCCTATATAAACACCTCTCTTGTAAACCCTAATTGCAATTTCTTTTACAATCTAATACAAGCCCCTATTTTTCTCTATACCGTGTGATAAAATTGCAAGCAAAGTGTATGGGGCCACTGACACCTCATGCCACTGAGGTCTTCGATTGGATCAAGAAACAGGCCTCTGAAATGTTTGTTTTAATGGTTGATACAGACAAGTATCAAGTAACAAGTCTGAGATCACAGTGTGTTGTGAATGTAAAAAAAAAAAAACTTGTGCATGCAGGAAGTGGGACTTGACAGAGATGCCTTGCAAACATGTTGTTGCAGCCATATGGGATATGTCAAGGAATAGCATTGATACTAGTATACCAGAAGAATGGGTTTCGGATGTGTATTGGTTTTCAACATGGAAGAAAGTTTATGAGAATGTCATAGAGCCAATCAATGGGCCGGAGATTTGGACTCTTTATCAGTGTCCAACAACACTTATCCCACCAAAGCATCATGCACAGGTTGGAAGGCCAAAGAAGAAGCGAAAGAAGGCATTTGGTGAACAAGAGCTTGAGAAGGAGTTCGACAAAGGAGGTAAAATGACCAGAAAGGGAACCACCAACAAGTGTGGTAAATGTGGAAACCTGGGACACAACGTCAGGAACTGCAAAGGACAAGGGGGTGAACAATCTGCTGCTTCATTTATGCACTTATGACTATGTTTGTAACTTTATAATGTTGTGATGAAAATGTTTGGTTGTTTTTCATATGGCTGCATTTCAGTAAATTCACATTTGTGTCCAAACATAATTTCGACAGAAAGTAATTCGATTACATTGCAAGCTTTAGTACAAATTCTATAATTTAGTGGTCCAAAATACAACATACAAAAAATTTAGATGATGCTTTCTACCCTATTTCCAGTGACAATCATCCAAACAAGACAAATCCGAATAAGAACCATGCTCTCCTTCATATGGATTGTGGTACCAATCATCCTCTTCATCCCAATAACTGTAATCCCATGCATGTTCCAGCACTTCAGGGTCATAGTCTTTTGTTGGATCTTCGAATGTCTTTTCATTCTCTGTTTATTGCTCCAAATAAGGTCTGAGTACCTCAGAGTCTTGATCCTCAAAGTATACATAACTGTCTGGTTCTTCAGCTGTAATGACATCTTCAGGCTTATCATTCTCTTTCTCATTCTCAACAATAGCTTCAGGATTACATTCAGGCTACCAATATAAACTGTAGGATCGTGTTCAAACCCGAAACGAGTCGATCAGAGGCGTTCTACTCAAAATGAAAGGCGGAAACAGACATTATGAGTTGATCTCAGCTAGATATTCACTAATAACTATCTTTTGATTGATTTCTGAGCAATTACAAGTCTGTAGACACTTCGACAGCGCTTCGCCGTCGGAAACCCTCTTCTCTAATTCCGCTTCAAATGAAACGGAATGACTCCTATTTATAGATCATCTAATTCCGCTTGAACAGACTCAAGCGGAATACCATTACAAGCGAAATCAACATCTCAAACGGAATAAGTCATTCAAACGGAATTAACATAACTAATTCCGCTTGGAATTACCAGATGGCATCTTCAAGCGGAATTACATGTTCAAGCGGAATTAGCTCTTTTACCATTTTACTCGAACTTCGTGCCATGAATAATGCAAGACTCGATACAAGATGAAGTCGACAGACGTATGCACCAACAGACTCCCCCTCGGATGTTGACGAGTCTTAAGTGTCGAGTCTTCAACTTCTTTAGTCTTTATCAGTCTGATCACTCCTTTTCTTCATCAGCACCAACATACTCCTCTCGAACACATTCATCTTCCCTCGGATGTCTTCAGACTCCTCCTTTCAATATGCTAGGATCGCAGTCTGGCTTTTTAACATCACAGAATCCTCAGGTATCGGAACCTGGCTCTCTATCACTCAGAATCAGGATCTGAACCTGCTATCCTGCACAATCTCTACCCAAAAGTAAATTTCACAAATTTAAAATTTGACAAATTTATAATTACAGACTCCCCCTCAAATTTAACCGTAAAGATTTAACAATGTCAATTTCTGATGAACTATTTGCAAAAAAAAAAAAAAAATCTTTTCCAAATATTTTCACCCAAATCTTGTTCATCATGTTCAGCACTTGGAATTTTGAAAATCAGCTTTCCAATATTAGTCGTCGAAAATCTTTTTGGATTTTTCAAAGTTTATGCTAAAACACACTAAAAATCTTTTTGAATTTTTTTAATAAAATGAAATGTAATAAAGAAAAATATACATACAATATTTTTGTGAGTTTGTGTAAGAGGATCATATCAGTTTTTGACAAGTCACAAGTACCGTTGAGCTTAGTTACACATTAAGAATTAAACAATTCACTTAGATTGCCGATATACTGATCCACTTAAATTTTCATACAAATTTCAACTGATTCAGGATATGAATTAGGTGTATTAAAAACTTAAACTCATTCATGTGTCCCACCTCTTGAATATATTCTCGTATCCAGATCCCAATATTCAGTCTTACAGGTGAGTATACCACAGATGATATCTGTAAGGTTAGATGCGAAGAACCGTGAGAGCTCAGGTCAGAACTTCCGTTCAGCAGAGAGATGGCGGCTTCGACTTTTGGTGGGTCCCCTTTAGAGGATCTTTTTTACAACAACACATGATTATCATTTTTCAATGTTTCATCATTTTTTGTACTGAGGGCGGTGCTATGTTTCAAGCAAGCAAAAAGTATTCTCCGGGGACTAGGCCATTGCTTTCGCAAAATCAGAAGTGCCGGGATAATACCCCAGATATCACTGAGTATAAAGACCTAGTATCTCAGAAAGAGGGACCTTTCAAACACGATTTCAGGGGTTACCTATATATCCAATTAGTGTTTCCCACGAAATAAGCAAGTTTGAATTTAAGTTTATATCCCGAAAAAGCTTACTAAATGTGTAAAAACCTATCGGCATATCATCAGTGAGACCATTTAACGCTATTTAAACATTACATTTCTTTAGCATACTGTAACTGTCTACTGATGTACTATCATTTCCTCTTTGATACAACAAACTCATTTTTAATTTTTCAAATGTTTTTGGCTTTTTCAAATTTTCAAATGTTTTTGGATTTACTAAAAATTCTTACTCCCCCTAAAATTCAAACACATTTAAAGAAATTTGAAAACAAACTGTACAAGTAAATTGACAACTGATATCAAATCGCCTCAATTCGCCATCCACTTGACAAAAACAATCAGAACTCCCCCTTTCAACAAACTATTTTCCTATTTAGATTTCAAAACATTGAAGTTTGTTTTAATCAAAATGGTTTTTCCGGAAAATAAGTTTTGTTTTAAACCACATGTAGGTTAGGGGTTCATCATCTTGTTCAATAGTCAAAAATTTGTAGAAAATCAGATACAAACTAATGTACCTGATTTACCACTTGCAATTTAAACCAATTACCACTTGTATAATCAAACCTCATATAAAGAATACTGCCGATTCCTGCTTCACTCTTACCAACCTGGAAGCTCCAGCAAGTCACACTTATCCTATTACAAAATTATTTAGAAAGATGTCGATTCATGCTCCGCATTTACCCATTTGGGAGCTCCGGCAGGTCAGGGTTTTACTTGTGAAAAACTGACATCCAAGCCTGACCAAACTTGGATGTTTCCTCCTCAACTTCACTTGGGTAAAAAGTTGCTTTCTTTGTTTCATAAAAGTCCTTTACCCCTTTTGAAATTACTGCTATGGTTTGGTTTCTTTTGAAAACCAGAACCAGAACTGTAACCTTTTTTCTTGTTTAATCGTTGTTGAACTCTTGAAGTGTACTTTTTAGATTTTTCAGAAAGATTTATATCTTTTATTTCAGAAATATTAATTTCTGTCATTTTGAAAACCTTTTTGATCAATTCTGGTTTAACACCTCTTATTGGAAATTCCTCATCAGGATATAATTTGTCTGAATCAATCAAATTATATGCCACATTGATTGTTTCATCATAAAAAATAGGTTGTGATAACATGAATTCTTTATTATAAACCCTTTTAACCGATGATTTTGGACTGTTGACCGACAAGCTTGGACTTTTGACAGACGAACTTGAACTTCCAGACTCAGACTTTGACTCCGACTCCTCATCTGTTTCCAACACCTGATCGACCACCTTTTTTATTAACTCAGACTCATGATCAGTGTCTAACGATGTAAACGTAACGTCAATGTTTTCTGGTAACTCGTCAGTTATTTCGGACTTTAGCTTTATATTGACTGCATTTTCGACTTGTTCCTCATTTGGTTTTCTAGGTGAATACCCTTCCCAAATCGGAGGCGGACACTTGTTATAACCAACACTCTGTTTCTTACCAGTATCCTTCTTCTTTGGCTTCTTATCATCTTGAAATACTTCAAAACCTGCAACAGTTGGATAAATTCGATCAATCAAATAATCAGAACTAGAATAACTTTGCAACAATCTTCTAATTCTTTCATTTTCTATCTTTTCATTTTCCAACTCCCGCTGTAACTTTGCACATTCTTCAATGTAATGATTAATCGCCTTCTGCTTTGTCATCATCACAGCATTCATCATAGTCAACGCATCTTCTCTTTCTGAATTAGTCTTTTGTAGACCGGTTACTGTTATGTTCAAAACGTCATACGACTCTTTCACATAATTGATATTGAACAATAATTGTTCTTTCATCTTTTCTTGCTTACTTAGTTTCTCATCTTTTTCTACACATTGCTTGCAAGATTCTAAACACTTTAAGCAAGGCTTGATGACTTCCACAATCTTTTCAACTTCGATAACCTTCTCAACCTCAATCACTGTTTCAGCTTCAATCACCTTCTCAGCTTCAATCACTGTTTCAGCTTCAATCACCTTCTCAGTAACATTAACTTCCTTCATTTTTTTCAACTCTTTTGCTGCTTGTTTCTTCTTCAATTTTTCCAAGCGATCTGCAAAATAAAATTGAAAACTTTCAGGAGATAAATGAGTTTTTGCAACATTAATATGTCTTTCTTCCTCATCATCATCACTGTCATCAGTTGGTGATTGATCAAAATCTATCGTCTTTTCAGAACTATCATCTGAAGAACCAGAATCAGATGATGTTTGATAAAAAACAGTTGCTTCTTCTGAACTTTCATCAGATGAAACAGATTCTTCTTCTTGATTCTTCTTATGAACACCAATCACTTTCATCCATTCTATAAACAAATCAGGCTCTTGAACTATCTTTGCAATGAAAGCTTTAAACTCCCCATTCTCATTTACAAACTTATCCCAGCTAAATCCTGGAGCCATTTTCTCATCGTCTTGATCAATGATACCATAATAAGCTTTCTTTTTTGCATCTTCGATCATTTTCCCATGAGCAGTTTGTGAATCCTTTTGTTGATGCGATTGATGAGCAACTTGTTGATATATAGCTTTTCGATAGTAATCATCTTTTCCAAAAGGATTCTTTGCTCCACTAGCTTCCTGATTCTTGCATTCTCTTTTGAAATGACCTTTCTCCCTGCATCGAAAGCAAGTAACTTTAGATTTATCAAAACCTAAAGTAGAAACATGTGCATCCAGAAAATCATTTCTTCCTGTGATCATTTTAAATTTTTCAGCTCTTCTCAAGACACCAGCTAGACACCATTTGATATCCATGAGCTCCATTTCTTCAGCGTCTATCTGATCATAATCCTCTTTCGTCAGCATAGGATTTCCGATCCTCCCTGCAACTAAACCTTCATAGGATTGTAACACGTTTGCAAGTAACGCCATGTGATCTTTCGCAATTTCTTCAGAAAAACTTTGACCATCTGGAAGATTCAATGCAATGTTGCATTGTATCACACAACCATTTCCACTTTTAGAACTTTGAGAATGAAAACTTGAAGTTGAACTCTTAGGATTAACACTTGGATATGAAGAAAATCCACTGCTGTTGGTTGGCCTTAGATCAACATTTCCAGATGAGTCTCCAGCACTAAAAGGAGTTTGAATTTTCGGACTCATTACAATCTCTTGAACACTGCCTTTGTAATACATTTTCACATCTTGTTGACCACTCGGATTATTCATCCTCGCAATCTTTTGCTGTTCAATATCTTGACCTTCAATCTTCTCGATGAACTGAGAAATTGTTAGTCCATCATACTCTCCTGTGTTTTTTAAGATCATCAAAAATGTACCCCACTCTTTCTGAGGTAAAGCATCAGCTAATTTGTCGACCCATTCCTCTCGTTCTTTGGTTATGCTTAACAATGACATAGAACGCACTAAGTGACAATATCTTTCAATCAATTTCTTTGTATCTTCTCCTGGCAGACTTGTAAATAGATCAAATTCTTTCTTAAGCAATGCCTTTTTACTTTTGATCATCTTCTCACTTCCCTCAAATTTGATTTTAAGAGCATCCCAAATTGATTTTGAAGTTTTGTCATGTTGAAGCAATACAAAGATGTCTTCTTTAATAGCTTGCTGAAGTAAACTAATCATCATCTTTTCAGTTTTGTACATGTCTCGTTCTTTATCAGTGAATTCAGAGATTGTTTTCTCAACTTGCAGATCAGTACGTGGTAATACATATTTTTTCAAAATACACTCCCAAGATCTCAAATGATTAGCTTGAACCCAGTTTTCAAACCGATCTTTCCAACCGTAATACTCCTCAATGCTCATTAACTTCGGGGGTTTTTGCATAGTTCCAGTCTCATTTTCCAAGTTCATGTTTATATAGCAATGACAGCCGGAGTAGTCGGGGATGTGGAAAATGCGTTATAAAATTCTTCACTCATGATTCGGTAACACGTTTATCAAGACAAACACTTTCAAACGAAATTAGTGCTTCAAACGGAATTACTCCAAGCGAGATTACTCTTTCAAGCGAGATTAACCTGCACACAAACTTCAAACGAAATTAAGTGTTTCAAACGGAATAACCAGTTCAAGCGGAATACCCACTTAAACGGAATATCAACTTCAAGCGAAATACCCTTTCAAGCAGAATAACTAATTTCGCTTGAAAACACTACTCTATCAAATGGAATCACAAACTTGAAACAAAATAACTAATTTCGCTTGAAATTTCAAGCGGAATAACCTTTTCAAACGGAATCAGATCTTTTCAAGCGGAATCAGATGATTCGTTCAAGCGAAATTAGGTTTTTAGTCCATTTTTATCAGTTTTAGTCCGAATTTTGATCTGATTCTCTCAAGGGTTTGTTAAAACAGTGTTTCGATTATGTTGTGAAAAATTCAGGCCATTTTAACCGTTAAAACGTGTTCAATTAATAAAAGAAGGTGTAGGAATCAGAAAACGAGATGAAATCAAGCTGATATCTGCAGAACTCCTCCTCATGTGCTCTGATACCACTTGTAGGATCGTGTTCAGACCCGAAACGAGTCGATCAGAGGCGTTCTACTCAAAATGAAAGGCGGAAACAGACATGATGAGTTGATCTCAGCTAGATATTCACTAATAACTATCTTTTGATTGATTTCTGAGCAATTACAAGTCTGTAGACACTTCGACAGCGTTTCGCCGTCGGAAACCCTCTTCTCTAATTCCGCTTCAAATGAAACGGAATGACTCCTATTTATAGATCATCTAATTCCGCTTGAACAGACTCAAGCGGAATACCATTACAAGCGAAATCAACATCTCAAACGGAATAAGTCATTCAAACGGAATTAACATAACTAATTCCGCTTGGAATTACCAGATGACATCTTCAAGCGGAATTACATGTTCAAGCGGAATTAGCTCTTTTGCCATTTTACTCGAACTTCGTGCCATGAATAATGCAAGACTCGATACAAAACGAAGTCGACAGACGTATGCACCAACATAAACATACAGTAAGAACTTGAAAAGGAAAATTTACCATCGCAATAACTTGAAAACTCAGTTACAAGTAGGGTGAAAATACAAATAATAATCCAATTTCTCTACATTTAACAACTTAAGCAAATAAACTAGCACAATCAAGACCCACGTAATCCCTAGGTACATCTTCCATTTGAATACATTGTCATTCTTGTACTGAGCCAATTGGTCTTTGCACTTAGCCAACTCGTCCTTATCTTTGATACTTTGAATTAAAGCATGCATTACCTCACGGCAAATTGGGCATCCATGTTCTTCACCAACATCAGCCCATCTGAGGAATCTTCATCCTCCAATCTAAAATCGGACATCAATATCAACACAACTCAGTAATTATCAAACAACTACTTTCAATATGCATAAAACAGAATTCACTTACACATCGAAGATACCATCTTCCAGGATTAGCCTTCGTTTCTGACTGTTTGTAAACAGTTTGCCCACCACACGGACAGATAATGTCTGAGGGTTGGGTTTTCACCATTTTTCTTTCGATCGAAGCACAGTGGAAGAAGAACTAGACATTTTCACCAACAAGGAGTTAAATGTAGAGCGATTGAAGAACTGGGGGAGCAACGGTATATAGAGCGATTGAAGATTTGGGGGTGGAAGAAGAGCAGACAACGAACAGCGATTGAAGAATTGATGAGGAAGCTAGGGTTATATCTGATGAGAAAGAAGATGGAGAGGGTATAATGGTCATTTCATCACTTACAAACGGTCATAATAACGTTGAATGGACGGAGGGGGTAATCTTGCGACATATCTACACCGTTGGGGGGTCAAACAGCAATATTTTCCAGGTAGGGGTCAGAATGCCAATCTGCTAAAATCACAGGGGGTAAAATTGCAGTTTACTCTATAAAATATATTAACAATTAGAATTTCTCCATCAAACACATCAACAAATAAAGGAGGCCATTTATTTCAATAAATCGTCCTTAACACATGGAATGGAATAAAATTTAGGATGTTACATGTATCCATCCTGCGTGCAACCTTTACATACATGTTTTCAGGTTTGTTTCCGGTCCGAAAAAACATAACATTTTAAAAAACAATGAATAACAAGGTTGAACGAAGAATAAACCCAAGCTACTATATATGGTAGGATTTTATAACTTGATCAAAGTCGATGAGTGAGGTAAGGATACGTTGCGCCCGGGCCATAAGCCGGCCCGAAAAACAAAAACGTAAACCACCCAGCTTGTTGTGCCTGTTCTTCCCGTTCCCACATCACCCTTCTCTCTTCTTCTACAATCATATCATATAACCTCTTGCTCATATACACCTTCACAGCTTCAACACCTTCTGCCACCACCTCTGGTGGTGGAACCGTCAACGGGTTATGGTCCACCACCAGTCTGGTCAGGCTCACCAACCGCCCAAATGTAATGGGCAGCTGTTGAATCTGATTGTTGCATATATCGAGTTCCCTTAGGCGAGTTAGACTCCCGATTGTTTCGGGGAGTGCTGTAAAGTCGTTAAAGTTACTGCCCAAGTTAAGAACCTCGAGTTTTTTAAGCATTCCGATTGAGGGTGGCAGGCCTCTGAGCGTATTGAAGTGCACATCAAGGACTTGAAGAGATATCATTTCGCCGATGGAGGTAGGAAGAGAGCGCAGCTTGTTCAAAGGCATTATAAGCTTCTTTAGATTGATTAGTCCATACCCAATGTTGGCAGGAAGATATGTAATCTGATTGAAACTAGCATCCAATTCTAATAATGATCTGCACCAACATGTGATATTTAATTAGTTCTTGACACTAAGGTAGCGTTCGTTTCATGGAATGGAATGGGATGGAATTGGGAAGCTTTTCTTTGTAAAATTGATCTTGGTTTGGGGAGGGAGGAATTTGAAATCCAATGAATTTCTTTAATCAATGAAATTTGTGACTATTTCAACATTCCATTCCATTCCTTCATTAGAGTGAAGGATTTCTAAGGAATGTTGAAATAGTCACAAATTTCATTAGAGTGAAGGATTTCAAATTCCTCCCTCCCCAACCAAGATCAATTTTACAAAGAAAAACTTCCTAATTCCATTCCATTCCATGAAACGAACGCTACCTAATAGATAACTGGGACGTTTTCTACGCTAAAATAGGTCAGAAGGCCTATGAAACACCCTTTTTCTCACAAAAAAGTATTGTCGGAAAAACCATTGCGGGAAAAAAAATTAGTGAAAAGGCATTTTCGACCCCCTTTTTTATTTTTATTTTTTTTGTAACTTTTCCTACGCATTTCTGACACAAGTTTTCCTACGGATTAGGCAATTACCTGCATTTACAAATGCCATCGGGCAAGGAAGTGAGTTTGTTCCTTGAGACATTTAGAAACTGCAAATGTTGCAACGAGCCGATGGTATCTGGTAGTGATTCAAAGAGATTAGCAGAAAGATTAAGCTCCTCGAGACTCGTAAGTCCCGCAAGTGATTCTGGTATAGCCTGCAACAACGATTTTAAGCAAATGTCAATAATTCTAAGATAAGAACATATATGAAGATGGAATCCTTTTTTTAGCTTTTTTTATATAGTTTATGGTCATGTTTTGAAACATGTTTGGTTTATGAGACCAATGCAAGTGTAATCTGACAGATAGCAGGTGACATGACAAAAAGTGACCCCGACATCCGCTATTACAAGTAGTGGATGTCTCAAATTTGAAGTTTGAACTTTTTTTTTATTTTACATTAACTAATTTGAGACGTGCTACTTAAATAGCGGATGGTCATTTTTCCATGTCACCTGCCATCTGAGCCAAATAACGTTCTCAACTTTTGAAAGCGTTGATGGCGCACAACGACTAACCGTAAGTTTATTGGAGGAGAGGTCAAGAGAAACCAATGTATGAAGCTTCCCAAAAGCTTCAGGAACAAACGGCAACCGCCTGCGCGACAAATCAATCCGTTCAACACCGTTCATCAACGCATCCTGAAGAATATCCGCCATCTCCTCCTTCACCTCCTCAGCTATCGTGGGAAGCATAGAAGACACCCTCTTATCAAGCGCGGATAACTTCCCAGCCGATTTAGCGGTATCATAAAGCTTCTGAAGCCTCCTCTCCGCGACAACAAGCAGATCGCTATACGTTTCATGCATCTCATCTAAAGAAATCAATGCCTTATACATCTGCCTCTCTCTTTTCGCCAATCTCTTCCTCTTCTCCATCTCCATATCGTATTCCGCATTCTCATCGAATTGACCCGCGACTGGAGATTCGGCTTCTGCATACCGCAACCTAGCCAGATCAACGGTTTCTGGGTCGGGACGGTCACCTAGAGATTTAATAACCGAACGGATCTGTTTAACCTCAACAACAACCGCACGGATGTTGGCTAGAATATCATCTTCTGTTAAATGAGACACACGTTCGGCTAACTCGGTATATGATTCACGTTCAGATAGCTCGGTGTAGGTTTCTGGCAACGCGTACGGGCGAGCTAGTCTTTCGTTCTCAAGCTCCTGCAATTGCCGGCGTTTGAAGCTGGGGATTTTGGTCATGACATATTTGAGGATTCGCATCTTCCTTGGGCTCGGGTTGGGATCCATGGCGATAATAATTTAGATGATGATGATGATGAGGAGGAATGAGGAGGAGGATGATGGTGGTGATGGTGTTCAGAGAGATCAATGAACGTAACGCTTTGGGGGTTGTTTATATATGAGTTGATCAGGGCGTCACGCTATGTCTCATCCGAACAGGAGAAAGAACGAAGAAGGCAACAAACAATAAGAATTGAAGGACGATGACAAAGAAATAATGGCCATTGTTGCATCAATTTGAAGACAAATTTTGCAACCGTGTCTTCCATGTTTTCTGGACAGGATATCATTCATTCATTCATTCATGCCAAAAATAGGGATATGGCATCAAAAAAATTTAAGCTTTAATTTAAGCCCTCCTTAACGGAAATTTTACACATCTTAATTAATTTAACTATATTTTAAGTAGCATATATAAATATTTAACACATGGAATTACATTTTTTAACGGCCAACTAAATCACCGGATAAGCATTTTGTGATGCCCTCAATCGAACAAATGCATCCCCTCCTCTATAACGGTCAGAGTTTGATGGATACCCGAGTCACCAAGCCACCAGTTCCGGGGAAAACCCGCCCGCCCGAAGGCCCACTGCGGTAAAAACCGGTTCGACTCAGTTTCGAATTGGCGATCTCCAGAGATGCCTAGTTCTAAACTTTATCGCCACCACCAATGTCCTGATGCTAATGGTAGTAAAACTTGAAAACTCAAGGAGAAAAACTAGAGGTGGCAAAATGGACCCAACTAAGAAAGTTTGGGTTGATTTGGGTGCAAAAAACTAAGCAATTGGTTAAGTTGGGTAAGACTTCATAGTTAAAGGGGCAAGGATAGGATGGGTAAATTTAAAACTGAAAGAAAAATCGAGTTAAATGCTTGGTTGGTCCCTGTGGTTTGCAAAAATTTCATATTTAGTCCTAGTGGTTTACTAATTACACGCGTGATCCCAAAAGTTGTCAAAAATAAACTTGATTGGTCTCCTGACCTAACCTTTGTTAAATTTCTCAATTAACTATGTGTGAAATGACTATATTACCCTTAAACAATTAAAAACCTAAAACTAAGAATTAAAAAATTAAAAAACCCACTGTATCATCATCATCACCATCATCATCTTCATCACCAACCCACAGAAGCAAGGTCACTGTCTCTCTCTCTAAAAATCTGGTCACTGTTCTCTCTCTCTAAAAATTAAGCCGCACATTTGCTCACCGCTCTCCCTCTCTCTAAAAAATTAAGCCGCACACAAGGTCTCTGCTCTCTCTCTAAAAATCTGGTCATCAGATTATTTCTCAGGCGACCTGTCGGTCGTCCGGTTTCTCCGGCGAATCAACCAATCCACCACGACCACCTCCTCCCTCTTCTCTCCGGCGAACCTTACATCGACCCGCCCAGACATCCGGATGATGATATCCTCAGTGGAGGAATCTTTACAGGGCTCTCCGCCCAGAGTTAACCAATGTGCAAGTAGCTTCGCTGAGTAATCCGGGTCCAGCTCAGCTGAAACCCACTTCAGACTCACCGGATTAATGATGGTTAACTGAGAAATTTCTTACTGATTTTCAAACAGTAAAAGGGTACAACAAAAATTGGCTCTGTATCATGGAGTTTGCCCCATTTACATGGAGTTTGCGGATGATGCTGAAGAAACCTTTGCAAATGCTCTTGTTGCGTTGAAGGTAAGACTTACTCCACTGATTGATTGTTTCATCTTTTTACATGGGTAATATTCTTGATACTGAAAGGGAGTTTGTGTGTACAGAATCAAGGGATGGTGAAGGAAGGTGGGCCTGTAGCTCTTCTTCAGAGTGGCAAACAACCCATCTGTCGGTTCCAGTCTACCCATAATATTCAGGTCCGAAAGGTGTAGCCGCCGTAAAAGATTCATGCTTCCTTGTTTTGTTAATTTTTTGGTCATTTTTAGTTTCTGTGGGTTGGTGATGAAGATGATGATGATGCAGTGGGTTTTTTAGGTTTTTAATTTTTTTAAGGGTAATATAGTCATTTCACACATAGTTAACTGAGAAATTTAACACAGGTTAGGTCAGGGGACCAACCGAGTTCATTTTTGACAACTTTTGGGACCACGCGTGTAATTAGTAAACCACTAGGACCAAGTATGAAATTTTTACAAATCACAGGGACCAACCAAGCATTTAACTCAAGAAAAATCTAATGGGTCAGGATGGGCCAAGATAATAAAAGGAGTGGGTTACAATGGGCTCATTTGGAACCCAAAATAGAAACAGTTGAACACAACGTTAATTGGGGATTAGGTTCTTCAATTGCTAAACATCAAACCTTAATTCACAACAAATTTGTCCATCAACGATTGAATTCCCAAAATCAACACATCATTCCGATGAATTCACCCAATCTGTTCGTCATTTCTCAGTTTTTGACAGTCAATTTGAGTTAAGTTGATCAACTATTTGTGGTAAGAAGTTCAAGTGAAGCCCATACAACATCCTTTCAATATCTCCAAACAAATTAACAAGTGTTCTCTGGCTCGGTGGCTGGCGGCGGCGACAAGAAGTATCGATCTGAATTTTGAACATCGAATAGTTGTTTTAATTGCTCACAGCAAACATCAGGTCAGATCTATGTAACTTAATGATTAATCCTCATGAAAAGTACGGACAATGAGATATAGAAATGATAGTTATGTTGGAATGTTGATACCTGGATATTTGCGGTAATGCGTACTATTATATGCTCACTTCACATAGGGACGTGAAAGAAATTAAGAGCAACGTTAGTAATAGAATGTAGCGGTTTGCTCTAGATAAGCGGAATGAAATAATAATTATCCAGCGATAATGTTTAAATCCAAATGAATGTTAGTAAAATTGAGTATGTAAATGGCCTAAATTTTTGTGTGTTAGCGAAAGAACCTAGAAAGCGAGCTAGTTTCAAATTATGGAATATGGGATGTGTGACGAACGTCAATTTCTCACAACATACTCATGTAAGTAGTCCAATGTAACCTGAATGAATGAGCGAACGAAGAATAAAACTAGAATGATTATAGAAGAAATGAAAGAGGTTTCGGGGACGAAACTTTCTTTAAGGGGGTAGATTTGTAACACCCCAAAAACTTGAATTTTTCAGTTATTAGTATGTTACCACGTTTAAAAGAAAGAAATGAAATAACTAGGTTATTAAACCTAGTTAAATGTCTAACAAAACAACCAAAGGAAGGAAATTGCTACAATTGTATCAAGTAATAACTAGAGGGGCCAAGGTTGTCAAAAAGGGGAAAGGTTATGTTTAATTAAAGAAAATAAAATTAAAACCAAAAAACACACACTAAGTGTGTTTTGGGCGTCCATGTGCGACCAGGAGAGGAGAAGAAAGGAGGTCAAACCCTAGATCACAAAATCCATCAAATTGAAAGGGGATTTAGGGGCTAAACGAATGCATGAACCAAGAAAGTCGATTACCTAAGTGTTTCTAACATCAAGTAAGTCGAATTTGGTGTTTTGATGATGTTTAATTAAGTGGGTTTTGTGTAATCCGAAAATATAGTGTAAGATTGAATATGAATGTTTGTTATAATGAATGTGTAGATGCTAAAATATGCTTAATTTTGACTATGATGATGATTTGGGAAAAACCCACTTGTAGTAGTAGTGAAGATGATGATAAAGATGACCATTCATGTTCAATAGATGTGTATTATTGATGAATGATGATGTATCTTATGTTAATTTGATGATACTTGATGTTTTTTACAATGGATGTTATAGGTTATTGATTTGAATCTAAATTAAAGTGAAAATTATGTGATGAATTTGTAGGAATAATGCTTTAAAAGCTTGTAAATAATGTCTTACAAATGCGAAACCCGTCAAGTGTTAGATGAAATGCCTAAGAGAGCAAATATGTGGAATTATATGCAAGTTGTAAGTTTATATGTATAGAAAGTGATTGTGATGAAATTGTTAGCAAACTAACACGTGGAGTGTGTTTTAGATGGAGTTTATGTGGATTCTAGTAAGAATCATGTCCGGTTCTAGGATAGTGACAAATTAGATAATCTTAAAGGATGATGTTGCTAGTTATAAAATTATGAGAATCCTAGTATGAACGGAATGGAATGTGTGTATATAATCAAACGATCTTGTAAGTTTACATATTATACAATATGAGCGTGAAATGCGAATGATGTTTATACTATTGTCTCCTACATTAAGACGAATTCATATCCTTAATTTGAATGAAATTATATAAGCTGATTATTCGACTATTGAAAGTCAACTATGTATTAATGCCATGAATGAGTTTGTGGACATAGTTGAATGGGTGTACGTATGCTAATTATGTTGTGAATGTGACTGCTTGTACGGATAGGAGCCATGTTATCATGGATCCAAGCACGGAAGGACAACGGGTCGAAAAGTAAACACGGGATCTATGCGTAAATTTGGATGCATGATGTAAGTATTCCCGGACTCCCTCTTTGGTAATTAAGAGATTACTTGTATGATAATTGATAGTAGTTATGTTGAAATGTGTTATTAATGATGATATCAAGAAATGGTATTAAGTAAGTGATTTCCGAAATCACTTCTTAGTTTGTTTAAGTAAGGTAGCATTCTAGTTAATTAAGTATGATGTTTGAAGTCAAATATGGATTTAGTTGAATGAAATCGGTGATTTTCGCTAAGTAGATCGAATGGGTCAAAATTATGTCTTGTTGTTATAACGGAATGAAGCGTAAGAAATGGCTACGGTAATATAACCGGGTAATGGGTAGAATTGCACATAAGTACGCTAACCGGGAAACGGAGACGTGGATTAATAGTCGAAAGACTCGGTTGTGAGTTATGACTAATTGGTTAAACAATTCCGTGAATGGAACTTGGGCTAACAAAGTTTGATTTCGTATAATTGAATAAAATGAATGAGTTTAACGCATACCGGGTATTGGGTGCGTAAGCCCCAAGTACGAAACTCCGGATAATGTAAAAGTATTATGGTTATAATGTTCATGTAAGTTTTGGGTTAAAACAAATGAGTCGTTTGATGAAAACATGAACGGGTCGAATAATTCGTAAATGAATAATAAGCCAAAAAAGTATAAGTTAAGAATTTCCTTAACCCAAATGTTGGATTTCAAGTTCACATGATAGAATATTAATTTACGATCATGTACGTAGGAAGAAACGGATCGTAAAACGGACAAGAAATGAGAAAGTTATGACCAAATTGGTAAAAATTCGTTAAGCTGAAAGTTGCAGGTCTGAACCAGGCGCAAGGTTGCGCCCCCCCTGGCACAAGGTTGCGCCCCTGACTGATGTCTTCTGTATTGCGCCAGAACTGGCACAAAGTTGTGCCAGATGGGTTTCTTCTTACGTCAATTGCTGGTTCTTTCATATTTTTCGCATTCTTCAACTCCAAACTTGTGTGAAGGCTATCTAACTACGTTATATGCATTGTATAACTATATGTAAGTATGTAAGCATGTACGTATAGACGTGTTTATGTATGTATGCATGTATGTATGTAGGTATGAAATGTGTATGAACATACGTATGTAGGTACTTATCCATGAAGTAGGATTTGTTGTGCATGAAAGAAAGGATCTTATATATATGCTTATATATAGCTCTAACATGTTTGAATAGTCACGTTACTAATGGTGTGCCTTGAGAATGGAACAGGAATGCAGATACGTAAGTATTGGGCTTACAAAGATTGGATGCTTGGTGTAAAGAATGAACTCAAAAGAATATTATATCGGAGTTGTATAAAATGATAGATTGCTAAGTGGTTATGTATATTTTTATGTCTTTATACTAATGAATATGATGTCGCCAATTATTAACATGTCGGGTGACCGCAGGTTAGTCGGATATTCATGGCGGACTAGTGATCGAGGGTCGAGTTAAGATCAAGGATTGTACGGGGATGTGATCACACGTTGGAAACCATTTGTAATGTAAATTTCTTGATTAGGTATGAATAATGTAAAAGATTTAAATCAAGTTGATTCGAATGGTTTATTAATAAGTTGTATGATTGTTAAGAAAATAATTTTTTAAGGCTCTTTTTCCGATGCGTCGTTTTTAAGTTATTACGTGTTAGGGTGTTTCATAATCTTTCAAACCCTAGATTCTAATCCAAATCTTCAACCTAATCTTGACTCCCCCGTCCAACGATGGTCAAGAACAAAACCCCTGCCCCAATCCAAATTATCGCCGAACAGATTCTCCACACGTGTCCTCATCCAACTTCTGTTTTCCTCAAAATCCCATTTTTATGATCTTATCTCACCAAAACAAGAAAATTATTTGAAAATCTTGACACTCACATGTGGAAGTTTAATAATTGTATCGGATCTTTTGATTCCATAACAACCCATATAAAAAGTTTCAATCTTTATGCAAGATTGTAGAAAATCTTGAATGGTTCCTCTATTTGTACTCGGTTTCTTTTGTGCATTGTGTGGTTGTACATTTTGTTATTTGAAGAAGCTGCTAACAATGTGACTTATGATAATAAGTCACTCATCATTAATGGTCAAAGAAAGCTTCTTATTTCAGCTGCTATTCAATACCCAAGAAGTGTTCCTGCTGTAAGATTGCTCATTATTTAAATTTAAAAAGTTTGTATTTTTCACCTAATTTTGATTAAAGATTTTGGATTTTGATGATGTGTGATATGGATTTGTTGGTTTTGTGTTTGATTGTTTGAGTTGGGAGTTTCTTGAAATGGGATTATGTTGAAGGTGCTATATTGGTGTGTTTTTAAAAGAATTAGATGATAATAATAATAATAATAATAATAAAGGAATATTACCTATTTTAATTATGCGAGTTAGGGTTTTTATTGGAGTAAGTTTATTCATATGGGGGAGATGCTTGGGAATGTTGCACGCACTTGATGTGGATTGCAGGTATTGAAGATTAGGTTGAAGATTAGGATTAGAATCTAAGGTTTGAAATATTATTAGGTTGAAGAACGAACTGAAGAAGAAGGAGTGGGTCTGGGAATTTATTTGGGTTTTAATAACATACAATCATGAAAAGACGGTTTTACCCTTACATGCATAGCAGGGGAGGCTTAGATGGTGTGCGGGGAGTACTTCCGCACAGGACCCGTGATTTTGAGGGGCATATGTTTAAAAAAAATCAATATATACATGTTATTTTTTAAAAATAGTAATCCCATACCAAATTCAAGTAAGGCTCGTTTACAAATCATTTTTTTATGGTTTAGACTTTAGAATTTAGCCCACTAGGTTAATTGAGCCCGTTACTAATTGAAAACGAAGTCTTAGATAACATAAATTGTGAAGAGTTGATCCACCAATTTGTTATGAAGAATGCAAGGAGGCTTGCACGAATCATTGGTTAGCTATTAGCTTACTAGCTATTACGGTATGTAACTCATTCGAATACTATAATTTTGTCATTTTTCGTAATTGCATTGTTTATTGATGCGTGTTGAGCGTGATAGGTTTTTAATGTATATTTTAAGCCCTTTTACACTTTTTAGCCAAGTTTTAAATTTATAAAACACGATATTTACTAACACTAAACACACATATGGGCAAGTGTACCCATCGTGAGCGTAATATAGTGTTGGTAAGATACCGAGGTCGTCCAAGGACACAAGAGCTTTGAGTACCGGTTTATCCTCAGCGTCTAATCAAATCAAAAAGTTAGAAAAAAGGGTTTTTAAACTAGAAAAATAAAACTAACTAAAATGCTGAAAAATAAAATAAAAATAAAAACAGATAGACAAGATGAATCACTTGGATCCGACTCGTGTGTAGTGTAACCTTTGATTATTTCCGCACTTTTGCACTTTTTAAGAGATTATCTTAGTTATTGTAGTAGGCCCCTCTTTTGAAGGTGACGTTACCCTCAACCCAGTAGTTTGAGTCAGCAAGGATACAATCCTAAAGGGTCGGATTATTGAAAGATAATTAATTAAGTTATTAATGTATAATGTGGTAGGCCCCTCTTTTGAAGGTGGCGTTACCCTCGGCTAAGTAGTCTGAGTCAGCAGGGATACAGTCCTAAGTAGCCGGGTTAAAGTATTAATAGTAGCTTACATATGAGGGGATCAAGGAGTTTGGACCCCCGCCATCCAATACCAGTGGGTATTGAAGGAGGTCCTACTAAATTTGACCTAGGTCCTTGCAGGATCTATACACTGAACAAGGCAAGACTCTTACCAAACCGTTCCCTTAACCCCCGACCAGGTAGCCAACATATCTCCATATAGACCGTGGAGATATGAATGGTGAAAATCTTTTATTTTATATAGACAGTAAAATAATGCCAAGACACCACGGACAAACGATAAGGAAGAATCACCTTCAACATAAGAAACTAGTTATTAAAGTCATTAATACATAACCAAATAAAAAGTGCGAAAAGATTAAAAATAAAAAGTATTACACTAGACACTTGTCTTCACCAAGTGATGTAAGAGACTTAGGCAAACATGGCATTTGATTGTCAAGAACTCTTACGATCAATCTTGGATCCCGAGATGACTCACACACTCTATGATGGATAATGGATGATGGTGGTGGATGATGGTGTTGTGGTGGTGGTGGAGTGTGGGTGAAGTGTGAGAGAGGTGGTGTGCCAATGGATGGTTTGCAAATGAGCCAAGCACCCCTATTTATAGCCTGAACAGCAGCTCGGGCACGGCCCCGTGTCCATCCTCCTTCTCTTTCTTCATTAATTGCAGTTTGTCTGCATTAATTGACCACGCCCCCGTGTCCGCTGGGCACGACCCCGTGTGCAGAAGCGTATCTGTACTATCAAGATTTTCTCAGATTCTGCGAATCTTAGAGTTGACCACGGCCCCGTGTCCGCTGGGCACGCCCCCGTGGTGGGTGATAGAAGCTTCTACAGCTTTGTGTTTTCTGCAGACACTTGGGCACGCCCCCGTGCTCAGTGAGCACGGGGCGTGTTCAGCCTTCTGTTTTCTTGTTTTTGCTTGGGAAGATGATGTCGGGGGGTCGGGCATGCCACGTTTATCCCTTTTCTTGTATTTTTGTTAAATTTAGCTGCCTTTTTGCTTCTTTTGTTCATTTGAGCTCATTTAATCCTGAAAATACAAAAGGAAGACAAAAACACACTTTTTCCAATATTAGTACTAAAAAAGGGTTAGTTTTATGCCACAATTGATGTAATTTATATGTTGCATTTTGCACACATCAAATACCCCTACACTTGAATCTTTGCTTGTCCTCAAGCAAAACTCTTTATAATGTGGCTTTACACTCCCAAATGGAATGGGTAGAAGAGAAGGTTTTGGGCTTGTCATAGAATGTCGGGATTTCCAAGATTCTTTATTAAGTTTTATTTTTATTTATTTACAATCCTATTCGTCATGATTTATTTAAAACATTACATAAGATAAATTACTTATTAGGGCATAACATGTCTTTTTAAAATTTCATTTATATACAAGTTCACAAACCTCACGGGGGATCACTCAACACTCGGTCGAAGATTTATTTTTGTGAAACACTCGAGAGCGGCATGGAACTTACTTCTACCATAAGCTTGCCAAGCAATCAATCATCCTCCTTTTTAACTATATACCTTTGTAAATATCAAGAGGACTTTTGGGGTGAAGGGGTTAGGCTTGGGTTAAAGGTAGGTGGTTGGGTTAGTGGTTAGTAGAAAAAGGCGTAAAAAGCGTCGGTTTTTGCAAAACATATTGTTTTTGTGACTTTTTATTCCAATGAAGTAATCTTCAAACAAGCCTTCTTTTGATGAGCTTTGTTTGTTTATTGCAAACTTCATTTTTCTTTTCTTCTTTATCAAATTTTTTTTTAACATAAGAGAGTCACACAAAAACCGAGCTTTGTTACTAAAATAAAGGGTTTAAAATGAAAAAGGGTTTTGGTGGGTAAAAGGGTGTTTGTTTTGGGTTAAGAAATAAAAAGGTTTAGGCTCAAAGGGGTTGACAAGGGGGATTTTGGGTAGGTAGTAAAAAAAAATGGTGTAGAAATAAAAAGGGTTAGTCCTAATGCCTCCATCATTTACTTACTCGGGTTTAAGTTGGTAAGGACCGGGAATGTATCCTCGTGGCAAGTTCTAGAGTCGTAAGAACCAAGCGGCTATTCACACAAGAAACAAAAAATGAGCATTTAGTTTAAAGATGTGTATTTGTATGCTTAATAAAGGCTCAAAACTCACTTTTTGTGGGAATGGGTTTTTTTTATGTGATCAAGTATATATAATCAAATTTTAACTAGGTTTATCATGCCGTTTCATAATTTTCTTATGTTGGTTCTTTTTATCACGACGCTATCAGTTGTAAATTTGTAAAAATATCACATTTTTAGAACTTGAAATTCCCAACTTAAACCTAGACAAGTAAAAAAAATGGAAATTTTTGAAAAAATTTGGGGTGACTAGCGGTTCCAATAGAGTTTTGTGTAAGGCTTGTAATTAGGACTTGCAAGATTCAAGGTTTTAGCGCCCCCCCCCCCCCCCCACTTAAATTACACATTCTCCTCAATGTGTCCCAAAAATAAGTTTTTAGACTGATTGGACGTGTAAAAAGGTGTGTAAAAGCAAAATTTTATGTTACTGGGCGTCTGGACACGGCCCCGTGTTCAGATCGCCAGTAACAAAAATGAGTAAAAAGAAACAGAAGCCTGGGCACGGGGGCGTATTCATTGAGCACGCCCCGTGTCCAGTTACCTGAACTGGGCAATTTCTGCAGATTGTTGAGCACGGGGCGTGTTGGGTGAGCACGGCCCCGTGCTGAACTTGCTGTAATGAAGAAAAATTTTGTCGGATGGCCCTGTTTTTGTGCATGGGGTGCTGGTGCATGCTTCCCGTAGTATCCTTCACCATCCGAGTGTGTTTTATTCCTGAAAATTAAAACTAAACTAGAAAACATAAAAAAAATTATTCTAAACTAAACTAAGGATAGTTCCGCGGAATGCCTCCGTGGTGCGCCACGTTTATAAGGGTCCTTGGCTAGAACCAAAGCCTAGTCATATGTTACCCAAGTGGGATGTTTTGCATCCCATGTTGCACCGTCGGAGAGCATCATCCAAACTTGAGTCTATGACCTTTATGTAATTGACCGGGTCATCGTCTTCTACTCTATTCCCAACTCCAAACTTCATTTCCTTGTCCCCAATTCCTAGTGTCAATGTTCCATCATTCATATCCACCACTGCTTGGGCCGTGGCTATGAACGGCCTTCCTAAGATGAATGGTACCTCGATATCCTCCTCCATGTCTAGTATGACAAAGTCGGCCGGAAAGACAAATTCGCTGACTTTGACCAATAGATTTTCAGCGACACCTTGTGGATATTTGACGGTCCTATCGGCGAGTTGTATGCTCATCTTCGTAGGCCTTGTTTTCCCTAGGCCGAGTCGGTTGAACATTGATGCGGGCATGAGGTTGATACTTTCCCCGAGGTCAGCTAGTGTGTAAAACCCGTGAGGATCTCTCAATGATATCAAACAACCTAATGATTGTGCGGAATCCAATCAATAGGTGATTCAAGAATATGTATAATATCTAAGATGAAAATAATAAACAAAACACAAACCGATATCTTGCATTCAATGGCTTAGCAAAGACTAATACAAGACTCGAATAGGAACTCGGTTCCTTCTCCTTTGTGTCGCCCCCACTATTCACCAACCACAACTTCAAACAATGAGGTAATGGTGTGCTTAAATACAAAACCAACTGGGCCACTAACCTAAGCCCATGCGACACATAAAGTCTACTAACCCAACCCATACATAATCGGCCCAAATATAAACTAAACAAAACATAGAAACAACCCTTCAACTTAGCTAACCTACATGAATAAACCTTCAGGTTCCAACAATCTCCCCCTAGGTTTATGCATGCAGGTTCTTGACACTTTAACTTTCACGATCACCTTGCAACCGATCCTTAAGACCACCGAAACCCTTTTTACGAATATGAATAGATGATGTAACTGCTTTAGTCCAAGCTTTTGCAATTTCTTCATATTTTTCAGTAGCTCTAATTTGATGACGAGCTAACACTTCCAAATCTTCAAGAGCAACATTCAATAAATCAATCTGATCCACCAAGCGAAAACACACATCATCATCACAAACAATCACTGCCTGCCCTAAGCGCTCATCATAAGACCAAAAGTGTAAGGACTTCAGAGCACCCTGTGGTATCTTTTTCACCAATGGAATCATCTTCTCTTTATCAGTTACAGGCCAGCGCACAATCTTCATTCGCTTGTTTGTATATGGATCTCTGATGCCTTTAGCGGGTTTAACAATGGACTCTGCAGTACGCATTGAAGGAAAGCCCTTAAGAACCTCCCTCTTCAACCTTTCGAAAAACAAATATCCAACTCCTCCAGGCTTATCATCTACATAAGGTGCATTAGACAAATTCGTCAAATCCACTTTAGTAAACGACTGAAACTGGCCTGGATGTTTGTACCACTCAACAGGTCCAATCTTCCTTTTTATCCACCATCTCTTGCGATCATGATCATAACCCCAGCTAACTACACCAGAACGATTTCCAACCTTATCATAGAGAGTTTCACCAACATCCATCAAATGATGAGTTGCATGAGCATCATCATCGTCTGGATTTAGATTCCGATTCTTCATAATTACAAACTCTCTTTTCTTCTTGATTCTTTCAGCCTTTTCTTTGTCTGCAACAGGATCAATGATTCTTTTAAAGTAATGTTCCATAGCAGCACTTCTTTCAGCATCATCCTTTTCAAAAGCCTTTTTCCTGTTTTCAACATCAGTTGGATCTGAGAACTCCTGTCCAAATTTCTTCTCCAACTTTCCACGCAAGTCATACACCATGTTAAACAATAAACTAACATCTCCTTGAAGTTGCTCAATCTGTTGATCTTTCTTCACAACCGTATCTTCAAGTTGAATAATCTTCGCATCTTTATGAATTGAATCTTGCTCAAGAATAACCATTCTTTTCTTCATATCTCTCATGCTGATAAACTCATCTTCATCACTTGAATCATCATCAAATGGCATTCTAAATGGCTCTTCAGGTCTTTTACCACTTGAACTACTAGGCATATCAAAACCAACTCTAGAAGAACCTGCAGCTTCAGTAGCACTAGGTAACATTGTCTCAACAGTGGTATCAACATCAATACTAGTAACCTGAACATCATCAGTAGTGATAATCATATCAGTTCTTTCAGTATCAGCATCAAAATCAAAGATGTCTTCAGTAGCGGTGGTGGTATCGGTGACATTCTTCTCAAACTCGAAGTCATAAAGACCTTCATCATCATCATCAGTAATTACGGGTTGATCTTTGCTATGCTCAATATACATTCCGAGCCGAGGATCCCTCCTTTTCCGTTTCAATGGCATGGAATCAGAATCCTTTGGGTCTTCACTAGGCTTTTCACTTGACACTGAAAGATCAGAAGGAGGATTTCCCATCTTATCAGTAACAGATTTTAATAACAAAGCCAAACTTTCAGCAGTAATCACGGGTGGAACAGCAGAAACAGCAGTATCAACTTCAGCTTCAGGAGGAAGCTCTTCATCTTCCCCAGAATCACACATAATTTCAATGCCTTCATCGTCTGAGTCAATTGTCAAAAACTCAGTCTCAGGCTCAACACCTCTCGGAATATCATGTTCTTCAGCAACTATAGCACTTACAGGCACACTTCGTACTGGAACAGGTTGCACAGGAACTGGAATTGCACTAACATCTTCTGTCTCTGCAAACTGACCAAACTTCTCTAATGAAATCAATCCTTCGAACTTCTTCTCCGTACCCTTCTTTGTAGTAAGTGCACCAAAACATGATGGACCCATTGGTTTCAATTCCAACGTATTACCAGATCTCTTCAATTCTGGATATTGATCATTCAGAATCATCTGCAAGAATCTCGGATACATCAGAAACTTATCCTTTCGAAGTCCAATTGCATTCCTCTTCATAGCTTCCAAAATATATCTTGAATAATTGAACGACTCATTTGTAATTACACAAATCACAGCAGCAGACTGAGTAGTATTCAACTGATCAATTCCCCCTCTATTTTCTGTCATGCACAAAAGAAACATATGCAGCAACAGACGCCAGTATGGATGTACAAACTTCTTTACCAAGGGAGGAAACTTTCCTTCGTAGCTTAAACGAGGCAGAATTGCTTCCACTGTTCCAGCTGGAAGTTCTATAGGATCCGTTTCCTGATCATTAAATCTTAACGCTTCTCTAATCATCTGCTCAGTCACTATAACTTTCTTTTCTTGAATTTCAGCAACTATAGCTCCTTTTCCTTCAACAACTTCGACTTTAGCACTCTTCCAAAAATCTTGAATAAGCTCTTC
Source organism: Helianthus tuberosus (assembly GCA_030545235.1). Classification (NCBI taxonomy): domain Eukaryota; kingdom Viridiplantae; phylum Streptophyta; class Magnoliopsida; order Asterales; family Asteraceae; genus Helianthus; species Helianthus tuberosus. The sequence goes on along the minus strand of CM060403.1, from coordinate 186,926,727 downwards.
ATAAACAATCGGATTCTCACGAAGAGCATGAACAATCCGACAGTTATTTAAGCCTTTTATCAATGACGTGTATAGCTGCTTATGTTTCTCTGGTGGAGGTGCTAAATATCCAACTTGATTATGAGAAGATATAAACTTTAAATCCATTTTCTGCACACAACACAAATCAAATAAGTTTCCAACTTTCGAATATAACAGTGATAAAAATAAAAACCAAAACAAACACTGTTACTGTTCACTCGAGACCATGAGTCGCAACCAAAAGGTCTCGAGTCGAAACCAGTTGTCTGTGAGTCGCAACCATGAGTCGCAACCAACAGATTTCGAGTCGCAATCATGAGTCGCAACTGACAAACATTGAGTCGCAACCATGAGTCGCAATCTTGATGTTGCGACTCGTAACCACTGGTTTCGAGTCCTAAGTGTTCTTGATTGTGAGTCAACATCTTCAAAACTTCATCGGAAACATCATCGGAATCTTCAAATCCTCATCGGAATCTTCAAAACTTCATCGGAATATTCAACAAACATTCATAATTCCTGCAAAACTTGAATGATGACGTCATTATACCTTGATGATTAACGAAGCAGATTGCGAGTCGCAACCGGAAACCAGTCGGAACTGTTGATGATCACCGGAATCTTGAGAGAAAAAGAGAGAGAATAAGACTTGATTGCGAGTGAGAAATGAGGTCTCGACTCGCAACCACCCTTTTATACCACAAGTCTGATCATGGGCCATCATGGGCTTTTAACTCTTGGGTCACAACTTTAACAAATTGGGTTTGACAAATTGGGTCGCATTACCAATTTCACCTTAATAAAAACCCATTAATCTGAATTTTAATTTCAGATTTAATTTTTTTTTTTTAAACAATATATCCGCTAAACCTTTTGAGCAATGTTTGCAAAATAAAACCTAAAAACAAAAATAAATAATAAAATATTATTTACAAAATAAAATTAGGAAATTTGCATAGATACTCAGGGATCAAATCACAAGGTTTCGGGCTTGACTTCACTTATCAACACTGATCTACTACTGGATGATCTAGACAATTGTCAGTATATTTGTCCCCTTAAACTCATCTCCCTAGACCTTTTCCATATAACTGCCTGTAACTCAATTTATCATGTTTTGATATCTTAACAATGAACACTCAAAACAAATACTAATCAAATCCCGGAATTATAATAGCACACTCTATCATGCAAGTAGCTTCCCTACCACATGTTTCACAAGTCCAATCCAGATCTCTGAAATCTTAACTGGGAATAGATTGAGAAGAGAACAGAATAGATCTTAAGTAAAGATGGTATAATATACAGATCAAATGAGTTTTTCTAAGTTTGATATAGGTTTCTTGGGTTTCTTTTGGGCACTTGAGGGCCTCTTTCGGGTGTTTAATTGATCTACAGAACGACAACGTACAGCTAGGTCAGCATATATCTGGATGCAGCAGAAGCTGACGTTGCCTAGCACCTCCAGGTCAGCATATATCTGGATGCAGCAGAGGAGATACACGACTTTTTCAGAGAAGATTTCAGAGTCAGACCAAAATTGTGTGTATCGGGACAACATACAGACATTCAAATGGAAATGAGCTAATTCCAAGTGACTTTCTTTCCTGAGGTCATGTACAATTTTAATTCTGAACAGAAACAGCCAATGTTTCCAGTCTTAAGGATAGAGCCTACCAACACATCATACTAGAGTCAAACTATTTCGATACTGGTCTTACATGAGTCAGCCCTCGACCATAATGTGAAAATTCATTTCATTTCCCAGTCCTGCCACACCTCTTTTTGTATTTTTCAATTTTTTAATGTTTTTGTATTTTTCTTTTTTTTCAAATTTTCTCCCCCTAAATTTGAGCATAAATAAAAACTACCTAAGAATAGAAAACTTTATGAACAAATTTACCTACGAAAAACAAAAACATGCTCAGTCAGTAAAGCGGATCATTTTCAGAAAATCCACAAGCACTTTGAATTTTGAGCTGCTGACAGGTTTAGTGAACAAATCGGCAGCATTTGCATCTGTGTCGATTTGTTCAAGAGTAATAAGACCTCTGTCAAAACAGTCTCGGATAAAATGAACTTTAATATCAATGTGCTTGGTTTTGGAGTGAAAGACAGGATTTCGAACAATTTGTATTGCAGCATCATTATCGCAGTAAATAGTAGTGTTAAGATAAGTCAAACCATAATCCTGCAATTGATGTTGCATCCACACCACTTGAGAGCAAGAAGCAGAAGCAGCAACATACTCGGCTTCAGCTGTAGATATCGCCACTGTTTGTTGTTTCTTGCATTGCCAAGAAATGAGCCGATCACCCAAAAATTGGCATCCCGCAGATGTAGATTTCCTGTCACTGTCAGTACCTCCAAAATTGCTGTCAGAGAAAGCAAACAAGTCAAAATTGGAATCCCTCGGATACCACAGGCCAAACCGAGGTCGGCCTTTAAGATACCGAAAGATCCTTTTAACAGCAGTAAGGTGAGAAGTTTTAGGATTAGCCTGATAGCGTGCACAGTTGCAAACAGCAAACATAATGTCCGGACGGCTAGCTGTGAGATACATCAATGACCCGATCATGGACCTATATTGACGTTGATTAACAGACTCTCCTTCTTCATCTTCAGTCAATAGTGGTCTCTCTGCCATAGGTGTTTCAGCAGGCTTTGCGTCCGTGAATTTGAATTTTGCCAGCACATCATCCACATACTTCCCTTGATGAATAAGAATTCCTTGTGAACTCTGCTTGACTTGTAGACCCAAAAACAGTGTCATTTCCCCCAGAGCACTCATTTCAAACTTCTTCTTCATAACTCTCTCGAATTCCTTGCAAAGATCCTCACTTGTAGATCCGAAAATGATATCATCAACATAGATTTGAACCAAGATTTGATCACGTCCTACCTTCTTAATAAACAGAGTCTGGTCTATGGTGCCACGCGTATACCCATGAGCCAACAGATGCTCTGTTAGTGTGGCATACCAAGCTCGAGGAGCCTGGTGTAACCCGTACAGCGCCTTGTCTAGCTTGTAAGCGTATTCAGGATGGTCTGGATGCACAAACCCTGGTGGCTGCTCGACAAAAATTTCCTCCTTCACATCTCCATAGAGAAACGCGGTCTTGACATCCATCTGATAAACAGTGAATCCCATGTATGACGCGTAAGCCAAAAAGATCCGGATGGCTTCAAGTCGTGCAACCGGAGCATATACTTCATCATAATCCAGTCCTTCAATTTGTCTAAATCCCTGAACCACCAGCCTTGCTTTGTTTCGAACGATGACTCCTGCAGAATCCTGCTTGTTTCGAAATACCCATCTAGTTCCAAGCTTACGTTTTCCTGTTGGCAACTTGACGAGCTTCCATACTCCAAGTTTTTCAAACTGGTTCAGCTCTTCGTGCATAGCATCTACCCAGCCAGGTTCCTGCAAAGCTATATCATTAGTTTTAGGTTCGATTTAAGAAAGATAACAAGAATATAAGCAAGTGTTAATGGTTCCTGATTGACTCCTGGTCAAAATTCCTGCATTTACAGGACCAATCACATTCTCGATTGGGTGATTGCGTTGAACGCTCGTAGGTATGGCCAAATCAGGTACAATCTCCTCTTCAGTGGTGGTGTTGCTAGACTCCCCCTCATTAGGTGCTGTAGTAGTGTGAACTACAGGAGAAGTGACAACACAATCCTCAGGAATTGGTTCAGGAAATAAAACAGAGTCACTAGTTGATGCACCCTCAGGAGATCGATTGACCGTCGGAGTTGGTGTAGGATGTTGCGTAAACACCATTCCCGGTGGATCAATGGTATGATGCCTCACGTTGTCTTGCATCTGTGCTTCGTCTTCCGTATCTTCAAACGACAATGGTTGTTTGGGAATAGACACACCTGCAACTGAAACATCACTTGACAAAATGTTAAATGATTTAAACAGAGCAGAATAATCGTATAACCATTCTGGACCAACTCTAGCGTCCGTAGCATTCTCTTCAAGCCATTCAATGTTGCACGACTCAACGACCTTTTTAGTTATTTTGTTGTATACTCTATAAGCAGAGCCTTTAGCATATCCAACAAAGTAACATTCGTCACCTTTGACTTCAAACTTTCCGTTGGAGTCCATTAGTAATAATACACATGGACAACCAAAGATACGAAAGTGTGAAACCGAAGGTTTATGTCCTTCCAGAATCTCATAAGGGGTTTTCATGTGACGTTTGTTTACTAAAGCATGATTCTGGATATAACAAGCCGTGCTAACTGCCTCGGCCCAAAAGAAGCTAGGAAGCTTTGAATCAGCCAGCATAGTACGCGCAGCTTCAATGAGAGTACGATTCCTTCTTTCAGCCACTCCATTTTGTTGTGGAGTTCGAGGCGCACTAAACTGACGATCGATTCCCTTATCAATGCAGAAAGTATCCAAAGTAACGTTCTTGAATTCTGTCCCATTGTCTGATCGAATAACCTTCACCTTAGTACTCGCTTGATTTTCAGCCAAAATAATGAATTGTTTTACCAAGACAGCAGTTTCATTTTTGTGGCTGAGAAAATACACCCAAGTGTAGCGAGAGTAATCATCGACGATTACCAGACAGTAAGCTTTCTTCCCAATGCTCAGCACATTCACTGGACCAAAAAGATCCATGTGAAGTAGTTCGAGTACAGCTTTTGTCGAAGGTGCTGGTTTAGTCTTATGAGGTTTTCGATGAGCTTTCCCTTTCGCACAAGCAACACATTTCTCTACCAACATGAAGTCCTTGATTGGAAGATCACGTACCAGTTGACCTTTAGCTAAACGGTTCAGATTTTTCATATTCACATGCCCAAGTCGACGATGCCACAGCAGACCATCATGCTCCGAAATTTTTGAAAATAGACAAGTGATCTCTTCACACGGTTTCTTGTTCATATCAATGACGTAAGCATTACCTTTCCTTTCAGCTGTCATCAAGAACCAGTCTTCTGGAATAACAATCCCAGGCTTAAGAACATGACATCCCTTCTTCGTGAAATGAACTGAATTCCCTCGATCACAGATATGCGAAATACTTAACAGATTGTGTTTCAGTTCTGGAACATAATTAACATTTTCAAAACTCAAGACGCCGTTTCGAACAGTTCCTTTTAACGTGATTCTGCCTGACTCTCCTCCCGCAAATGAGACATATCCACCATTAAACTCTTTGACATTTACCAGTTGGGATAAGTCTCCTGTCATGTGCCTGGAACAGCCACTATCCATGTACCAGAGGCGCACGGTAGTCCTCCACAGCTGTTCCTGCACGATTAGCGGGATTAGTTAGATTTAGGAACCCAGCCCATAGTGGATCTGGGTTTTCCTTGTGCATCAATATACGTCACTCTCTGCCACACTAAATTATCTTTATTCAGAAATTTTGAAACATCCCTTTTGGCGACATTTTGATGACCTGATTTCATTGAATTGGATTGCATGCCATTAGCTTTAGGTTTCCAAAACTGTCTTGACCAGTTAGAATTGAAACTTTCATAAGCGTTACCAAAAGAATTACTTCGATTACGCTGAAAATTTGTTTGTCTATTCTGATATTGATTATAGCGTTTGGCTGCATTCCAATTCTGATCAGAAGGTCTAGTCCTGTGATAGTTGTTCTTCATTGTCTTAGTCTTTGCAGACATCATGGACTCCGAACAGTGATATCGATTAGACGTGACCTTCTGATTTCGCTCTGATGTTTTCTTGTTCGGTGTCCTTGGGAGTTTGCCACAATTTCTGGCAATGTGACCAGCAATGCCACAGTTAAAACATGTTTGACGTTTCACATTTTGAATATTCTTGACATTTTGACTCTGTTTGCTTGATTTCGCGTGATTTGATGTTTTAGTTTTCTGAACATGTTTGACTTGTGGTTTTTCTTTAGACAACTTTTCTTCTAATGATCTCTCTCTTAGATCAGCATCCCTTTCATTGTTACTTAATCTTGATTCCGAATTTGAACATGTACGAGTTTCATCCAAATGCGTTTTATCAAGGCATTTATCATCTGAAACCGATTCAGGTTCACTTCCCGAACAAGAAGAAGTCTCAACAATATGCTCTTCCTCAATGCATTTGTCATGTGAAACTGATTCAGGTTCTTTTTCTGAGCCTAAAGAAGTTTCATCAATATGCATTTTCTCAGAGCATTTATCATGTGACACAGATTCAGGTTCATTGTTTAACACAGTTTCCAATGGGGTCCCACTAGATTCAACATTAGGGACACCCACTGAGACAGATTCAGAAGAAGAATCAGGATACTCTTGATTTTCTTGAGAAGTCGTTTCAGTGGTTTCACTGAATGCATCCTGAGGGACCTCACCTGTAACATTTTCACAAGCTGAAACATTAGAGATGTTAGGATCACAAACATTAGTTGAAAAACAACCATCACCACACTTATTGTTCAAATCATCCACACAAACATTATCAGTTTTGCCCAAAACAACAGGCTCACAAGACGAAACATAAGCTGAAAACGACGCAAACAAAGAACTAGTAAAAGCAATGTCCGACTCAGTTGGTTCAGAATAATGTTCAAAATATGGTTCAGAAACATTTGAAATAATAACCGGTTCACTCCCATGAACATCATCACACTTTACTTCAGAGCTATCATCTGCACACGAAGATGAAACATTAGGATCAATTGAGCCTTTGGAAACAAAATTTATTGGAGCAGACTTCTGTTTCTCAACTGGTTTGCCATTAAATGATGACTTATTGTTTTTGGGACCATAAGACATTTGACTTTCATTTATCATCTCCTCCTCAGTCATAGGTAAATAAGTATAATTGTCATTATAAGGAGGAGGAGCCTTATTAAAACCCAAACCACGCCCTTTATTTTCTTTGTACGCAAGCTGTTGATCGCACAGGTTTTTAACTAGTTTACTAGAAGAATCAAATTTCTTGATATTAAGTTCATTAATTTGATATCTGTTTTGAATATCTTCCAGTTCCTTAGTTAAAATGCATACCTTTTCTTGAGCTTCTAGGAAATGGGCTGTTTTTACACTCACATCATCCTTTAGCTTGATGATATCTTTTCGCTGAGCTTCAATCTTTTCTTTATAAAGCTTCTCATTTTTAGACAAAGTAAAATTTTTATTTTTTATGTCATTATAATCTTGAATGAGCTCAGCGTTGTGTATTCTGTAAGCCTCAACCCTTTCCCTACACTCAGGAGTACAGAAAACAGAAATTACCTCTTCTTTGGTGAGACCTTTAATAGGAGCTGAAAGAATTTGAGTCATGAATGCAAAATCATCAGCTACAGTCTCTTCCTCTGGCTTTGGGCTATGTTCGCTTGAAGTCATGAAAGCAATGTTAGATATAGCAGTTTGATTCTCTGGAGCTGATATGTTCAGACGCTCAATTTCTGAAGTCCAATCAAAGTTGAGGTTGGGCTGAACCACCAGTGCTTGTGCTAATCCTTGCGGCTGTGGACTTCCAGAAGCAGCAGCATCTGCTATACTTGTAGTGGTCACAAGAGCTCTTTCTCGATTAGGAGTTGCAGGTTGAGCAGGAGTTGCAGGAGTTTGATCTCTGTTTATAAGTGGCTTCGGGCAGTTTCGAGCATAGTGTCCTTCCTCATGACAGTTGAAGCAACGAAGATTAAAGGGCACTTTAGCAGCTCCATTCCATGCATTTCCCCACCTGTTTTTACCTGTTCTTTTCACAAACTTTTGGGCTCTGAAAGTTGCCATTGCCATCTGCCAGGTGATGTCCATTTCTTCAACATCATCTGGATGAATCTGTGTCAGATCATCAGGACTCCACTTTGGTGGATCAAGTTTTCCTGCAATAAAAGCATTCAAACAGTTGATCACTGAAGCTGCAATATCCAAGTTTTCCTTTGATTGTTTAGCAAAGAAGGCTATCATTTCGTTGTTAGCAGCGGAAGCAGAAGCAGCAGTAGAGATATTTCCAGAATTTGGAATTGAAGCAGGAGAAGCTGGAGAGACGACTTTATTAGAGGATCCAGATGAGTGCACCGAAGCTGAAGTTGGAGTAGCGGATGAAGTATTGCGAAACATCTGAAAACCACCTTGAGACAATAATGCTGTGTTGCTGTTGTTAGAGGAAGCGGGAGCAATGGAGAAACCAGCAGCTAGCATACTGTTCTTGTAATTTGTTTCTCTTTGCTTATCATCCAGTTCGCATGCCTTAATGTGAGAGATCATCTCTGACAGAGTGCATCTAGCGAGATCTTTAGTCTTCTTGATCATAGCAACATGATGATCCCAACTCTTTGGTAGTGCATTAAGAAGTTGTCGGTTTGTGGATGCATTTGTTGTATGAATTTCTTCCATTTGCATTTGGGTGATCAGCTTCACAAACCTCTGAATCTGATTGTCTACCGTTTCACCATAAATATGGTTGAAGTTGTTGAAGTTTTGTTGTAGCAGATTTCTTCGGCTCTCTTTCATATCTTCGTTTCCTTCATATACTTCGATCAGAGAATCCCACAATTCTTTGGCAGATTTGCAGGTGCGAAAACCAATAGCAATATCAGGACCCAAACCCATGGTTAAGTAGGAAAGAGCTCGATCATCTTCTTCAACAATGAGCAAATCATCTTCAGTGTACTGATCCCTAGGTTTCTTTACCTTAAGACCTGGTTCAGTTGAGCTTTCCATCATGATTTTCCTAGGACCTCGCAAAATGCTTCGCCACAGCTTATAATCCTTAACCTTCAGATGCTGTTCAAAGCGCCACTTCCACTCGGGAAAATCATTAGCATCAGTTAACCTAGGAATGCGTGTTGTGGTACCAAGCTTTGAATCCAATTCTTGTTGTTGATTAAGGGCAGTCAATTCACTGTTGTTTGACGACATGTTTAATTAACTAGTTAATTAATTAATTGATTTTTGTTTTAAGTCCAAAAGTCAACAGTTCAAATGTCCGTAAATCAGTGTCGTTGCGAGTCGTAACAGCTGGGTCGAAACTGCTGTGGTTGCGAGTCGTAACTGCTGTGGTTGCGAGTCGTAACTAAAACAGAATGAGCCGAAACCAAGGTTGCGAGTCGTAACAGCTTTGGTTGCGAGTGGAGACTGACTACTGGTTGCGAGTCGCAACTGAAACAGGATGAACCGAAACCGTGGTGAATGCGAGTCGAAGCCAAAACGTGATGAACCGCAACAATGATGGTTGCGAGTCGAAACCTGCAAAAAAATAAACGATAAGATCTGTTTACTCGCAATCCCGATTTTTCAGCACTTCCAAAATTCAAAGATATCGTAATCTTTGAATCTGTTGACCACCAACTTCCCGTAAAATCAGCAAACACCTTTTTCAGAAATCAACAAACCAAAATCAGTATAATTTTGATGAATCGGTCAGGAACAGTTTAAGTATTTCACTGCAAAACATGCAACAAAATAGATCAGTAGCACAAACGATTCTTGAATCCGAATGATATCAAAACCGAGCCCTTGAATGGCTTCAATGGCTCTGATACCAATTGTAAAACCCGTGAGGATCTCTCAATGATATCAAACAACCTAATGATTGTGCGGAATCCAATCAATAGGTGATTCAAGAATATGTATAATATCTAAGATGAAAATAATAAACAAAACACAAACCGATATCTTGCATTCAATGGCTTAGCAAAGACTAATACAAGACTCGAATAGGAACTCGGTTCCTTCTCCTTTGTGTCGCCCCCACTATTCACCAACCACAACTTCAAACAATGAGGTAATGGTGTGCTTAAATACAAAACCAATTGGGCCACTAACCTAAGCCCATGCGACACATAAAGTCTACTAACCCAACCCATACATAATCGGCCCAAATATAAACTAAACAAAACATAGAAACAACCCTTCAACTTAGCTAACCTACATGAATAAACCTTCAGGTTCCAACATAGTGCATTGCGAATGGGGGATTCCCCAATCGAGCAAGGAATGGTGAAGCTTCCAGGATCAATCTTCTTTTGTGGGAGTTTGTTGAGCAGCAGGGCAGAGCATTCTTCGCCTAAATTAACTAATTGCAATGATTCAATTTTCCTTTTATGAGTGAGGAAGTCCCTCATAAATTTTGCATATTTAGGCATTTGAGTTAGGACTTCGATAAATGGAATATTAACATGGAATTGTTTTAGCAAATTTTCGAACTTTGCGAATTGCTCATTGGTCTTTTGACGAATTAACCGACCGGGGTATGGAACCAGAGGATTCTTGGTGGGCTCTTTAATTGGTGTAGAAGTCGTCTCTTGTTGGGGTATGGGTGGAGTTGTGGTTTGTTTAGATCAGCTCTTTTCAGTTGGAGGTAATGGAGCTTCCTCGGGACCCACGGTACGGTTTCTTAGTGTGATGAGATGTACTTGCGCTTTTGGGTTGGTTTTGGTATTACTTGGTAACGCGCCTTGTGGGCTCTCGGCGAAATTTTGAGCTAGTTGATTTAATTGTTTTTCAATGTTTTGGATACTAGCTTGTTGATTTCTAAAATTCGATTCCAATTGTTGAAATCGATCCGAGTTTTTCTTTTCAGTGTCGGAGATGAGGCGAGATACGGTATCTTCAAGCCTTTCTCGTCCCCCTTGTTGTTGAGAGAAATTTTGTGACTCGTTTCTTGGTTGTTGAAAGTTTGTTCGTTGGTTTAGATTTTGTTGGTTACTACTATTGCCGGGTTCTCTCCAAACAAGGTTAGGGTGGTTATGCCATCCTTGATTGTAGGTACCCGTTGGAGGACCTGACGGCCTAGGTCTATTATCAATGTAGTTTACCGACTCTGTTTGATTATCCATTTCTTTCATAGAACTCCAATTTTCATGTGGCCCACCACACCCCTCGCAAGCCATAACCGAAACCGTTTTTGCCATTTCTAACTTTTTGATTTTTGAAGAGAGGGCCTCGATTTGGGCTTGCAAGGAAGTGCTTTCATCAACCTTATGGGCGCCCGGGGCAATGGATTTATTGCCTCGGGGAGTGTGCCACTGAAAATTGGTTTGAGAAATTTCCTCAATTTGATTATAAATTTCATTTGGGCAACGATTATCTAAAAGTTCCCCGGAGCTAGAGTCAAGTGTTTGTCTTGTGTGTGGCAACAACCCATTGTAGAAAGTGGATACTTGTTGCCATACCGCAAGACCGTGATGAGGACACTTTCTTAGTAGCTCCTTGAACCTTTCCCAAGTTTCATATAAAGATTCCCCATCCTCTTGTGAATATGTATTAATTTCAGTCATTAATTTAGCCGTTTTAGCAGGAGGCAAATATTTATATAGAAACTTTTGGGCTAGTTCATCCCAGGTGTTTACCGAGCCAACTGGGAGGGTATTAAGCTAAGCCTTAGCCCGGTCTTTTAGTGAAAATGGAAACATTCGAAGGCGGATGGCATCATTTGATGCTCTATTGATCCGAAAAGTATCACATATTTCTAAGAAATTAGTGATATGTAGATGGGGATCCTCGTCCGCAAGCCCATGGAAGGTTGCGGAGTTTTGAAGCATTTGTATCAAATGCAGCCGAAGTTCGAAGTTGTTGGCTTCGACATTCGGTGCATTGATAGCAGCGCCAAGATTACCCACGGTGGGTCGTAGGTAATCCATGAGGGTACGTTGATCCGCCATTGGAAGTGGGTCCCCCGAAACTTTCTCTTGGTTTTTAGTTTTTAAGTCTTTTTCTGAGAAAGCGTTCGGGTTCTTCTAGAGGTTCTTTTATGTCTCTACTAGAACTGGAGCTCATACACTACGTAGAATGTTCAGATGTGGCGCCTGGGTTCCAAGTCCTGCAATAAAAACAGAAAAGAAAGTTGGTCAGAAGGTTCACCACGGCCCCGTGCTTAGGTGAACACGGCCCGTGGTCGGAGATGCAGTAATTGTTTTCCGGGTCCCTGTTACTGGGGAGTTTGACACGGCCCCGTGTTGCACCGACACGGCCCCGTGCTCAACTCACTGTAACTCGGAAAATAAAAACTGCCTGTGATAACGCTGAGCACGGCCTCGTGTCCCACCGGCACGGCCCGTGCTGAGCTCTGCAGAAACTGAAAATCTAATAAAATCCTAAAAAAACAGAAAAATAAGAAAAAACGATTAGGCCGTTGATTCTTAACTTTCTTAAAATCCTTGTGTCCTTGGCATCGGCGCCAAAAACTTGATGTGTGTTGAGGGTGATAGATTTTTAATGTATATTTTAAGCCCTTTTACACTTTTTATCCAAGTTTTAAATTTATAAAACACGATATTTACTAACACTAAACACACATATGGGCAAGTGCACCCATCGTGAGCGTAGTATAGTGTTGGTAAGATACCGAGGTCGTCCAAGGACACAAGAGATTTTAGTACCGGTTTATCCTCAACGTCTAATCAAATCAAAAAGTTAGAAAAAAGGGTTTTTAAACTAGAAAAATAAAACTAACTAAAATGCTGAAAAATAAAATAAAAATAAAAACAGATAGACAAGATGAATCACTTGGATCCGACTCGTGTGTAGTGTAACCTTTGATTATTTCCGCACTTTTGCACTTTTTAAGAGATTATCTTAGTTATTGTAGTAGGCCCCTCTTTTGAAGGTGACGTTACCCTCAACCCAGTAGTTTGAGTCAGCAAGGATACAATCCTAAAGGGTCGGATTATTGAAAGATAATTAATTAAGTTATTAATGTATAATGTGGTATGCCCCTCTTTTGAAGGTGACGTTACCCTCGGCTAAGTAGTCTGAGTCAGCAGGGATACAGTCCTAAGTAGCCGGGTTAAAGTATTAATAGTAGCTTACATATGAGGGGATCAAAGAGTTTGGACCCCCGCCATCCAATACCAGTGGGTATTGAAGGAGGTCATACTAAATTTGACTCAGGTCCTTGCAGGGTCTATACACTGAACAAGGCAAGACTCTTACCAAACCGTTCCCTTAACCCCCGACCAGGTAGCCAACATATCTCCATATAGACTGTGGCGATATAAATGGTGAAAATCTTTTATTTTATATAGACAGTAAAATAATGCCAAGACACCACGGACAAACGATAAGGAATAATCACCTTCAACATAAGAAACTAGTTATTAAAGTCATTAATACATAACCAAATAAAAAGTGCGAAAAGATTAAAAATAAAAAGTATTACACTAGACACTTGTCTTCACCAAGTGATGTAAGAGACTTAGGCAAACATGGCCTTTGATTGTCAAGAACTCTTACGATCAATCTTGGATCCCGAGACGACTCACACACTCTATGATGGATGATGGATGATGGTGGTGGATGATGGTGTTGTGGTGGTGGTGGAGTGTGGGTGAAGTGTGAGAGAGGTGGTGTGCCAAGGGATGGTTTGCAAATGAGCCAAGCACCCCTATTTATAACCTGAACATCAGCTCGGGCATGGCCCCGTGTCCATTGGGCACGGCCCCGTGTCCATCCTCCTTCTCTTTCTTCATTAATTGCAGTTTGTCTGCATTAGTTGACCACGCCCCCGTGTCCGCTGGGCACGACCCCGTGTGCAGAAGCGTATCTATACTACCAAGATTTCCTCAGATTCTGCGAATCTTAGAGTTGACCATGGCCCCGTGTCCGCTGGCACGCCCCCGTGGTGGGTGATAGAAGCTTCTACAGCTTTGTCTTTTCTGCTGACACTTGGGCACGCCCCCGTGCTCACTGAGCACGGGGCGTGTTCAGCCTTCTGTTTTCTTGTTTTTGCTTGGGAAGATGCTGTCGGGGGATCGGGCATGCCACGTTTATCCCTTTTCTTGTATTTTTGTTAGATTTAGCTGCCTTTTTGCTTGTTTTGTTCATTTGAGCTCATTTAATCCTGAAAATACAAAAGGAAGACAAAAACATACTTTTTCCAACATTAGTACTAAAAAAGGGTTAGTTTTATGCCACAATTGATGTAATTTATATGTTGCATTTTGCACACATCATTTATCGAATACTACGATTTTGTCATTTTCGTAATTGCATGTTTATCATTAAGGCATAAGGGCACATTTTCTGAGCTCGAACAGGGTACATAAGTTCTCAGAGACGCCACTACACTAAACCAACTTGTCAGGACGTATCTATTAAACTTCTACATATATAAACATTATTCAACTCATATCACCCTTTTAGGCCATCCGTAGTCATAAAGCCCCTTTGTGGGCGTTATGCGACACGTGTCGTGCCACGTCACACAGGGGCTTTATGGGGCGTTATGTCACTAGAGCCCGTAGTCATAAAGCCCCTACCCATCATTACCTAAATATTAATTTTCAATTTTATTAATTAATTAAAAAAACCTTAACTGAATTTGATTGGTCCATTTTTGAAAAGAAGCCTCCATACCGGCGCCATATCCATAGCGCTGCATCCTTTTTTTGTCCCATAACGCCCCCCGTCGTGGTGTTCGGGGCGTTATGAAGGAAAAGGGCGTCATATACAGCCCCATTACACATGCTCTTAGAGCTAAAAATCTAATAAGCTTCAATAAGGGCGTGGAAGTTGACACGTAGGTCGGGCTCGGGGCCACACCGTCACTGGTGGCACTAGAGGGGGGCGTAGGGGGGTGGGTGAGCTCACATGCGTGGGGCAATTGAATCATTATCATTGGGTGCATGGAATTCTCACACCCGTTAAAAAATAAGGTTACGTTATTCCAAAAGAAATATCGGTTTTAAAAAAGGTATTTAAACTACCATACTAATTAAAAAAACTCCACACATTCCATTCAAATCTTCTAGTACGCTACGCATTCCATTCAAAACCTATTTAAAGTATTCACAAATTTTCTACACCGATCATAATATATCCATTTAAAAAAAGAAAGATTTCTCGTTATTGTCTGATGTACTGGAGGAAGACGAGTTTTTCATGGAGGCTTCTAAATTAACAATGGAATTCTAAACTAATTACGCCGAAAGTAGTCACAACCCTTAGTTAGACGACCACCACTTGAACAAGATCGTGAGGCCATTAATGAATTTCTAGTATGTTCTATCTTTGTGAAGATCATGTTCATAATGTAGCTATTTTTAGGCAACATTTCGCATGAGTCACAATTACTTGTACGGATAGTTACGTCAGACCCCAACCGATGGCAGAAACATTAGAGTGAGACGAAAAAGATTGCTCATTGCACACAACACTAAAAGTGACAATAGAATTAAAATAAACCGTTTTCATTTCATAACAATTGTCAAATTACAATACAAGAAATATCAAATACAACATGATTCAAATACAACATAACATAGTACAAAATTTGATGCATCAGTTTAAAATCTAAGATTTCTAGATGTGTGTCTAAGGCCTCGTCGTTACGCCCAATTTGAATTCATCATCAACCTGCAATATGTTATAAAATACATGGTTCAATACAATGTATTGGCGAGTATACAAGTTTTGATACATAGCATAATAGTAAAGTTTAAACGAATCCATATGGCAAACTAGTTATTCAAGGTTAACATTAAACTGGCATGTGAAGAAACAAGTCAACCCAAGTTTTAACGCAAGTAAAAGAATCTTAACATGACCTAACGTTCACAGGCGGTGTGTTACTCCTATAGCGCTATACATGTTAAGGTTAGGCTCGTATAAAGTTTTTTTTTTTTTGAACGGCTAATTTCTTTAATCTCATGTCGTCTGTGAGATTTGAACCCAAGACCTTCCCCTTCCCAGCCTAGGTGTTTTAAAGGTTTTGCCTTTGCCAATGGACCACCACCCCATTGGTGTAGGCTCGTACAAAGTTAATGACAAGTTCAACACAAAACGTACAAACCCAGATTAAAGTATCAAGTATAACGCATGCATGCATGTATTTGGATTGTTTGTGCATTTTGTATAAAAGTCTAAGTGTAACTGTGTAGGTTTATAAGATAACATATTGCACCCAAAGTGTGAAAATGGAAACGGGAATGCGAGTATACTCACGGTTTTTCTAAATCTTTAGCAGTAATCCCGTGAGCGTAGTTTTAGCAGGAGTAGGTGGACGTAGTACAGGAACACCGAGGTTATTCTACCCGGCGAGCAACGGGATGGTGGAATTAGTACATGAACACCAAGGTCACCCTATAGGGTAAATGAAGGCGTGAGTCGGAGTTGGGGGATTATGTTATAAAGTATAATATGAAAGTAATTAATAAAATAAACAGAAAGCGTATTTTGTTCGTGCACTTGTCCCGACACTGATCTTTCTGTGGTTTTACGGGTCCAAGCTTGCCCGACAAAATCAGTGACAAGGAACACAGAAGTCATAATAACAAGAACGGAAATACGAACAGTTCGTACAAGAGGGTCTGGGACGAATGTGCCATTCGTATGAAAGGGACTGTTGTGGACAGATTCTCGTTTTGAACATTTTAACTATTTAAACAGTTATGTTCGTGATTTCTGTTAAGTTTATTAGTTATAGTATTAGTATATTACCAGTCCAGTATGTTCACAAGATTCATAGAAGTCATGCATGGAGGTTTTAACCTCGTTAGTGATCACCAAAGCATAAATCAGTTAACTTAGTTAACTGATCGGTTAGTCATGATTACAGAATTGAAAAGACAGAATGTAAACTGATCCAAACAATCAAACAATGTACAACCCAGGTGTGTCAACACGACATAGAAAGGTAATCCTAAGTGTCGGAGTGTCACACCCCAAATTTCCACGTGTTACCGGTGGGCCCGGTAGGGGAGTAACGTGACGTAGTTGGCAATATCATAGTCAAACAACACAATATATAAATGCACAGCGGAAGCAAAAGGATAAATATATTACAATCCGTAATAGTGTAACATCAAAGTATTACAACGGAAGTAAAGGATCCACAGGCGGATCGCAAATAAAATAACATGGTTCAACAGACTTTAGGCATCTAAGCTTGCGAGACTCTTTATTGATGCTAGGAGTAGCCAGCCAATTCCAATTAGTACCTGCACTTAGCCTTTTTGGAAAATACGTCAGTTTACACTGGTAAATACAATCAACTGACTCATTTTGAAAAAGGGTTTAAGAAAATGATTGTTTTGAATGCACATGGCACAAATAATATTTTATAACTTAGGATAATTATTTAAATATATAATACTTGTAGGGATTTACATGTTCCTTATGCGTTCAGTAGCCCGGATCGAGCCGGGTTAAAGATTAATCGACACACCACTATAATTATGAGACACCAACGGCGTACGCCTACGCCGGGTGCTGAGGTCGTGGCCATTCGTAGAATGATGCCAGGGATATCCGGGACACGGTCATTAACCCCCCAAAGGCTTTAAGCAACAAAACAAATTAAACGGAGACATCTCAATCATTTAACCATAATAAGATTAAATATTCAACGCCCGACCAAGCGGTATTTTATATACCGTACCCAAGCCCGTATAGGGAAATAAGTTAAAAGTATTTACCTGAGCTTAAATATAAATTCAATCCCAGCCGTATCAAATCAGCAAGTACAGATAGCTTTTACTGAGCTCCTAAATCTGGAACGAAGGTTTTTAATAACCTATTAGAATCCTAACGGGTCTTTAATTAAGCCTTGACTTAGACCGGTTAGTTTTCAAGAGGGAGATACGGTTCGTACGCATGATTAAACGAAGACCGGATAGAATGTGATTTAGACCCGACAAGTTTGAAGACTTGTTTAATATGGGTATATGATACACATTCTGGATTTTGAGATAAAACCGATAAGGTTTGACCCGTTTCGGCTAATTTATGTAGACTAGTTACATAAACCGAACCGAACGCGCATGCAGTGCAACGGGTATCCGTAAGAGTCCTAAACAGGTTTCCTAAGTTAACACACCTTAAATAAGTTGTGATATCAGTAGGATATCACCCATGATGCCCAAAACGAGTTTAATCTCTTTATAAGCCCCGCAGGGGCATTTTGGTCAATTTAAAGATTATAAAAGGTTTATTAAGTTTCTGTGAACCGGGTCTTAATACATCAGTAAAATAGATTATTTTAATAGGTTATAACATTTGGTTATAAGTCTTATTTGTCAAAATAGTTTTAAAACCCAAACTATGCGTGTAATACGCGTATAAAGCCGTTTTAAGCGACGTACGGTTTAAAATATGATTCTGAGTTTTCTGATCAATTAAACAGGCTCAAAACACTCTATTTAATATTTAAAATCAGTAGCAATTGGATTGGCGTCAAAAGGATTTGTAAAACTCATTTTATGGCCGAAAAGGGTATATTCGGTATTAACCGAATTAAGGCGCTAATCCAAGCTTATGATCAGTTTAAAAATAATTAAAAATCTTCAAAAATCCCAAAATATTATATTACATCAGTGGGTAAAAGGTTTGGTGTCAAAAATGGGGTTTAGATAGGTTTTATGCTAATGACGCCGTTTAATTAATAAAAGCGTTCTTAATTACGTCATTAAGCATAACTCCTATTCTAGACCTCCGATTAACGTGAAATTTTCGGGACATGCATAATAATCAGTAACTAAGATTATGGCACTTTCATATTTCCAAAAATCTCGTTTTATGGTCATAAGGGCATTACGGTCAATATTTAGGCATTTAACGGAAACATCGGACGATTAGGGATTCGAGTGGTATAAACGCAGAGGCTTATACACACATGTAACTAGGTCCTAATAGAACTTTAAGGCATGTCTAAACCTATAAGAATCGGGTCAGAACTGAGGTCAAAGCAAAAGTCAAACTTTTGCGTATCTCGGCTCCGAATCGGTTCTAAACATAAAGTTGTCGAATCAAGCAAGCGTATACAAGTTTTTATACTTATTTTCAGTTGGTAAGAATGATAAAATAGGCTATACGCCATTTACATCGCTAATCTTGCATTAAACCAAACATAACAATTCTGTTGACTTTTTCGGAAGTAGTTTGACTCGATAAACGACCTAGTTAGGATTCGAATTAGCGAGTGCCCTTTTAGGGGTTTATTAACCATATAAATACCAACTTATAACAACCTTTGATTCGACAAATCTCTGGACCATTTATTTATTATCGAAAAGTCAAACCGTAGTTACGACGGTTTGATTTCTAGGCCATAAACTAAGTATGAATGAATTAGGAAAGATCAAGGGTACTTACACTTGTCTAATGGATGATATGGAATGCTTGTATCAGTTCTTGAACTCTTGTAAATGTCCAGAAGATGAAATGAATGATGAATGATGAATGTTGCACAATGTGGGTCATTTAAACAACTTCAAACAAGCTTAGATGATTGACAACTAAGTCTAGGAGGAATTAATAACATCCACAAGCATCCTACACACTATAAACCACCTTAGGGCAGCCCAAGGTATCAAGAAAATTGATCAAAGTCGGTTTAAACATCAACCCACAGCTGCACATAACATTCTGATCAGATAAGGCAGTCGCGTAGCGCGACTGCCGAGCCCTTTCACGCTCGCGCTACGCGAGGGCATAGGTGACCAGCATAACAAGTTTCCTTTAATTGCATTTCAGTCCCTGATCCCCCGAAAGGTCGTTTTCACTTGGTTTTCTTGCATTTTGAGACTTTATATTTGACATGTGGGGCTTTAAGGCTTATACCCTCTTTGTTAAGTCCTCGGGTAACTTTGTGATCACCCGAAAAGCCCTAAATTTCAATGTTGACGTTTCTAACCCTTACACACGGATTCTATCATAACTTTCTCATACGGTAACGAATCTTGGTGAAATTTTTATGGTGCATTCTTGTGAGCATAATTAATTGTTACAAAGCTTCGGGTTTGTCAAAAGGTCACTCAGAGGTATAATTTAAACATGTTGGCACATTTAACCCCTGTAGTTTGTAATCTCTCACTTTCTTTCACAATTCGCTTCGTATGATCCATGATCTATTCGTTTAAGGTTATAAACATCATGTAGGGTTATTGCAAAGTATATTTATTCATTGTTGACACTTTGAACCCTTATATTTACACCGTTTCACTGGTTGTCTACTTTAGTCCTTCAAGATATTCTTTCACACGTTCAAACCTATGACACGTGTCATCACATTATAGGACGTAAATTTTCGAGGTGTTACATCCTCACCCCCTTAAAAGAAATCTCGACCCCGAGATTTACTGAAATAGATGAGGGTACTTTTCTTTCATCGTGGACTCAACCTCCCACGTATACTCGGGACCTCTACGGGCATCCCATTTGAACTTTACAATTGATACTTGCTTCCTTCGAAGCTTCTTAACATGTCGATCCTTAATCGATATAGGATGTTTATCACATCGTAAATCCGCATACCAATTTGTGATAGTGCTTCTTGACTTATTTGCGGAACACATCCTTCAGTCACTAGTGTGCAATGTATTGCGAGCTCTGTCAAACTCGTTACGTAGGTTTTAGCTTATAAGCTACTTGATCTTGATACATTCGATTTCTTTCGAATGATTTACATATATTCAGAGCTTAACTAGCCTGATAATTTCACAAATTTGGTACACCCTTCCTGGGTGATATCTTTTGTTAAACTATATTCCTTAACCAGAACTTAGGAAGTTTGCTATTTTCATAACTCCTTGATTTCTTGCCGTATACTGGCAACCTACAACCAATTATAGATTTGTATGATCTTATTTGTTGTTCCCCTGGCAACTTTCAGGTCTTGATAATTGGACTTACCAATTCTCTATCTAACAATAGATGTTTAACATTCCATCTATACTAGGTCTCCAAAGGAGTAGCCTTAATACTTACTTATTAATTATTATCGAAAAGCTTATTTTAAGGTGAGATGGTTATTCGAACCACTGCTTAACTAATTTTAAGGAATAGTTAATCCTTGTCGCTAGTCGAACAATTCGACTACCCTGGCAGCTGATGGCAAATTCTTAATCGTTGCCTAATTAGGGTTGCGGTGATAATGCATAAGCAAAATGAACCGTCTTTCATATCTAACTATACCGAACTCACAGGATATTGAGTTAGGCTATATCTATTTATATCTTAAAACTTATTTGACCAGGGTTTTTTAATTCTGCCAAAAATGGTACTAGCTGTCTTGGAGATCTCTTAATAATGCAGCCCTAAATGGGATATAACCCTTAACTCTACCTGCCTATCTGGGGTAAACAGGGTAATCTTAGAAGAAGATGACCAAGATATAAGGAGGTTACAGAGATTTCCTTATCTCAGGCTCCAGTTCGCTCATCAACGCTTGTGTCTAATAAGTGACACATTCATGTTACAAGTCCACGAATTTCTTGATCTGCTACATTTACTTGGATAATTCCATTCTGGATATCTCCTTTGAATACTACTAGTCGACATTAGTACAATATGGCCATTGGGATATCTCAGGGGTTCCATGTATTAAACCTTCATACTGATCAGGCATGGAAGTAATCTATGGGACACACTAGGATACGCCAATCCTCATATGACACTTTTATCAAACATAGTTTGGCATTCGCAGGCGATAAAAACAATGAGAAAATAATTAAAATAACATAAGTTGCCGTACTCTATGCGAAGAAAGAGTGGTCTAAGATTTTTGGAAGGATTCCTTGTCGATTCTATAAGAATTGGTTACTATGGTTTCCTTGGTAAGTTATACCTTGTCGATGATAAAAATCACTAAGTTTATGGTTCATGAAGGTTTATTATTGCCTGTATTAAAAACAGGACACTTAGTAGAAATTATCATTGATAAATGATAAGGAAGTTTATTGTACAAGTGCTTATCTCTAATAAATAATGGAAGTTTCACAAACTAGGCACCTAGCTCAGTTGGCTAGGCGCGCGAAAGGGTGCGGCCGGCCTAGACCCAGGTTCGATTCCGGGGACGGCCAGTTCCACCATTTTTTTATGTTTAATATTAATTACTCGTACGAATACGTGTAATTATGAGAGTGGTCTCATACGGAGTCTTGATAATTAATTACTTCTTAACACTCACAATATGGGCTTGATTTTTTAAGGCAACCAAACCTTTCCTATTACTATATAAAGTCCTCTTATTAACGCAACAAGGACAGCGGAGAAGAGTAATTCCTAATGGATATTAAATATCCATTTAATATTGCTGAATTAGTCTCCGAGGTGTTATCGGTCAATTTTTACTTTATACTTAACGCTTAGAGTTGTTAACAGGCAGATTTAAAGATCTACAATATCTATTGTCTACAAGAGACCTATCTAAAAAAAATACTCTAGCTTATACATCATTTACAAGAAAGGTACCTGTGCTAACGTTGTCATCCTGAACGGCTTCCCTTGCATCCATTCCGAAGACCCTCGCATTGGTCTTCTTGCCTTCCTCAGGCTTTTTAGCGTACTTAGGGCAGTTGGTCTTAATGTGCCCCTTATCATGGCAGTTGAAGCATGTTGCATCCTTTATCTTCTTGCACCCTATCGTCTTGTGGTCTTTAGACTTGCATAACCCACATGCAGGTGATCCTGATTGAGACTGGGTCTCAAGCCTGCATTTTCCAAAGTGGCGTTTTTGGCAAGTCGAGCACCTTGGCTTTCCCTCTGTTCGCTGATTACCCTTGTTAGATCCAGACTTACTTGCTTTTCCCTTGGCAGCCGTAGGGCAATTAGTACTGATATGGCCCTTTTTGCCACAGCCATGACAGGTCGCATCTTCCAATTTCTTGCAATCCAAGGCCTTGTGACCCTTGGTTTTGCAAATTCCACATAAATTAGTACGTGGGTCGATTGTGCATTTTCCAACATGTTGCTTCCTGCAGATCTTACATCTGGGTTTTTCACCTGACTGTCGGTTGTTTTTCAATCCCTTGCATTCATGGGTCTTGTGATTCCTCTCTTTACAGATACCACATCCCCTGATCTGTTCATATATACATTTACTGAAGTGCCTCTTCTTCCCGCAAATCTTACATTCGGGTTTAGCCTCCTTTGGCTTGGACTGGTTATAGTTTAAACCGGTCTTACCCTTTTTACAAATTTGCATTGGGGTATTATTGCCCTTTCGCTTGTGATCCTTCAGTACACGATCCACAACGTTATTTATGGCTGCATTTAACACAGCCTTTAACTCGGTGCTCGTTATGTTCAGTCTTACATCATCATTCTGATCAACTGGGC
This sequence comes from Helianthus tuberosus, assembly GCA_030545235.1. Taxonomy (NCBI): domain Eukaryota; kingdom Viridiplantae; phylum Streptophyta; class Magnoliopsida; order Asterales; family Asteraceae; genus Helianthus; species Helianthus tuberosus. The sequence continues at coordinate 186,903,714 of CM060403.1, read as the reverse complement.
GATTGTGAGCTTCAGAGGAGTCAGCCATGGTGAAGCTTTGAGGCTACAACCCAAGAAGTAATAATTTGCTTTAAGTATATGGCGAATTGTCGAATTTAATGACTACTTAGCCATGGTGTAAATAAACCATATAGGCCAATAGATAGTACTTAAGTTACTTGATTATGTTCTGCCTAGGTTTTTAAGTAAACCATCCTTGGCTTGTAAACAGAATATAATCCTTCATATTTATTAGACAGGGGACATAAATCACGACTGTCAATGTCGTATTGACATTTTATATAGCACAAGAGCTTGTTCCCAAGGACTCTTGATGGCACAGGGGCCTTGTCATTAGGGAAAAATCTAAAACATAATCGATTATTCCTTTGGATCGGAAAATTCCATAGTTCATTGTCTTGACAAGACTTTATGAAATACTAACTATCTTTTCATATATACACCTTTTTCCATAGGTACACATCCCAAATGGATGTTTTGATGCGTACTTCATGCTCGACGTTTACCAGTCATGATTCCTATTGATCACTTACACTAGCTAAGAGATATGGAAAAATCTTAATATAGGGATGACAAGTGTGATTTTATCATATCACTGTTGTCGGGAGTGTCAACACATTTTAAAGTGTTAACAATGATCTGAATCTCTTTTTTTAACCAGGTTTTACCATCTTAGCAAGGTCTACAACAACATTCAAGCTAGGTCAAACCTTTTAAGATTCTCTTTTAATATTTAAACTGATAGGAAGAGAATGATATTTATCTTATTCAGGATGCTCACTTATTAATCCTAAATTATAAGTTAGTAATAGTACAAAAGGCTTAGTCAAGTAGACGAGTTTAATTTATAAGCCATGATTTCAGAGAATCAAAGCATTTAGGTTTGAACATAGTTCATTATCTTTCCTGGACAGAGAGTCAAAGACTACTACTGTCGTTGTCAAATTGACGATACAATATGGCCCGTAGGCGGATCAAGTGACATTACAAAACGATGTTTTTAGAAATTAATAATCATCACACTGATGATTGTAGTCATGATAATATTGATCATATTGACTATGAGGCTTGGGCAAAGCCCACTACCTTAGACAGGAACCCTAAGAGTTACAACTGTCATTGTCGTATTGACAATATTATAAAGTATAGCCAGTAGGCACTTCATCACTTAGGATGTCAATAATATGATCATCATATTGATGATATTAGTAATGATCACATTGATCATATAGATTAATAGGCTTGAGCATAGCTCACTACCATAGACAAGGAATCATAAAGATCACAATGTCAGTGTCTCAGATGGACAATACGTTATAGCCCGTATGCACTTCCCTTCTAAGGGATGGTTATAATATGATCAGCTTATAGGATGATATAAGCTATGATTTCTGAATCAATAGTCTAGATACTAATATTGGAAAAATCCATTATAAAAAATAAAAGTACAGAGTTGCCCTAAGCGGGACTTGAAAGGAATAATGTTGTCCTCGAAGGGACTGAAAAGGTAAATACGTCCTTATAAGGATTATTGAGGAAATGATCTTCAGCAAAGGAGTTTCTTCTTCATTCAATTCCTGAATGCTTTCTCCTTGGTTGCACGTTTCATCCTAGCCGCTGTACGAAGGTCAGCAATATAAGGCTCTGGGTGTGGAGAATTCCTATTACGGTTTCTTCGCTTGGCGACGTATCCAATATATAAGAATTGGAAGTAAAATTCCCAGATGAGGATTGAGAGTATTCCTATGTTAAGTCTAGACTCAGAAGGTCAGGGAATGTGCAAATGTGTCATTGAGATTAAACACAAAAGATAGTGTTTAATTCACTCAATGTTGGCTCTGATACCAACCTGTCACACCCCAAATTTCCACGTGTTACCGGTGGGCCCGGTAGGGGAGTAACGTGACGTAGTTGGCAATATCATAGTCAAACAACACAATATATAAATGCACAGCGGAAGCAAAAGGATAAATATATTACAATCCGTAATAGTGTAACATCAAAGTATTACAACGGAAGTAAAGGATCCACAGGCGGATCGCAAATAAAATAACATGGTTCAACAGACTTTAGGCATCTAAGCTTGCGAGACTCTTTATTGATGCTAGGAGTAGCCAGCCAATTCCAATTAGTACCTGCACTTAGCCTTTTTGGAAAATACGTCAGTTTACACTGGTAAATACAATCAACTGACTCATTTTGAAAAAGGGTTTAAGAAAATGATTGTTTTGAATGCACATGGCACAAATAATATTTTATAACTTGGGATAATTATTTAAATATATAATACTTGTAGGGATTTACATGTTCCTTATGCGTTCAGTAGCCCGGATCGAGCCGGGTTAAAGATTAATCGACACACCACTATAATTATGAGACACCAACGGCGTACGCCTACGCCGGGTGCTGAGGTCGTGGCCATTCGTAGAATGATGCCAGGGATATCCGGGACACGGTCATTAACCCCCCAAAGGCTTTAAGCAACAAAACAAATTAAACGGAGACATCTCAATCATTTAACCATAATAAGATTAAATATTCAACGCCCGACCAAGCGGTATTTTATATACCGTACCCAAGCCCGTATAGGGAAATAAGTTAAAAGTATTTACCTGAGCTTAAATATAAATTCAATCCCAGCCGTATCAAATCAGCAAGTACAGATAGCTTTTACTGAGCTCCTAAATCTGGAACGAAGGTTTTTAATAACCTATTAGAATCCTAACGGGTCTTTAATTAAGCCTTGACTTAGACCGGTTAGTTTTCAAGATGGAGATACGGTTCGTACGCACGATTAAACGAAGACCGGATAGAATGTGATTTAGACCCGACAAGTTTGAAGACTTGTTTAATATGGGTATATGATACACATTCTGGATTTTGAGATAAAACCGATAAGGTTTGACCCGTTTCGGCTAATTTATGTAGACTAGTTACATAAACCGAACCGAACGCGCATGCAGTGCAACGGGTATCCGTAAGAGTCCTAAACAGGTTTCCTAAGTTAACACACCTTAAATAAGTTGTGATATCAGTAGGATGTCACCCATGATGCCCAAAACGAGTTTAATCTCTTTATAAGCCCCGCAGGGGCATTTTGGTCAATTTAAAGATTATAAAAGGTTTATTAAGTTTCTGTGAACCGGGTCTGAATACATCAGTAAAATAGTTTATTTTAATAGGTTATAACATTTGGTTATAAGTCTTATTTGTCAAAATAGTTTTAAAACCCAAACTATGCGTGTAATACGCGTATAAAGCCGTTTTAAGCGACGTACGGTTTAAAATATGATTCTGAGTTTTCTGATCAATTAAACAGGCTCAAAACACTCTATTTAATATTTAAAATCAGTAGCAATTGGATTGGCGTCAAAAGGATTTGTAAAACTCATTTTATGGCCGAAAAGGGTATATTCGGTATTAACCGAATTAAGGCGCTAATCCAAGCTTATGATCAGTTTAAAAATAATTAAAAATCTTCAAAAATCCCAAAATATTATATTACATCAGTGGGTAAAATGTTTGGTGTCAAAAATGGGGTTTAGATAGGTTTTATGCTAATGACGCCGTTTAATTAATAAAAGCGTTCTTAATTACGTCATTAAGCATAACTCCTATTCTAGACCTCCGATTAACGTGAAATTTTCGGGACATGCATAATAATCAGTAACTAAGATTATGGCACTTTCATATTTCCAAAAATCTCGTTTTATGGTCATAAGGGCATTACGGTCAATATTTAGGCATTTAACGGAAACATCGGACGATTAGGGATTCGAGTGGTATAAACGCAGAGGCTTATACACACATGTAACTAGGTCCTAATAGAACTTTAAGGCATGTCTAAACCTATAATAATCGGGTCAGAACTGAGGTCAAAGCAAAAGTCAAACTTTTGCGTATCTCGGCTCCGAATCGGTTCTAAACATAAAGTTGTCGAATCAAGCAAGCGTATACAAGTTTTTATACTTATTTTCAGTTGGTAAGAATGATAAAATAGGCTATACGCCATTTACATCGCTAATCTTGCATTAAACCAAACATAACAATTCTGTTGACTTTTTCGGAAGTAGTTTGACTCGATAAACGACCTAGTTAGGATTCGAATTAGCGAGTGCCCTTTTAGGGGTTTATTAACCATATAAATACCAACTTATAACAACCTTTGATTCGACAAATCTCTGGACCATTTATTTATTATCGAAAAGTCAAACCGTAGTTACGACGGTTTGATTTCTAGGCCATAAACTAAGTATGAATGAATTAGGAAAGATCAAGGGTACTTACACTTGTCTAATGGATGATATGGAATGCTTGTATCAGTTCTTGAACTCTTGTAAATGTCCAGAAGATGAAATGAATGATGAATGATGAATGTTGCACAATGTGGGTCATTTAAACAACTTCAAACAAGCTTAGATGATTGACAACTAAGTCTAGGAGGAATTAATAACATCCACAAGCATCCTACACACTATAAACCACCTTAGGGCAGCCCAAGGTATCAAGAAAATTGATCAAAGTCGGTTTAAACATCAACCCACAGCTGCACATAACATTCTGATCAGATAAGGCAGTCGCGTAGCGCGACTGCCGAGCCCTTTCACGCTCGCGCTACGCGAGGGCATAGGTGACCAGCATAACAAGTTTCCTTTAATTGCATTTCAGTCCCTGATCCCCCGAAAGGTCGTTTTCACTTGGTTTTCTTGCATTTTGAGACTTTATATTTGACATGTGGGGCTTTAAGGCTTATACCCTCTTTGTTAAGTCCTCGGGTAACTTTGTGATCACCCGAAAAGCCCTAAATTTCAATGTTGACGTTTCTAACCCTTACACACGGATTCTATCATAACTTTCTCATACGGTAACGAATCTTGGTGAAATTTTTATGGTGCATTCTTGTGAGCATAATTAATTGTTACAAAGCTTCGGGTTTGTCAAAAGGTCACTCAGAGGTATAATTTAAACATGTTGGCACATTTAACCCCTGTAGTTTGTAATCTCTCACTTTCTTTCACAATTCGCTTCGTATGATCCATGATCTATTCGTTTAAGGTTATAAACATCATGTAGGGTTATTGCAAAGTATATTTATTCATTGTTGACACTTTGAACCCTTATATTTACACCGTTTCACTGGTTGTCTACTTTAGTCCTTCAAGATATTCTTTCACACGTTCAAACCTATGACACGTGTCATCACATTATAGGACGTAAATTTTCGAGGTGTTACACGGAGGTTGGACGGGGTTCACTTGTTCTAGGTCTAGGAGATTGTTTGGGTGTTCGTTACATGAGTTAAGTGAGGTGGTAGATCTAGATTGGAAACCAAAGTTCCCACAGAACACACTCTGATGTTCCAGACTTAACTATATGGAATTTAGCAATCTGGACAATCATTCAACACTTGAAAATCATCGAAAATTGGAAAATTATCACATTCGTATGAACTGGATGTGCCTTTTCGTACGAGAGGGACGTGCCTCTCGGACGAATGTGCTTGCCATTCGAACGACTGTGATTGTTCTTTAGGCAAATTAGTTCGGTTTTGTTTGAACTGGTTACCTACTCAACTGGAATTGGCTCAAACTTGAATCTACAACTATTGACTTAGTTTGTGAGCTCGTAGAACCTCAAATCCAGCTGAGTTCGAATTTGGAAAGCTTGTTTAAAATGGGTTTGTAAGATTACTTCACCTTCAACTTGGCCCTCAATTGAGTTTGAGAGTTCATACCAGTTGCTAAAGCAGATCTGGAAAGCCAAGGGAAGATTCGTGAAGAATCTTGTAAAAAGTTTGATAAAATAAAAGAAAAGTAGAAGATTGAAGATGAAATCAGATACTTGTGAGCTAAAACTCACTTAGAATTGTTGAGACAATTATCCGAATGAACAGCTCAATGATGTCTCGAGAGAGAATTTCGGGTGTTGAAGATTGGAAGCGAAGGAGATGGACTAGTATTTATAGGCGAGGTGGCTGTTTGGTGCTAATGCCCTTCGTACGATTGGGCTAGGCCCATTCGCACGAAAGTGCCATGCCCAAAACCCAAGGTTTGATTTTGTAAGATTTTGACGGTTTTAAATGTATAAGTGTTGTGCATAAATAATGGATTGTATAAATGTATTTTGCATGTATATTAAGTTTGAATACGCATGAATTTGTATGTAAAAGTTATTAAGTGTGTATGTAACAAGAATAGTCGACACGTATTTATGAATAATGAATTAACACAAGTATATAATAGGATTTTTATTATGATTCAAGTCTCGGATTACAACGTATGAAATGAAATACGAATACAAAGGAATACAAGTTTCCATAAATGGAAAGTACAATGATCTGGCTAAATAAGGAAAGTTACAAAACGCGAGACGTTACAAGTTAGCGATTTGAATTAAGCGTATATTTTTTTCCAACAAGAAGCGATGCTAGAGGAAAACCCGGTTTCACGTTGTTACAAAAATTTACGCTTATTATTTGACAACTTGTGTGCAACACTAGCTCCGACTTATGGGATGAATACTTGAAGATGTCAGGGGGTGTGGTGCTGATTATGTGGGATTCGGAGGTGTTTGTGCACCTTGAATCGATTAAAAACATGTCCTTCATCTTAGTCAAAGTCAGAATTAAAGGCAATGGGATAACATTAAATGTTTTAAATGTGCATGTTCCCCAAAGGGTGGTTCATAAAAGAACATCCTCTTGTCTTGGATCAGTGTGATCTTCACTAGCCACAAAAGCGACCGGAGTATCTAGACTCGATTGTATGGCCGAGTTTGTTAAAGGGTTGAGAGGTTCCATGCAACTGATAATAGGGGGTGGGATAGGTCGCAGGTAATCTGGGTAAGAAGGTAATTGAAACTCGAAAGGGGTAAGGGGTCTCGACGGCTCCTGATTGAGGTCCAGTCTGGCTCTTTGTTGGGCTGGTTGGCATGGACTGGGGGAATTATTATTAGGCCCAAAAGGAGTGGCAGGTTTCCTAAGCCCATTTTTAAGTTTAAGAGGTTTAGGTCTAGTAATGTGGGGTCCCACAGATGAGAAATTAATAGATGGGGAGACATTCCGATCGACATAATCATTGCCCCCATTTGAAGTGCCCACATTTATATTCCCAGTTTTAATAGCACCATTCCCAAAACTTGGAGAATTGGCGCCATTAATGTTGTTTAACAGAATATCGCCCGAGGTATCCGTGAGAACCAGTTCAACTTCAGGACCGTTATACTCCGTCGTTTTAGTTTCTGCGGTGGAGACATGCACCGGCATTGTTGTCGGAACAGTGAATCCGATAGACGATGAAATTGTACCTGCAAGAGGGTTAGTAGCAGTAAAAGTATTAATATCAGTCACCAGCATTTCAACATAGACCATCGATTTACGCGCCCCCGGAACCGTCTCTGGTCTCGTCAGATTTCCAACATCGCTTGATCCCGGAGTTGCTTTGTCAGCCGACGTCGTACTTCTACCTGCAAGTGGGTTAGTGGAAGTAAAAACAGAAACATAATCTCGGTTCGGAAGTCCCTTACCCGCTTTGAGGAAATCCGGAACCCAATCTTGCATTACCTCAGATATCCAAACCGGATGCTGGTTCCCATTCCAATTAATATCAATTTCCTCCATAATTTGCATGCCTGAATCAACTAGAACTCCAATAATTTCAAACGATAAGTTGCAATCCTTGTCATCGACCAACGAGGGGTATGCCACACTACCAAAGATGTTTCCAATTGTGTTAAACACATCTCTATTCTAGGCGTGTGGAGGAACGCCGACGATACACAACCAAGCTATCCTATTAAAGGATATCGCACCCCCATCCCATCTTTCTATCAAAACGAACCATTTGGATTGCTTATCACGATAATGTTCGAGGAAAGCCACACAATGTTTCTTGTGTAGGAAAGACATGAAAAACTTAAGCCCACCCACGTATCTAATGCCGGTGAGGTAGTGAGAAACATTGCATAAAATTTCCGAAAGGTTACATAATGTGTGGATATATTTGGCCTCAACAAGTAAAGTATTGGCTTCCCATGCTTTACTGATGTGCGAGGGAGAGCCGGAGAAATCCACAACCTTAACCGGAGAAGGGTGAGAGATGCTATTCGGGAAAAGATTGTTGGTGTTCCAAACATTACCTGCAATCGGGCCATTACCTCTTCCCTCATTGGGGGCACTTACCTGATTCAGAGCGTTAGTATGGATGGTGTAGGAGTGTGTCGTTTTTGCTTATTCCACCGGTTTTCGATTGTAGTTGTCGAAAGGCTTACCATCTCCTCTAAACTTAGCCTTGTCAACCGCTAGTTTGGTACCTTTAATCTTGATCTTGTTTAGGACTTCTAGTGTTTTTCCAAGGTCACCGATGTTTTCGAAACGAATGAAGGTGAATCGGTTCCCCTGTCTGTCCACTTTCTTGGGTATGAAGACGTCCTTTAGATTCCCGAAGATACGAAACTCATCCTAAACCTCCCTCCTAGTGCAGTAACCCGGGAGGTTTGAGACAAAGAAAATGGTGGCGTTGTCGAACTCGAATTGATTCTTCCTGACGTATGGTTTACGATTCCCTTTTCTTCCGGTAACTTTATTCCACGTGCCTTCCCCGTCGTCTTCTTCTGTGCGCCTCCCCATCTTCTAGAGAGAGAACGTATACTCAACCATGAAAATAAAAACCCGTCTTGAGTTTTAATCAGAACACCATTCAAGGTCCACAAAGAATCAAATGAAGTTTCAACATCTTTCCTTTTTTTTCCTTTTCTTCACCGAGTAAGTACGATTCTTTTCAAGATTTCATATAGAAACCAATCCTACTAATCAAACTCCCATTCTATCGAGAGAGAACAACCGGAAAAAACCTGGTTACAATCACCGGACCTCTTCTCGTCGCCGGTTCTCTTACCGTCGTTGGATATCTTCTCGTCGCCGGAAATCTTGTCGTCGTTGATATCTTCTCGTCGCTGGAACTCTAATCGTCGCTGAAGTCGAAGAAGGTTAACGATTGATACCTGGTTAGAATCGTCGGACCTCTTCTCGTCGCCGTTTCTCTTACTATCGTTGGATCTCCTCTTGTCGCCGAAAATCTTGTCATCGCTGATATCTTCTCGTCGCCGGAACTCTAATCGTCGCCGGTGAAGGTATGGGGGAGACCGTGACGTACATGTCTTTTCTTCTTAATTCTCTTTCAATCTATGTGACTAAAGAGTAAGGATTGAGAATGAGTTTTATGGTTTGAAAAGAACAAAATGAAAAGTCAGAATTTTCTAACCTGTGAGTTATAACTTATAAAAAGTTAACAAGGTATAAGGCTAGAGGGTGTGGTCATGACCCTCATGACCACCATGACCCTCCACGTCAGTGTCATATCATCCACCTCTAATACACAATCCAAAACCACTACCCTAAGGGTGTGGTCATAACACAAACCACTATCCCCTTATTTATTTTAATTTATCTTTGTCTAAAGAAAAAAGGAAATAATTACTTGAAAAATGGAAAGGAGGATCATGGTTGCCATGGTTTAATCCATGCAAACCATGATGGATTAGGGAAATGATGGTACAACCTTCTATTCATGTTCCTACGTAGCGAATCATATTCAGACCATGACCCCACACCCTTTAGTCTAATTAAAAGAAATGCCAAACACCCCAAAAATATCTAAAACACAAAAATTCCCATCCTAGAAAGTGAATCAAATCAAGAGAAAATATCTTCTCCTGTCATTCTCTTTTTCCTAATTGGGATCGGTCAAACCCTCGAACATTTTGGAAACCCTAACCCTAAAAATTGGGTCGATTCAACCTCTACAGTGATGAATCATTACGACGACAGAGTTGTGGACGCCGGTTCCTACCATCAGCGTCGGAGGTACCGTAAAAAACATACTTTTATTCATTCAGATCTTTCACACAATATTTTTCTATTTGTTCTGTAGTTTGCCTTTGTTACTAGTTATGAATAAATATGTTTTTGTTACTAGTTATGATTCTATTTGTATTTGTTACTAGTTTGATTCAATTTGTTTGATTTGTAATTATATATTAAATGTGCCAGTGTTTTTATGGGATTACCGCCTCCAGCGGGACTCCCGGCGGTGGGTGCTGCCCCGAACTATGGCCCCGGTGGACCGGTTCCGTTCAGAGGCCCACCACCGGTACCGCTTCATTCTGCAGGCGTTGGGAATGGATTCCCTCCTTTCGAACCTGGAGTTGTGGGAGGTTTCAATATCGGTGCAGGTGGGGGAGGAAGAGGAGGGAGGGGATTTGGTGGTAGAGGTGGTGGTGGAAGAATGGGCAGCACAGGACGCGATGGCGGGAGAGGTAGAGGAGGCAGAAGTTTTGATTCGGGTGGTCGTGGTGGGAGCAGAGGCGGCGGTGGTGGTGGTGGTAAGGGTTTTGACAGAGGGCAGCGCGGCGGTGGGCGTGATGGAGGTAGAGGGTTTAGCGGCAGTGGGCGAGGTGGAGGGAGAGGGTTTAGCGATGGTGGACGAGGTGGAGGGAGAGGGTTTAGCGGTGGTGGACGAGGTGGAGGGAGAGGGTTTGATGGTGGGCGTGGGGGTGGGGGTGGAAGAGGAGGAAGAGGTGGTGGCTCGAAAGGAGATTTGGATAGTATAGCTCTACCAAAACAGGATTTTGGAAACTTGGTGCCATTTGAGAAGAATTTCTACATCGAGTGTCGTGCTGTAAGTGACATGACTGACCACGAGGTGGCAATGTATCGTGGTAGGAGGGAAATTATTGTTGAAGGTCATGACGTCCCGAAGCCTGTCAGAATGTTTCACGAGGCAGGTTTTCCTGGTAATTTTTTTCTTCATCTTGTGATATTGTGTCTTCTTTTTATTTATATGAGCTGTTTGGGATTGCTTATTAAACTATCGGTTTTTTATTCGGCAGGCTATTGTCTAGAAGTCATTTCTAGACTGGGATTTAGTGAGCCAACACCAATTCAGGCCCAAGGATGGCCTATGGCTTTAAAGGGAAGAGATTTAATCGGGATTGCGGAGACTGGTTCTGGCAAGACTTTGTCATATTTGCTGCCTGCATTGGTTCACGTTGCTGCACAACCTCCATTGGGTTAGTATATATATAATTCTTAATTGATTAGGTTGAGGTTCTATTCTTGGTAATCATGTTATTTTTGCTCTTTGCTATGTTCAGCTCAAGGAGATGGTCCAGTTGTGCTAGTATTAGCTCCTACTCGAGAACTGGCTGTACAAATTCAACAAGAAGCTGGAAAATTCGGGTCACAATCTAGAATAAGAAGCACTTGCATCTACGGTGGTGCTCCTAAGGGACCACAAATTCGTGATCTTCAAGGAGGTACTGTAATTGTCAATTCATTCAGGCTGTGCTTTTGCAATAAGAAGAGGCATTTACAAGTTATTGTAACACTTTAATGCAGGGGTTGAAATCGTTATTGGCACACCTGGGCGGTTAATTGATATGTTAGAAGCCCGGCATACAAACTTGAGAAGAGTGACTTATCTTGTCTTGGACGAAGCTGATCGAATGTTAGATATGGGGTTTGAACCACAAATCAGGAAAATTATATCCCAAGTATGATAAACTTTCTCTATTTGTGATTCATCTACTTAATTTCTGCTAGATATTTTTCTGGATTGCATGATTAAATGTGCTCATATGAATATATCTATGTTCTCGTATATGGTATTTCTGAAACGGTAGATCTGTATATGTTGGCTTGTGTGTATTTAAGAGATGCTTCAGATATTGATGAAAAGAAACTTTAAGTTGGTGAAAGAGCCTTCAAAGACAGAATATGTTTGAAAATGCTTTCCAGTAGCTAAACTTTAGTTAACCTAGCTGAATTATGGGCATTTTTTATGTTTCACAGATCAGACCCGATAGACAAACACTTTATTGGAGTGCAACATGGCCTAAAGAGGTTGAGAGTTTAGCAAGACAGTTTCTAAGGAATCCATACAAGGTTTAATATTCTGCATCTTTACATTCTTGTGATGAAATTACATTTTTTTCATGTTAGTTTACTTATTTCATTTTTTGAAACCCAAACTTTTTAGGTTATCATTGGATCCCCTGTTCTGAAAGCAAATCAGTCGATAAATCAGATTGTTGAAGTTGTAACAGATTTGGAAAAGTATAATCGGTATAAATTCATTAAATTTGTACCATTTGATGCAATCCCAAACACACACACACACACACACATTTTTTGGGTCATTGGCATTAAAAAACATTCATGCAGGCTGATCAAACTACTGAAAGAAATGATGGATGGAAACAGAATTCTTATATTTGTGGAAACAAAGAAAGGATGTGATCAAGTTACACGACAACTTAGAATGGATGGATGGCCCGCGCTATCCATCCACGGTGATAAAAGCCAAGATGAACGGGACTGGGTGTTGGCAGAGTTTAAAAGTGGCAGGAGTCTTATAATGACAGCCACTGATGTTGCTGCGCGTGGTCTTGGTAGGATCACTATGTGTTAGCATGTTAGGATGTTGTAGTCTTTTTAGGTCACAAAATCACTAACATATGGGAGTCGCCGGCTGCTGTCTACTTACCTGAGAAAATAATTTGTGGTTTGGGTGCGAAAAGGTGGTGCAAGCGTTGCTAGAAATGGTTGTTGGTGAGCTGGATTTGTTCAGCTTTAGTGTTATTGTGTCATCTCTTTTAGAATCTAGTTTCTAATTGGCATTTGGTAGTGCATAAAAGCGTAAGGGGTTAGGAAAACACCTCTTTGGTCTAGTTTGCAGCAGAATTCCGTATCTGGTAGAATAATTTACTTGGGCTGCTAAAGCAAACACATAAGAAGTTAAGCACATGCTGTGGGTCGATCATTGCCCGTTATATTCGGTGGTTCAGTTTATTTGGTCACACTTAGAAGAATACAAATTTTATACTTAGAATGATCTAATATGTTTGAAGGGGTAGGTTAACATACAATAGCCCCTTAACGTGCGACGGTGCGAAGTGAATTACTCATGTTTATTTTTAAAATACGCACGTTTTAATACATAATTACCCACGTTATTTGCATAATTACACGTGGGTTGGGTTAACCCTAATTATGCACGTTATTTTTGTGGTCGCATACCCTCACACGTTAAGAGCCTTTTGTATTTTTAAACTTTCACTATATTTCAAATCTTTTTTTTTTCTCTTAAAGTTAAAATTCTGGATAAATTAGTTTTGAAAATTCTGACTTTACCCTTGGCTTTGAGAAATTGATACGCTTCCACTTATTTTCTATGCTATTGTTTTAGTTGGTTCAAACGTAAAGTTGTGACAAACTTGAAATCTATATCCTCACACTAAAAGTTATAGTGTGCATTTTCAAAGTGTTTAATGCGACTTAAAGCAGCAGAATCAGTGGCTATTTTGGTACACTTATACCATGAATGCATTGCGCTTTATGTTTAATGCCTTAGTAAATAGGTCATGTTCTACTTGACAATGCATGGCATATATAGTTTTCACAAAGCATCCGAATTTAACAATTTTGAACTTTTATCGAGCTAATGGAGGACTAATAGATTTAGGATGCAAGTAGAATGCAATCTACATAGGGCGTACTAGGTCTTATAAGCGTGGTATTGTCATCTTACATTCATGTGGTTGGTATTCAACTCCAAAAGCAAGGGAGAGATAAGGAGGTTGGTTGAACTTGCTCCAATATTACTGTTTTACCCTTCATCTTTAGAAGTTATCGCTGCCCAAACACGGTTATGAGGTTGGTGGTCGTGACAGTCCGGTTGACTCGTACAAACAAAAGCTTTTTTATTGGTTATGAAAATGGAATTGCGGCGGAGGTAGTGGTGATTGCTGCTCCTTATCCCTGCAAAAGGTTGAGGTAATGATCTTAAAAATGCAGGGATAAGGTTGCCATTTAATTCTAGGTTTTAAATTCTTTTCGTTGTACTTTGAATTCTTTTTTAATTCCAACTGTTAAACGTATAGATGTGAAGGGCATAAAATGCGTCATCAATTATGATTTTCCAACAAGCCTTGAGGATTATGTCCATAGGATAGGGCGAACTGGTCGTGCAGGAGCCAAGGGGATTGCTGTTACGTTTTTTACCCATTCAAATGCTAAGCATGCTAGAGAGCTTGTTAAGATTCTTCAAGAGGCTGGTCAAGTTGTTCCTGTTGCATTGTCGTCTATGACCCGGACCATGGGTCCTGGAGGTAGTTTGTTTATTTTTGAACCATTTATTTACTTAATTATATTATGGGTCCAATGACGTATGACTGATCCAGATTGTTACTGTGTAGCAGGTTCTGGTGGGAGCTTTAGGTCGAGAGGTAGAGGTGGGTTTGGGAATCGAGGTGGGATGTCGGGATCTAATACTGTTCCTCTTGGTTCCAACGCTCATTGGTAGCTTCTTTGTTTACTGAGTGTAGAATGTTAAGAGTACAAGTAGTTGAGCGTGTTCAAATTTAATCATTTATTTGTTGCGGACTCAAGTTTACTAGATCATAGCACAAAACCCCATTACACTTGCAGTAGCGGGTGTTTCACTTTCAGGTTATACGCTGCTAATGTTTGGGTTTTAGATCATAGATATGCAATTTCCTGTGTGGAAAGCGTTGGGTCGTGCTTTGTTTTGTTAATAGGCTGTGTTTCGTATTCTATATGCATTGAAGATCCATTTGTGATTTTGCCATCAGGCCCTGACCTGGTTTGGCCAAATGCACAAGTGTAGTCGGTCTGGGTTGGTCGGTTGGATTTGGGCTTTGGGTCATAAGGTCTGGTAAGTAAAGGTTTATAAGCATTTTAAATCAGAAGCTCTGATTCACTATTCTCCTTCATAAGCATTTTATGTCGGAATCCCTTTCACCAACTGCTTGCTCAACAAAGAAATTTAATATTTAGACCCAAAAATATAAAGCTTAATGACACATTGCAGGGCATCTACTTTGGTTGGATTGGTTTATCAAAAAGTTGAACTGAATCACTAAGTAACTATGGTTTTGGTGAATGACAAATTAAACTGTTAGTTTTAGCCGTTTGTTTTTTAGCGTTGATACCCGATTTTATCATCAAAATCACTACTTACATTTAAAAAAATGAACATGATAAACATAGTTCATAACTATGTTACATATGTATTGTTTGTTATTTCAGAAAATGAAACAAAATAAAAATAATAAAAGTAAATGAACAGTTCAGTTCATATGGCTGGTTTCAAATCAATCTTAACTGTTGAATCGATAAACTTCAAACTTGATTCAAGCATAATTGATCGTCAAACCAGTAAAATCTAAGAATTTTTTTTATTTAAAATTCTGATCAGTTTCGGTTTTCAACTAAAGAACCAACATGTTCATGGCCTAGTGATACGAGTCAAGGACGCTTTAGATACCACCCAGATTCAAACCTAATCAAACCTAATTAGGCAGAGTGTTGTCGATTAACGTCCCATGCCAAATCAACATGAGGGGCATTAAACACCGTGCCGCCTTGTGAATGAGGTGCCATTGAGATCCATCAGCATTCCAATGGCGACGTTAATGAGGAAGAAGGTGGGGCCCACATTGTTTTCTTTTTATTAATTTTTAAAAGTTTTGTTTTAGTTATTCCTCAACACTGGGTGAGAGGGGCACTCCTCTCTTAGGGGAGTCCCCTCTCTTACGCACGACCAATCAGCACGCGCCACGTCAACTCCCCTCTTAACTCCCCTCACACCCTCAATTTGATGGCGGGACTCCTCTCTTAGGGGACTTGTTTTTTTCTTTTCTTTTTTTTATTTGTTGTAATTATGCATGTTTATAAATTAAACAAATATTAATAAAAATTAAATAAAAGACATTTCATTAAATTAAAAATAAAAATTACATTCAAACTAGAAAAATAAAAAAACAAACTACTCGTCGCCGGAACTCACTTCAAGGTGAGGTAGATCTAAACGTCTGAGATGCTCAACGAGATCGTGTTTTAGTCTCCAATGCGTTTCTTCGTCAATGAGTTCGCTATAAGCTGTATCATCGAAGACGGGTTCGACTGGAGGATCTTGAATGTGTACCGGTGCTATCGCCCTTCCGTCGTCTTTTATAATCATGTTATGTAAAATAATGCACGTATACACGATGGACCTTATCTTTTTCACCGTTTTGGAACGCATTGGACGATTTAGTATTCCCCACTTCGCCATTAACACACCAAACGTCCGTTCCACATCTTTTCTTGCGGCCTCGTGTTGCCTCTTGAACTTTTTTTCATTCGGGATGTGAGGATATGGAAAAGACTTTACAAACACGGACCAGCTAGGGTAGATCCCATCAGTAAGATAATATCCGCGTTTGTATAAGTGGTCGTTCACTTGAAATGGACAATTTGGCGTCGTTCCGTTTCGTTGAGTAAGAAATAACGGAGATGGTTGGAGCACGTTGATGTCGTTTTGTGAACCCGCCGGGCCACAAAAAGCATGCCAAACCCACAAATCTTGAGACGCCACCGCCTCTAACATAACTGTCGGGTATTGATGATCACCTCTCATATATTGTCCACGCAATTCTATGGGGCACATTCTCCAGACGAAGTGTGTACAATCCAGACTACCCAACATACCAGGTAGGTGATGTCTCTCCTGATGAGCCTGATACAATAGCGCAACGTCGTGGCTCGTTGGTCTACGTAAGAATTCACCGGCATACATTGTACAGACCGTCTCGCATAAATATTCAAGGCACTCACGAGAGGTCCTTTCAGCCATATTTAAATACTCGTCGTTTTCGTCTGGTGGGTTACCGGTTGCAAGTTGTTTAATCGCAGAAGTAACCTTTTGCAACGCCGTGAAACTTTTCTTCATTCTCCCGTCCAAGCCCTCTCGAAACCACTCGTTATTCGCTTCCACGTCACTAACATTTTTTAGGAACAAAGACTTGGACATACGAAACCTCTGACGAAAAATATCGGCATTAAATTTTGGATTTTCGACAAAATAATCGGCCATGAGTGTTTCGTGGCCTCCCACACGATCTCGATGGACATTTTTTTTACTAGACGATGCCGTGTCTAGTAGCTCCGCTTGTTGGATGAGATTTTGGAAGAAAATTAAACTACCATCGCTTGACGATGAATCTTCATCGTCGGGAAAGTCGGGCAGGGGAGAAAAAAACAGGAACTTGGAATCCATTTTTTTTAAGATTAGTTAAAAAAATTAGATGAGTTGAATGGGTGAGAGTTGTTTTGGGTTTGAAAAATAAAAAGATTTAAAGAGGTAGTATTTATAGGGGTTAGGAATTTTTTTTAATGTATAACGGCTATATAGCCGTTTAAACTTTGAATCTCTCATCGGTGAATACACACCGATCCCATTCACTGAATTCGGTCCCCGCGTTGATGGCGGCGGTGTTCCCGCTCGGGGACTTGGGTCACCGCATGGGGTCACCGAGAGTGCCCCGTATACCCTTAGTTATTGAGTGTTTAGTTATTGATCAAATTCCTATTTGACTAAGATGTGTTAGTGGTTTAATTAATCTACAATAAAGACTCTTAGACCATGGTAATAGGCATTATAAAGGCATGAAAAAGTTTGATAATGCCCCAACACCATCCACATGGACATTATAGGGGCATGAAAAGGGAAGGGCGTTTGTAGAATAATACCCAATGGGGGGGGGGGGGAGGCTGACAGCCTGAGAGTAGGGTTTTATATAAAACAAATAAGTAAAATTACCAATCTACCCTCATGTGCAAGACACATGTTTGGACTTGACTTAAAATTTTAACCAAGTTAGTACTAAAGGACGAAAGGTGTAATTAGTTTTATAAATAAAGAATTGTAACTGTAATTATTGAAGTTAAAGGATATCCATTTGAAACGGATACAAACATAAAAGACAAAAAATGTCATTTACCCTTTTTTTTTCGTTCTTTAGAAAAAACTAGCAACTATTCTAATTCTCTCAAGTGCTTCAAAGGCATTTACCCCTTGTGGTGTGGTGGTGCTAACATGGGTATATAAAATCTAACATGGAGGTCAGGGGTTCGATCCCTGCTTTGGTGGTTTCTAACATTTAACATTTAGCCGTTCAAAAAAAAAAAAAAAAAAAAAAGTGCTTCAAAGGCCGGCCCATTATGTAATAGGCTAAAGCCCACGGAAATACTCAGTTGGGTTTTCTTCTTCTTCAGGCTATAAAGCGACTTAGGGTTTTCATTTTCTTCTAGCCCTAACACAGGTAAGTCGCCGCCACTCGTCACCGGAGTTCTCTTATCAGGTAATCATCCAGATACAAACCTAATCTCTAACCGTATATGTTACAACACCACCCTTTCACACGCGTATTTCACTTCATTATATCAAAACTAATTCAAAACATCTTTGTATCGTTAGGGTAAAATGACGACCAGATTGAGGAAGAACCGCAAGAAGCGAGGCCACGTGAGCGCCGGACACGGCCGTATCGGAAAACACCGAAAGCATCCCGGAGGTAGAGGTAACGCCGGAGGTATGCACCACCACCGGATCCTGTTCGACAAGTACCATCCCGGTTTCTTCGGTAAGGTCGGTATGAGGTACTTCCACAGGCTCAGGAACAAGTTCTATTGTCCGATAGTCAACGTGGACAAACTCTGGTCAATGGTGCCGCAGGAGGTGAAGGATAAGGCCTCAGCTGATAAGGTACCTGTGGTTGACGTCACGCAGCTTGGATACTTTAAGGTGTTGGGGAAGGGGATGGTCCCTCCGTCGCAGCCGATGGTGGTTAAGGCTAAGCTTATTTCGAAGACTGCTGAGAAGAAGATTAAGGAGGCTGGTGGTGCTGTTGTGCTTACTGCTTAGGTTTGGTTTATATTTTGTTTAGGGTTGCTTTTGTTGAACTTATTTTGGATTTAAGTTTTTTTTATAATACAATTTATGATTTTGCTTTTTGGTGTTGCTTGTTGTTTGGTTTGGTTTGATTTGATTTGTGTGTGACCTCATAAATAAATTTGCATCTTTGACATTATGTGGAATAAGGTTAGTTTGATAACTCAACATTCTTAAATGTAAATTAGATTAGATTAACAAGGCTTCTCAATCTTGATGTTAACTCTTTGAATGTGTGTTTAGTTTTAGTCTTTTATGTTTCATTTGGGTTCTTTGTTTCTTTCATCGTTTTGTTCTGATTACTACTGGACCATTTTAGTAGTTATAACTTGATTTGTTTAATTTATCATATTACTATACCAATTTACCATTGGTGTTTTTGTTTTTAATTTTATTTTATAATTTAACATTGAAATGCTAATTTAAAATGATAAGTTTGGGTTAATTATGAGAAAATGAGCTAGTTAGTTTTTACTGGGGTGTACAGTAACTGTTGCAAAGTATTCTTGTTTCCACCAACTACGACTTGATATGAAATTATGGGATTTTTTTTTACCGGCGAACTCCATTAAATGATGCTAGCCAACTAGCAAGAGGCAAGACAAACGCTACAACAAAACGGAAACAAACAGACAATATTACATAACCCCATGTTTCAATCTACCCCACTCTAATGCCACCAAATGGGACCTGGTATTTTTCAGCAAAAAGCTCAAGTAACGTCTACAATGATCTTGTGGATCTCGGTCGGCTTCATTGAGAACACCCATTTGTTACTAGCTCTCCAAATACCTTCGATTATCTTTTTCCTTTTTGTGTACCTTCAAAACATCTTTTGCCAAGAAAGCGTAAATGGACTAACATGTTGCCACACAATCGTTGCCATGTAACACTCAGAGCACCTTTCCAAGGGAATTATGGGAATGATCTATTTCATATTGAAAGCCCAGCAAAAGGGTCGGATCGGACGGGGTAATAGTTCACTTGGTCAGTATGGTTGTCAAGACAGGTCGTTTTATTAACTTGTCATCTGGGTTCAGAACAGGACAGGTTTCAACAAAACTCTGGGTGGTTCATAATGGGTCATTTTGAAAAATGGATTGAAGATCCAAACCTTCCCGTTGAAAAATGCATACTCATTATCTAACATCATTTTTCTAAGAACCATCAGTTTACAGATTTCAAGTTGAAAGAATACAGTTTCAATTGTAGACAGACCCTTTTTTTTGTATTTGATTTCTGTGCAGTCGTCTTTTTTATACGAATATGTTTTTTGGAATCATAATCTATGAATCAGAAACCAAACTTATCCATGATATTCGCTGATACAAGTAAGTTTTTTAGGTTGTCAAAATTGTTAACCAAAGAAATCTTGGAACTAGTTGTTCTTTTGAACTGCAGCACCACGAAAAAGCAGCGACACAACAAAAAGTCAAGAGAAGGACCGAAAGCAAAAGTCAGCGTCGGTGTTTGTGACTTTTAAGACTTTTCTTAAACCTTCCATCTCGTCTGTGATTATTTGAAGGGGTCGAAAAGTGTTGTTAGAAGACAACTACAGTTAATCGATTGCTGAGTGAACACGCTTTGACTACGAAGGGACTCAAGTGCGCTTCGGTTTTTCAGAAATCCATTTAAACCTATTGACTATTGTGTTTCTCATCCGCCCACTGTAACCTGTAAAGTGTAAACTATTTCAGCTTGCCCATTGCGAGTTTGTGACCCGTTGAATTATTTTGACTTCTTATCTAAGCCCACATGGATCCATTAAAGGTTTATTTATGGCCCAAATTAACCCACAAGATTTTTTTAAACATTATATATATAAATTAGCAAAGTTATTATGCATAACAAGTTGGACATTGTGCTTTACACATTTTTCAAAAAAAAACTTGATTTTTTACTTTTAACCCAAAGGTTTTTTACCTTTTACAATTTTAACCCTATATAATTTGTTTTTTTAACTCTAACCCAAAACTTTTCATTATTTGCAATTTAACTTCACAACTTTTGCCACTTATACTTTTCATCTTCCGCAAATTTTCGTTTTACGTATATTTCTAAATTTTTCGAGTTAATATGACGCAACGTGCATGTGTGGTTCAACGTTTTTGCCTCTATTTTTCCATGTTTGACAGGTTCGTCGCAACACCCATATCCTAGGTCGAGTCAGTGTTGGTGGTTGATGACGGTTGTGTGACATTAGTACTATTTGACACCGTTTTACGCCCGCTGCAACGCGAGGTGTGCTTTAGGGGTTTTCCAAAGAAAAAATGGATATACATATGGTTGTCGTAACGTTGGCTTTTGGGGTTTTCCAAAAAAAATGATTTTTTTTTTTACTTTTCACCCAAAAGTATTTAATAAATTACTTTTAACCTAAAACTATTTGTTTTTTTACTTTTAACTCAAAACTTTTTATCTTTTGCAATCTATCCTCATAACTTTTTTTACTTTCAACTTTAGTCATTTATAGTTTTCATTTTACGCAAATTTTTCGCTTTATGCTTGGTTCTAAATTTTGTGATTTAACACATCGCAACGTGTGTCTTTGGCTTAACATTTTTACGTTTCGTTCTAAATTTTGCAAGTTAACACGATGCAAAGTGCGTGTGTGGGTGAATGTTTTCCATCGTCTATTTTTTCCCCGTTTGACATGTTTAACATAACATGAGGGTCCAAGATCGACTTAGTTATAACTAAAGAATCCCCGCCGCATTGCGGCGGGTCGCAATCCTAGTTTTAATTACTTTTCAATATCTTAGTAAAGATTATTAGCATCTTGTTACTTAATTCATGACTCCATAGATTCTTCTATCCGGTATAATCTCACTATTGATAGGGTATGGGTAAAAGGGACCCTTTAATTCTTCTCCGGTTAGCTTCTTTGATGCTGTTTAATCATAGTTGGGCAACGATTCTCTCTCGAGTTTTCGAGTTTTTTGCAGGAATAGGTGGTTTGACCACCAAAAGATCACATGTAGGTGGTCTTGAAAGAAAAGAGTGAAACTAGGTATAACGTGATATGAGATAGCGATATTCATGGTGGTTCTGACACAAATTCTGCCACATATATCAATATCGCTAGTTGGTATATATATATATATGAATATCGCTACTTTATATATATATATATGAATATCGCTACTTTATATATATATATATATATTAATATCGCTAGTTTATATATATATATATATATATATGAATATCGCTAGTTTATATATATATATATATTAATATCGCTAGTTTGTATATATATGTATATCTTTGTATATATATATATATTAATATCGCCACTTTGTATATATATATATATGGATATCGCCAGCTCAACCACCAATATATATTGAATATCGCTACATGGAACATATATATATGAATATTACATATACTTTAATATATATATAAAAGAATAATATACATATACTTTATATATATGTTTTCTTTTGCAGTAGGCTCACATGGCTAGTCTAAGTATTATCACATCACATGCATATAGGTTCAGTATATATATATTATATGTTAGGTTGCATTGTTAAGTCTTTTCATTGTTAAGTCTTTTCACATAGTAATGTGGCATTTCCAAAATTTTTTATGAATGCATCCACCTCACTTAAAAAATGTTATTCACTCTTGATCAGGTGTTCCTCATGGATGTTCACATGTATAACCGAGGTGAAAAATTTCGGAGACCAAATGCATGTGTTATCGAAGACGACGTGTTCCTGAGCTTTAATTCAGAAAGTTCCATTTGATATTGTTTTTCACTTGGATTGTATTTCTCTTCTGAATTGTTCTCTCTACTTAAGCACTGATTGTAGATGGAACTTACCAATTCAAGACCCATCTTTATCATTGCTAGGTGTTTTGATGCAAATTTCGGAAGCAGAAATAGATTCATTCTTACCTTAGTATTTTTGTCCCAATATCGCACTCAGTCGGAAGTCGCGGCTTGGCGTAATTATTTGAAGACGACGTACTTTAATCGGAAGTAGCGGTTTAGCGTTTTATAGTTTAAATGTTTACTTTTCTATTTTTACGTGTGATGCTTCTATGTAGGATTCCTATAATTTTGTAGGATTCTTTGTTGTTCTTGAATCTGTTTAATTTTAGTGCAGTGATATTTAGTGCTTAATCTTTGTGTTGTCTATTGAACCCGGTGGTGGGAGCCACACGGGTGAGGAAACGGCCACGGAAAAGGCCACTTTGGACTTTTTTGACAAGACAAAAAAAATGAGTTTTTACTACTTTCGGGCCCCCCTGAATGACCCGAAAAGCTTTCCGCCGACCAGACGCCCCTGGTCCCTGGACAAATTTACCCCTCCTTATAAGTTAGAGACAAACGAACCCGGTGGTGGGAGCCACACGGGTGAGGAAACGGCCACGGAAAAGGCCACTTTGGACTTTTTTGACAAGACAAAAAAAATGAGTTTTTACAAAAAAATATTTTTTTCTAATAACTTCATAATAAACTTTATAATATTAATAAGAATAGGTTGAATAGTTTTGAATAGTAATGTTGCAGTGTGTTGGTGCCAAATTCAAACATGACAACTATGACAAGTCTTGTCAATTGGCAAATGCAAATATGATGATGAAACTAAGTATCTGTCGTATATATGAGTGTAAAGTATTGCCAAGTTGGAACCATATATATATGTTGAAACAATATATACATGTTGAAACCATCGATCGTATACCACAAATTACACTAAATTTTCTTACGATTTAAACATGAGTTATCAGATTCACCCTGGTCCCCTTTACAATACAGTGTTGTTTTTGGCTAATCAACATCGTGCGAGGGAAGTTTTCAAGCGCCCCAAGGACTATCGGAAACCAATGAGTATAAAACGTGCCGATGGTTCATTTTGGTCACTTATAAAGGATAATCCGATAGGACCACGCGTTCAAAGTATAATTCGTCAAGCGGGCTTCGGCGGTATCCTCGATAGTGGGTATCGGTACATTGACCATGCGTTAATAAACGCGTTGGTTGAGCGTTGGAGGCCCGAAACCCACACTTTTCACCTACCCTTCGGTGAAACCACAGTGACTCTACAAGACATTAATGTTTTGTGGGGTCTACCAATAAATGGGGAGGTATTTTCCGGTACGGAAACGCCGATTACATTGACCAACGCCGTTATAATGTGTCAAAATTTGTTGGGGTTTACCCCTGAAAAAGAGCATTTTTGGGGGAAAAGAATAAGTTCAATCCGTATTATAGAGGAGATAACAGCACCGTTAAATGAAGAAACGGCAACGGACGAAGCGTGCATTATACGTGCTCGTTTAGTAATTTTTTATTTACTAGGATGTACATTATTTCCTGTAAATTCAAATAATTGGATAGCTCTTCATTATCTGCCTTTCCTAGAAGATTTGGGGCAATGTTCTCAGATTAGTTGGGGAAGTGCTGTTTTAGGCTGTTTGTACAGAAATCTTTGTAACGCTACAGCTCCAGATGCTGTAGGTCTTACCGGTCCTGTGTCTATTTTACAAGTATGGGCATGGGAGAGGATTCGGTGTCTTGCACCGGAGCCTAACGCGATCTTCAACTATCGCGCCCCGATAGCTGCTCGGTATGTAAAACATTTCAGAATATATATTTTATAATCTTGAACTAATTTTATGAAAACTATATATTTTTTTGAAGGTGGAAGGGGAGTCTAAACGCCGTTGATGTTCCGACACATTGCCTCAGAACCTATCGATCTCAGCTTCAGTCGTTGAAAGAGGCAATGGTATGTTATTTAGTGAGGGTAATATATGTTTTTACTGAGCGTAACATTGCTTATTGTTATTGATTTTTTTTTAGTTTATATGGCGACCGTATGATGCCGTGGTGGACAGCCTCCCGGAGATCTGCACCAGTGGGAGGAATAGCTGGAGGTGTGCCTGCCCGTTGATTTGCTGGGATGTTGTGGAGCATCACTATCCGCAACGGGTTATGCGGCAGTTTGGCATGGTTCATGCCGTAACGTCCACTTACTTTTGTCTATGTTGTTCAGGTAGTCCCATGCTTCCCCTTTATACATCCGCATTTCTCGCACAGCCCAACGATACTTTTGTGATTGGGTTGTGCTCCCAATCATCCAGCACAACTTCCTTAGGTATTTCATCGAGAATCTGCTACTAAAATTGCTTCTCACATGACGAAGACAATAACGGTGGTAGGCCATTGGTTCCATCCAATCTTGGAGGTTTTCCATTGCATGAATGATTCCAGCATGACGGTCGGATATAACACATATTTTTCTGGTCTGGACGACATACTGTTTCAGATTTTGGAAAAACCAACACCAACTATGAACAGTCTCTTCATCAACAAGAGCATAAGCAATGGGCATTATGTAGTTGTTTGCGTTTTTGGTAACAGCAATCAACAACTTTCCTCGGTATGGCCCTTTCAAATGTGTGCCATCAACTGAGATTACTGGTTGGCAAAGATGAAAGGCACTAATATAAGGCCCGAATGCCCAGAAAACATATTTGAATGTCGGATAATCTGGATTAGAATTAGGATGATGAAACCATGTGACAACGGTTCCGGGGTTCTGAGACTGTAGCCGTAGAATGTACTTGGGAACCTCGGCAAAATTGCTATCCCAACTGCCATATATTTTCTCGATGGCCTTTCTTCTACCACGCCACGCCTTTGTATACGTAATGTCCACGGAAAGCGTTTGCTTGATGTGGACCCTAATATGTTTTACCTTGAATCCAATGTCGGCACGAATCTGTGCTAGGATGTGTGAACCAATATCTTTTGATCTCAGGCACCTGTTATTGTTTCGTACTACCGTTGAGTAGCACGTGTGGGCTGTAGCCCAGTTGGTAACTTGCCACATATGTTGGTTCATTTTTTTGGATACTGTGGCGCGCCAGTCACACAACGGAGCAGGACCCGGAAAAGGATTTTTGTAATGTTTGTTTCTCGTGTAGCATTTTACCTTGAACAACGCTGGTTTACTATCAATAACAAAAATTTCACGACCACGACGAATGTTCCATTCACGAATTGCAAAGTCTGCCTCCTGTTTGGACTTGAAGAACATACCCAAACGGATTTTTTTTGTTGCAGGATTCCATACGTCCATAGGTTCATCTTCATAATCCGGACACCTATAATCCCTTAGCTCCTCATCATCTTCAGGGTCGTCTTGGGGACCGGGAAGGAAGGCCCTAGAAACGTTATCCTGTTGGGGGTTGAGATTCAGATCTAGTAGTTCATTATCTGCAGCCTCGTCTCTGGAAGAACCTTCGAGTGAGGGGGGGCTTCTTCACTCTCTTCACCGTCTTCAGAACTGCATTCTGCTGAGTCATCAAATCCATCATTGTTCTCGTTACCAGCCAAATACTCAGATGATGACAAAAGGTTATGTTGCTGAGAGGGCATAACATTTTGCTCTTGTGTGGTTTGCCCATCACCTTCTTCATAATCATCTTCGGATAAATGAAACTGAATGGCGTTCCGTTGTGAAATACCATGCAGAAGGTTTGTAAAACTCATTTGATGGACAGTAGGCAACGCCTCCCACTGAACATAGATCTCGGCTATGAAGTTACCCGGTGACTCCCGGGCTAAATAATCCATCATTTCAACGCCCTCATCGTTGAAAATTTTTGATGTCTGAGAGATGCCCCCAAACGTGAATCCTAACAACAACGACACAGTAACCGACTCTTTCTGGAGTTGAACATGATTACAGACTGAATCTAGCAACTCGTGATATGACATCTTGTGTCGCATAATGAATGAGGTAGTCAGCATGGATTCATCATTCATAACCGCCCCGTTAACATATGAAAAAACACCACCCCAGTATAGTCTAACAAGGTATGGGCAGAAAGAATCCATTAAACGAAATGGAATTGTTTGATAGAAGTTTAGTTGTTCAGTTTTTGGTTTGTGTGGAACCACTTACCAAACTACTCTATTTATAGGCATATTGTCATGATATATAAACCAATTTTGTCACATGTATACAACAAATATCGCTAATTCAAACACATATATAACATGTTAAAAAATTCATTTTCTAAAATGAGGAGAAATATGTCGGATAAAATGTTAAAATTTTTCAAACGCTTTTCTTTATAAAAAATTTCAGCGCTTTTCTTTATAAAATGAGGAGAAATATGTCGGATAAAAAATATTTTTTCCACGTTGGACGTTTTTTGACAAGAGAAAAAAAAGAGTTTTTACGACTTTCGGGCCCCCCTGAATGACCCGAAATGCTTTCCGCCGACCAGACGCCCCTGGTCCCCGGACAAATTTACCCCTACTTATAAGTTAGAGACAAACGAACCCGGTGGTGGGAGCCACACGGGTGAGGAAACGGCCACGGAAAAGGCCACGTTGGACTTTTTTGACAAGACAAAAAAATGAGTTTTAACGTCATTTAAATTTAGGAGAATTCACGAACACAAAACACAAAATTCACAATCTTTTACATTGACCATCACAATAATATAAACATCTAATAACATTACGCGGTTTATTTTAATTTAGGAGAATTCACGAACACAAAATACATCTACCAATACAGGAACCCCTAAGTCACTAACGACGGCATCATCTGATAACGCATTAGAGTCATGCTCTGGAATCAAAAGGACGAATCAGAATCGCTGTCAAACTTGCGATATTGTTCCCATGGATCATCACTAACGACGGCATCATCTGATAACGCATTAGAGTCACGATCACTGTCGTATTGGTGGTAGCACAAGCTATGGTAGATGCATCCAAACCTACATATCGGGGGGTATGGTTCTAAAACACTTGACGATGCAGGGTTAGGGTTAGGGTTAGGGTTCTGCACAATCCAAGGACGTTGATGTGGTTGCGTAAAGGAGGTAGGATTTCGATTTTGATGTTCAACATAGGGTGGTGGGTGAGGATGTTGGTCGAGGGGTGAAGCGCCAGGACGGTTCGCCTGGTGTCGGAGGGATTGTGGGGGGAGTGAGTTATTGTTGGGTTGTGGTACAACAGAGTTACGGTTAGGTTGTGGGTAAACATTAGCGGGGTTTGCTTCCGATTCGTGTATGTGCACATGGTTAGGTTGTGGGTAAACATTAGCGGGGTTTGCTTCCGATTCGTGTATGTGCACATGGTTAGGTTGTGGGTAAACATTAGCGGGGTTTGCTTCCGATTCGTGTATGTGCACATGAAAGTGAAGGTGGAGTTCATTATCACGGTTTGCCATCAGCACAATGTTGGAGAATAAGATGAACGTGCAAAAACACTTGTGAAGTCTATGGGTGTGATGGGGGGTATTTATGGTGTGGCAAAATGAGTTATTTTAAAGTTTTTATATCCTGGCCCTATCTGGTACAAACTCCATTCAATACACACTCCATTCACATGTTGGTTAACTTTATTTGTTTCAATATTAACAGGTAAATAAAAAATTCAACATATTCCAAACATATAATATAACAAACATATATATTAACTCATTCAACATTATTACACAACATTACTATAGGATCTGCTAAAAAAACTACTTCCCGTGCAAAAGCCCGTCCTTGAAAACAGGCAACCGAACGCTCCCCTCCAGGTTCTCACGATTAAACAGATACGGGATCTGTTTTGTGATTGGGGAAGGGTTGGATACGCGTGAGAGGTTACGCGTAACAAAAACAAGGTACCTGCCTGCAACATCACCCAACATTACTATAGGATCTAGTTAAAACACTGTAGCTTCCAGATTACATGCGGTGGCCTGAAAGCTCAAATGTCTTATGATCCTATACAAACTTTAAAACTGAGAAAAACATCATGTTCAAACAACTCCCCGGTAATTCTCCAGCATGCAATGGGGACCGGGGTCAATCTGATAACTCTGATAACTCATGTGATAATACTGAGACCCTATTCAAACTATTCGACCTGTTAATATTCCCACCTACAACATATAATATATATATACTGAACCTATGCATGTGATAATACTGAACCTATACATGTGATGTGATAATACTGAGACTAGGCATGTGAGCCTATGCAAAAGAAAACATATATATAAAGTATATGTATATTCCATATAGCGATATATAAAGTATATGTATATTCCATATAGCGATATTCTTTTATATATATGTAATATTCATATATATATACACAAAGTGGCGATATTCATATATATATATATATACAAACTAGCGATATCCATATATATATATATACAAACTAGCGATATTAATATACATACATATACAAACTAGCGATATTAATATATATATATATATAAACTAGCGATATTCATATATATATATATATATAAACTAGCGATATTAATATATATATATATATATATAAAGTAGCGATATTCATATATATATATATAAAGTAGCGATATTCATATATATATATATACCAACTAGCGATATTGATATATGTGGCAGAATTTGTGTCAGAACCACCATGAATATCGCTATCTCATATCACGTTATACCTAGTTTCACTCTTTTCTTTCAAGACCACCTACATGTGATCTTTTGGTGGTCAAACCACCTATTCCTGCAAAAAACTCCGAGTTTTCTTCATTCCCATCCCCGGTCAGTACCATTGAATGTGGCTTAGGACGGGTGAAGATGGACAACTGCCATAAAGAAATGTTGCTTGCTAAAATTAAACAAACCGCGACTCGTGCTTTAATCATGAAATCTTATCAGCATGAGTTTCCATTCAACTTTTAACTAGAAAAAGGGACAGGAAAAACAATCAGTTTCTGGAATGTAGAGTGAGTGGTAGTCTTTATCATGTTAGTGGAGTTACAGATGTGAGTGAGAGAGCTATTTGACTTTCAGCAACTACTTGAAAATATGCACTAACGACTAGTCCCCTTGAATGAATAAGACTACTTCAAATGGACACTAGTTATGTCATGTACCTTCAGATTAATCAAATAATAATTTCATGTGAATTCATGCTGGAGGGTGTGGTATAAAGCCTCTAGGAGCTTTATCACGACACATCAGTGTCATGTTACATAGTTTTAAAGCCCCTCCCTTTTTAACTTGCATGCAATAGTTTAAAACTCTTTAAAGGCCCCTATTAAACAAAATAAAAAATAAATAAAGAGAAGAGACTTGGTTGGTTGAAAAGAATGGGCCCCACCTTCAAAGCCTTTTTCTGGCGTAAGCGTGCTGGAGAAGGGTGGATAGCGCCCCCTCCATGGCGGTCGGGGGATAGCTGATGGCGCCCCGGGGCGCTATGGTTGTCTAGGTGGCAGGATGATGCTAAGCCACATCCTATGGCCTAAAAGCAGATCATTCTCCCAAGAAAATAATTACTATTGATGGTAAATATGAACTTCAAAGTTTTGCAAAAATCTATTTAAATTGTTTTAAAGAAATGAATATATGATTTAAAAATTAGTTTCTATGAGTATATACGATATTTTCATTTCCAGTGGTGTATATATTATATTTCACGAGTTTGTAAAGGTAAATATGAAAGTCACCAAACAAAAAAAAGGTTAAAAGACAAGGAAATGAAAGACAAGGGATATAAAAGGTTAATAGGTTATAATCATAGTTACTATAGTTACTAAAGACGCTAGGAGGCACAAGTGAGGGCATGAGAAAAGAAAGTGCACAACGAAAAAAAATAAAAAAATATTTTAAGTATTAGAAAATTAATACTATTTATTTAAATAAAATAAACTAAAGGTATTGTATAGCATTTAATATCATCTATTTACTACCAACGGTTCTAAGATATTAGTGTATTAGTATAGAGAAGTAGTTTTCGTTATATAAAAGTAGAAATCTAGCTTGAATATCTTACCAGAATTTAGAGAATTTGGTCAAAAACTCTCAAAGGAATTTCGGAATCTCTCCGGAATCTGTGCCTGTACCATCACCTCAAGAATTAAAGCCAAATTGTCTTGACTGAAGGCGCAATTGCCTTGCCTCGTCAGCGAAATAAGCCTAGGCGCAAGAAGGGATGATTTTTAACAACTATGGTTATAATGTTGTTACTACACAAACGCATCAATGTATAGTGGTTTTGATATGGGTTAAGTACTTCACCGAATGTTCCCCCCTTGATCTTCGTTCAAAGTTCCTTCACTATCACCATCTCTTTAAATCGGTAGAGTCCATTATCACAACGTAAGAGGATAGTGATCACCAACAGTAATAACCATTCTTAGTTTATAAACATGCAAGGGGCGAGTAAGAACCATCTCTTTAAATCGGTAGAGTCCATTATCACAACCTTAAGGGTTATTTTGTATTTTTACTTTTACTTAAGGGTTATTTCACAACCTCGTGAAGGGTTTAAATCCTACAATGTGCAAGGTACTCAAGAGTTTGTCTGCCTTTCAAAAAAAGATTACAGTCTCATGAACTCCATTTAGTTTCAATAGATTTTGCGTTTTCTCTTAGGTTCCACATTAATTTCACAAATGATGATTGATTGTTCTTTACCACACCGAAGAGAGGTCGATGTGTTTGAACTTAATTGACTAATTATTTTTAGTATGAGTTCTGAATTCATTTTAAATTGGAATCTGTTTTACTTTTTACGAAAATCCTATTAAAAAATGATAGGAACAGTTTTTAGAATCATAAATAAAATTTGTAAGCCATAACAATTTGGATATTAGGCACTGCAGTGTGGCTTAGCGCCACCTGCCACCTCATCCATGTTTAGCGCCCTTCTCCCCCATCGACCACCCCCAGGTTGTTAAAAGGGGGCGCCAACCCTTGTCCGCCACCATGATAACGAGCAAAAAGGGGTGTGCAGGTGGGGCCCACCTCTTTTCAACCAATAATATTTTTTAAATTTTGTTTAATAGGGAGGCTTTATACTACACCATACAAGTTAACGGGAGAGGCTTTAAAGCCCCCTATATGACGTAGCGCCTAGATGGATCTGACGTGGCGTGATAAAGTCCCTAGAGTCTTTATACCACACCCTCCAGCCTTATAAATCATGGAGTGGTAGAAATCTACAATGGCGGGTCCTTCGTCTCTGACTGTATCTGTTTGAGAACGAGACCATGACATGACCTTTGAATCGTTATCAGTAAGAGAAAAATACAAAATAATTCAAATAATGACACTTGGGACAAAATTTGCTCAAAATAGACGGGACATTTTAAAACAAAACAATTATATGTTTTGAGATGGTTGCGTTTTTGGAAAGTAAGCTTGTGATTTGAATTTATTCATATAATAAGCATCAATCAATAATATCGAGATCGCTTAGAGTATACGGTGTGAGAGGGTATAAGAGGGAACATCAAGTGTCATGTGGCAGTCACGTCAGCAAATGGGCGTGGTAAAAAAAGCACGGGGGTGGGAGGAGCGTGAAAGTGACGTTTTTATATAAAAATTAAACAATCAATTAAAATCAACCCAAACAACACCCACCAAATCATCAAGCCTTCCCCCTCTGCTAGTGAGATTTCTACCACCCCATCACCACGTCACCACAACACTCACCACTCTGTATGATCTTATATTGTATGTTTCAATTTAAACAAATTAAGGGTGAGGGGGGCGCTCCCCTAAGAGGGGAGTCCCCTCTCTTACGCATAACCAATCCTCGTGTGCCACGTCAACTCCCCTCTTAAACTCCCCTAACACCCTAAATTGATGGCGGCACCCCCCCCCCCCCTCTTAGGTGACTTGGTTTTTTATTAAAAAAAAAAATTCATTGGTTGATTGAATGGGGCCCACCTTCTCTCTCATCTCCTCACTCCGGTGCCTCCTCACCGATCATCCTCCCCGTTTTTGCTCCCCGCTGGACCGGCAGCACCTCCCCGATCGGTGAAATTGGTCCCCGCATGGGGTCACCGATTGTGCCCCGAGCACCCTAATACTTCACAAATGCATTACGTTTTCTTAATGTCCAAAATTGTGTGACAACTGGCCCAAACCGGTAATTTTCGTACACATTAATTATTGCTTAATGACTGCAATTATGAGTTTAATTGTCAGCAATGTCTGAACACATGATTAAACAAGCGAATTCATGCACGTTGTATACTACAAAATATTGATTTATGCATAAACGAGAGCGTTGCGTCAAAAATACTAGTAAACTCACCGGTAAGACACACTGTGTCAACGGAACTGCAGAAAGCAGCCAGACAATAAAATTGGAGCCTAGGTGTAGGTCCGGCAACAAGAATGCATTAAAACCCAAGAGTACATACAAGGGTTTAATATATATGCAAGGCGAAAGCAAAAATAAGCACTAAAAATCACCCGAAACGCACTTTAAGTGCATAATTTTGTATAATTCAGCTCAATTCAGCATTTGAACACATGAATATTATGCAAAAATGTCGTTTTATTATCCAGAATATTTCCCCAAGTGTTGGGAATTAAAAGGGATACAAAAAGGTACTTAAAAGACACTAAAAAGTGTAATTTAGCACTTTAACGAATCGGTATCTAACCGAACAACCGGACTTTACCCGGAGCACAAAAAAAAAATATATTGTCTAAGACATTGTTTGTTTTTTTTTTTTTCTTTTTCTGAGCCAGTTAGGGTCCCCGAATACCCTAACACCCGGTACAAAACACTACACACTACTAATTAGTTTAACCTTCTAATTAAACTAACTAGTACTTAACCTTATAGTTAAAATCAAACCAAATACATTCCCCCTTATAACCAATCGGTCCATGTGGGACACATTCCACTAACTTTGTGATTATTTTATTTAACAATGTTCCATATCTAACCTACATGATATCTAGTGGTTAAAGAATATGGATAGTTTATAAATATGAACCATGGGACCATTACATTCACAAATCACCACAACAAAACTTGAACACTCTTCCTCTCTTCTCTTGATACCTACGGCTGATCACACACACCCATATCCACACATTTTCCAATTTCAATCTTGCAATGACACTCACTTACAAAGGTGAAGGATCACATACGAGGAGGCCCGGTGCTTACGGAATCACAAGGACCTCTCTACGACGCTATTAACCACCCATTTTCGTCTAGTTTCTTCCCTAGCCTCGAGCTAGTAGTAAGTGACTCTAAACATCTTCTTGTTCATGTTTAAAGTGGTTAATAAGAGATTTAACGGGTAAAAATTATGAACACTAGAGATCAAAGTTTAAAGTCTTGTTAGAATGATGAATATGGTGGTTAATGAGTAAATATTAGTGTAAAACTTATGGAACTTGTTTTGTTATGGTTATTTATTATTGTTGGATGCTAGTAGGGGAACGGATCGTCATCTAACCACGCGAGGTCATGTTCATGGAACATAAACTAGCACTATGTTTAGTGTAAAAATAACTAGATGACGAACCCTTTCACTCACAAACATGAACTTGTGTAAAAATAGTTTTTCTTGTAAAATGGAGTTCTAAACTAGTGGATCTAAAGATCTACAAGTGGTTTTTCGGAAGAACCAAGCAAAAATATTAGTTTTGTTAAAACCCGGATCTTATCCGAACTAAAAGCATTTTTAGTAAATAAACAAGTGTGTAGACACATGTGTCACAAGAAAATTTAACAAAGAAATATTTTTGCGAATCTCGACTAGAAGTTGTGAAACTTCATATTCTTTAAAAATAAAGTTTTTAAGAAACTAAAATTATTTTTAAAGATAACAAGACTTACTAAATGTGCTAGTAAGTTACTACACATTTTTGTAAATATTCAAGTTCATGAAATGAAGAAATTAGTGACTATTGTTGATGATTATTGTTGATAATTGTTGTTGATGATCGATGACGATTTAAAAGAAAATAAACACATGTTTTGAAAACATGGGAAACGTCCATTTTTAGGGGAAACTCTGTCAAAATTTTTATAAATTTTGACACTTAGAAAAATATAAGTTTTTGAGAAACTTATTCCCTAAAAATGTATTTAAAAGTATTACCAAGGTTTCCCTAATTTTTGGTGATAAGAAATGAGGATTTCTTCAAGAATAAAAATGGATATAAGTATGTATATTTTTTTTAGAGAAAAATATATATTATTTGATCACCAACTTATGTGCTAAGTGTATATAGTATGTGTTATACGTACTAGTGTATTAAGACTTAAAAATACACTAAATACTCGTGAGGAGTATAAACATAAAAATACACATACAACATACAAGATACATAATTCGGGTGCAAAGTGCAAAACACGAGATACTTATATTAATTTTAGAGAAAATAATATAAGTAAGATACGTAGTTAAAAATATAGAATATTTTTAACACAAGAATATATAAACAAAAGAAAGTGATTGTACTTGTGCGACGCAAGTCTAGTGACTAACGTTAAGAAAACGCGTATAGGTTACGACGTTAATTAAGCAAATCCGGTGGAGTTTACGACGCTAGGAACGCAAAGTTGTGAGTTCATGCTCCCCCTTTTCTCTTTAACTGTTTTCAGTTTTTATAACTTCGGGGGTGAAATACATGTACAAAAGTACAATATTTATAAATGGTATGATATAAATACAAGAAGTACACTTGGTGAGAACGAGAACCAAGTGTGACGAAATATAAAATACAAGAAGTACACTTGGTGAGAACGAGAACCAAGTGTGACGAAATG
Source organism: Helianthus tuberosus (assembly GCA_030545235.1). Taxonomy (NCBI): domain Eukaryota; kingdom Viridiplantae; phylum Streptophyta; class Magnoliopsida; order Asterales; family Asteraceae; genus Helianthus; species Helianthus tuberosus. The sequence goes on along the minus strand of CM060403.1, from coordinate 186,868,365 downwards.
CAAGAGTATGAGAAGCGCACTTGGTGAGACAAGAACCAAGTATAAGGCGCAATGAGAAATGATAACAAGAAACGCGCTTGGTGAGAACGAGAACCAAGTAGGAGGCGTTATGAGAAATAGTGTCACGAATAGGGTACAGAAGCACCATTAATCAACAATATACCTAGACCGCAGAACAAAAGGTTAGATCTAACGGGTGCCTGGCAGCCACACTCCTGGTCGGGGCGAGAATCGAGGAGTGCTTTTGTGTCTCAGAATATACCAATTAAATGCCTTAGGTTTGGTGGCTTCCTATGACGTGTCACATGTTAATGGCTTTGCAACCCATTAACAATCTGATAAGTACAGAAACACTGTATTTACATAAAATTCATACCATACAAAAATTGATAAATAACTTGAAGTACGTGGGGTACTCAAGAGGATTGATGAATACTTGAGTACGTGGGGTACTCAAGAAAAGATTGAGTTATACTTGAAGTACGTGGGGTACTCAAGAAGAAATTGAATTATACAGATGTACGTGGTGTACACATGAAACTGGATTTACATATGAAAACTTGATTTACTCACAAACTATGTTTTCATACAAAGTATACAAACATGAAATACAAAACTGCATGAATTCACACCAACTTTATGTTGACGTTTTTCCAAAAACTCACATGTATTTCAGGTAACTAGGATGGATGTGCGCGTGGTCTAGCTTATGCTCGTGGATGTCGCTTGAGTTTAACTTTAAATAAAGTTGTAAACTTTTAAGACAATGTTTTATGCGACTTAGCGATGTAAACGCTAACGAATGTTTTCAAATTATGGTATTTGAATGTTATTTTTACGAGCATGTAGCATGTTTACTCTTCGTATGCAATGAGAACCTTTCATGATCACACCTCGTGCTTCCGCCGTAGAAAGGGGTGTGACAGATTGGTATCAGAGCTGCGATTGTAGTGAACCAGGATTCCTTCTCGAGTCTAGTCTACAATCTCTAGGATCCATTCACGAAAACAATTTTCAAAGAGTTTTCATTGCATAAAACGTCCCGCGACATCCACTGCCTGAAACTGTCTACATGAGTCTAGAAAAGACACTACGAGACTTAGAGTGCACTCGAGTAGCACTTGTCGTTGACTAGAAATTACTTGCAATTATGTGTGATAATTAGCATGTACTAGAAGTAGAATGTCACAAGTATACGTGACTTTATCTGAAGGCGATGGCCCATCTGAAGGAAGAGACACGAGGATGAAACGAACTGTGCGGACTGTGCAAGGAGTTACGTAATTATGGATGCATACATAATTATGGAATTCAGTGCACAGAAAACACAGCAAGTCTTGTCACGTGTAGATTCCCTCAGTGCAAGCCTACTAAGTACTCTGCTCGAGTAATAATTGTTTGATGTCACTTATGTGATATATATACATGCGAATATATATACTACTACTGCCTAGTAGGACGATATCAAACAAATGTGTAACCCTGTTGTGTTATGTTCTGTCAGAACATGGCACCCAGGAAAGCTGTGAATGCTCGCAATGACGATCAACCTCCTCCTCCCCTACTGCCAAGAACTGCTGATGAGCTGAACGCTCTACTGGAGGAAGGATCTCCGCTGCTATCGCCCACTACGAGGCGAACCGAACTCAAGACAGTGGAGGACCAAGCAACGCTAGGCGTAATGGGAATGGAGATTCGTCTGGAGGCAATGCAGCCCAAGGCTGCACTTTCAAGCAGTTCCTCGACTGCAAGCCGATGAACTATGATGGCACAGGAGGTGCAGTAGCATTTGTGCGCTGGACGGAGAAGACTGAAGCTACTTTCCGCATGAGCAAGTGTACCGCGGATCAACAAGTCACTTTTGCTACTGGGTTATTCGTCGATGAAGCTCTGACTTGGTGGAACCTGCAAGCCCAAACTTTGGGTGATGACGCCGCTTATGGCCTCACTTGGGAGGAACTGAAGGAAAGGATGAGAGAGAAGTACTGCTCTCGTGTGGAACTCCAAAGGCTGGAAACAGAGTTCTGGCACTTGACTATGGAAGGTGCTGACATCAATGGTTACACTCGAAGGTTCCACGACCTGTCGAGAGTGCTTCCCTACATGGTGACTCCCGAATTCAAGCGTGTTGAACGTTACATTTGGGGACTGGCCTCAGAGTTTCGTGGCATGGTGACGTCGGCCAAACCACAAACAATCACCGAGGCTGTAACTCTGGCTGTCAGCCTTACTGAGGATTGTGTTCGTATGAAGAAGTTGTCATTAAACCCAACAGAGAAGACCGAGACGCATGCTGAGTCGTCCGGCGACAAAAAGAGAAAGCATACAAGTTTGAACCAAGCTACTCGCAACAACAAGGGTTTCAACAAGAAACGTGACACTAACCCATCTCAGGAGGCGAAGACCCTTGCAACCAAAGCATACCAAGGCTCCATGCCTAGATGCCAAAAATGTAGGTTTCATCATGAAGGAGCTTGTCGCATTTCAAGGTGCGACAAATGTGGTAAATTGGGTCATCAAACAGAAGACTGTTGGGGAAAAGGAAAGAATCGAAATGGAAACGGTGCTGTTAACAAGAATGGTAACGGGAAAGGGCAGAACCAAGGATGCTTCAAGTGTGGAAACAATGATCATTTCATGAAGAACTGCCCAGAGAGAAACAACGCTCCGGCTCGAGCATTTGTGATTGGAGCAAGAGACGCACGCGAGGACCCTAACGTGGTCACCGGTACGTTTCTCATTAACAATCACTTTGCATCCATATTATTCGACACTGGCGCCGATTATAGCTTCATGTCTGTGGAATTTAAACGCATACTCGGAATAGAATCTAGTAGATTAGAAATTCCTTATTCAATAGAACTAGCCGATGGTAAACTCGTTGAATCAAGCGAAGTTGTTAGAGGCTGCACACTAGAACTTGGCGAACGGAATTTTAGCATCGATCTCTTACCTATTCAATTGGGTAGCTTCGATGTAGTAGTCGGAATGGACTGGTTGTCCAAGAACAAAGCTGAAGTTATTTGTCATGAGAAAATCATTCGCATCCCTTTAGCGAATGGTGAAACTCTCATCGTGCATGGAGAAAAACGAGACGCGCCTCTTCGAATCATCAGTTGTATGAAGGCACAGAAGTGCTTGAGGAAATGATGTGTCGCTTTCCTAGCACACGTTATAGACAAGAAGGCTGTGGAGCCGAAACTCGAAGACATTCCTGTGGTGAAGGAATTTCCTGATGTGTTCCCTGAAGATCTGCCAGGACTACCTCCGCAACGACAAGTCGAATTCCGTATAGACTTGGTTCCAGGAGCTGCTCCTGTAGCCAAGGCGCCCTATCGACTTGCGCCATCCGAAATGCAAGAATTATCTACGCAGCTCCAGGAGTTGTTGGATAAAGGATTCATAAGGCCAAGCTTCTCGCCCTGGGGAGCTCCAGTATTATTCGTGAAGAAGAAGGATGGAACACTGCGGATGTGTATCGATTACAGGGAACTGAAGAAGCTCACAATCAAGAATCGGTATCCGCTACCAAGGATTGATGACTTATTTGATCAATTGCAAGGATCAAGCTACTATTCCAAGATCGACCTTCGATCTGGATACCATCAGCTGAGAATCCAAGATGAAAGCGTGCCAAAGACTGCATTCAGAACGCGATATGGGCACTACGAATTTCTTGTGATGCCATTTGGATTGACGAACGCGCCAGCGGTCTTTATGGACCTAATGAACCGCGTGTGCAAACCATATCTCGATAAATTCGTGATTGTATTTATCGATGATATCCTGATTTACTCGCGAACGAAAGAAGAGCACGAGCAACATCTCAGAACCATCTTGGAGCTACTGAAGAAAGAGAAACTTTATGCAAAGTTCTCGAAATGCGAATTCTGGATTCGCGAAGTACAATTTCTTGGTCACGTGGTGAATGAGAAGGGCATTCATGTAGACCCGTCCAAGATTGAAGCAATAAAGAATTGGGAAGCTCCCAAGACCCCAACTGAGGTTCGACAATTTTTGGGCTTAGCGGGCTATTATCGACGGTTTATTGAGAATTTCTCAAAAATAGCTCAACCGCTAACGACCCTTACACAGAAAGACAAGAAATACGAATGGGGTCACAAATAAGAAGAAGCCTTCCAGTTACTTAAGAACAAGCTCTGCGATGCACCAATACTATCATTACCCGAAGGCACTGAAGACTTCGTGGTATACTGCGACGCCTCACGACAAGGCTTGGGTTGCGTGCTCATGCAACGCCAAAAAGTCATCGCTTATGCTTCAAGACAATTGAAGGTTCACGAGAGAAATTATACCACTCACGACCTGGAACTGGGTGCAGTGGTATTCGCCTTGAAGATTTGGCGACATTATTTATATGGTACTCGATGTACAATCTTCACAGATCACAAAAGCTTACAACACATATTTGATCAGAAAGAATTGAATATGCGCCAGCGACGTTGGGTCGAGCTGCTAAATGATTATGACTGTGAGATTAAGTACCATCCTGGAAAGGCGAACGTTGTAGCGGACGCGTTGAGCCGAAAAGAAAGGGTTAAGACCCTAAGGGTTCGAGCACTGGAAATGACGATTCGAACGAACCTCACTGCACGCATTCGTGATGCACAACAAGAAGCTCTTAAAGAAGAAAACCGTAAAGCTGAATACCTACGGGGTATGCTGAAATACATGGTGCCAAACGAAGAGGGAGCCTTGTACTTTAAGAAGCGTATTTGGATTCCACTCTATGGTGGCATACGAGAAGTCCTCCTTAATGAAGCGCATAAATCGAGATACTCGATCCATCCAGGATCAGATAAAATGTATCAAGATTTGAAAGAATACTATTGGTGGCCGAGACTCAAGAGCGACGTTGCTGTTTATGTTGGAAAATGCCTAACCTGTGCCAAGGTTAAGGCAGAATATCAGAAACCGTCCGGCCTACTACAACAACCAGAGATTCCCGTGTGGAAGTGGGAACAAATCTCGATGGACTTCATAACGAAATTACCCAGGACCCCGAGAGGGCACGATATGATATGGGTAATAGTTGATCGATTGACGAAGTCTGCGCATTTCCTACCAATCCGAGAGAAGGATAGCACTGGAAAGCTTGCAGAGATATACTTAAGAGAAATTGTGGCACGTCATGGAGTGCCAATCTCAATCATTTCAGACAGAGATGGACGCTTTGTCTCAAGAATCTGGCAATCATTTCAAGAAGCCTTTGGATCTCAGTTAGATCTGAGCACGGCATTCCACCCACAAACAGACGGCCAGAGCGAACGGACTATACAAACGTTAGAAGATATGCTTCGCGCATGCGTCATGGACCTAGGCGGCAGCTGGGATACTCATCTACCTTTAGTTGAGTTTTCCTACAATAACAGTTATCATACGAGCATAAAAGCCGCGCCGTTCGAAGCTCTGTATGGCCGCAAATGCCGATCGCCCTTATGTTGGGCAGATGCCGGAGATAAACGTATGGTTGGTCCTGAACTTGTACAAGAGACAACCGACAAGATTGCGCAGATCCGAGAGCGCATTAAGGCGGCTCGAGAGCGACAAAAGAGCTACGCTGATCCGAATAGAAAATCGGTAGAATTCAAGGTGGGAGACAAAGTGTTGTTAAAAGTCTCACCATGGAAGGGCGTAGTCAGGTTTGGAAAGCGTGGAAAGCTGAATCCACGATACATCGGACCATTCAGAATTTTGAAGAGAATTGGTACCGTGGCATACAAGTTGGAGTTACCGGAAGAACTTAATGGAGTACATGATACGTTTCATGTATCCAACCTGAAGAAGAGTCCAACACAAGAAAACGTGACCATCCCGATGGATGAAGTGCACATTGATGAAGCCCTCCGATTTACAGAGCAACCCGTTGAGGTTACTGACTGGAAAGTCAACAAGACCAGGAGGAGCAGTGTGAAGCTTGTCAAAGTACGTTGGAGCTCTAAGCACGGACCCGAGTACACATGGGAACGTGAAGACCAGTTCAAGAAAAAGTATCCCCACCTATTCAAGAAGACTCCAGCGAGAGTGAGTCCAGCCTGAATTTCGGGACGAAATTCTTTTAACGGGGGGAGACTGTGACAACTGGCCCAAACCGGTAATTTCCGTACACATTAATTATTGCTTAATGACTGCAATTATGAGTTTAATTGTCAGCAATGTCTGAACACATGATTAAACAAGCGAATTCATGCACGTTGTATACTACAAAATATTGATTTATGCATAAACGAGAGCGTTGCGTCAAAAATACTAGTAAACTCACCGGTAAGACACACTGTGTCAACGGAACTGCAGAAAGCAGCCAGACAATAAAATTGGAGCCTAGGTGTAGGTCCGGCAACAAGAATGCATTAAAACCCAAGAGTACATACAAGGGTTTAATATATATGCAAGGCGAAAGCAAAAATAAGCACTAAAAATCACCCGAAACGCACTTTAAGTGCATAATTTTGTATAATTCAGCTCAATTCAGCATTTGAACACATGAATATTATGCAAAAATGTCGTTTTATTATCCAGAATATTTCCCCAAGTGTTGGGAATTAAAAGGGATACAAAAAGGTACTTAAAAGACACTAAAAAGTGTAATTTAGCACTTTAACGAATCGGTATCTAACCGAACAACCGGACTTTACCCGGAGCACAAAAAAAAAAATATATTGTCTAAGACATTGTTTGTTTTTTTTTTTCTTTTTCTGAGCCAGTTAGGGTCCCCGAATACCCTAACACCCGGTACAAAACACTACACACTACTAATTAGTTTAACCTTCTAATTAAACTAACTAGTACTTAACCTTATAGTTAAAATCAAACCAAATACATTCCCCCTTATAACCAATCGGTCCATGTGGGACACATTCCACTAACTTTGTGATTATTTTATTTAACAATGTTCCATATCTAACCTACATGATATCTAGTGGTTAAAGAATATGGATAGTTTATAAATATGAACCATGGGACCATTACATTCACAAATCACCACAACAAAACTTGAACACTCTTCCTCTCTTCTCTTGATACCTACGGCTGATCACACACACCCATATCCACACATTTTCCAATTTCAATCTTGCAATGACACTCACTTACAAAGGTGAAGGATCACATACGAGGAGGCCCGGTGCTTACGGAATCACAAGGACCTCTCTACGACGCTATTAACCACCCATTTTCGTCTAGTTTCTTCCCTAGCCTCGAGCTAGTAGTAAGTGACTCTAAACATCTTCTTGTTCATGTTTAAAGTGGTTAATAAGAGATTTAACGGGTAAAAATTATGAACACTAGAGATCAAAGTTTAAAGTCTTGTTAGAATGATGAATATGGTGGTTAATGAGTAAATATTAGTGTAAAACTTATGGAACTTGTTTTGTTATGGTTATTTATTATTGTTGGATGCTAGTAGGGGAACGGATCGTCATCTAACCACGCGAGGTCATGTTCATGGAACATAAACTAGCACTATGTTTAGTGTAAAAATAACTAGATGACGAACCCTTTCACTCACAAACATGAACTTGTGTAAAAATAGTTTTTCTTGTAAAATGGAGTTCTAAACTAGTGGATCTAAAGATCTACAAGTGGTTTTTCGGAAGAACCAAGCAAAAATATTAGTTTTGTTAAAACCCGGATCTTATCCGAACTAAAAGCATTTTTAGTAAATAAACAAGTGTGTAGACACATGTGTCACAAGAAAATTTAACAAAGAAATATTTTTGCGAATCTCGACTAGAAGTTGTGAAACTTCATATTCTTTAAAAATAAAGTTTTTAAGAAACTAAAATTATTTTTAAAGATAACAAGACTTACTAAATGTGCTAGTAAGTTACTACACATTTTTGTAAATATTCAAGTTCATGAAATGAAGAAATTAGTGACTATTGTTGATGATTATTGTTGATAATTGTTGTTGATGATCGATGACGATTTAAAAGAAAATAAACACATGTTTTGAAAACATGGGAAACGTCCATTTTTAGGGGAAACTCTGTCAAAATTTTTATAAATTTTGACACTTAGAAAAATATAAGTTTTTGAGAAACTTATTCCCTAAAAATGTATTTAAAAGTATTACCAAGGTTTCCCTAATTTTTGGTGATAAGAAATGAGGATTTCTTCAAGAATAAAAATGGATATAAGTATGTATATTTTTTTTAGAGAAAAATATATATTATTTGATCACCAACTTATGTGCTAAGTGTATATAGTATGTGTTATACGTACTAGTGTATTAAGACTTAAAAATACACTAAATACTCGTGAGGAGTATAAACATAAAAATACACATACAACATACAAGATACATAATTCGGGTGCAAAGTGCAAAACACGAGATACTTATATTAATTTTAGAGAAAATAATATAAGTAAGATACGTAGTTAAAAATATAGAATATTTTTAACACAAGAATATATAAACAAAAGAAAGTGATTGTACTTGTGCGACGCAAGTCTAGTGACTAACGTTAAGAAAACGCGTATAGGTTACGACGTTAATTAAGCAAATCCGGTGGAGTTTACGACGCTAGGAACGCAAAGTTGTGAGTTCATGCTCCCCCTTTTCTCTTTAACTGTTTTCAGTTTTTATAACTTCGGGGGTGAAATACATGTACAAAAGTACAATATTTATAAATGGTATGATATAAATACAAGAAGTACACTTGGTGAGAACGAGAACCAAGTGTGACGAAATATAAAATACAAGAAGTACACTTGGTGAGAACGAGAACCAAGTGTGACGAAATGCAAGAGTATGAGAAGCGCACTTGGTGAGACAAGAACCAAGTATAAGGCGCAATGAGAAATGATAACAAGAAACGCGCTTGGTGAGAACGAGAACCAAGTAGGAGGCGTTATGAGAAATAGTGTCACGAATAGGGTACAGAAGCACCATTAATCAACAATATACCTAGACCGCAGAACAAAAGGTTAGATCTAACGGGTGCCTGGCAGCCACACTCCTGGTCGGGGCGAGAATCGAGGAGTGCTTTTGTGTCTCAGAATATACCAATTAAATGCCTTAGGTTTGGTGGCTTCCTATGACGTGTCACATGTTAATGGCTTTGCAACCCATTAACAATCTGATAAGTACAGAAACACTGTATTTACATAAAATTCATACCATACAAAAATTGATAAATAACTTGAAGTACGTGGGGTACTCAAGAGGATTGATGAATACTTGAGTACGTGGGGTACTCAAGAAAAGATTGAGTTATACTTGAAGTACGTGGGGTACTCAAGAAGAAATTGAATTATACAGATGTACGTGGTGTACACATGAAACTGGATTTACATATGAAAACTTGATTTACTCACAAACTATGTTTTCATACAAAGTATACAAACATGAAATACAAAACTGCATGAATTCACACCAACTTTATGTTGACGTTTTTCCAAAAACTCACATGTATTTCAGGTAACTAGGATGGATGTGCGCGTGGTCTAGCTTATGCTCGTGGATGTCGCTTGAGTTTAACTTTAAATAAAGTTGTAAACTTTTAAGACAATGTTTTATGCGACTTAGCGATGTAAACGCTAACGAATGTTTTCAAATTATGGTATTTGAATGTTATTTTTACGAGCATGTAGCATGTTTACTCTTCGTATGCAATGAGAACCTTTCATGATCACACCTCGTGCTTCCGCCGTAGAAAGGGGTGTGACAAATTGTACTTACAACTATAATTAGAGTGTGTGTAGTGGGGCGGTATATGCCCCCATAAAGCCCCTATAAAGCCCCAAACACCACTACGAAGGGCTTTATGAGACAAAAAAAGAGGGGTGGCGCCGCGCCGGTATGGGGGATGTTTTCAAAGTTTGGACCAATCAAAAATTAGTTAGTGTTTTTATAATTAATTAATAAAAACGAAAAGTAATAATTAGGTATTGATGGGCAGGGGCTTTATGACTACGGCTCTAGTGATATAACGTCCCATAAAGCCCTTGTGTGACGTGACACGACACGTGTCGCATAACGCCCCACAATGGGCTTTATGACTACGGATGACCTTAGGGGGAAGCCGCACGCATCACACCATTATTAAATTACTTGTACCACCCATCACTAAATCACCTACAAAAGAACCAACCAATCACCACATGCCATCTCATTCCCCCTTACACCACCAAACAACCACAACCGTGACAACCATCACACCCATCACTATCACTATCATGATCACACCACTTGCGGCGGTGTGATCACGCCATCACACTCTCCATCACGTTGGTGCCCCAAATGCCTTTATAAGTCTGATTCTTTATAATAAAAAATGGGCTTGTTTAGGTAAAAACCCAAAAAAGAAATGTTTTAGGTTTATTTGAGTCTATTAAGTTACACTAACGGGTCCTTTTTAAAAAAAGAAAAGAAAGGAAATAGAAGAAAGGTGGAAAAGATGTGTTTCTGAGTTTTTATAGTGGAGACAAGTGGAAGGAAACTAAAAAAAATTATGTTTCTGAACAAAAACCAAGGAAAAGCTTAAAACCAAAACATGAATTTATAACACCAAGTGACTGACACGATATAAAACATAGATGAAAGCGAACTTATACCGGCACGTATTAGAAAGTCGATGAGATTAAAAAGAAAATACATAAACTTTTTAGAAAGTGGAGGGCAAAATTGACAATTTTGAAACCTAAGAGGAAACCCTTTCACTAAAAGACAAACAAAAATTTAAAGGCCTAAGACTATACGGTGTGGAGAAGCTTGAAAATGGGACGTTATTCGACATGTGGATGACACGTAAACACGCGTCAGAAAAGTGGCGTGGTACCAAAAAACACGGGGTGGGATGGGGCGTGGTGGGACACATGGCATACACTTTTTATAATTATTTTAAATTTAAAAAACAAAGAAAATAAAAAAAACCCCACCACCCAATGAGAAGCCTCCACATCACACATAACCCAACCTCCACGCCGGTGGAAAACATGCCGCCTTTCCCTCCACGCCAGCCAAAATGCCAACAACAGGGTGGTGTAGTGGCGTGGTTGAGGCCTCCACGCCCCACCCCGTATGGTCTAAATGTAATCACCAAACAAAGTTTGGTCTGCGAACTCGAACTTATATCGGCACGTAATATCCGCAGCCCATAGGGTATACCTTCATTCAAGTGTATCTATCTGAAACCTTACAAAGGCGTACTTTTTAGTAGAAATCCCACTTTTATTTGTTTGTTGTTAATTTTTTCTTTCTGTGCACATTTTAGATCTATTTCAGTAATGGGAGATCTCATTTCAATTTCATCAAACAAGAATCTAAGTATTCATCGTTTATCAAATAATTCGGGGTTCCAAATTTCTACTTCACTTTAAGCCTCTAAAGTAGTTGAGCCCGTCCTGACAATATAATATCATATTTTGAAACTATGACGAATATACTAGAATACAACTGATTATTAAATAGGGTGTACCTATTTGCACACCCATTTGCCTATTGTCACACCAAAAATGTGTTTTTTGTCCTATATGCACACCATGCAGTGTCGAGCTGTGGCCAAAGCGCGACGTTTTGGTCCGGTCAACCAGACAAAGACCGACGGGTCTGTTGAGCGGACCAAAACGCCGAGCTTTGGCCGCGTTTTGGTACTGTCAACCAGACAAAAGACTGACACCCGGTCTGGTTGACAGGACCAAAACGCGGCCAAAGCTCGGCGTTTTGGTCCGGTCAACAGACCCGTCAGACACCCGTCAGTCTTTGTCTGGTTGACCGGACCAAAACGCCGCTCTTTGGCCACAACTCGACACTACAGGGTTTACATATAGAATAAAAAACACATTTTTTGGTTGGCTATCTACACACCAAGTGTGTAGATAGTCTAAGCCATTAAATATTATCAGGCGGTGGAGTGATAGGGGATCTCCATATGAGGTGGAATCCAGTTGTATGTGGGACCAAATGATTCTTTTAAGTACAAAAATAATAGTAGTACCCATTGTCTTTTCGTTCCTTGGTCATACGATATTTAATCTTTAGTAGATGGTATCTATGGCCGTTTAAATTGCTCACCGCTCGTCACTCGCTCCGCTCGTTCAGAAATTGTTTGGAAAATGCTCATTCGATTTGACGCTCAATTGTAAACGAGCCACTCTGCTCGGTTCGGTTTGTAAACGAGCAAAGCATGAGCAAAAGTCCGCTCTGTTCGGCTCGAATAATTATTTTAATTAGTATATATATACATATACATATACACATACATGTATATACACACATATATACACAAATATAAATTATACATATATATACACACATACACCTATATATACACACACACTTATACATACATATATACTTAAATATAAATTAAATTTATAGTTTTATATGTACCAATCTATTAGATTTTGATCAACTATAAACAAATTTACAATTGTCGCAACCCCCGCCCCCTATCTGTCCCGAGAACGGGCGGCCGCGAGAATCAGTATTGGTGGTATCAGTGTTTATCATTTTGGCAGCGGAAATTACATCAGGACCGTAGTTAGGAAATTAGGAAATATTTTATCAGAGTAAATATCATGCTTTCATAATATTAGACATATTGGGATAAAACCTAAGTTTTCATTACAGACACTTTCATAGGAAAAATCCCTATTTTATTGAATAAAACATCTTCTTTTATTTAGGTAACTTTTATAGCCACTTTTTCCAAGCCTTCAGTGCTGTCCAGCTGGCTTCTAGTTGGCTTTCACATTTTGTTACCTGAAACGCGTTTAAAAACATTTTGTCAGTGGGAAATACTGGTGAGTGAATCCCAGTTTAATCAAGAAGAGTTTTATCTTTGAACAGTATTGAGAGCGATTACAATGTTTACATCTACACAATTACTCATTCAGTACTGTCAATCCTGACTGGTGGGTCATATTACCCATTGGCTATCTATTTGTCCAATGGTAACGTGTTCCACATTTTGTATACAAAACCCCAACATACCGGCAGTAATTGAAGAATTACAAAGACTCAATCACTGCTAATCACATTGTAAATTAATTAAGGTTTTGTAAAAACAGTTTACAAAAAGGAGATTACTCACATTGCTGTCTTAGGGTTTCCTTTAAGGGTTTCCTGGTGATTATCTATTAATTACACAAATGTACATGTGTTAGTATAATAACCCAATATTTACATTAGCAATACCCTCCCCGAGACGGCATTCCAATGACTACGTCGGGCAGAACCACGACAGCCATTACGGAACCCTGGATCAATCGGGCAACGTATCTAATACGTAACCGGGGTTATGATACTTACAACGGGGCAGAACTTCGTTATTTAGGGGGTATTATGCCTGATAATAGCTTTAGCTATGTGGAAATTCGAGAGAGAAAAGAAATTTGAACGGTTTGAATGAACTGCCGAACGCACCTATTTATAGTTGTGATTTCGGACTTCCTTGCGGCCCGCGTAAGCCGAAGGTTAGTCCTTCGCGGCCCGCGTCGTAGGGTTGTAGGGCCTAGCTATGCTGATTTGTCGAGTGTAGGTTTAACACGCGTTTGACACGTGACGGCACCAGGTGAGGCCTGGTCACCCATCTGTCGCACCCCGCGTAAGAGACCCTAAAGGTCTACGCGGCCCGCGAGCGCCACAAATTTCTTGATTATCTTATTTTTAATTATACATGGTATTTTGGGCTCGGTTTTCGCTTACGGGGTATATTTTACGACATATAGGGGCATTTAAATTATATTAAGGATGTCGAAATATTTAGGACGGTTGTTATAACAACTATATCTATACGTACTAACCCAACCACGCCAATGAAAAATTAAAATCAAAACTAAAAGTTAAACTCTAAACCAATAAACGACAGTCTGTTTATCGCCTCAATGTTTCATGTCGTTACCCTAAGTCGATCATCTCATGCTCTCAATGTAATTGTTCGTGCAATATGATCATCGTCTCGTCAGCCACAACATTGTTATTCATAAGAAAAATATTATGCCATGAAATGTGCATATTTTTAAAGACATAAAAACTTGAAACCCAACATTGTCACTATCTCTCTCAACAAATTTAAATTGGGTGACACGGTTGTCCAAATCGCTCGAACTTCGCTCGACGCTATCTCGTAATTTTTACTACTCGAAAAATGCTCGTTTGATTTGATGCTTGGTTTTAAATGAGTCGCTCCGCTCGGTTCGGCTCGGCTCGTAAACAACCCTAATGGTATCTATATCTTTAGTATTGCCGATCCATTTTGTTTTATATATTCAAATTCAAATCAGGGTTTTTCGAATGTAAAATCAACTTCAAATCCATTTTGAAAGTTTCAAATAAGGTAAGTTTGATTCAATCAAGTCAGGGTTCTTGAATTCGGTTCAGTGAACACCGTACATATGTAGGTATAAGTATATTTTAAGCCCTTTTACACTTTTTTAGCCAAGTTTTAAATTTATAAAACACGATATTTACTAACACTAAACACACATATGGGCAAGTGCACCCATCGTGAGCGTAGTATAGTGTTGGTAAGATACCGAGGTCGTCCAAGGACACAAGAGCTTTTAGTACCGGTTTATCCTCAACGTCTAATCAAATCAAAAAGTTGGAAAAATGTTTTTAAACTAAGAAAAATAAAAACTAACTAAAATGCTGAAAATAAAAATAAAATAAAATAAAAACAGATAGACAAGATAAATCACTTGGTTCCGACTCGTGTATAGTGTAACCTTTGATTATTTCCGCACTTTTGCACTTATTTAAGAGATTATCTTAGTTATTGTAGTAGGCCCCTCTTTTGAAGGTGACGTTACCCTCAACCCAGTAGTTTGAGTCAGCAAGGATACAATCCTAAAGGGTCGGATTATTGAAAGATAATTAATTAAGTTATTAATGCAAATTATGGTAGGCCCCTCTTTTGAAGGTGACGTTACCCTCGGCTAAGTAGTCTGAGTCAGCAAGGATACAGTCCTAAATAGCCGGGTTATAGTATTAATAGTAGTTTAACTTATGAGGGGATCAAAGAGTTTGGACCCCCGCCATCCAATACCGTTAAGTATTGAAGGAGGTCCTACTAAATTTGACCCAGGTCCATTGCAGGATCTCTAAACGCTGAACAACGGCAAGACTCTTACCAAACCGTTCCCTTAACCTCCGACCAGGTAGCCAACATACCTCCATATAGACCGTGGAGATATGAATGGTGAAAATCTTTTATTTTATATAGACAGTAAAATAATGCCAAGACACCACGGACAAACGATAAGGAAGAATCACCTTCAACATAAGAAACTAGTTATTAAAGTCATTAATACAAAACCAATTAAAAAGTGCGAAAAGATTAAAAATAAAAAGTTTACACTAGACACTTTGTCTTCACCAAGTGATGTAAGAGACATAGGCAAACATGGCCTTGATTGTCAAGAACTCTTACGATCAATCTTGGATCCCGAGACGACTCACACACTCTACGATGGACAGTGGATGATGGTGGTGGATGATGGTGTTATGGTGGTGGTGGGTGGTGGGTGAAGTCTGAGAGAGGTGGTGTGCCAAGGGATGGTTTGAGCTTGAGCCAACCACTCTTATTTATAGGCTGAACAGAAGCTCGGGCACGGCCCCGTGTCCACATCCTTCTCTTTCTTCATTAATTGCTCTTGTATTTATTAGTTGACCACGGCCCCGTGTCCGCTGAGCACGACACCGTGTGCAGAAGCATATCTGTACTATGAAGATTTGCCTGGATTCTGCGAATCTTATAGTTGACCACGGCCCCATGCCCGCTGAGCACGGCCCCGTGGTGGGCAATGGAAGCTTCTACCACTTTGTCTTTTCTGCTGACACTTGGGCACGCCCCCGTGCTGGCTGAGCACGGGGCGTGTTCAGTCTTCTGTCTTCTTGTTTTGCTTGGGAAGATGCTGTCGTGGGGTCGGGCATGTCACGTTTGTTCCTTTTCTTGTATTTATGTTAGATTTTGCTGTCTTTTTGCTTCTTTTGTTAATTTGAGCTCATTTAATCCTGAAAATATAAAAGGAAGACAAAAGCACACTTTTTCCAACATTAGTACTAAAAAATGGTTAGTTTTATGCCACAATTGATGTAATTTATATGTTGCATTTTGCACACATCAATGCTTTTGTTTACGGCTTCTACTTGGCCGTTCCCCTGCGGGTGTGCAACCGAGGAGAAGGTGTGTTCTATGTGTAGCTCTTTGAACCATCGCAAAAGGTCTTCTGCAGCAAAATTTGTACCATTATCGGTGATAATTCTCAGGGGTAGCCCGAATCTGCAGATTATCTGTTCCCAAATGAAGCGCCGTACTACGGTAGATGTGGTTGACGCCAAAGCCTTCGCCTCTACCCATTTTGTGAAGTAGTCGACCGCGACTATAATGAATTTCACTGCACCTGGGGCTTCGGGGAAGGGGCCAACCATATCAACACAATTTTTTTTTTCAAAAGTCATACGAAAAACCGAGATAGTTACTAAAACAAAGGGTTAAAAATGAAAAAAGGTTTTGGTGGGTGAAAGGGTGTTTGGTTTGGGTTATGAAATGAAAAGGTTTAGGCTCAAAGGGGCTAACTAGGGGGATTTTGGGTAGGTGGTAAAAAAAAGAAAAATAATGGTGTAGAAATAAAAAAAAGGGTTAGTCCTAATGCCTCCATCATTTACTTACTCGGGTTTAAGTTGGTAAGGACCGGGAATGTATCGTCATGGCAAGTTCTAGAGTCGTAAGAACCAAGCGGCTATTCACACAAGAAACGAAAAATGAGCATTTAATTTAAAGATATGTATTTGTATGCTCAATAAAGGCTCAAAACCCACTTTTGTGGGAATGGGTTTTTATGTGATCAAGCATATATAATTAAATTTTAACTAAGTTTGCCATGCCTTTTCATAATTTTCTTATGTTGGTTTTTTTTATCACGACGCTATCGGTTGTAAATTTGTAAAAATATAACATTTTTAGAACTTGAAATTCCCAAGTTAAACCTAGACAAGTAAAAAAATGAAAATTTTCGAAAAAATTTGGGGTGATTAGCGGTTCCAATAGAGTTTTGTGTAAGGCTTGTATTTAGGACTTGCAAGATTCAGGGCTTTAGCATCCCCCCCCCCCCCCCACACACTTAAATTACACATTGTCCTCAATGTGTCCCAAAAATCAGTTTTTAGGTTGATTGAATGTGTAAAAAGTTGTGAAAAAGCAAAAAATTTGTGTTACTGGGCGCTGAACACGGCCCCGTGGTGTCCGGGCACGGCCCCGTGTTCAAGTGCCAGTAACAAAATTAAATTAAGAGAAACAGAAGCCTGGACACGGGGGCGTGTTGGGTGAGCACGGCCCGTGTCCAGTTTACCCGAACTGGGTATTTCTGCAGATTGTGCAGCACGGGGCCGTGTTGGGCGGACACGACCCGTGCCGAACTTACTGTAAATGAAGAAATTTTGTCGGATGGTCCTGTTTTCCTGCATGGGGTGCTGGTTTAAGTTTCCCTTGCATCCTTTGCCATCTCAAGTGTGTTTTATTCCTGAAAAATAAAACTAACTAGAAAACACAAAAATTAATCTAAACTAAACTAAGGATAGTTCCGCGGAATGCCTCCGTGGTGCGCCACGTTTATAAGGGTCCTTGGCTAGACCCAAAGCCTGGTCATATGTTACCCAAGTGGGATGTCTCGCATCCCATGCTACACCGTCGGAGAGCGTCATCCAAGGTTGAGTTTATGACCTTCATGTAGTTGAACGGGTATTCGTCCTCTACTCTCCTTCCACATTCAAACTTCACTTCCTTGTCCCCAAACTTCAATGTTAGTGTTCCGTCATTCATGTCCACCACTGCTTGGGCGGTGGCTAGAAATGGCATCCCGAGGATGAGAGGGACATCGGTGTCTTCCTCCATGTCTAGGATGACAAAATCGGTCAGGAAAACGAAATTGTCAACTTTGACCAATAGATTTTCAGCGACACCTTGTGGAATTTTGACGGATCTGTCGGCGAGTTGTATGCTCATCTTTGTAGGGCTCGTTGTTCCTAGGCCGAGTCGTTTGAACATCGATGTGGGCATGAGGTTAATGCTAGCCCCAAGATCGGCTAATGCTTTACGAATGGGGGATTCCCCAATCGAGCAAGGAATCGTGAAGCTTCTGGGATCAATTTTCTTTTGCGGGGGTTTGTTGAGTACTAAGGCGGAGCATTCTTCGCCTAAGTTAACTAATTGCAATCCTTCAATTTTCCTTTTGTGAGTGAGGAAGTCCCTCATAAATTTTGCATATTTAGGCATTTGGGTTTGGACCTCAATAAAAGGGATATTAACATGCAATTGTTTTAGTAAATTTTCGAACTTTGCGAATTGCTCATCGGTCTTTTGACGATTTAACCGCCTGGGGTATGGAACCGGAGGAGTCTTGGTGGGCTCTTGATTTGGTGGAGAAACCTTTTCTGGTTGGGGCGCGGGTGAAGTCGTGCTTTGGCCGAGCTGACTTCCTTCAACCGGTGGTAATGGGGCATCCTCGGGACCCACGGTTCGGTTTCTCAATGTGATGAGATGTACTTGCGCCTTTGGGTTGGTTTTGGTATTGCTTGGTAACGCACCTTGTGGTCTCTCGGAGAAATTTTGAGCTATTTGATTTAATTGTTTTTCAATGTTTTGATTGCTAGCTTGTTGATTTCTAAAATTCGATTCCAATTGCTGAAACCGATCCGAGTTTTTCTTTTCGGTTTCGGAGATGAGGCGAGATACAGTATCTTCAAGCCTTTCTCTTCCACCTTGTTGTTGAGAAAAATTTTGTGGTTGTTGAAAGTTAGTTCGTTGGTTTTGTTGGTTACTACTATTGCTGGGATCTCTCCAACCAAGGTTAGGGTGGTTACGCCATCCTTGGTTGTAGGTACCCGTTGGTGGACCCGACGGCCTAGGTCTATTATCAATGTAGTTTACCGTTTCCGTTTGATCATCTACTTCTTTCATACAACTCCAATTTTCATGTGGTCCACCACACCCTTCACAAGCCATAACCGAGGCCGTTTTTGCCATTTCTATTTTTTTTATTTTTGAAGAAAGGGCCTCGATTTGGGCTTGTAAAGAAGTGCTTTCGTCAACCTTATGGGCACCCGGGGCAATAGATTTATTGCCTCGGGGAGTGTGATACTGAAAATTGGTTTGCGCAATTTCCTCAATTTGATTATATATTTCATTTGGGCGACGATTACCTAGAAGTCCCCCCGGAGCTAGAATCAAGTGTTTGTCTTGTGTATGGCAACAACCCATTGTAGAAAGTGGATACTTGTTGCCATACCGCAAGACCGTGATGAGTACACTTTCTTAGTAGCTCCTTGAACCTTTCCCAAGTTTCATATAAGGATTCCCCATCCTCTTGTGAATATGTGTTAATTTCAGTCATTAATTTAGCCGTTTTAGCAGGAGGGAAATACTTATATAGAAACTTTTGGGCTAGTTCATCCCAGGTGTTTACCGAGCCAACTGGGATGGTGCTAAGCCAAGCCTTAGCTTGGTCTTTTAGCGAAAATGGAAACATTCGAAGGCGGATGGCGTCATTTGATGCTCCATTGATCCGAAAGGTATCACATATTTCTAAGAAATTAGTAATATGAAGATGGGGATCCTCGTCCGCAAGCCCATGGAAGGTTGCGGAGTTTTGAAGCATCTGTATCAAATGTGGTCGAAGTTCGAAGTTATTGGCTTCGACATTCGGTGCATTGATAGCGGCGCCGAGATTACCTACGGTGGGCCGTAGGTAATCCATGAGGGTACGTTGGTCCGCCATTGAAAGTGGGTCCCCCGAAACTTTCTCTTGATTTTTAGCTTTAAGTCTTTTTCTGAGAAAGCGTTCGGGTTCTTCTAGAGGTTCTTTTATGTCTCTACTAGAACTGGAGCTCATGCACTACGTAGGAAGTTCAACTGTGGCGCCTGGGTTCCAAATCCTACAATAAAAACAGAAAAGAACGTTGGTCAGAAGGTTCACCACGGCCCCGTGCTCAGTGAACACGGCCCGTGGTCGGAGGTACAGTGATTGTTTTCCGGATCCCTGTTACTGGGAGTTGGACACGGCCCCGTGCTCAGCTCTCTGTAGCTCGAAAAATAAAAACTGCCAGTGATAGTGCTGGGCACGGCCCGTGTCCGACCAGGCACAACCCGTGCTGAGCTCTGCAGAAACTGAAAAACTAAGAAAAATCCTAAAAAAATTGAAAAATAAAAAAACGATTAGGCCGTTGATTCCTAACTTTCTTAAAATCCTTGTGTCCCCGGCAACGGCGCCAAAAACTTGATGTGCGTTAGGTGTATATGTAGGTTTAAGTATATTTTAAGCCCCTTTACACTTTTTTAGCCAAGTTTTAAATTTATAAAACATGATATTTACTAACACTAAACACACATATGGGCAAGTGCACCCATCGTGAGCGTAGTATAGTGTTGGTAAGATACCGAGGTCGTCCAAGGACACAAGAGTTTTTAGTACCGGTTTATCCTCAACGTCTAATCAAATCAAAAAGTTGGAAAAATGTTTTTAAACTAAGAAAAATAAAAACTAACTAAAATGCTGAAAATAAAAATAAAATAAAAACAGATAGACAAGATGAATCACTTGGTTCCGACTCGTGTATAGTGTAACCTTTGATTATTTCCGCACTTTTGCACTTATTTAAGAGATTATCTTAGTTATTGTAGTAGGCCTCTCTTTTGAAGGTGACGTTACCCTCAACCCAGTAGTTTGAGTCAGCAAGGATACAATCCTAAAGGGTCGGATTATTGAAAGATAATTAATTAAGTTATTAATGCAAATTATGGTAGGCCCCTCTTTTGAAGGTGACGTTACCCTCGGCTAAGTAGTCTGAGTCAGCAAGGATACAGTCCTAAGTAGCCGGGTTATAGTATTAATAGTAGTTTAACTTATGAGGGGATCAAAGAGTTTGGACCCCCGCCATCCAATACCGTTAAGTATTGAAGGAGGTCCTACTAAATTTGACCCAGGTCCCTTGCAGGATCTCTAAACGCTGAACAACGGCAAGACTCTTACCAAATCGTTCCCTTAACCTCCGACCAGGTAGCCAGCATACCTCCATATAGACCGTGGAGATATGAATGGTGAAAATCTTTTATTTTTTATAGACAGTAAAATAATGCCAAGACACCACGGACAAACGATAAGGAAGAATCACCTTCAACATAAGAAACTAGTTATTAAAGTCATTAATTCAAAACCAATTAAAAAGTGCGAAAATATTAAAAATAAAAAGTATTACACTAGACACTTTGTCTTCACCAAGTGATGTAAGAGACTTAGGCAAACATGGCCTTGATAAGAACTCTTACGATCAATCTTGGATCCCGAGATGACTTACACACTCTACGATGGACAATGGATGATGGTGGTGGATGATGGTGTTATGGTGGTGGTGGGTGGTGGGTGAAGTGTGAGAGAGGTGGTGTGCCAAGGGATGGTTTGAGCTTGAGCCAAGCACTCCTATTTATAGGCTGAACAGAAGCTCGGGCACGGCCCCGTGTCCACATCCTTCTCTTTCTTCATTAATTGCTCCTGTCTTTATTAGTTAACCACGGCCCCGTGTCCGCTGAGCACGACCCCGTGTGCAAAAGCATATCTATACTATGAAGATTTGCCTGGATTCTGCGAATCTAATAGTTGACCACGGCCCCGTGCCCGCTGAGCACGGCCCCGTGGTGGGCAATGGAAGCTTCTACCACTTTGTTTTTTCTGCTGACACTTGGGCACGCCCCCGTGCTGGCTGAGCACGGGGCGTGTTCAGTCTTCTGTCTTCTTGTTTTGCTTGGGAAGATGCTGTCGTGGGGTCGGGCATGTCACGTTTGTTCCTTTTCTTGTATTTATGTTAGATTTTGCTGTCTTTTTGCTTCTTTTGTTAATTTGAGCTCATTTAATCCTGAAAATACAAAAGGAAGACAAAAGCACACTTTTTCCAACATTAGTACTAAAAAAGGGTTAGTTTTATGCCACAATTGATGTAATTTATATGTTGCATTTTGCACACATCAATGCTTTTGTTTACGACTTCTACTTGACCGTTCCCCTGCTGGTGTGCAACCGAGGAGAAGGTGTGTTCTATGTGTAGCTCTTTGAACCATCGCTGAAGGTCTTCTGCAGCAAAATTCGTACCATTATCGGTGATAATTCTCAGGGGTAGCCCGAATCTGCAGATTATCTGTTCCCAAATGAAGCGCCGTACTACGGTAGATGTGGTTGACGCCAAAGCCTTCGCCTCTACCCATTTTGTGAAGTAGTCGACCGCGACTATAATGAATTTCACTGCACCTGGGGCTTCGGGGAAGGGGCCAACCATATCAACACAATTTTTTTTTTCAAAAGTCATACGAAAAACCGAGCTAGTTACTAAAACAAAGGGATAAAAATGAAAAAAAGGTTTTGGTGGGTGAAAGGGTGTTTGGTTTGGGTTATGAAATGAAAAGGTTTAGGCTCAAAGGAGCTAACTAGGGGGATTTTGGGTAGGTGGTAAAAAAAAGAAAAATAATGATGTAGAAATAAAAAAAGGGTTAGTCCTAATGCCTCCATCATTTACTTAATCGGGTTTAAGTTGGTAAGGACCGGGAATGTATCGCCATGGCAAGTTCTAGAGTCGTAAGAACCAAGCGGCTATTCACACAAGAAACGAAAAATGAGCATTTAATTTAAAGATATGTATTTGTATGCTCAATAAAGGCTCAAAACTCACTTTTGTGGGAATGGGTTTTTATGTGATCAAGTATATATAATTAAATTTTAACTAAGTTTGCCATACCTTTTCATAATTTTCTTATGTTGGTTTTTTTTTATCACGACGCTATCGGTGATCAAGTAGTTCGCGTCTTCGGGATCAACGCATCTGGTAATGTTCGGCCTTGTATTAAATCTTCCTTGCCTCGGCCTTGCTTTCTGGTAGCATCCCAGACTGGAGGTACATGATTATCGGGGTCATCCAAGACGGCGTCCCCAACTGGATGACATTCACTTTCCTCAACGGTACCGATGGGTTGCTGAGGACTTCGATGCGCACATCCTTGGCCAGGTGCTGGAAACTTGTAGATGCGAGTTTACTGAGTGCTTCGGCTGGTTTGTTCTCACTTCGATTGATGTGGTGCACTTTGTAAGAGTTGAAGTTCTGCAGCAATGCTTTCGCTTGGTCTAGATATAAAGCCATTACATCTCCTTTGGCATCGTATTGCCCGTTTATCTGCCCAGCTACTAACATGGAATCTACATGCGCCTCTATGTTTTTGACTCCCATCATTACTGCTAGCCTTAGACCGGCGAGGAAGGCCTCGTATTCGGCTTCATTATTCGTGCTCTTGAAATCTAACCGGATGGCATACGTGAATTCATGTTTGTCTGGACTTGCCAGTCTAAGCCCTGCGTCGTCTTCGTTAGACGTGTCATCTGTATATAGTAGCCATGGTTCTTCCGTATGTTGCCTTTCAGCTCTTTCCATTGCCTTGCACTCCCGGTCCTTGTCGTCGGGCACTTCTGTCATAAAATCGGCCAACACCTGACCCTTGATTGCTGCTCTCGGTCTGAAAACAACATTATGGCCTCCCAGTTCTATCGCCCATTTTGCCAACCTTCCAGAAATCTCTGGCCTTGCGAGGATGTTGCCGATGTTGTAATTTGTTAATACATGAATGACGTGGTTGGCAAAGTACCTGCGCAGCCGCCTTGATGCATGGATTAGTGCTAGCACCAGTTTTTCCATTATGGCATACCGGGTTTCTGGGTCCGTCAGGGTGCGGGACACATAGTAAACCGGTGTTTGGACACCTTGGCGATCGACGAGCAAAACTGCTCCGACTGCTTTGTCAGATGCTGATAGATATAATACCAGAGGTTCTCCTTTTACTGGTGCCGTCAATGTTGGCAGTCTTATGAGGCAATCTTTCATCTCGCGGAATGCAGCCTCAGCTTCCGGAGTCCACTGAAATTGGCTTTTCTTCATGCAGTTACGGAGTGTTTTGATAAACGGGAAAGATTTTGCTGCGTGATTGGCCAGGAAGCGGTTAAGTGCTGCCAACCGTCCTGCCAATTTTTGCATCTCCTTGATAGTTGTTGGTGAAGGCATTCTCTCGATTGCTTGCACCTTTTCGGGGTTTACCTTAAAACCATCTTTCGTGACGATGAAACCCAGGAACTTTCCTTCTTCCATGCCGAAAGAGCATTTTGCTGGGTTTAGCTTGATACTTACTCCGCGCAATGTGTCAAACGTTTTTTGGATGTTCATCAGCATCGTGTTCTCTTCTTTGCTCATGATGACTAAGTCATCCATATACACTTCGATGTATTTGCCGATAGCGTCATGGAACGTTTCATTCATCAGTCTCTGATAGGTCGCGCCCGCGTTCTTTAGACCGAAAGGCATCTTGGTATAGCAGTATAGCCCCGTGGGTGTGCGGAACGCGGTTTTGTCTTCATCTTGCACGGCCATCTGTACCTGGTGGTACCCTTTGTAACAGTCAAGGAAACATTTCCATCGGAATGTTGGAATGTTGCCAGCGAATCAATCTTTTCATCGATATCTGGTAAGGCGTAACAGTCACGTGGGCATGCCTTGTTTAGGTCCTTGTAATCTACGCACATTCTCTAACTGCCATTCTGTTTCTGTACCATTACAGGGCTCGCCACCCAAGTTTGGTATCAGACTTCTCTAATGATGCCGGCATTCAACAGCTCTGTGACTTGTTCCTTCATAGCATCATGCTTTATGTCTCCTAAGTGACGTTTGCCGTGTACCACAGGTTTGGCAGCTTCTGAAACGTTAAGTCTGTGTTCTGCTATATGACGTGGAACACCGGTCATGTCTGCCGGTGTCCAGGCGAACACATCCATGTTTTCAAAGAGCAGCTTTTTTAGTGCCGCGCGCGTAAGATCAGACATTGCGGGGCCTAATGTGATTGGTTGTTCTGGGTATTTACTGTTTAACTCCCATTTTTCGGCCTCTGCGCGTGGTACGGATTTGCTTGCCTTTGCTTGCCTGATTTCGTCTGTTGCCAAGACTTCCTTGCTTGCATAGATCAACGCTACTCCTGTCTCTGTTGCGAATCCCACGGCTGAATGTGGGCCGGAGCAGATCATACTGAAGTCTCCTTGGGATTCTCTTCCCAACAAGATGTCATGCCTTGAATGTGCTGGTAATACCATGAATGTGACCTCCAACGTTCTTGAATTTCTTCCGTCTGAGAGTAGCACTGGGAATGATATCTGTCCTAGAGGAAAAACGGCTTCATTGCAGAAGCCGGTCAGCGGGTAATCTACCGGTTGCAAGCGCGCTTTGTCCTCTTGGTCGAATTGATTAAAACATTGTTCATAGATGATATCCGCAGTGCTCCCTGGGTCTATGAAAATGTAGTCGGTTTGGTAGTGACCAATTACACCGGATATAACAATGGGTCTTCTTTCTCTTGGGCCTCCTCTTACAACCGGAAAAATAACTTGTCGCTCGCGCCACGAGTCATCTTGCGTGCGCTTGTTATAATTTTTTCTTGGCTTTCGTGGACCTCCTTGAACCTTGTGGGTTTCTAATTTCCGGAGTTTTTTGTTATCCGGCCCTTCTTCTCTTCTCTGAATCTGGCGGTAATCACGTTTTCCACCTTTTATCAGATGAGTGAGCTTTCCATCTCTTAAGGCCCTTTCGATCTCCTGCTTGAGGCTGAAGCAGTCGTCGGTTAAGTGGCCTGTGTCTTTATGAAACTCGCAGAAAAGATTTGGGTCTTGACCCCTCTTGTTTCTCATTTGTAGCGGTGGCTTGAACTGGTGGTTCTCAGTTGTCAAGACTTCTGAAGGGGTTTTTGTTAAGGGTGTCCACTGTTTGTCTCTGTTTTCACGTTTCACTTCTTTGTGATGGGCTATCTGATTGATTGTATGGCGCGCGTCCTCTCTTGTTGGGCTTCTTTCTCTGTGACCGGACGCTTTCCATGGCTGGCCTCTGCCCTTCTTGTTATGCCGGTCATTATGGTTGTATCCGCGCTAACGGTGGTCATCACCGGTCAATTGTTTGTCAGTTTGCTCAATGGTTTTTGCTGCCTCGTTGAAGGTTTCCCAATCTTTGGGGCCTCCATCTCTTCCCTTCACTCGCTTGATCAGGTCGTCGCATTTTACTGCTCTCATAAAATGCGCGCGCATCATCTTTTCGCCCACATCGCCAATCTCCAAACATTCTTTATTGTACCTCGTGATGAAATCTTCCACACTTTCATGGTCCTTTCGATATATATTCAGATAGTCTGCCGGATCTCTATTATGCATGCGCTGTTGACAGAAGTGTGCAAGGAACTTGTCTCGAAAATCGACCCATGACTTGATTCTTCCTGCTGGTAGGCTGTCAAACCAAACGCGCGCTGCGCCGACGAAGGTTTGAGCGAAGAGATGGCACCAAGTTGGTAAATTCCATCCGCCTGTTTCTCCAGCACCGTTAAAAACTTGGAGGTGATCATCTGGATCTGTCAAACTGTTGTATTTGCCCACGTTGTGTGGCAGTTTTGTTTTGTCGATAGCGGCTGTGGCAATCTCTTTGATGAATTTTGAATTTTCAGCCATGTCGTCCGGACGATAGCTCAAGGTGTAATCATGCTCTGCCTTTGGGTTATAACCTGCACGCTTGTGAGGTTTGTATGCTTCGTGTTCCAGCGGCAACCTGCTGAACACTGTGCTTTCTTTGTATGTCTCGCTGTTTTCCTCTTTGTAGTTATCAAGCTCGTCGTTTATGTTGCGCGGACCTAAACGACTTTGGATTGGCTTCCTTAGTGGATGGGAATACTGCACATAGTTGCTCTCCGTTTCACCGTAAGTGTCGCGTGTGTCATGCGCACTTGGTTTTCTGATGTTTGGCATAGCTCCCTTTTCTGGACGCAAATTCCATGCATTGGTCTGCTGAGTTGTGTGCATACTCAGAGACCTTTGCGGTGGGGTAACAAATGCGGACTGGTTGGCCTGTGCTTGGAGCAAAGCCTGTTGCGCGCTGAGTTGTGTATAAACGAGGTTTATCGACGCCATCTGTTCGGCATACCATGAAGCCAGAGTTTTTCCATCGGGTAACCCCAAAAGTGCAGAGAAGTTCAGTTGTGTTTGTTCCGATGGAGCTGAGGGGCCAGCTCCATGGCTTGGTGTCTGCACTGGTGGGGGTGTTTGTTGGACTATTCCAGTCGGAGGTTGGAAAGTGGCTCCATTCGTGCTTTGGGTGATGATCCTAGGTGGGGGTTGGAAAGTGGCTCCGGTTGTGGTCTGGCTAACGACCCTGGATGCACTTCCGAAGATACTAGGAAAATCGTTGTTCATCTGCCCTTCTTGGATGATTTCGTTCATTTGGCCCCTTTGGACGTGAGCGGTGTCCGAAACGAGCTCAAAAGAAGAAACTTCTCCGTCCACCTGGTGGGAAGGGTTTGTGTCAGCCATTTGAAGAGTTTTTTGAACGAAAAAGGAGATGAAAGAGGTTTGCAAAAACTGCGGTGGGCGCCAATGATGAAACACTGGTTAACACCTAGGGTGAAACTAGCCGGTTCGTTTCTTTTGTGGGGATCAATCTCCTTTGTTGCTCGCCAAATGACAGATCCTGCAAAACAGCAACACCGTTAGCTCGTTAAGAGGGGAATATGGGGGTTTCCCTCTTAAACGGGCTCCGGCGTGAGAATAAGTTCTGTTCTGAGGAGATAAAATAGTGTGTGTTAAGAGTGAGAGAGTGGAGGATCGAATGAATCAACCTGGATGATGGAGGGTCCTATTTACAGCCGGAGGGTGAGAGAGGGAGGAGCGACCTTGCCAGCTGTTGTGGGGCGCCAGCTGTCCGACCAAGGGGAATATCCTCTTGGTCTCCTCTGCTGTGGTCAGGATAGTGGTACACGTGGCGCGCCCATATTTGTCCATGCTGGAAACATCGTACCGCTGTTGTCGGTCTGCTCCTTGATTTGCTGCAGGTCTACCTGTCGCACGATGGGTGGTGACACGTATTGTCCTTTATGTCGGAAGGAGCATCTTTGGTGCCACCTTGACGTATTCCAGAAGCTTCTGGATTCGCTTGCTTATGTAGATGCCATGTAGGATTAGAAAGTGGTGTGGTCATGGGCAAGGAATTGGGACCATACCTTTTCAACATCTTAAAATCAAATAACAAATTGATAACAATATTAGATTATACAAATCTCATATAAATACGCAACACTTTGGTGGTTGGGTTATTTTCTCATTGAGTAGCCTTATATAATCTTATAACGTACAATCCGAACAAGCAAGGTACCTTCCCTCCATGTCTCAAGAATTTACCCGAGCCGGCAACTAGATCAGAATTTGATCGAGCTTTTTATGAGATAATTAGTGAATGAGTTGCGAGCTAAGAGTTATTTCCCCACCCAGTGGTGGACTTATGTATCAACATCGAGTTCCTAGGAACCCAATGTATAAGACAAATTGAAAAGTAACCCATAAATAAAATATTGGAGGAACCCATAACACAAGTGCTCTAGTGTTGCACTGGTTAATTGTGTACCCCTTTACCTTGACATCCTGAGTTCAAATCCTGCATTAGTCATTTTCAAGTGTTTTTTTTTCCGGTTTTTCCTTTTTTCCGATTATTAGTTGGGGTGGAGCTCAATAGAGGCGATGGTAGTACTATTAATTGCCATTAACTTGATGTTCATGTGATATGCATTGAATGGCGTGTGCTTTTTAATTCAAATAAATTTTTGGCAAACTCTATTTGAATCTTGATAATTGTTTACTGTAATTCTATGTATGGGGCTTTTGCATAATTAATGTATGTTTAAATGCTAATATCATAACTTGACGTTCATGTGAAAGTTTTAAACTATCATACGAAAAAAGTGACTTTAGTGATAAAGCCTGACCTGACTCGACCAGACCCGACCCGGACGGAAATTATAATGTCAAGTTGATGGAAATTAGAGCACCTAAAAAGTGAACGCAGTGAAAAAAAATCATGGATCCACCACTGTCCCCACCCTATTCAAAACAAGAAATAATAATACTATCAATAAGTTTAAAACAACATGATGATAAAGTTTTGTTTATTTAAACATATGCAGAATTCCATGTTTTTTCTATCAAAATATACAATCATAGTATAATGGACAATGGAGAAATAATGATATTAACTTAATGGCATTATGAAACTAATTACAAGTACAAAATTATATTTTAAGATTAGACTCTATCCTTATACATTATGCGACAACGATGTGCGATGTTGTATCCTTATCTATCATGTCCAGGTTGTTTGGTATCTAGGAAAAGTTTCGTGTTTGGTGAAAATCGTAATCATATGAATTGTATTATTCTTATTTTGAGGTTGAAAATTAACGTTTCAGTAAAATGTTACGTCAAGTATTATTTGTCAATCAATTTAATGAGCTATTGATATTTTCAGTTTCTTTCCTGTTATTATATAGTAACTATTTTTTTGTTCATTATTTGAAGCTATGTTTGATATTGTATTTTAGAAACTGACTAGTGGTTCGGTTGATGACACAATGATACTCTAATTGTTCATTAGTGATCCATATTTGTCGTTTAAAAAAGAAACCGTTTGTCTAATATATTTGTTGTTAACGATCCATATTTGCCGTTAAAAAAGTCAAATCATGTGAAACTAATGGGCTGTTTGGTAGCCTCTTAATCCATTCAGAGGCTGTTTCTTAATGAAATCATTTGTGGCCCTTATGTCTGAATAAATAAGAGGTAACCTTATGTCTGACTGGATAAGAGGTAACATCTGAATGGTAAACCATCACATGTCACATTCTTCTACATTATCTTTGTTAAACTCTTAAATGATTTCATTAAGAGGTAGCCTCTTAATGTCATTCAGATGCTACCAAACAGCCCCTAATTAAAAGTTACATAAATATTTATTAGATAATTTTAATACGAATCTAAGATACAACTAATATATCAACTTTTACATCCAACTTATAATAAAAGACTCCAAATAATGTCACATGACATTCTCTCCTTTAACCTCATAAATTTTATTTATATTTGTTTAATAAAATTTGCCGTTAACGATCCATATTTGCCGTTAAAAAAAGTCAAATCATGTGAAACTAATTAAAAGTTACATAAATATTTATTAGATAATTTTAATACGAATCTAAGATACAACTAATATATCAACTTTTACATCCAACTTATAATAAAAGACTCCAAATAATGTCACATGGCATTCTCTCCTTCAACCTCATAAATTTTATTTATATTTGTTTAATAAATTTCTTTTAATATTAATATTAATTAATAACCAATATATAGATATCACTTATTTTTATCCTTATTTTTATCTAAAATTAATAAATAACTTCAATTTTGCAATTTAGACCCTTTGTTTTTTTTTTTACTTTTAACCCAAAGTTTTTCATCTTTTGCAAGATATCACTTATTTTTATCCTTATCTTCATCTAAAATTAATACTAAATAACTTCAATTTTGCAATTTAGACCCTTTGTTTTTTTTTTTTACTTTTAACCCAAAGTTTTTCATCTTTTGCAATTTAATCCCAACTCTTTTTTATTTTCAATTTTGGTCCACCATACTTTTCATCTTTCCCAAGTTTTTGGTTTTGTTCTAAATTTTGTGAGTTAACGAATCGCAACGTGTGTGTGGGGTTCAACATTTTTTCGTATATTTTTTCCCGTTTGACTGACACGTAACATTACATCTATTTTTCTGCGTTTGACAAGTTGTATTTTTTCCCGTTTGACTGACCCGTCGCGTTACATCTATTTTTCTGCGTTTGACAAGTTCATCCAACACACGGGTCCTGGATGGACTTAGTTATTTTTTCTATGTTTTACGTTTCGGTTTAATTTCTCAGCAACAAGCGTGCGTGATTCAAAGATTTTACGTCTGCTTTATGCTCGGCGCTATTTTTTTCCCGTTTTTATTTATTTTGCTTATACGAGCTTTCCCAGTGTTAGTGGTCGTTAACAATGATATAGTTTTATAACAATCGCTGCAACGCAGAGGCTTAACATATCAACTTTAAATCATCTATAACTAATTTGCATATACACGTCTTAACATATCAACTTTAAGGGGCTGTTTGGTAGCCTCTGAATGGTCATTAAGAGGCTACCTCTTAATGGAACCATTAAGAATTTTACCAATGAGAAGGTAGAAGAATGTGACATGTAATGATTTACCATTCAGAGGTTACCTCTTAACCATTCAGACTTGAGGTTACCTCTTATTCATTCAGAGGTTTTAAACCATTAAGAGGTAGCATCTGAATGGTCATTAAGAGGCTACCAAACAGCCCCTAAATCATCTATAACTAATTTGCATATACACGTTATGCATTATGTATTAATAAAGACAAACCTTATGATGACACCCATGTCTATTTATAATTTTAAGAAATTTAAAAAGTTCAATAGCTTTATATTAATGTAAATTAATAAAGAATTACATAATTAAAAAAGAGGGTAAATTACTTTTTGAATCCCTATATTTTAGAGGGAAATTGGATTTAAATAATCCGAACTTTCACCTGTTGGCTAATAACACTCCGAACTTTCAGTTTGGCCAGCAGCACTCTCAACTTTCATCCTATTTTCCCAAAACACTCCCAAACTAACATATCACTAACCAAGTTAGTTTTTAAGTTTTA
This sequence comes from Helianthus tuberosus, assembly GCA_030545235.1. NCBI lineage: Eukaryota > Viridiplantae > Streptophyta > Magnoliopsida > Asterales > Asteraceae > Helianthus > Helianthus tuberosus. The sequence continues at coordinate 186,836,759 of CM060403.1, read as the reverse complement.
TTTATTACACAAACAGTCCCTGTAGTTATAATTTACTAGTTTTAAGTTTTATTTATTACACAAACAGTCCATGTAGTTATAAAAAAATCATAAAAATAAAAAAAAAATCTAAAAATTCAAAAAAAATCATAAAAATTCAAAAAAAATCAAAAAAATTCTAAAAAAATAAAAAAAAAATCTAAAAAAATAAAAAAAAATTATAAAAAATCATAAAAATTCTAAAAAATATCAAAAAAATTCTAAAAAAATCATAAAAAACCGTTTCGACCCGTACCGTTTCGACGCGAACTGTTTCGACGCGTACCGTTTCGACCCGGACCGTTTCGACCCGTACCGTTTCCACCCGGACCGTTTCGAACCATACCGTTTCGACCCGGACCGTTTCGACCCGTACCGTTTTCGACCCGTACCGTTTCGACGCGAACCGTTTCGACGCGAACCGTTTCGACGCGTACCGTTTCGACGCGTACCGTTTTCGACCCGTACCGTTTCAACGGTACGCGTCGAAACGGTCCGGGTCGAAACGGTACGGTTCGAAACGGTCCGGGTCGAAACGGTACGGGTCGAAACGGTCCGGGTCGAAACGGTACGCGTCGAAACAGTTCGCGTCGAAACGGTACGGGTCGAAACGGTTTTTTATGATTTTTTTAGAATTTTTTTGATATTTTTTAGAATTTTTTTTTATTTTTTTAGAATTTTTTTGATTTTTTTTGAATTTTTATGATTTTTTTGAATTTTTAGATTTTTTTTTTTATTTTTATGATTTTTTTTATAACTACAGGGACTGTTTGTGTAATAAATAAAACTTAAAAACTAACTTGGTTAGTGATATGTTAGTTTGGGAGTGTTTAGGGAAAATAGGATGAAAGTTGAGAGTGCTGCTGGCCAAACTGAAAGTTCGGAGTGTTATTGGCCAACAGGTGAAAGTTCGGATTATTTAAATCCAATTTCCCTATTTTAGAAGTTTTAACAACTTGAGTCCAAAATCAAAATATGTAACGTCCTGAGTCACTATAGCCAATTTTCTTAACCATTTGAGTCCAAATTTCTAACACAGTTAGAATTATGTTGTTAAGTTTTTGTTAAATGACCAAATTACCCCTATAATTAAAAAATAAAAAACCAATTTATTTTGATCTCTATCTCTCTCTCTCTCTTATACACATCTCTCCTTATATCTCTCTCAAACCATCATATCTCCATCAATGGCCACACTGCACAAATTCAAAATGTTAGCTACATAATGCGCCGTCGCCGGAAGTCCCACTCATAGCCCCTCCACCAACCCCGTTCTCAACCTCCGCCGCCGGAAAAAGACGAGTTCGTACATCAGAGAGGAAGCGATGCTCTAATGATATTCATGGTAAGACGATGCTCTAATTTATGTCGTGGCAGCAGTGGAATAACTCTATTAGTCAACGTAATGGCGTACATAAGACGTTAAGGTTTTTGCAACCTCTGTAGAAGAATTTGCTAACCCTAAACCTAATTTGAGGCGTCACGGTTCTCTGACTACTCTAGAAGACGGTGCCGTCGCGTCGGAAACACCGTCCACGGAATGTTAAGTCAAATCCACTTCGATCTTCTCAATCATGTTGTGCTTCACATCTGTTTGATTATTGTAATTGTATTTGTGTATATATGTTTGATTATTATGGTTGTGATATGGTGTTAGGATTACTGTTGATTACATTTTGAAGGCATAGGCCTTTTTGTATTGGATTTGATAATGTTAAGTTTAGTGTTTAGATGTTTTATCTACTGGACAACTTGGGGATGATGGCAGTGCAGTGGTGGGGATGGTGGTTGAAGCCGTCAGGGATGGTGGTTGTTGGGGGTTTTGAGAGGATGGTGGTGTTGGTGGTTGTTTCGAGGTGGCGGCAGTTGGATGGTGGTGTTGGGGTTTCAGTGGGATGATGCGGTGGTGGAGGTGGTGGTGGTGTGGTGGTGGAGGGTGGTGGTAGGATGTCTAAAGAGAGGGTGTATGCAGTTTGTGAAATTGATTTTATATAATATTAAAATTATTATGCATCAAAGACTTGTTCATTATATTCTTGTGCATATAAAAGTTGTACTTTGTGTCTAAATGACTAAATTGCCCTCGTAGTTAACAGATTTGGTGGATGGAGTTAGAAATTTGGACTCAAATGGTTAAGAAAAATGGCTATAATGACTCAGGACGTTAAACATTTTGTTTTTGGACTTAAGTGGTTAAAACCCCTAAAACACAGTGACTTATAAAGTAATTTACCCTAAAAAAGATTCACTAGGTATCTTCTAAACGACCCAAATTTGAATAGCAAGTATGTGTTATGGCCGATTTTAGAGAATAACCGGAGAAAAGGAAGTTGTCATTATGGTCGTTCCTTACGTACAATAATAACAATGAACTAACTATTGATTATATTATAGTAACTTTACATATGGTTGCAAGTAAGTTTTGTATAAACCCCTAGCAATATTTGTTAATGGACGAAAACACCTAATGTTTACAACCATACCTTTTTTTTTTAGGCAAATTGAAAATAAATAATCCCATCTTTTTAAGTTTGGTCGATAATAATCCCAAGTCAGTTATTAGCCGATAATAATCCGAACAGGTCAATTTTTTTTATTGTAAAATAGTCCCCCGTTAAAATAGCTTAACGGAGTTAAGTTTTTTTTTTTCCAAATTATAAACCAATGTTTTAGGGCTTTTGATCAGAACTGGGATACGAGTCGATTGATGTAAAACTTACCTCGAAATTGTGCTCGAAATGGCTTGATTTTTGTTAATTGAAATTTAAACACCCGAATTGAAGCTCCATTTTCGTGGGTTGAGGGTTGTATTTTGAGGTAAGTTTTACATCAATCGACTCGTATCATCGTTCTGATCAAAAGCCTTAAAACATCGGTTTGTAATTCGGAAAAAACTTAACTCCGTTAAGCTATTTTAACGGCAGATTATTTTACAAAAAAAATTAACCAGTTCGGATTATATTCGGCTAATAACTGACTTGGGATTATTATCGGCTAAATTGAGAAAGTTGGGATTATTTATTTCCAATTTGCCTTTTGTTTAGGATATTTGAAATTTTTATAGTTTTGCAATCTTATTTTAAAAGGTATATGTAATTTAATATACATGTTTAGAAATTAGACTTCAAATAACTATATATAAAATCTATATAGTGGTTACTAATACATTTGAATATTAAATTATTATATATCTATTGTGTTACATGAATCGAATATAATACTTAAATTACATATTTAGTCGTTTACGTTTAATCACTTACATTATTACATATGTAAAAAATTTAAGGATACAAATATAATCATAACTAAAAAAAAATGCTATTTATAAAGTTCATTTACATTCAAATAGACACAAATAAAATAACACATCGGTTTATTGACTTTATAAATATTAAGAAAGGTAAACTAAAGATATTATATTTGAATTAGAATTTACTTATGATTCATCTAATAAACTCGAGGTGATAAAAATAAAGTAGTGGAACAAGTCAATTGCATGTCACTAAACATCTTCCTTTAATTTTGTTAGTCTTTTTCATAATAAAAGAAAACAGGTTTTTTTTTTATTAAAAGTAGTGGATTATGTTACAATTAAAGAAATGCTGGAAAAACATCTTCAAATTTAAAAAATACACATGAATATAAGTAATATGAGCATATATCTTTAAAGATGTATGTTATAACATGAGACAATAATTTTAGTCAGCTATCTAAAGACATTATTTACAACTATTCTAATATTATTAGTTTAGCCTAATACAGATGCTAAACACTTGTTTAATTTCATTATATGTCATAAACGAAATTTGGGAAGTTTTTGCATAAGTATAATAAAATAATGGGTTCTTGGATTTTATCACCCCCAACTATTGGCTATTGGCCGCTGTCACACTCAACTATTACTTTGATGTCCGTCAACCACAACTTAACACTTAGTGTGTTCTGTCACAACGTCGTTAACTAATCACTAATTTTTGATTTTGTTACTATACTTTTGCGGTATCCTGAGATCCCTAAAACCTTCCTAAGATCCATATGACACCCCCAAATGTATGGTACCAAGATCAAAAGTTAGTGATCAGTTAACGATGTGGTGACAGAACACACTAAGTGTTAAGTTGGGGGGTGAGAGGTGTCAAAGTAATAGTTGAGGGTGGCAGCGACAAATAGTCAATAGTTATGGGTGATAAAATCCAATAACCCTAAAATAATTAATAATATTAATATCAATGACAATGATAATTGTAGTTAAAAACTACATGTGGTGTTAAAGAAAAGTAAATTGCTTTGTGATGACATTTATTGGCATGATTGAAAAAATGTGAGAACGAAGAGGTCTTATCATGCAAATATGAGCAAGTTACACGTCAATGCATTGTTTGCTTATATAATATGTTAAGTAGAAAGGGAGATGCTCCTATCAACTTATCGCGTTGTGCACTTCCCATCTCACTCACGCACTTATGCACTCATTCTCCATTTGTCGTAAAAGAAATATAGAATCCATTTTTTATTTTGTTTAACAATTAAAAGCTTTTTCCACTAGATACTATACTAAACCGCCTAATGGTATCTTAGAGGTGAGATAAGGCTTTACGGCAATAGGTTCTGGATTCAATTACCACAAGAGGGTTTTTCCCATATTTATTGGGTTTCCTCCGGAATTGGTCTATAGGCATATTATGCCAAGTGGAGATGGATATGATCGGGTGGTTCCACTGGTGACACGATGATTCTCCAGTGGTCCGTTAGTGATTCAAATTTGTCATTCAAACAAAAGATACTATACTAAACACCTCCCAAAGATGAAAACCTTATCTCCTCACGGTGGTCCGTGAGTGATTTAAATTTGTCATTAAAAAAACAGATAGTGTACTAAACACCTCCCAAAGATGAAAACGTTATCTCCTCACAAGAGTAAGTTCCTATTGACCACTAGATTGAAGCCTCTGCAATAGAATCAAAAATTTTAATTTGTCTTCAAAACTAAGATACTTCTTGAAAAAATTTTAGTAAAGAGATAATTTCTTGAAAATTTTTTAGTAAAGAGATAATTTTGATCTAGAGGATTATTCGTAGAGTTTAAATAAGTTAAAGACCATTCAAGTGGATTCAAGGTAAATATAGTTTGGTTCATTTATTCAAACTAGGTTTAAAGAAGTTCGCCGCTTTGCGGCGAATTTCTTTTGTTATTTAGTCTGTGTTTACATGTGTTTTGAAATCACTACGAGCGTGTTGCGAACGGAACTGCTGACAAGAATAAAAAGAATATGTAGAAAAAAACACTAAAAGATAACCGAAAGAAAATCAACCAAAAAAATGTTGTATGATAACGATGTTGTTCGTATGAAACCCGTGGTCAGAGATGAGCAAATTGTTCTGAGCACCGGTACCAAATTCGGTACTGACTTTTGGCATTCCTGGTACCGGTTCACTACCGGTTTTTACCTTCATATACCGGTACCGTAACCGGTATTTTCGGTATCAGTACCGATTCTGTATCGGTTGGCACCGAGCTCATCCCTACCCCTGAAACTAAAAAAAAAAATTTAAAGTTGAAGAAAATCAACAAAAAAAAGTTGTACGATACCGTTGTTCGTACGGTAACAGTGATCAGGGATGAGCAAATGGTACCAGGTAGCAGCATTGAATTTTCCGAATCAAAAGATTTCCAATATCAATTCGGCACCAACTTTTGACGTTTTCTGTATTAGTGCAGGATTTTACCTTCATGTACTGATTTCGAACAGGACCATCCCGGTATTTTCGATACCAATATTGGTTCGATGCCGGTTGACACCAAGCTTATCCCAACCCCTGATATGGAAAAAAAGATTAAAGTTAAAAAAACAAAGAAAATTATTATTATAATATTAAAATAATAAAAACATTAAAAAAACTATATACTATTATAATATTAAAATCACTATTCATTTCATTTCCTTTATTAATATATAGTAAAGTAATAATATATAGTAATAGTGAAAATTATTTGTTTATTAGATAAGTTTATTTAGTTAGGTTTTTTTTTTCAAAAGCAAGATACCTTTTGAATTTTTTTACTTTTTTTTTTTTTGGAAGGTGATTTTTTATGTACTGGACCAGTGGTCACCGGGTTCATGTCGAAGACATTCCCCCGTCAGCCCCGCACTTACGGACGCGATGTTCGATCGGGCCCCGGCCGCCGCGCAAGTTGACTTCCGCCCGAAAACCATACTGCCCCCACACGAGAGACTCGCTGGGGTAACAGCTGGGTAAAACCGGGTTGCCTTCAAGACCGCACCATGCCTCGGTAGGATACGATTCATCATTGGGACAACCCACCCCACAAGCCGTAGATGTCGGGATTCGAACCGGGGTGGCCATTGGCAAACCCCCGGCCGAAAACCAACTGAGCTAGGAGGCGGGTCCTTGAATTTTTTACTTGAAGAGATAATTTTGATTTGAAGGGTTATTCATAGAGTTTAAATGAGTTAAAGAGCATTCAAGTATTATTCAAGATAAATATAGTTTAATTATTATTTTTATTAGATATTTTTATTTAGTTGGTTTATTTATTATTAAAATAGCGTTTGAGTTGGATTAAGATCAGAATGAGTCTCGTACAAATAGATGTATAGGTTTATTATAATTTGGTGTGCATTTGGTTTATAATAAAAAGAGTCGTTTTGTTCAATCTCGTGTTCTATGTGTTCAATTAAGGGCTTGATTTTTTCAACAATTGGTATCAGAGCATGGCGATTTTGAAAGTCGTTTTTCGAGAAGGGTTCCCCTCCCCTCGCGGGGCTCCAACGACGACGGCAGACGAGACTTGGCGTGCAAGGCTGGGAAGAACTCGATTAGGGTTTGTGATCGGAACAAAGAACAAGTGATGACTGGTTGTTATCCCGATCAAGAATCACCAGAATCTTGTTGCGCAGGTTGTTTTGATCAAGCAATAATGCGTCGACTGATTTTTTTATTGAAGCAATTTGAAAGAGCTAATTAATTCATACGAGGTTTTTTAGTCTTGGTAACGGACTTCTGACAGCATTTCAACTGAGTGTTGGTGCGAAGTTTTGAGGATTTGGATACATATAGTGACTAACAAATTTGTGCTAGTGGGCGCTAAAATGGCTAAAGCCGCTAATTAAGGCCAGGGGGTGTGGCTTCGCCCCCCCCCCCCCCCCCCCCCCATCAACTTTAGCGCCCTATGGCGCCTTACACCACCCCGCCTCCATTAAGGGGACGCTATCCTTGGCTTCCGCCAAAGGAATAGCGGGCGCGAGAGGAAGAAATCAATGGGCCCCACCTTCATCAACCAATCAACTTTTTTTTATTTATCTTTTTTTAATATAGTTAAAAGGGGCTTTATAAGGGGTGTTATTCCACACCGTATAAGTTAGCGACAAAGCCCCCTGCTTATGCGTCGCCTACGTGACGTAATAAAGCCCTTTGAGCTTTAAACCACACCCTCTAGCCTAAGAATGAGTTAAATGGAGATACTGGAATAGAATGATTTGATCGAATGCAATTCATTGGTTAGTACTGTTTTTTATTTTTTTGAATGGTGAACTTCATGTATAAGGTTAACACACTCTCTAAATCGGAGAGTCTCGTATTGCCCCACATTGACCAGACTATGTTGTCTTAACCGGGCCCACGCTGGCTTCAAAGTTTGGATTTTTTGGGCGTTCCCCCGGGAAACTATACCGTCGGCTGCCACTTAACAGTCGTTGTGCCACCACAAGAGCATAACTCTTTGGCGTAACACACGGTGGGACGAAAACCCAGTTGGGCTCGGGAATCAAACTGACAACCTCACACAAGGCCTAGTTCAAATCCTTCATTGCTTATATCCACCCCAATATGGCACAAGTGAGAATTGAACTTGAGTCTCCATTTGAAAACCAAGTCTCCTACCACTGGTACTGTTTTTAATTTATAATCTTAAAATTAATAGTGAGTTGCAATCCAAATTCAATATTGGAGATATAAATTCGTGATATTAGTGGATTGGTGGATTTAAAGGTTTTTCAATAAATATTAAGCATAGTAGTGATTGGTGGATTTATGCACAAATTATTGCAAAAGGAACAAAGTTGTTTGTTTTGTTTTGGGAGATTCAAGACCACAACAATAGGAATTTTGTTGGTAGAGACGATTGATCGTCAGAAGGGTTCAATTGAGGTTGGGTTTCGAAAGCTTCTTAGTCGTGTAAAAAAGAATGGTGAGTGTTCTTTTTCTATGGCAGGTAAAAAACCAATGCATTTTTATGCAGCAGAAACAAGAACAACACGGGTTGACGGGGGTTCATTTAACAACAAAAATGACAGAATAGCTGTGGATTGTTGTGTTGGCGGTTGATGACAATGGGTGCATATCGATCAAGAAGTTTTTCGTGTAAAAATCCAATTAAGGTTACTTTCTTTTCTGCTGTTCACAAGAGGAAAGTGTTGACAGTTTGGTGATTCGGATCAGTGAGTGTTACGGGGAGTATTGTTGGGAAGGCGGTAGGGACCAGTGATCACTTAGGTTTGGTTCTGCGATGATGAATTTCATCGCATTAGCAACTTTCAATCTAGAGGTACCTGATTGGATTTGCCGGTACACGGATGGAGGGAGATTCGTCAAAGCGGGGTGCTTTAGATCTTGTCGTGTTATGCAAGGAAAGAAGAAAACGATAGAAGCGGCGAGCTTGTTTTTTTTATCCGTGGTCAAGAACGGTGTAGTCCCAGGATGCGGGAAGAGGGATGTCAAACTTGGTCAAGGAGTTGAGGTTGCCGATAATGGTGCGGATGTGAAGCGGGTCCTGGTCAAAATTAAGGGGGTGAATGAATAGATAATTCTAATTTGGAGGATTATCTAGATAGTTTAAATGGGTTAAAGATAATTCAAATGGATTAATGATAAATATAGTTTTATTTATTAATTTTGCATAGTTTGAATTATTTATTTATTAGATAGGTTTATTTTATTATGAAAACTAGTTTATTTCCCATGTGACACACGGGTGTAACAACTAAAAATTGTAATCACTTTAAAGCTGTAAGTAACTGAGATTGCATATAAATTAAAATAACCGATATATATATAGTTTTCGGATCCTATAAAAATGACATTTTTCGTGAGAAGTGTGAGAAGACATAAGAATTGACATGTAGGCATCATGTTTTGAACCTCAGCATAATGTTTTGGGTTGTTTTAGCGATAAAAACACAAAACATAACAATCTAAGACACAATACAATGAATTATAGGCTTAAAACTTAAAACACCATGCCAAGAACGTTAAGTAGTGTGTTTTAAGTGTTAAGCAGTGTGTTTTAGTTGTATTTTTAATTTCACGCCCATAATATGTTGCATTGTGTTTTAAATTGTTATGTTTGATGTATTTATTGGCAAAACAACCCAAAACATCATGCCTAATTCGAAAACAATCGTTTCAAAATCAGACAAAATTACACATATCGAAGCCGATTTTTTTTCATATTTCTTCAACAGCCGACTAAATTTTAATGTTAGAAACACTAATCAACGATCAAATTGAACGAATTGAATGATTCGTTTCAAAATCACGCGAAAAAAGTGAGAAATTGTATGAAACTGAACCGGCTTACTTTAGAGAAGTTGACGAACAAGTTGATTGAGTGTTTGAATTAGTGATTGATGAAGAACGTCACACTATGATGTAGTGATTCTAAAGAAAGAAACTAAAGGAAAAGTTGATATGTGGTTTTGAGAATTGATTGAAGATGAGTTGGCGTAATAATAACTAAGATATTCTTCCCTCTTATTTTTCTACTTTGCCACGTATAAGATCAAGATGCATTCTTAAACTTTATATAAGGGCACCCAGGGCGCCGCGTTGTGGCCAAAAGACCACGCGTGAACTAGCGTGATACACCGCCGCCACCCGATTCCAAAACGCGTGAAACTCATCACTAGTGCTGGCCATGACGCGTGAAGTTTGAAATATTACCGTTGTATGTTACCAATTTTGTACCGTTGAACAAGATTTTTTTATAAAAAAATTACCATCTGAACTATATATATATATACACTCTACATTCTTTCAACCCACAAAAAAAATCTTTCAACCCACAAAAAAAATACAATCTTTCAACCCACAAAAATACATCTCTACACTCTACATTCTAAACCGAAAAATGGAAGGTTCAAGCAAACGCGGTTCGGGTTCGAAGAAAAAACCCATACGACCAAAGGTTCGAGCTAATATTGGCGAGCCGGCGAAATTTCGCTTGCAAGACAAAGCCGACCCAATCCCACCATATCAAACCCAATCGTTTCCCAACCAAAACTTTCAAACCCAATCGTTTTAAAACCAACCGTTTCAAGACCAATCATATCAAAACCAACCTTTTATTCCACCATTTCAAACTCAACAATTTCAAAACCAACCGTTTCAAACCCAACCGCTTAATCAAATGTCACTCGACCCACTAGAAGATAACAATCTCATCCACCAATTTGCCCGTGCATATCGCGAACCACAACAACAACTTGATAACGATGACGATAGTGAACCGGTTCAAGAAGAAGAAGAAGACGATGAAAAAGTTAAAATCGTCCCAACATCCGATCGGAGAGCTTGGACGAGCGAGGAAGTGGTCACCTTGGTCAAGGCATACTTGCACACCTCCGAAAACAAAAAAACATTCAAATGAACAAAGAAGAGACTTGTTTTGGGGACGAGTTATAACACATTTTTTCAAACTTCCCGGTTCGACCGAGCGATATTTGAACCGAAAAATGAGTTATGGATCAAATGACTTAAAGTGGGGATATTTGAACCGAAAAATGAGTAAATTTAGCGCTTGCTTCATTCAATTGGTAACTTTTTTTTTAAAGTTACTACTATATTTTGTTATTTTTTCATCTTGTTTTATAAAATAGTGTTTTTTATATTTTTTGTAGACCCGAAATCCATAAAGCAAAACGAGCGAAGTGACTATCATAAAAAAGCCCTAGAAGAGTATTGCAAGACATACAAGCACAAATCTTTTCCACACTTGGCGTCATGGGAGGTTGCGAGACGTCACTCGAAGTGGGTACCAGTTGCGTTGGTCGACATGGATGGGCCGACACCTCCAAAGAAAAGAGGAGGTTCCAAAAGATCAAAAACTTTCTAGCCCGGAAACTACACTACTTCCGAGTCCAGCAACATGCCCAAAATGAATCTGAACGGCGAACCCGAACAAGATGATACACCCACAAGGCCACATCGCAAGAAAAGTGGTGATTCGTCAAGTAGAGGAAAGGAAGCAGTGGCGGAGTCCATCACCGAATTCAAAGTGGCTAAATTGGTGGAAATGGCCGAATCCAAAGAAAGAAAAGAAAAACTTGCGGCTTCAAAACTTAAATGTGACGAGACATATATTAAATACTTGACCGAAAATGAAATAAATAGTGATTTAAACGTCTTGTTACAACCGCACAACACTATTGACGTGTGACAACCCGTAATTTACGGCTCCTAATTACGTAATTTACAAGTAATTAACGCAACAAATAATGGTGTTTACAGCACGAATTAACTTAATTAGGCCTTTGGAGTGCCTCGGAACGTTTATCCGACTTTACAGTACGCGTGTGAAGATTCGCGTGGAACCTGCGGAACATCAAACGACAACGAACTGATACCGTGCAAAATACTGACAACGCCGTCAAATATTAAATTTTTACGATATGTTTTAGCTTCGTAATTAAAATTTTAGTGACTACAGTCGGAACCGGATCGAAAAACGGATTAAGGATGGCAACGATATAATTTTTCACGATTATTACCGTTATCAACGCGCGAACGCGACTACAACGACTACCGACCGTATTTTTGTATAACGGGGTTCGGTTTTTGTCAACAGGTCTCGTAGGAATTACGGGCCGCTTAAACACGAGGATTGAGCTTGAGGGCCCTGGGCCCAAGCCCAAAAGCCACAAGCCTAAACCTGCACATAATACAAGATCTTGGCGAATCTTAACAAATCTTTGTAAGATCTCTAAAAATCTTAGTAAATATGTACAAAATCTTATTAAGATCCTACAAATCTAAACAAGATTCTCGATATCTCTACAATCTCTTCATGGGATCTTGATTCAAAGAATAAAGTATCTAACCTAAGTGCAATTTGATTACTCAAAGGAAAATAAAAACTCTTCACTCTATAAATAAAGACTATCACCTAAACCCTTTCACACTCACAACAATACTCATACAAAAAGAACCCTGCCTCTCTCTCTCGAATATAATTGCAGACAACAACTATCTTAAGCCAAACACCCTATCACACTTTCTGAGCTCCCTCTCCCACTTCCGTTTGTAGCAGCACATCCTCACCAACCTCTTGCTTCACCCCACACCCTCCTCTTCGGCAGATGAAACGACAACCACCACCATCGGTGGTGGTGAGTGACGGCCGGCGATGGCTTACGACGGCGATGAGCTCAGAGAAACGGAGAGAGAACAGGATCGAGAAGTAAGAGAGAGAGAGGAGCCAGAGAGAGAGAGAGGCGGCGAGGAGGGAGAAAGGACCGATGGTGGTGGTGAACGGCGGTAGGTGTCTCGGACCGCCGGTCGGTCCACTTTTTCCGGTGGTCGGTACCTTTACCCAGCGGTCCTTGTCTCGGCCCGACGTGTATCCCGGGTGAAGGTGGTTATATGACACGATTCAATTCCATTCATGTTCGGGTGCTCGGTTCAGGCAGGTCTCGGTCCAGTTCTGTTCGGGTTTCGGTTCGGGTTCCGGGTCAGCGGGTTCGAGTTTTGGTTCAGCTCATCCGGCTCAGTCAACAGGAAGGTTCGGGTCAGTTTTGTATACGATTCAGTCAACTCAGCGAGTCAACTCAGCGAGTCAACTCAGTTGACTCGGTTAACTCAGCAAGTTGACTCGGTCAACTCAACCGAGTCAACTCGGTCAACAGCAGCGAGTCAGCTCAGATGGTTCGGTTCGGGTCAAGCGGTTCGTTCAGACGGCTCGGTTTCGGTTTCAGTTGACTCGGTCAAACCGAGTCAACTCAGTCAAACTCAGTCAACTCAGCGAGTTGACTCGGTCAGCTCGACTTTCGACTCGAAGAAGTGGTAAAGATTTTAACGGCGTTACTATTTCGTGTTTTATACTTTTAACGTATCACGTGATAACGAGCTCTCGAAACCGACTAATTATAAATTACATTCGTTATATATTAGACAAGTTTGCACATAGTTGAATCTTGATTAAATTATGTTGAATTTTTGAAAATAAAGCGACAACTTGTGTTGTCGGGGCGTCCAAAAATAGAGGAAACTCTGCCCGTTTTTCGAGAAAAACCCTTAAACACGACACGTATTATATTTCAAAAACGACGCTTAAAGGAATTCGAGTTTATGATACTTCAAACCTTGATAATTCCAAACACTTTTACAAATAAATATAATGTTATATTTATTTCGAACGTCGTCAACTCGTATACTTTTACAAAATAAATATAGTTATATATTTATTCTAGATGTCGTACAACGCGAAATCTTTTACAAAAATAAATATGGTTTATATTTATTTTCAAACATAACAACTCGACGATTTCTTTATAAAATAAATATAACTCTTCATATTTATTTTATACGCCTAGACGGCATATACGTGTATTTTCGGCAAATATACACAAGACGTGATATATATAATACAAGTTATTATATACGAAACGCAATATACGATACGAGTTTGTTATATGATATTTTCATAGAAATATTCTTTTATACACATATGACTACTCGAGACGGCTAACACACCTACAACGATATATTTTTATATAAATATTTATTCATTTTTAAGTCTCCCGGAAACTAAGTCTTTTTCAAGACTTATTAAATTGCTACTGACATTAAACGAGACTTAACAAGTTTAACTTAATCATTTTTTTTATTAAGTTAACAATTTACCGTTGAATCGTCCGATTAACGATTCGGTAGAGCTCGATGGCACGTAGTTTAAATACTGCGTTTATTTAGAAACTTATTAGGTATTCCGTGTTAGGAATATTGTAGAATGCACGCTAGCGAGTCTCACTTTGGAAACGACATCAAGGAAGTCGTAATTAGCTAGCTTTGCACAGGAATATTCAGGCGAGTTCATAACCCCTACTTTTTACTGCTTTACATTTTTGTAAATGTTTTCGGGGTGGAAAGACATGCACATTTTGCAAAAACATACAAAGTTTTGAACTAACGCAAAACTCGTATTTCTAAATCATATTACGAAGGGATTTCGAGGAACACAAATGATTTACGAAAGGTTTATACTAAACATACCGGTTTTTACAAAAACAAATGCTTACTTTCGAAATGTAAATGATGTTCGGCCAGGGTGACCGGGGATTTGGTTAGGGTAACCAGGAAATCTGGTCAGGGTGACTAGGAGCCTGGTCAGGGTGACTAGGGATTTATTTTATACACGGTATGTTAACGTAAGGAGGTTTTAGATCATGTGAATGGGTAGTTAGAACACCGAGGGACTCGAGCGGTAGATCTATCTGGGTGTAGCGAGCCCAGCTCTAGGCCAAACGGACCTCTCGGAGGCTAACCACAACGGACCTGGAGTGACTTGGTTGCCCAACGCAAAAATCGGCTAGGTTGTGTCTTACTTACTTGCATTTCACAACATACTAATGGCCTTGCAAACCATTGGTGATCACAAGTCCTCTTACACTGCTACATACCAGGAATTTTATTCGTACGAAACATACTTGTTCATACAAATTAAATACCATGTTTTCTACAAAATTTAAGGCATAAGATTATGCGGGTCAAAGTCAGGGTGGGCATTGATGATTTCACGAACATTACAAAAACATGGTTTTATGAACATAACGTGTTACAAACACAACGTTTCCATATAACTTCGCAAGAAAATGGTTTTTAAATTCATTTTCTCAATACTACTTCAAAAACCGGTTATTCCGAAGATTTATTTCAAATCTTTCACAACTCAAAGGATTTATCTCAAACCTTTCACAACTCAAAAGATTTATCTTAAATCTTTTACGAACAAACTATGAACTCGCTCAACATTATGTTGATTTTTCTCGCATGTTCTTTCTCAGGTTGCATTTCTAATACAAGGCACGGTTGGAATAGGAGAACCATTGGAGATTCGAGTACTTAGCAGGCGTTCAGTTTCTAGAAGTCTATGCTTATTTGCTTCCGCTGTGCAATGAAGATACCAGTCCAGTCACGCCAGCTCTGATAATTTCGGGGTGTGACATGACGAACCCTTTAAGTCGATCCTACTTCAACGCAAACGCGAAATATGTGAAAAGTGGGGTTGGGCGATGCCGTAGATTTTTTAGGGTTTTTTTTTTTTAAATTTGCAATGTTTAGTTTTTTTTTACTTTGCAATTTAGGATTTTTTAATGTAATTTTTATTTAAATGAAATTGTTACTGTTAATTTATAATTTAAAAAAAAGTTATTAGATTTTATCACCCTAACTATCACTTTGACTTATGTCGCCCCCAACTTAACACTTAGTGTGTTCTGTCACCATGCTGATCACTAACTTTTGATCTTGGTACTATACTTTTGGGGGTGCCATAGTGATCTTAGGACACCCCAAAAGTTAAGTAACAAGATCAAAAGTTAGTGATTAGTTAACGACGTGGTAACATACCACATTAAGTGTTAAGTTGGATGTGACGAGCGTCAAAGTGATAGTTGAAGGTGACAACTGTCAATAACCAATATTTGGGGGTGATAAAATCCAATAACTCTTTACAAAATAAAAAACCATCACTAGTGATGGGTATCCCAACTAAAATCCATCACCAGTGATTGAATCAAGCTCAATGACGTAACGGACAATGATTGAATGTGGTGAGTGATGGAAAACGGAACACCTCTATCCCCAAAGGGTCAAACTTCTTATTTGATCCATGACATAAAAAGATAATAATAAAATTAACCAACTAATATCATAAATTCTCTATATAAAAATAATAATAAAATTAACCAACTAATAACATAAATTCTCTGATAGCAATCATCATATTGAAGTGATAAATCAATCCTTGCCATAAAAAAATAACAATAAAATTAACCAACTAATCTATACATATAATAAAAGAAACCAATTGATGGACACGTGTCGATACGAGAGACATCTATTTTTTAGTTTTCTTGCCATATATTTATGTTTATTTTTATCTTAAAAATTACAAGTTTTAAGATAATTTATCAAGTTATCCCGTATTTTAAGTCGACGCTTATCTATAACTATATCTCTATATTTATATTTATCTTCTAATATAATCTTTATACTTATCTTTAGTTTATTATTTTGCGAGTAAATTGCACAAAACGTCCTTTATGTTTTCTCAAACTTGTAGGTTCCAGCCTTAATGTTTAAAATTTGCTAAAAACATCCTTTAAGTTTATTTTTGTTGTTGGTTTAATCCTTTATGACTAACCAAGTTAATTATCTCAGTTTATTTCCCTCACATGCATAACATGTGAGGATCCCACTATCGTTTGATGACTGACATCAACTGACTCGCAAAATGGAATGGGGATGTGGTGCAAACGCAACTTCCTGAAACCCAAGCAAAATTGCCTCTGTTTTCACCGGAGATGTAGTCCAAACACAATTGGATCTCTTAAATTTATGGGGCCATTCACATGGAGCAAGTCCCTTTTCATTCCGAGCTATTAACATCCACTCGGAGGAGAGATCCAACCCGCGTTTCGCTGACTAAATGCCAAACAAACCATATTTGCAGGTTGATAGCCTCATGTTAGTTCTATATGTGAATTCAAATTGAAAAGTGCATATCATTTTTTGTAATTGTTTTCCTCTTTAATTTTGATTACTTGATTGAGATTACATGTATTAAGTAGGGAAGAATAAAAACTAATAATATTTAGGTACAAAGCAATGGGTCATGAACGGAGAAAGAAGAAATAAGTGGATTTAATGGACTTTTTTAATAGACAAGTTTATAACCTGATAATAGAAAAATAAAAAAACAAAGTAAAATGTTTTAATATGTAAATAGTATATCAAAGTTCTTTTTACCAAAAGCGTATTTTGACGACTGTGTGTGTTAACTGATTACATTATATTTATTCAAGCCGTGTAGTACACGTGCTTATTCAACTCATGTTATACAAGAGTAATAAAAGATGTAACTTTTTTATTATATAAAAATATATTTAATCAACCCGTGTAATACACGGGGTTTCTAACCTAGTAATAATAATATTAATTTAGTCTAATAGCTATCATAATCTATACTATATAATAAAAGAAACCAATAAATGGACACATGTCATTCATTGGAGCCACCTATCTTTTAGTTTTCTCATCTTTATCTTCTACTTAATTATAATTATTATTAATTAAAAGTTAATTATAAAATAAAGAGTAAATTACAAAAAATGTCATTTATGTATGTCGCTTATTGCAAACTATGTCCTTTAGCCCTAACTCAGTTAATTTTTGTGGTTAAATCTGACCAAATGGACTTCACATGAGGGTATTTTTGTGGTTAAATCTGACCAAAATGAACCCCACATGAGAGTAAAATGACCAAAATACCCTCATGTGGGGTCTATTTGGTCAGATTTAACCACAAAAAATTAACTGAGTTAGGGCTAAAGGACATAACTTGCAAGGGTTTGCAAACATCGAGTATGTTTTCTGTAATTATTAAAAACAAATGACACAGTTAGCAATAAGTGACATACATAAAGGACGATTTTTTGTAATTTACTCTAAAATAAAATTTAATATAAATTTAAACAATTCGTATAGGAAATAATATAGTCTTTTAAAATATTTAATAAATTTCAAAATTATTTATCTTGAAATTAACAAAAAACGTACACTAAATATAAATTAGAGTAAATTATGATTTTGCTCCCTGTGGTTATATCACTTTTACCCTTTTAGCTCAAAAAGGATTTTTTTAACATTTGAGCCCCCAACGTCTTTTTTTCTAATATTTTTGGCCCCCAACGTCTTTTTTTTTCTAACAATTTTAGCCCCTAAAAGTAAATGGATGGGATTACTGTTACAGGCCAAAAGAGTTAGAAAAAAAGACGTTAGGACCTTTTTTGACTAAAAGGGTAAAAGTGTTATAACCACAGGGGCCAAAGTTGTAATTTAATTTTTAAATTAATATAATGTAAAGAGTTAAATGTCATTTTAGTCCCAGTGGTTTGGGTCATTTTGTCAGTTTACTACAAAGGTTTTATAATACGCATGGTTTATAAAGATATAACCTTTTATTGATTGGTATATAAAAGTACAGGTGCTCAACCCATACAATACATGAGGTTCTTAAACGTGTATTTTTTCTATTATTTAATATATAAAATTAAATTTACTCAACTCATACAATACACGGGGTTCTAAAAGATATAACTTTTTTTATTATTTAATATATAAAATTATATTTATTCAACCCATGTAATAAACGAGATTTTTAAAGAAATATTGTTTTATTATTTGGTATATAAAATTAAATTTATTCAATCCGTGTAATAAACGGGGTTTTTAGTTATATTTTTTTTATTTGATATATAAAGTTACATTAATTCAACCCGTGTATTACACTGGGTTCTAACCTAGTATTTATATTAAAAGAGATAATAAATCAATGGGTAAATCGAATGATGATAATAACCATGATAAGCCAAACGCATAGAAAATAATGAGTGCTTGTTTATCATTTTTCTTTAAAAAATAAAAAGATATCTTGAAATAGGAATTTGTCACGCATTCTTCTATCTCCTCTATATATACACACACCCCCTTTCTTCTGCCAGCAAACTCAAAAGAACAAACCAGAAGCCCCTCTTTCATCCCATTACACACACCACCACCACCTATACATACAAATTTCAACCTCCACTATAACCGCAACGAAACGATCGGTGCTACCGTACAGGGTGTGGCACAACACGTACACGAAAGCAGAATTGCTTCTGTATGTCAGTAGATTGTACGCACTGCAACTACTACTATTACGGTGGATTTATTGAGCTTGCTAACCCCTTACAATGGCCTCAGCTTCGAAAACGACGTCGCATTCCTCCGATCACCATTCTCTTCCAATTGCCTCCGCCTCCGCCGACGTCATCGTCGTCGACGATTGGAGTAACGACGATCGACCGCTTCCGATCAACAGTCCCGTAATCAACTCTTCTGATCCTTCGTCTACTGCTTCCACTAAAGGTAGTTACTGGTTTTTTCATGTATATATATATATACGTATTTATTTGTATATTTGTATCGATTTATCCGTCATAAGTATATCTACACTTAGATATAATTGTATGAATATGAATAGTACAAATTATGTGGTGGATTGGACATGTGTACTCGGTACTGTTACATACTAGTCTAATGTATACGTATACGGTGGTATACGTATATGTATTGGTTTAGATAAGGATTTATCAGGAGACATGTGAGTTGGATACTGGATGTACGAAATTTGTAATTTGCTTCTATGTGTAGATTCGTCAACATTTGTTATTTTTAATTGTCATCTTTGTTGGTGGGGCTTACCTGAATTGGCATCTCCCTATATTTAATTTCCAATTGGATTTTTTCAAATCAAAGAACAAACAATGTAGTGATCCACTGTCTATTTTGAAAGAATAAAATTCTGTGTCCGTAGCCATAGGGGTTTTGTAGCTATTTAGTGATGGCAGACTGTAAGGATACTCATGGATTAATTATTGTTTATCAGCTACAGTTTTTAATTACCAGTAGTTTATGCACATAGCTTCCCATGTCTGTGGTTTGAGACGCCACGAATCAGATAAGGTGTTTAGTAACTTCTGATCTGGGATTTACTCCTTTGAAGGCGATTGCCTTTTTTTGGTATAATCGATTAACAGTAGAGGGGTCATTTATAACTGGTAGTTTAATTTACTGACGCCTGATGTGCATAGAAGTTAACTAGTAGATACAAACAAACCAACAAACGTACCTAGTTTAATCATTACCTCTATCACAAGGATAGAGAGGCTGGTCCTGTTGAGACTCTCAGATCCAAAAGCTCTTTTTTTTTCTATTTCTTTACATAAACAATATGGTAAACATAATGTGACACCACAAGGACCTCTATATTCAAGAAACTGTTACTACCATACTATGATCTTTTTAGTTGTGCTGATTTCACTATTGTTAGTTGGCTAACTGAGCTGTAATATTAAGGAATCCAAGTCCTCACAAGGGCTCAAAGCAGTCATCCTTTGGATCCATTATCTGCCGCTGAAATCAAAGTAGCCGTTGCAACTGTCAGGGCCGCTGGAGCAACCCCTGAGGTACACAATATGATTGTTTCATTCATAAAGCATCTAAATCATGATTAAAAAAAATTAAGTGATGTGATGAAATTTTTGAAGTTGTTAATTAATTGTCCTTTTTAGGTCAGAGATGGCATGCGATTTGTGGAGGTGGTTCTATCAGAACCAGATAAAAGCGTTGTGGCGCTTGCAGATGCGTACTTCTTTCCACCGTTCCAATCATCATTGTTACCCAGAAGCAAAGGAGGAGCTGTAATACCTACTAAACTTCCTCCAAGGAGAGCTCGGCTTGTTGTTTATAATAAAAAATCAAATGAGACAAGCGTATGGATCGTTGAATTATCTGAGGTACATGCAGCAACTCGCGGTGGGCATCACAGAGGAAAAGTCATTTCATCACAAGTAATCCCAGATGTACAGCCTCCCATGGTAATCCTAATATTACAGTTAGTTATGCAACATTTAGTTTTTTGGATTTTGGCTTTATGTTAGTTGCTTATCGTTAATCTATCACAGGATGCTGTGGAATATGCTGAATGTGAAGCTGTTGTGAAAGATTATCCTCCCTTTCGGGAGGCTATGAAGAAGAGGGGTATCGATGATATGGATCTAGTGATGGTTGATGCTTGGTTAGTTAAATTTAAACTCACATCGGATTTCTTTTAACACCGTACGTATATGATGTATTGATGTGAGTTACACATGCTACACTTTTGTATGAAAACTTCTACAGGTGTGTGGGATATCACAGCAAGGCTGATGCTCCTAGCCGCAGACTAGCAAAACCACTTATATTTTGTAGGACGGAAAGTGATAGTCCGATGGAAAATGGATATGCACGTCCAGTTGAAGGAATATATGTTCTCGTTGATATGCAAAATATGGCAGTGCTTGAATTTGAAGACCGTAAGCTTGTTCCCCTTCCACCAGCTGATCCGTTAAGAAACTACACTCCTGGTCATACACGAGGCGGCGTTGACCGCAGTGATGTAAAACCTCTACATATTCTTCAGCCTGATGGACCAAGCTTCCGTGTTAATGGGCACTATGTAGAGTGGCAAAAGGTAACATTTTCCTTCATTCTTTTTATTTGACCCGTTTGGGATAAAACACATCCTATATGCGCCCATTCAGAACCAAATGGGTCATAGCTGCCTCCTCTACTTTAATTAGAGTAAAATGCACGGATAGTCCCTGTGGTTTTGCAAAGTTTCAGCTATAGTCCCCAGCTTTTGGAAATTACACTCATAGTCCCTGTGGTTTGACCAGTTGTTACTCGGATAGTCCCTGAAGTGGATGGGGGTTAGTTTTCTCAGTTAATTAGATGTGAAATTACCAAACTACCCTTCTCATTAAAATAACAAATTCTAAGAGGCCCCACCATCCAACCCCACCCCACCCCACCCCAACCCCATCACTACCAACGTCTGCAAGTCCAAACTTCCAACTATATACAACATTAGGTACAACAATCTTTTCAAAAAATACTCTGAAACTGACGATTGCTATTTCAAGCAGAACGTGATTTCGACAGATTTGAAGGAGATAATCGCACAGGTATCTCAAATTACTCAACTACTATTACTGTATATTGTTCATCTTGGGCACAAATTCGAAATATTTAGTGTTAGATCTGCCAAAATGTTAGTTAGGTTTAATCTTAGCTAGTTATTCTGATTTTGATCTTCAATTAGTATAAAATTCATCGTTTTTATCAACAAACAGTTGTAACTTGTGAATAGAAGTGTTCCGGCTTCTTTATGGAGGAGCCAGACATCAGAACCGGCAACCGCCGCCAGTTGAGCTATGCCGGAGCCTATCTGGCCGGCGCCGATCACTCCGACAACCTTGAATTCCGCCGTACAGTCAATGTTGAATACCGATTTTATCACTTAGCACACGATTGTCTATTTATTTTTGGAAGATGGCGTTAAAGTCACCGATTAGTTAGGAATTGTACACTAGAACTTAAGGGGGTGGTGGGCTGAAGGTGACGGTAGAGGTGGTGGTTGTGGGTTTAAGGTGGAGGTGATGATAGATTTTAGAGAGAGAGAGAGAGTGTGGGGAAGAAGATGAGGGGGCCACCAATCTTTATATCTTTCTTAGTTTTTTTAATTAGTTAGGGGTAGTTTAGTCATTTCGCACACATTTAACAAAGAAAACTAACCCCCATCCACACTAGGGACCATCCGAGTAACAACTGGTCAAACCACAGGGACTATGAGTGTAATTTCCAAAAGCTGGGGACTATAGCTGAAACTTTGCAAAACCACAGGGACTATCCGTGCATTTTACTCACTTTAATTATTAACGTACATGTTTATTGAGAGTGTGTTTTGTATTTTGGTTGGTTGGCAGTGGAACTTTCGCATCGGTTTCACTCCGAGGGAGGGTTTGGTAATACATTCGGTTGCATATGTTGATGGTAATAGAGGTAGACGACCGATAGCTCATAGATTGAGCTTTGTGGAGATGGTTGTGCCTTATGGTGATCCAAATGATCCGCATTACAGAAAGAATGCATTTGATGCTGGTGAAGATGGCCTTGGAAAGAATGCTCACTCTCTTAAAAAGGTTTGTTTAGATTGTGTTGTGCTCAAACTAAGACGTCTTAATTATCACTAATGTTGTTCTATGCTAATAATATTCATTTCTACAGGGATGTGATTGCTTAGGATATATCAAGTACTTTGATGCACATTTTACCAACTTCATTGGAGGTGTTGAAACAATTGAAAATTGTGTATGTATGCATGAAGAGGACCATGGAATCTTATGGAAGCACCAAGATTGGAGAACTGGCTTAGCTGAAGTTCGACGATCCCGACGACTTACGGTTTCTTTTATATGCACCGTTGCAAACTATGAATATGGCTTCTATTGGCATTTTTATCAGGCAAGTTTAATGTTTGCATGTTTTATAATTATACGAACCCCAACTATTGTGAGGCCTATGAAATGATATGCATGCTGCTTGCAGGATGGAAAGATTGAAGCTGAAGTTAAACTCACTGGAATTCTAAGCTTGGGAGCATTGCAGCCAGGTGAAGTTAGAAAATACGGCACTACAATTGCACCAGGACTGTATGCACCGGTTCATCAACATTTTTTTGTTTCTCGAATGGATATGGCGGTTGATTGTAAGCCCGGAGAAGCATACAATCAGGTATGCATGCTCAATAAAGTTGACTTACTTATTAGGAACATGAGCTACAGTACATTTATGTACGTTGAAATCTTCTTGTGTGATGTTTGATCTTTCTAGGTTGTTGAAGTTGATGTTAAAGTCGAGGAGCCTGGAAACAACAATGTTCATAATAATGCATTCTACACACAAGAAACATTGCTTAAATCTGAATCTCAAGCAATGCGGGATTGTAATCCGTTATCTGCCCGTCATTGGATTGTAAGTCTATTCTTTATTTTTACTTTTAAGGCCAACATCTTTTAAGAAATTCAGTTGGTTACCATGAGTATTATTTAACATATGTTTATGTCAGGTTAGAAACACGAGAACCGTGAATCGAACGGGGCAATTGACGGGGTACAAGCTGGTACCTGGTTCAAACTGCTTGCCTTTAGCAGGTTCAGAAGCCAAGTTTTTGAGACGGGCCGCTTTTCTGAAACATAATCTGTGGGTTACACCATATACAGCTGGTGAGGAATTTCCCGGAGGAGAGTTTCCAAACCAAAACCCACGGGTTGGTGAAGGTCTGGCCTCATGGGTCCAGAAAAACAGATCTCTTGAAGAAACTGATATCGTCCTCTGGTTAGTAAATTCATATTCGTGATGTTAATTTACAAGACTATTAAACATTCAGTGAGTGCCGCATTTGAATTTAAAATTTTGCAGGTATGTGTTTGGGATCACTCATGTTCCTAGGTTGGAAGACTGGCCTGTAATGCCAGTGGAGCGGATTGGGTTTATGCTTCAGGTAAGTTTGAAGGAAAATGAGTTTATAGATATATTAATATGTGGGTGCGACTGAAAGTGAAAGTGATATCGTATTGTATTGTGTGCACTGTGCAGCCACATGGGTTCTTTAATTGCTCTCCGGCTGTAGATGTTCCTCCTGGAGCTTGTGAGTCAGATGTGAAAGATACGAAGGCGGTTTCAAATGGGTTGCTAGCTAAGCTTTGATTTGATCTTAATTTGGTGTATGAATGTGAACCAGTACAACCTTTCGTTTGGTTTATTTACTTTTTTGTTGAATTTGTGTTTAAGTTTATACCTCATGTTTGCGCACGTATATGGCTGTATGGTATACAACATGGTGATGTGTTGTAAAAAAATGTTGACGTGGCGCAATGCTGCCATTCAACGGGTCATAAAGTAATAAAACTAAGAGAAATTATATCGGTTTATAGCATTCAAAATGAGCTTGAATTAGACTTACTACATGCATCCTAGTCATCACTGCCACATCAGCTTTTAACTCATTCTTCCCACATGCATTCTCTCTCCTCTTTTTAACTCCAACACATCCTTCCCATATGCATCCTCTCTCTTCCACATCACCATTTCTTTTTCTATTTTTTCTTTAAAAACATTTAATTTGTAATCTTAAAAAATATTTAATAAATAATTGTAAAAATATATTTAAATAATATAAAATAAAAAACATATATTAAGAAAACATATATTAATTATGTTTCGGGTGGGTGGGTATTAAAATAAAAAACATATATTAAAAAAACATATTTCGGGTGGGTGGGTATTAATTATAGAAAACATATATTTACTAATACGGTGGGTGTTTCGGGTGTGGGTAGGGGTGTTTCGGGGGTGGATGTGGCCAGTAGGGGTGTTTGGTTGACAACTTTGGGCCCACCTTTACCTTCTCTCTCCTGCATTTGTGTGCACTTCCCTATGTGCAAACCCCCTTAAATGCCACCTACCCCAATGCTTCATTTATAAATGCATCCTCCAACTCATCAAATGCATCTCCTTCAAGTGCGCATTGGAGTCAGTCTTAAACGTACTTGATTTTATTAACAACGTAACAAACATATATTAAATTTCAAATAAAACCGACATCTTTCAAATAAAATATTCAAGTAAATAAATTTTATATGAGTTTTAAAATACTTATGTCATTATACCGTTAATATGCCCGTTCACCACACACATATATATATAACTAGTTAAGTAGATTCATCTAAAATATACTAAGGGTGAAGGGAGTGGTTACCTATTCTAAATAGGTAAACTCCTAATTCACCCAATTACACATTGTCATGTCAATTCACCTAAATAAGTTACATAATGCTCAAAAACTTTGGCAATGGTTTACCTAATAGGGTTTAGGTAAACTAATTTTTTTTTTAAAAGGAAAAAATGTGTGATTGGTTGAGAAGGAATGGACCCCACCACACACCCATCTCTCATCCCTTCCCTCCCTCTCACCGAATCGGTGAAGGTTCACCGAATTCCTCAACCAAAATCGGTAAAGGCTTTGTTGGCGGTGGTTTACCGTTTCGGTAAAGAGGTTTACCGCCTCTCACCGAGCTCCACTTCGCTCACCCTAACCTAATTATCGAAATGTCACACCCCGGTTTCCACGAGTCACCGGTGGGCCCGGTGGGGAGTATCGTGACGTAGTTGGCAACATAATAGTCAAACAACACAATATTTAATATGCACAGCGGAAGCAATTGAAATATATAATTCAACCGAATATAATATTGTAATATCATGTATCACAACAGTCGATTGTTTATCCACAGACGGATCGAAAATAAATAGTAGTTCAACAGACTTTAGGCATCTTAAGCTTGCGAGACTTCTATTGATGCTAAGGAGAAATCCCAGCCAATTACGCTTAGTACCTGCATTTAATCTTTTTGGGAAAATACGTCAGTTTACACTGGTAAATACAATCAACTGACTCATTTTAAAAATGATTTAAAAATTGATTTGGATGCACGTGGCATAAACATTTTTATAACTTGGGATAATTATTTAAATATATAATCTTGTGAACGAATTACATGTTCCTTATGCGTTCAGTAGCCCGGATCGTGTCCGGGTTAAAGATCAATAGACACACCACATCAACTATTTATGCACTGACGAGTGTACGCCTACACTCCGCGCTTAAGTCGTGGCCATTTCGTAAAATGATGCCAAGGATATCCGGGACATGGTCATTAACCCCCCAAAGGCTTTTAAGTAAACAAAACTGTTTAAACGGGCCGATCAAATTATTCAATTAACCACCAAACGATGGAAGATTTGATGCCCGACCAAGCGGTATTTTATATACCGTAACCCAAGCCCGTATAGGGAAAATAAGTTAAAAGTATTTACCTGAGCAATGTAATAATCACAATAAGCAAATTGCAAGTAGCTTTTACTGGTTCTCCTAATCTGGAACGAAGGTTTATAATAACCTATTAGAATTCTAACGGGTCTTTAATTAAGCTTAAGCTTAGACCGGTTAGTTTCAATGATACGGTTCGTACGCACTATTAAGCGAAGACCGGATAGAATGTGACTTAGACCCGACAAGTTCGGAGACTTGCTTAATATGGGTATTTCATACACACTCTGGATTTTGAGATAAAACCGATAAGGTTTGACCCGTTTCGGTTAATTTATGTAAACTAGTTACATAAACCGAACCGAACGCGTAATAAGCGTAACGGGTATCCGTAAGAGCCATATCAAGGTTTCCTAAGCTAATATGCTTCAAATATGTTGTGACATCAGTAAGATGTCTTTTATTATGCCCGAAACGAAATTAAACACAAACTGTGCCTCGTAGGGGTAGTTTGGTCATTTTCAAGGTTATAAAAAGGGTCTAAGTATTAACCTGAGTTACAGGTCTGATACAATCAGCAAAAATACTTAGTTTACTAAGTTATAACAGTACGGTAAAGTATATATGTGAAATTTATCAATTATAACCAATCTATGCACCGTAGGGGCATTTTGGTAATTTCACATAAGCCGAAAAGCTCAAAACTGAAGTCTGAGTTTAACAACTTTTGCTTACTGTTAAAATATTATAATTTGCCTCAAATATCAGTAGGTATCAACCCTTGTATGTTTAAAATAGTTCTAGTACATACTATGCGTTAAAAACGCTTAAAAAGGCGATTAGAAGCCATTTCCGGGTTCTATACATAAAGCTGATATTTTTTTATTATTCCAGAGGGCTTAAAATAATTTATTTATCATTTAAGATCAGTAGCAAAAGGTTTGGAGTCGATTAGATATGTAAAACTCATTTTATGGCCCGTAAGGGCAAAACCGACAATTACCGGATTAAGCCTACGACTATGAGTTATGCTCAGCCTAAAATTAATTAAAAATATTCAAAAATCCCAAAATAATATATTACATCAGTGGGTAAAGATTTTGATATCGAAAAGTAGGCTTAACTAGGCTATACGCTAATTACGCCGTTAATTAACACAAAGCTTCTTAATTACGCTAATGAGCATAACTCTCAATCTACACCTCAAACTGATGTCAAACTTTGCATACAAGTTTATATATCAGTAATTAAGGTTTCTACACTTTTACATTTTCAAAAATCACGTTTTAAGGTGAAAAGGGCATAATGGTCAACATATGAGCAATTAACGGAACCATGCGTATTAATAGGTTAACTAATGAACCATGGTGTATAATCACAGAGGGTTATACTAGCATGTAACCTGGTCCAAATTAATCTCTAAGGTATTTCTAAAACATACCATAACGGGTCAGAACTGAAGTCAAAGCAAAAGTCAAAGCTTTGCGACTTTCGGTTCCGAACCGGGTCTAAACAGGAAATTGTCGGGTTGAACATGTTTAGACATGTTATTACACTAATTACCAAGTTATATTAATGATCAAACAGGTTGTATGTGTTCTACATTGCTAATCATGCATAAATTAGAAACTAAGTATCCTGTTGACTTTTTATTAACAAGTTTGACCCGACATTTGACCTAGTTAGAGTGGGAATCAGGGGGGGGGGGACCCTTTTAAGGGTTTATTACCCACATAATTACCAATTTATAACTACTTTTGATTTGACTAATCACTGGACCATTAGTGATTAATCTTAAAGTCAACCGTTAATTACGACGGTTTGACTTTTAAGCTAAACTAAGCAAAAACTTAACTAAGGAAGGACAAGCAAACTTACAAGAGTCCTATGAACGACCAGAGATCACTTGAGAGAAGTCTTGAGCTCCAGAAATGATCAGGAAGGAAAGAATGAAGGTGTGAAGAATGTTTGCAACTTCATGGCCTTATATAGTGATTTAATCACCATAAAATGTTGACACACAAGTCTACAACTGACCATAACTTACCCACAAGTGTCCCTAGTGCTCTAGGAACTGTTTAGGGGTCGCCCACAATGTGAAAATATCAGTTAAAGGTTGGTTGAGCGCGATAACAGGCTGCTGTCTAGTTTTTCTGCATCTGGGCGATTGACGCGGCCCGCGTAAAGTCTTATTAACCTTTACGCGGCCCGCCTGAGACCTGTTGTCAGCTTTCACATTTTCAAGTTTTTGCATATTGTCCCTTGGCCTTTCGAAAGGGCAACCAAGCTTATTCTTTGCATTTTGACCCCTTCTTATTTACCTACAAGGGCTTTAAGACTTGTACCCACTTTTCCAAGTCCATGGACACTTCTGGTTCACCCGAAAAGTCATAACTTTCAACGTTAACGCTTTAACCCCTCGCATACGAATTTGATCATAACTTTCTCATACGATAACGAAACTTTATGAAATTTATATCGTGCATTCTAGTGAGCATAATTAACCGTTACAAAGCTTCGAGTTTGTCAAAAGGTCACTCAGAGGTATAACTTAAACATGTTGACACATTTAACCCCTGTAGTTTGTAATCTCTCACTTTTAGCTTCGTATGATCCATGATTTATTCGTTTGGTGATATAAACATCATGTAGGGTTAATGTACAATATATTTATTCACTGTTGATATTTAGAACTCGTATTTTCATATACTTTTCATGTTTGTCAACTTTAGTCCTTTCAGAACATTCTTTCACACGTTCAAACATATGACACGTGTCAACACATTATAGGACGTGAATTTTTCGAGGTGTTACATCCTCACCCCCTTAAAAGAAATCTCGACCCCGAGATTTACTGAAATAAATAAGGGTACTTTTCTTTCATCGTGGACTCAACCTCCCACATGTATTCGGGACCTCTACGGGCATCCCATTTGACCTTTACAATAGGCACATGCTTCCTTCGAAGCTTCTTAACCTGTCGATCTTCAATCGACAATGGTTTTTCCACAAATTTTAAGCTCTCATCTATATGCACATATGTATGTGGTATAACCAGTGATTCATCAGCGAAGCACTTCTTCAGATTGCAGATGTGGAACACATTGTGAATTCCACTGAGCTCTTCAGGTAAGTTTAGCTTATAGGCAACTGACCCGACACGTTCGATAACCTCGAAAGGTCCTATGTATCTCGGGCTTAGCTTGCCTTTCTTACCAAATCGCATCACTCCCTTCCAGGGTGATACTTTAAGTAAAACTTGGTCACTTACTTCGAAGTGAACGGATTTACGCTTTGGATCTGCGTAACTTTTCTGCCTATCTCGGGCAGCTTTGAGACGGTCACGAATCTGGACAATCTTGTCCGTCGTTTCAAAGACTATCTCTGGTCCTGATAATTGGACATCTCCAACTTCCGCCGAACAAACGGGCGTTCTACACTTTCTACCGTATAAGGCCTCGAAAGGCGCAGCCTTGATGCTGGTATGGTAGCTATTGTTGTAGGAGAATTCGATTAAGGGTAGGTGGTTATCCCAACTACCACCTAAATCAATTACACATGCTCGTAGCATGTCTTCCAATGTTTGGATGGTACGCTCACTCTGTCCGTCAGTCTGAGGGTGGTAAGCCGTACTGAAATTTAAACACGTGCCCAAAGATTGCTGGAAACTTTTTCCAAAAATGTGACGTGTATCTAGTATCTCTGTCAGAGATAATAGACACAGGTATGCCATGTAAGGCTACAATCTTATCCACGTATAATTGGGCTAGCATGTCGGAGCTATAAGTCTCCTTAATGGGTAGGAAATGTGCTGACTTAGTCAGTCTATCAACTATAACCCATATTGTATCATTTCCTTTCCTTGTTTTAGGTAACTTGGTGATAAAATCCATAGTTACCATTTCCCACTTCCACGTAGGAAGTTCAGGCTGTTGTAGCAAACCTGACGGCTTTTGATGTTCTGCCTTGACTTGCGCACAAGTCAAGCACTTAGCTACATAGGCAGCTACAGACTTTTTCAAGCCTATCCACCAATAGTTTGCCCTTAGATCCTGGTACATCTTATCAGCTCCAGGATGAACGGAATATTTAGAACTATGGGCTTCCTGGAGGATAACATCTCGAAGTCCTCCATAAATTGGAACCCATATTCGTCCATTCAATCTCAGAATTCCGTCTTTACCAAGAGATAATTGCTCCTCAGTTACTCCTAGATTTTCATTAGGATAGTTAGCTTCCAACACAGCTTCCTTCTGTGCAGCTAACAACCTTTCATTCAAACTGTTCTTTATTTCAATGCTCTTGGCATTGATTCGGATGGGTTTCACCCTTTCCTTTCGACTCAAGGCATCAGCGACTACATTCGCCTTGCCGGGATGGTATCTGATTTCACAATCATAATCATTTAAGGTCTCCATCCAACGGTGTTGCCTCATGTTTAAATCCTTCTGATTAAACAGGTGCTGGAGGCTCTTGTGATTAGAATAGATCACACACTTGATTCCATATAAATAATGCCTCCACAGTTTTAGTGCGAATACAACGGCACCCAACTCCAAGTCATGGGTGGTGTAATTCTTTTCATGCACCTTTAACTGTCTTGAAGCATAGGCAATAACCTTGCCTTTCTGCATAAGCACACACCCCATGCCAGTGTGAGATGCATCGCAGTAAACCACAAAATCTTCTATTCCATCTGGCAATGTCAGTACTGGGGTGTTGCTCAACTTTTGTTTAAGGATATCGAAAGATTCTTGCTGTTTAGGGCCCCAAACAAACTTAACCTTCTTCTTAGTTAAGGAGGTTAGGGGTGCAGCAATCCTTGAAAAATTTTCGATAAAATGCCTGTAATATCCTGCCAATCCCAGGAAGCTACGAATCTCTGTAGGCGTCTTTGGCTCTTGCCAGTTCATAACTGCTTCAACCTTAGCGGGATCCACTTGGATACCACGCTCGCTAGCCACATGTCCAAGGAATTGGACCTCTCGAAGCAAGAATTCACACTTAGAGAATTTGGCATAGAGTTTCTCACGATGCAGGAGTTCGAGAATACAGCGAAGGTGTTTCTCATGGTCAGCTTGGTTCTTCGAATAGATAAGAATGTCCTCGATGAAAACGATGACGAATTTATCTAAGTAAGGCTTGCATACGCGATTCATGAGATCCATGAACGTGGCAGGTGCATTAGTGAGCCCAAAAGGCATCACTAGGAACTCGTAATGACCATAACGAGTCCTAAATGCTGTTTTGTGCACGTTTTCATCTCTAACCTTCAGTTGATGGTAGCCTGACCTCAAGTCAATCTTCGAGAAATAACTTGCTCCTTGCAATTGATCGAACAAATCGTCGATCCTGGGTAAAGGATACCTATTCTTTATCGTGACCTTATTAAGCTCACGATAATCGATGCACAGATGCATCGATCCATCCTTCTTCTTGACAAACAAGACTGGTGCTCCCCAAGGAGACGAACTAGGTTTAATGAAACCTTTAGCTAGCAATTCATCTAATTGCGTCCTCAATTCCTTCATCTCTGTGGGCGCCAACCTATAAGGTGCTCTAGCAACTGGTGCTGCTCCAGGGATGATGTCAATTCTGAATTCGACTTGTCTATCTGGTGGCAAACCAGGTAGTTCTTCAGGAAAAACCGCTGGATATTCAGAAATGACTGGGATGTCTTCAATCTTGGGTTTAGGCTCATCCATAATCACTTGTGCCATGTAGATGACACAACCCTTCTTTAAACACTTTGAAGCCTTGAGCATAGTCACTTGCTCAGGCAGCCCATACTGGGTATCCCCCCGAATGGTAAGTGATTCACCAGACGGAGTCTTAATCACCACTTGCTTTCTGTTGCAAACAATTTGGGCCTGGTTATGAGATAACCAGTCCATACCCAAAACTATGTCAAAACCAGCTAATTTAAATGGAAGTAGAGACAGAGGAAAAGAGTGGTTCTTAATGGATATAACACATTCATCTAACACAGTTGAGACGGTTTCTATGGTGCCATCTGCTAACTCTACCTCATAGCTTATACTCAAGGTTTTGACAGGTAAATTCAGCAATTTGCAAAACTTATGATCTACGAAAGACTTATCAGCGCCTGAATCAAAAAGTACTCTTGCATAGACATCATTTACAAGGAAAGTACCTGTAATCATATTGTCGTCTAGAACCGCTTCTTTGGCATCCATTCTGAAGACTCTAGCATTTGTCTTCTTGGCCTCTTCAGGCTTCTTGGCGTATTTAGGGCAGTTGGGTTTAATGTGCCCTTTCTCATTACAGCTGTAGCAAGTTGCATCTTTCAGCTTTTTGCAATCCAAGGTTTTGTGATCCTTGGACTTGCATATCACGCAAGCAAAAGTTTTTGACTGAGTCTACGAGTTCGACTCGAGTCTGCACTTTCCAAAGTGTTGTTTCTTGCAAATCTTGCACTTGGGCTTCTCACCAGACTGATGCCCATCTTTCCTTGACTCAGACCCCTTCTTGTTGTCACCGTTTCCACGGTGCTTCTTGCTCGACCTCCGTGAATTATCGTCTTCACGTTTTCTCTTCTCAGCATCTTTGTTCCTCAGCGATCTTTGCCTGACCGCATCCAGAGTGAGGGACAAAGATATGTCAGCTACAAATCTAAAAGTAGCTGGCCGAGAGGCCTTCACGCTTGCCTTTATCTCGGGGGCTAAACCACCTATAAAACGAGCTATTCTTTTTGGTTCCGGGGTCACCAGATACGGAACCACCGGGACATTGTATTAAAGCTCGTGAGGTAAGCTTGACAGTCAAGGTTTGTCATCACCAATGATAGAAAATCAGACTCTATCTTCTCCACCTCATGCCGAGGGCAGTAATTTTCCCTGATAAGGGCAACAAATTGCTCCCATGACATGTTGTACAATGGGATTTTCCCGGTGGCTTGAATCAGTGATCTCCACCAGGCTAAAGCTTCGCCTTTAAAAGATTGCGACACAAACTTGACTATATCCCTCTCAGCTCATCCGCTGATATCCACAACCGTGTCCATCTCATCTAACCACGTCATGCAGTCAATGGCTCCCTTTTCCCCAGTGAAATCTCTGGGCTTGCACGAAACAAAGTATTTATAGGAGCAACCCTTACTACGGGGTTCTTGATTTAGTACAATCTGTTGAGATGGAGCACTGTGGTGGTTTGAGGAAAGTCTATCATCATCTTTCTTCGGCTCTTCCTTCTTGGAAGGTGGCTTGCTGTGAGCCTCATAGTGTGTTTTAGGCTTTGAATGCGGCTTAGATAGGGTCCTATTTCGAGTCCCACTATACTCTTCGTACTGCCGCTCTAAGGCTTTTGTAACTGCGTCGTCTACCAACGCTTTCAATTCAGCACCCGTTAAATTAATTTGGGCGTTATCAATATTCTCCACTGGATGGCTATTAATTTCGTCTGAGTTAGCCATTTTAATTGAACTGTTACAGAAAACAAGGACAATAGTTTATTTGGGAGTTTATTATGGAATTGCCCCTTAGGGTAATTCATTAACCATGGTAAACAGAGACCATATTTGGTTAATTTATTAATCATATTTATTTAGGATTTCTATTATAATTTATCCTAATTATAAAACAATAACAGTTTTATTTGTGGCACAAAAGGCCTAGTCACAAGGACATTTTAAATTATAAGCTATGATTTCAGAGAATCAAAACATGAAGGTATACTGGCACAACAGGCCTAGTCACAAGGACATTTATAAATTATAAGCTATGATTTCAGAGAATCAAAGCATGAAGGTTTGAACCTAGTTCATTACCTTTATCTGACAGGGAGTCATCGCTACCACTGTCTTTTTGGCTCATATGGAAATGAGCAGGGCCCGTAGGCGCTATATTACCACGTATGGTCAAAATATGATCATCTCAATTGATGATCTAAACCCATGATTCAGAGATCATTTAATTGGGTTAGGAATCTTTTGAAGAATCCAATAATAAGAATAACGTGTGTGATTTTAATGAATCACGTCTGCCAGGAGCGTTAACATGTTTACAGATGTTAACAGGGATTTGAATCTTTTAAACAGGTCTTACCATCTTGGCCAGGTCTTCACAATGACACTCAGGCTAGGTTTCACTCTTAAGATTCTTATTCAATATTAAATAGGCAGATTATTATTAAAAGGAATGATTTTGATTTATTTATTTCATATATAATATTTATGCATATAATGGCAAAATGAAATTTATAAACATAACATTCCATTAATTTATTAAAAAGGTTACACGTCGCCCTAAACGGGACTTTTTAATAAACAAACTTACCCTCGTAGGGGTTTAAACAACAAACATCATAATAGTCCACGCAGGGACTTACACAAATAACATAATAGTCCACGCAGGGACTTAAACAATAACATAATAGTCCACGCAGGGACTTAAAGAATAACATACCCTCGTAGGGGTTAACAGAAAGATAGACCCACGCAGGGGTCAAAACAAACAAGCATACCCACACAGGGGTTTATACAGCAAGACTGGCCCACGCAGGGGCTCTACAACAATTGGAAGGATTCAGTGGTCCTTCTTGCTCTTCCCTTTGATCAAGCTTGTCAATCCTTGGAAGAAGCTTTGTCTCTCCCTGCGGTCGCGGTGGAAGTCTCGCTCTACTTGGTCCAGCCTTTGCAGAATTTCTTCACGCTCTGGTGGGGAGAACCTTGGCGGCTGCGATTGCGTCCGAATAATAGGCCTATTAGGTATTTGGTACCCATGAGTCGGGTATCCTACTCCCCACGGAGCTCCATACTGTCCTTCCGGGTTAAAGGCGTTGTAATTAGACGCTACCAAGTACGGGTCGGCTTCAGCGTATCCGTAGTTGGTGTGAGCTGGTTGTTCAAACGGGTTGTACGCCATAGAACCCGTGTATGCTGGAATCGGGTTATCAAAACCCATAGGTGGTGGTTGCGGTGCAACTGGGTGTGAAGGTCCACCCATTTTTGGATCTTCCGGAAGTGGCGGAAAATGACTGCCACTCAATTGTCGAGGAGAGCTAAAATGAAAGTCTCCTCCTCGCGCGGACATCCGCGCTCCGGTTCTCCTACGCCCCGGCGGTTGCGGAGCTGCCGGTTGAACTGGTGGCGGTGGAGGCGGTGGCGTGACTGCCACAAACCGTGAATCCACAGAGGGATCCTGCTGCTGCTGCTGATGAGGCGACGAATGATGCGAGGGTGTGAAGTACCACTCGTGATGAGTAAACCTCGCCTGAAAGCTGTCTGGACCACCGTAGGGTGATCCGTGAAAAGAAGAGCCATCCGAAATCTCAATGGGATGATTCGGTGTACCACTGGCAGGTTCGACGGGATCCGTGTCCTCGTCCATATCCTCCGCGTGATCTCCTGAGAAATGATCCTCTGGCCCCAATGGGTTAAAACCCACTGGTTCTTGTATGTAATTGGCCGGGTTAAACCGGCCCCTGAAGACAGGTGTGGGGTCACCCAAGGAGTGGTGCGATAAAGATCGCTGTAAAGGTATGTAGGAAGGTTGAGGGTTATTGGGCTCATTTTCCGAATGTGGCCCATAAGAGTTGTGAACAGGAGGTGTCGAACTGTGCGAAACCGACCGTCTAGCCGGCTCAAAAAGGTTCCTCCGGTTCTGTCGAGGATCGTCACTCTCCGTGGTAGAAGGAGCTCGCATATGCGAAGGTCCTGCCTCGTCGTCATTGGGGGCGGTGATTGGCCCCTTTCCTCGTCCTCTTCTTCGGAAGAATCTTGGCGGCATTTTTAATCCTGTCAATATAACATGAGATAACGACAAGAATATATATAAAATAAAGGACAAAACAAAAACCAAACAAAGTAGAATTTGTCCTATGTTATTTGTCTAGACTCGAAAGTTTAGATATGTGCAATTGTGTACTGAGATTAAACACAAAAGGCTAGTGTTTAATTCACTCATTGTTGGCTCTGATACCAACCTGTCACACCCCGGTTTCCACGAGTCACCGGTGGGCCCGGTGGGGAGTATCATGACGTAGTTGGAAACATAATAGTCAAACAACACAATATTTAATATGCACAGCGGAAGCAATTGAAATATATAATTCAACCGAATATAATATTGTAATATCATGTATCACAACAGTCGATTGTTTATCCACAGACGGATCGAAAATAAATAGTAGTTCAACAGACTTTAGGCATCTTAAGCTTGCGAGACTTCTATTGATGCTAAGGAGAAAACCCAGCCAATTACGCTTAGTACCTGCATTTAATCTTTTTGGGAAACTACGTCAGTTTACACTGGTAAATACAATCAACTGACTTATTTTAAAAATGATTTAAAAATTGATTTGGATGCACGTTGCATAAACATTTTTATAACTTGGGATAATTATTTAAATATATAATCTTGTGAACGAATTACATGTTCCTTATGCGTTCAGTAGCCCGGATCGTGTCCGGGTTAAAGATCAATAGACACACCACATCAACTATTTATGCACTGACGAGTGTACGCCTACACTCCGCGCTTAGGTCGTGGCCATTTCGTAAAATGATGCCAAGGATATCCGGGACATGGTCATTAACCCCCCAAAGGCTTTTAAGTAAACAAAACTTTTTAAACGGGCCGATCAAATTATTCAATTAACCACCAAACGATGGAAGATTTGATGCCCGACCAAGCGGTATTTTATATACCGTAACCCAAGCCCGTATAGGGAAAATAAGTTAAAAGTATTTACCTGAGCAATGTAATAATCACAATAAGCAAATTGCAAGTAGCTTTTACTGGTTCTCCTAATCTGGAACGAAGGTTTATAATAACCTATTAGAATTCTAACGGGTCTTTAATTAAGCTTAAGCTTAGACCGGTTAGTTTCAATGATACGGTTCGTACGCACTATTAAGCGAAGACCGGATAGAATGTGACTTAGACCCGACAAGTTCGGAGACTTTCTTAATATGGGTATTTCATACACACTCTGGATTTTGAGATAAAACCGATAAGGTTTGACCCGTTTCGGTTAATTTATGTAAACTAGTTACATAAACCGAACCGAACGCGTAATAAGCGTAACGGGTATCCGTAAGAGCCATATACAGATTTCCTAAGTTAATATGCTTCAAATATGTTGTGACATCAGTAAGATGTCTTTTATTATGCCCGAAACGAAATTAAACACAAACTATGCCTCGTAGGGGTAGTTTGGTCATTTTCAAGGTTATAAAAGGGTCTAAGTATTAACCTGAGTTACAGGTCTGATATAATCAGCAAAAATACTTAGTTTACTAAGTTATAACAGTAGGGTAAAGTATATATGTGAAATTTATCAATTATAACCAATCTATGCACTGTAGGGGCATTTTGGTAATTTCACATAAGCCGAAAAGCTCAAAACTGAAGTCTGAGTTTAACAACTTTTGCTTACTGTTAAAATATTATAATTTGCCTCAAATATCAGTAGGTATCAACCCTTGTATGTTTAAAATAGTTCTAGTACATACTATGCGTTAAAAACGCTTAAAAAGGCGATTAGAAGCCATTTCCGGGTTCTATACATAAAGCTGATATTTTTTATTATTCCAGAGGGCTTAAAATAATTTATTTATCATTTAAGATCAGTAGCAAAAGGTTTGGAGTCGATTAGATATGTAAAACTCATTTTATGGCCCGTAAGGGCAAAACCGACAATTACCGGATTAAGCCTACGACTATGAGTTATGCTCAGCCTAAAATTAATTAAAAATCTTCAAAAATCCCAAAATAATATATTACATCAGTGGGTAAAGATTTTGATATCGGAAAGTAGGCTTAACTAGGCTATACGCTAATTACGCCGTTTAATTAACACAAAGCTTCTTAATTACGCTAATGAGCATAACTCTCAATCTACACCTCAAACTGATGTCAAACTTTGCATACAAGTTTATATATCAGTAATTAAGGTTTCTACACTTTTACATTTTCAAAAATCACATTTTAAGGTGAAAAGGGCATAATGGTCAACATATGAGCAATTAACGGAATCATGCGTATTAATAGGTTAACTAATGAACCATGGTGTATAATCACAGAGGGTTATACTAGCATGTAACCTGGTCCAAATGAAGCTCTAAGGTATTTCTAAAACATACCATAACGGGTCAGAACTGAAGTCAAAGCAAAAGTTAAAGCTTTGCGACTTTCGGTTCCGAACCGGGTCTAAACAGGAAATTGTCGGGTTGAACATGTTTAGACATGTTATTACACTAATTACCAAGTTATATTAATGATCAAACAGGTTGTATGTGTTCTACATTGCTAATCATGCAAAAATTAGAAACTAAGTATCCTGTTGACTTTTTATTAACAAGTTTGACCCGACATTTGACCTAGTTAGAGTGGGAATCAGGGGGGGACCCTTTTAAGGGTTTATTACCCACATAATTACCAATTTATAACTACTTTTGATTTGACTAATCACTGGACCATTAGTGATTAATCTTAAAGTCAACCGTTAATTACGACGGTTTGACTTTTAAGCTAAACTAAGCAAAAACTTAACTAAGGAAGGACAAGCAAACTTACAAGAGTCCTATGAACGACCAGAGATCACTTGAGAGAAGTCTTGAGCTCCAGAAATGATCAGGAAGGAAAGAATGAAGGTGTGAAGAATGTTTGCAACTTCATGGCCTTATATAGTGATTTAATCACCATAAAATGTTGACACACAAGTCTACAACTGACCATAACTTACCCACAAGTGTCCCTAGTGCTCTAGGAACTGTTTAGGGGTCGCCCACAATGTGAAAATATCAGTTAAAGGTCGGTTGAGCGTGATAACAGGCTGCTGTCTAGTTTTTCTGCATCTGGGCGATTGACGCGGCCCGCGTAAAGTCTTATTAACCTTTACGCGGCCCGCCTGAGACCTGTTGTCAGCTTTCACATTTTCAAGTTTTTGCATATTGTCCCTTAGCCTTTCGAAAGGGAAACCAAGCTTATTCTTTGCATTTTGACCCCTTCTTATTTACCTGCAAGGGCTTTAAGACTTGTACCCACTTTGCCAAGTCCCTGGACACTTCTGGTTCACCCGAAAAGTCATAACTTTCAACGTTAACGCTTTAACCCCTCGCATACGAATTTGATCATAACTTTCTCATACGATAACGAAACTTTATGAAATTTATATCGTACATTCTAGTGAGCATAATTAACCGTTACAAAGCTTCGGGTTTGTCAAAAGGTCACTCAGATGTATAACTTAAACATGTTGACACATTTAACCCCTGTAGTTTGTAATCTCTCACTTTTAGCTTCGTATGATCCATGATTTATTCGTTTGGTGATATAAACATCATGTAGGGTTAATGTACAATATATTTATTCACTGTTGACATTTAGAACTCGTATTTTCATATACTTTTCATGTTTGTCAACTTTAGTTCTTTCAGAACATTCTTTCACACGTTCAAACATATGACACGTGTCAACACATTATAGGACGTGAATTTTTCGAGGTGTTACACGAAACATACTTGATTACTTAACATAATCTTGATAAACATAATAAAATAGTGTCTCAATTAAACAAACAAAACATAACTTAATTTTAGGTACTGAACATAAACAAACACATTTCCCATACATACATTTCCCAAATGGGGGAATAGTGCCAGGCAGCTGCCTGGCACTCCCCCATGGACCAACAAGATTAATATTTTATATTCTTTTATAAATTACGTTCTTGCTCCTGCTTAAAATTACCGTTTTGCCTCCAACTCAAAATAAAATTACGCTTTTTGTAGGATCGTGAAATGACCAAACGAGTCGATCAGAAGAGGTCTCAGACAGAATCAGAGGCGGAATTCATTGATTCTGTCTTTGTTTAGCTTGTAATCACTATTAACTATCTTGTTTATTGATATCTGAGTAATTTACAGCACGGAGACACTTCGACAGCACCTCGGCGTCGGAAACAAGAAGATTACAACTGATTTCGTATGAGAGGGTATATATAGGCTTGTGATTCCGCTTGAACATGCTTCAAGCGGAATTACATCTCAAGCGAAATTACTTGAAACGGAATTAACTTTATTATTCCGTTTGAAATAACCTGCTGATTTCGTTTGAAATGACTCCGTGTCATTTCAAACGGAATTACCTAAAATCCCATTTATCGTTTTACGCGCCCTGATCTATCAGTTCTAATCTAAGACTCGAACGAAGATGAAGTCGACAGACAACTGCACCAACAGACTCCCCCTTGAATGTTGACGGAATCTTCAGTGAGAGTCTTCAACATGGCGACTCTACAATCTTGATCGGTCTCCTTTCTTTCTTAGTATGTACCAGTATCTTCTCTTTGATTCTAACCTCGTCAGACTCCCCATTTCATCATGCTGTGATTGCTGTCTGGAATTAGCTATCACCTTGAGATTTCATCCTGGCTTTAATTCTGTTCAGCTCATCTCCTGCACAAATTTTCTCACCACCACATAAGTTTTTACTTAAATCAATAAGAAAAACTTACTGGTAGAAATCATTCAATCATAATAGTTACATCAAGTTCAATTTAATGACCTTGATTAACTGATCAAACTTTTTCTCAAAACTAATTTCTTCATTTAAGTACACATTCCCTACCATGTTCATCATGTTTAGCACTTGGAATTTCGAAAATCAGCTTTTCAACATCAGTTGTCGAAAATCTTTTTGTATTTTTCAAAATTTATGCTAAAACACTCTGAAAATCTTTTTGGATTTTTGATATAAAGAAATGCAGTAAGAAATATTTACAGACACTATTTTTGTGAGCTTGCGTAAGAGGATCATATCAGATTATGTAACCAATCACCAGCACCATTAAGCTTTAAACATATTCAGTTTTAAACGATTCACATAGATTGACGATATTGTTGTCCACTTAAACTCAATCTAAAAACTTTCGAAATGCTTACCGATACGTTTAGGTATATTAATTTTGCACTAAATTCTTATGGACCCCACGATCTCAGCATATCCCTTCATCATGCAATCCACTGACTCAAGTAATGCCTTTAAACTTTTATCAACTATGATTTGTGCGAAAACAAAGCAGAATGTTTAAACATTAACAATCAGGTCGATCTTTCGATACGCAGAGAAAGTCCAATGTTTAAACAAAATAAGAAAAAATAAAACAAGTTGAAAGTTGTTTAGGCTTTAACCACCAGGTCGATACTTCCGTATACGCAGAGGAGGTCCAAAGCTTAAACGAAACACCAAAGAAAATAAAGCAGAACGTTTAGGCAATAACATCCAGGTCGATACTCACGTATACGCAGAGTATGTCCAATGCTTAAACAAAATAAAGAAATCAAACAAGTTTAAATCTTTGCAAAATGAAATGCACAATCACAGCGATTTTTCAGCAAAGTTGTGAAAGTTCACAAACTTAACCAGTTTTATGTCTTTCGACAATCAGCGATTACTGAGTAGGCATACAATCAAGAAGGACAAAACTAAGTACTATGCTTTCAACCATGTTTCCCACTTAGAACTAGGCTATTTCATTTAGGTTTGTATCGTTATCGCAAATCTACATGTCTAGCTGAGCATATCGTCACATCTTTAGTGAGACCGTTTATCACATTATATCTTTCCATTTCTTTAGCATGCTGTGACAGTCCAACTGATCTACTATCATCTCCTCTTTTTACAACAAAAACTCATTTTTGCATTTTTCAATGTTTTTGGAATTTTCAAATTTTCAAATTTTTTTAAAATTTTTACTCCCCTAAAATCAAAATATGTCTCAATTTTGATTTTCTGGGAAAATTTGAAAACACACTGTACAAGATAAAGTGACAACATGATGAGAATTACTTCAATTCTCCATTCACTTGGCTTAAACAATCAGAACTCCCCCTGACAACAAAACATTTTCCCATAGTGATTTCAAAACACTTAAGTTTGTTTTAATCAAAATGGTTTTTCTGGAAAATTAGTTTTTTTAGTCATTTCTCAAACATGGGGATCATTCATCACCTTGTTTTTTTTCAACCACTTGTATGATTTTACATTTCCCGATTTCTCAACACAAACATGTAGAAAATCAAGTACAACTTAATGTCCCTGATTTACCACTTGTAAGTTCGAAATATCACCGAAGTGAATTTCTCAAGAAATATGCCGATTCCTGCTCCACTCTTACCAACCTGGGAACTCCGGCAACTCAGGTTTTTCATTTATTTAAAGAGCTTCACCCAAGCCTGACGGTCCTTGGTTGCTTTTGAAATTTCGTTTGATAATGATGGAAAATTTTCATCATTCATTGTCAAACCGGAATCATCACTTTTTACCTCAACACACGACTCTTCTGGCTTTACCACACCAGATTCATCGCCTGAACGTGGCTTGTCTGACTTTGATGAGTCAGATTCATTACCAACAACTGGCTCCTTTGTT
Organism: Helianthus tuberosus; assembly: GCA_030545235.1. NCBI lineage: Eukaryota > Viridiplantae > Streptophyta > Magnoliopsida > Asterales > Asteraceae > Helianthus > Helianthus tuberosus. The sequence continues at coordinate 186,793,796 of CM060403.1, read as the reverse complement.
TCCGGTGAAACAAATTCATCACCAGGAAGTGAATTCTCCACTTTGTTTGATTTCCCTTTCGTCCTCAGATTTGTATCTGATGAATCCGTTTTGCGAGACTTGTCATTCTTTGGAGAGCAAGACGATTTATCAGAACTTTTATCTAATTTTCCAGATGTATCCGAAGACAAAATCCTTTCGAGATATTCTCGAGCTTTCTTCCTCTTCTTCCTCAGTCTGTCTTTCTGCCCTTGTGAAAGCTTAACTTTCTGTTCTTGAACAGTCTGTTCTTTGGGCTTTTCCTTGACTTTGACCGATTTCTTTGCCATTTTCTGAGATTCAGCCCTCGATATTCCCTTTGATCTCATTGGGCAATCCCTGGCAATGTGACCTTTGATATTGCATTCAAAGCATCTTCTCGTCTCATAACTCCAGTTCTGGCAGTTAACAGCAATGTGTCCTCTCACACCACAAGTGTAACACACCCTGTTATCGTACCATTCACCACTTTCATACCAAACGTTCAAGTCATAGCACTGTTTGGCCTTGTGGTAGTCATCATTCTTCTTGAAAATTGGATTTGGCTTTTGAGCACTGTGGTCAAACCTGCACCACTTATTACCAACAGTTTTTTAGTTTTGATTTTCCAATTTTTTTTGGTTTTTTATCACGATTGGATGATTGAACTGATGAGCTTTTATTTTCTTTTTGAAGATTTTTCGGCTTTTTATCCTTTTGTTTTTGTTCCACATTCTTCTTTACAGGGTTTTGCATTGAGCATTCACCTTTCTCAGTAGAATGTAAAACAGTTTCTTGAAACATTTCATTTAATTTCAAAAATATTTTTCTTTTCTCAACTTCATCATCAGTTTTCTCATCACAATCTTCAATTTTGAATTTGTCAAAATTTGTGACATTGTCACTTATTGGAACAAAATTGATCGGTTTTGGACAGATATAATCTGGTACTGATGAGTTCACAAAACCTTTCAATTTCTCTTCGGACTCTTTGATTTTATTCCGAGCATTTTCAGCTTCTTTTTCAAGTCGAATAATCGTCTGAAGATGAGAGTTTATAGAATTTTGTTTTTCAATGTTATTCTTGCTAAAGACAGATCTTTCATCTTCAAGAATCTTTATTTAACTTTGAAATTCTTTTTCAACCTTTAATTTTTCATTTTCAAAACTTTTTATTTTATCTACAAAAACTTTTTCATTTTCTTTCAAAATTTTGTTTTCTAATGTCAAACTGTCCAAATCACTCAACAGTTTGACATTTTCAGATTTTAATTTCTCAAAATTTTCCTGCATTTCAAGAATCTGTTTATCATCAGATTTCTTTTCATCCTTCAAATTTTTGATTTCCAATGTCAAACTCTCTACATCCTTCAAAAGTTTGTCATTGTCAGCTTCAAATTTATCACATTTAGAGCACAATGATTCAGAATTCGAAGATCCAAGCTTCACAGATTCTTCATTCTTTGAAATTTCCTTTGTCTTCGACCTGAATGTACCTGCACAAAAAATTTTAACGAAATCAAGAGGATTCATATTTTCGTCAATATAACAACCCCTCTTAATGTCATAGTTCATGACATTTTTTGCTGCATGACATACACATACTCTTTTATCTATTTCAATAAGTTTCCTTTTATTTTATCCATCAATTCTCTTTTCTTATTATTATTCTCATAACTGTGTGTTTTGAGCTTTTTGATGAACCCTGTTGGACATAATTTTGAGAACCCAGAATCACTTTTTAGATTTTTCAAAATATCATCCCATTCCGCAGGTAGCGCATCTGCAAACTTTGATATCTTTTCAACATCTGTCAACCTTATCTCAAATCTTTTTAACTTGTCCAGTAAATAATCAAATCTGTTTTCCAACTCCTCCAAAGTCTCATTCTCTTTACACAAAAACTCTTCAAGTCGCATAATCCAAATCTTCTTATCATCTTGTTCATATATACTTCCTCTACTCCACCCATATCCATCATTTAATCTTTCAAGATGATGATTTTCTTTTTCATCAAACATGTTTATCAACAATCTTCACAAATTTTTCACAATATTCAACTTTCAAACAAAAATTCCTTTTCAAGCGAAATAATACTTCTGAAACGAAATCACACTCTCAAACGGTATACTTCTTCAAACGGAATTGCCTGTTCAAACGGGATACCTGTTTCACGCGAAATTACCTGTTTGAAACAAAATTACCAGCAATCCAGTTTCAAACGGAATATCAGTTTAAACGGGATTACGATTTGAAGCGGACGGAATATCAGTTTAAGCGGGATTACGATTTGAAGCGGAATCACTGATTTCGCTTGAACCTTCTCAAACGGAATTATACCCTGAAACGAAATCATGTTATTTCAAGCGGAATAGCTAATTTCGCTTGAAATGTTTCAAACGAAATTAGTTTTTCAAGCGGAATCAGATGCTTTTCAAACGGAATCAGCAATTTCGCTTGAAAACACCTCAATTTTTCAAACGGAATCAGGTTATTCGTTCAAACGAAATTAGCTTTTTGGCCTGTTTTTGTCACTTTTAGTTTGAATTTTGATCTGATTTTCTCAAGGGTTTGTTAAAACAGTATTTCAAACACAATATCAAAAATTCAGTCCATCTTGTCCGTTAAAACTTGATTAATTTTGAAAAGAAGATGTAGAAATCAGAATTTTCCAGCGAAAACGAGCTAAACAGTAAGAACTCTTCCTCCTGAGCTCTGATACCACATGTAGGATCGTGAAACGACCAAACGAGTCGATCAGAAGAGGTCTCAGACAGAATCAGAGGCGGAATTCATTGATTCTGTCTTTGTTTAGCTTGTAATCACTATTAACTGTCTTGTTTATTGATATCTGAGTAATTTACAGCACGGAGACACTTCGACAGCACCTCGGCGTCGGAAACAAGAAAATTACAACTGATTTCGTATGAGAGGGTATATATAGGCATGTGATTCCGCTTGAACATGCTTCAAGGGGAATTACATCTCAAGCGAAATTACTTGAAACGGAATTAACTTTATTATTCCGTTTGAAATACCTGCTGATTTCGTTTGAAATGACTCCGTGTCATTTCAAACGGAATTACCTAAAATCCCATTTCTCGTTTTACGCGCCCTGATCTATCAGTTCTAATCTAAGACTCGAACGAATATGAAGTCGACAGACAACTGCACCAACACTTTTGTCCCCATCTTAAAATTACGATTTTGCCCTCAATTCAAAATTACGATTTTGCCTGGCACTCCCCCATTGGACCAACCAGTTTATTATTTTATATCCATTTTAAAATTACGTTTTTGCCCCTCCTTAAAATTACGGTTGTGCCCCCAGCTCAAAATTAAAGTACGCTTTTGTCCCCAGCTCAAAATTTCGATTTTCCCAAGATTCAAAATAAAATTGTGGTTTTGCCCTCAGCTCAGAATTACCTTTTCGCCACCAGTTCAAAATAAAATTATGTTTTTGCCCCCAGCAAAAAATTACGATTTTGCCCTCTGTTAAAAAATGTTATTTTTCCCCGTTTAAAAAATTATGATTTCCCCCTCAGTTCAAATTTACGTTTTTTCCCCAGTGAAAAATAAAATGATGCTTTTGCCCCCAACTCAAAATTACGATTTTGCCTTCGGTTAAAAAAAATATTGTGGTTTTGCCTCCAACTTAAAATTACGAATGTGCCCTTAGTTCAAATTTATATAACGCTGTTACCCTAAGTTCAAAATTACGAATTTGCCCCTGTGAATATTTACAGTACTGCCATCACTTTAGCTTTTGGCAAATTATGATTTTACCACAGTCAAAAAATACAACTTTATCTCAGTTAAAAATTACAATGTTACCATTGTTTTAGTTTTTTTAATCAAAACTATAAAAGTGTTTTGTTTTAATTGATTGACTCGATTTAATTGTTTTTCGTGTTAATGAGCTGCCTAACACTCGCTCATTATTCGGCCATCGCCCCGTAACGCGGGCGGGACATCAACTAGTTACTAAATATTCATGAGTACGTTTGTAGCTTTTATCTCTTTGACTACATCTTGGGGACGAGTAAACCGGAGGTAGTAGGAAATACAACAATGGCAGCAACTCTCATTTCCCTCCAAATCCAACAACTCTCAATCCCATTCTCACAAAAACCAAAACCCCACAAACACTTAACAATCAAATGCAAAAAACCCAACATCTCAACATCCCAAACCACCAAAACACACGACGACGACGGAATCCCAACTGACTACGTCAAAACCCTAGCAAGATTTAAATCACGACACAACTTCATCAGAGTCCTCGAAGTCTCCCGTAAATCGGACCACCCATTCGCCGGTTCAAGGCTCCTGTTACTAGACACCCCTGGCAACATTCACAGCATCTCATTTCTTCTAAAACTACTCACCGGAACATACTTCGACGTTTTCGCTACACTCCCACCCATTTTACCCCCCGGACCTTTGGGAATTCTCGGGTTCGGAGCCGGGTCGGCTGCTAAATTGATATTAGAGCTGTACCCGCAAGGTGTGGTTCACGGTTGGGAGCTTGACCCGGCGGTTATTTCAGTTGGGAGGGAGTTTTTCGGGCTCGAAAAGCTTGAAAGACAATACCCGGATAGGCTGTTTGTCTACGTGGGCAATGCGTTGACTGCGAAGGTTGACTCTGGGTTTGCTGGGTTGTTGGTTGATTTGTTTAGTAAAGGGTGTTTGATCCCGGAGTTGCAGGATCCGGATACTTGGGTGAAGATGAAGAAGAAGTTGAGAGAAGGTGGGAGGATTATGGTGAATGTTGGTGGGAGTTGTGTGGAGGCTGAGGATTCTAGGAGGGATGGGAAGGTGGTTATGGAGGAGACGTTGAAGGCGATGGAGACCGTGTTTCCGGGTCAGGTGTGTGTGTTGAATCTTGGTAGGAAGGATGATAGTTCGATTGCGCTTACGGGGAAATTGCCTGATTCGGAGTTGTGGAAGAAGAGTTTGCCTAAATCTTTGAGGTTTTATGTTGATATGTGGAAACCTTTTAGGGTATAGTATTTTAGTTAAAGAGTTTGCTTTGTAATGGTGTGACAATTTGCACATAACCTGTTCGACAAAATGCCTCACAGAAGTAAGTTTTGGTTGTATGGATGGTATCATTTTTTTATGCAAGTAGACTTGATTAAGAAAACATCTTTCTTACACAGACCTATGGCTAACCCCAAAATATTGCTGGAAAGAAAACAGAAACTGGATTCATTTTCAAGTTTTAATTGCAGGCAGCCGAACAGTTAAGAGTTTAAATTCGCTCTCTCGACTTAACATGCTGACTCTCACGTATTTCATGCTGGCCCCGAAGTGCTTCCCGCTTCGTGTTATTACCTTATGCCTCCTCAGAAAGCTTTCGCAATCATCTATCTCTCCCTCACACTTTAACCAAGCAAATGCTGCATGAAAAAACACACAAAAAAGTCAGAATAGTTTACTGGTAAATTGAAAAACAATTGTTTTGATTGGGAAATTACCAGGCAGCTGCCCGAACGTTCGGCTACTGAACGAACATGTTTCCTGCGGAAAACTAGGCAAACTGAAAAGCGCGGTTTTATTCACTGCTTCTCTAATTCTCTTCCATCTTTCTGCCATGAGTTTGTAGCTATAATCAAAGAAATTAGTCTCAGCTTCTTTTCGGTTGTGATGGATACAACCATCGGAAACAGCTTGCAAAATCTTTGCTGCTCGGATTTGTGATTCTTTAGACACACCAATGGTGTTGATCTCTATAAATGTGGTCATTTTCTTAGCAATCTCTCTATCCTTTACAACAGCCCAACTGCAACATATCGACCGAAAACGTTAATAAAGGTAGTTCCTTTCGTCCCAAAAGATAGTTAAAAGGTTTAATCCAACGGGTATGTTCTCATACCCGATTCGGGAACCAGCATGGCCTGTACTTTTGGAGACGGTAAAGAGCATTATATCATAGTCTGCTGGTGATAAAATCGGTGTATATTGTGGCCAGTAATAAGCTAGATCATGAATCAAAATCCCTTTATCTCCTTTGACTACATCTTGTCTCGTGAATCCATCAGGGTTGTTTGGAGAAGTCACGAGCTCGATGTAGGGTTCTTCTTTGTTAAACTTGTACGCGTCACCCGCCCATTTGTGTAGCCCTGATTTCAAGTAGTCGGTCATCAATGGGTATGACTGCAACCAATATTATGTCAGCTCACATGTGCATCAAACTATGATAGTATGAAAGAACCCTGCTTGTTTTTCGTAGCTTGTGTTAAAGATAGAAAGCCAGAGGTGTATTAGCTTGTTTTGATTTAGGATTAACTTTTGAGGCGCTCAACAGACCTTTTTGATCTTATAAAAACCTTTCTGTGATTATTTACCGTTATTATTTTCCTTATTTTGTCTCGTCTTTGATTATATATGTATGTAATGTTGATTAGTGAAATACAGAAATATAATTCTTCCATAACTTTCATGGCATCCTTGCCGTTACAGGATCTAGACAGCTAGGGTTTCGTCTGGTCCACGGCAGCGTCCGCTTTGCATCACTTCATTCGGCACGCCGATCTTTCTGTTCTGCTCCATTACGCACTCCTCTGCAGTGCCTGCTCTTTCTTTCTTTCTTTCTTTCTTTCTTTCTTTCTTTCTTTCTTTCTTTCTTTCTTTGTGAAACCAGGGTTCGATGCCATCTTACTCGTTTGGAGTTTTGTTTTCTCAAATTGTACCTATAGGTTTTCAATTGATTTCCACACATCAATTGAAAATTCCTGTTAACCTCTCTAGCTCTAACGAGGAATGATGGTCCACATTTGTTGAGACCGGGTTGGATTCTCTTCGAAAAAGAAAAATATCTGAAAGAAGAATCCCAAACTTTTGAGGACTAGAAAGCTAAGGATGGCTCTAATAGTATGTTTCTAGGTAATGCGATGGATCGAATATTCTGTCCACCGTACACACCTTTAAGATCACTAAGATAATGCGACTCACCTCCGATCCACATTCTGAAAAAACCAACATGGGACACACGTATGCAGTTTCTCAGGCACATGCAAGGTGTGAACAAGGTGATGCAGTACTTCACCAAATTCAATAAGCTATCTAATGTGGTGAAAGATTAATTTCCCTCTGGTGCGGATTCAGCCACAATATGGGAGCAGCTGAATACACTCATTTATTGGAGGTATGTCATCCAGATTCTCCTCAGTACGATCCGCCGTTATCTGCTACCTATCATCTTCTGATGGGATTGAATCATCTCCTATTACTAGAAACTCAGCATTAGTGCCAAATTCTTAGAAAGGTAAGAGTACATGTCAGTCATTTGTGAAAGGAGGAAAAGGATCTGAGGGTACTTCTAATAGCAGTAAGATTGTGCAGTGTCACTATTGCAAGGAGTGGGGTCACAGGAAGTGGGACTACCCAAATCTTCAAAAAGGTTCAACACACCCTCCTCGTGCTCAAGTAGCCACTGTCAATCAATCACCAAGTGAATGTAGCAAGCAATTCTGATGAAGTAACTACACTTGTTCAGCGACTTGAGCAGTTGAGCTTCTCTCTTGCTGACATGAGTCATGACTTCTCAGCCACAGACACTACTTTAGCTCGCCCAGGTATGACTTCGAACTGTTTATAGCCTTAAAAATTATCATGGATTGTTGATTCAGACGCTACTGTCCATATGACTACTAGTAACAAAGGTCTATTACTCAGATATACTCGAAGGGGTAAGCAATCACCTGACCTGGCCACTAACTCACCACCAGGTTGCAGCTATTCGAATCCATAGATACCTCAAGAGATCTCTAGGTAAAGGACTCATATTCTGATCAGGGACATACATAGTAGGATATCACAGTGTTCACTGATGGCGATTGGGCAGGTTATCGGTTATTCTACTATATGAAGGTCCACTACTGGATATTGTGTCTTCTATGGTGGTAACCTTATGTCCTGGAAGAGTAAAAGGACAAAGCAAACTAAGGTCGATAGTCATCTGATTCGAGATCTCGTCTTAGGTTAGGAACACCCTCTTGTCCCCCCTTGTATTCAACTCATACACGTTTGGACAGATCTTCAGCTCACCGACATTCTAACTAAGCCTCTTTGCAAAGCACCAATAAATTGTATATGTAACAAGTTGAGCATGTTACACATATATGCGTCAACGTGAGGAGTGTTAAAAATAGAAATCCAAAGCTGTATTAGTTGTATTGATTTAGTATAGTTGTGTGTGTGAGATTAAATATATTATTAATGTAATATTTAATCTTGTAGCCTTTATAATCATTTATATTATATTAGATCAAAATATATTAATAACCTATTAATAATTAGTTGGTAATTGTTGATGGACCATATTACCCTTATTAACTAATTAGGTTTCCTCTTGGGTGTATATATAAGGGGATTATTAGAGAGTTTAAAGGTTACACACTTAGTGAATCAACCAACCCTCATAACATCAAATCGGCTCTCTCCCCATAACCGAAACCTCCCTACTTTCGGTTCATTACCATCATCACCTTACACCCTAAGGAGGAACCAGATCATCTTGACAAGTATGTCGAACTCAATGGCTGCATCTCTGACTGGATTCTCTACTGGCCTGTCTGCTGTAACAGGTATGTTATTCATGTTTTCCTTTTATGTTTAAACAGAACTGATCAACATGTGGTATCAGAGCATATGTTGATAAATCAGTTCTGTTTTCGTATCCATTATTCTGGGATCAAAAATCTGGAAAACAGAATTTTTGAAAGTTTATAAAAATCTCGGCTGATTTCGAGTACCATGTGCCGAAATCAATGTTTTCGGAAGAATGTTTAAATTTTTTGACTCGAAATCATAAAGGGTTAAACTTGTTGTTACGAAATCCATTACAAAACCATTAAAATTCAGGTTTCGGATTTCCAGAATTATGTTTTTTATTTTTTTAGGGTTCATCGCTTGTTCTAAGTAAAACTCGAAAATTCCCTAAATTTTGGAATACAATTTGGATTAGTGGGTGTTTTCATTGTTTTGATCTTAATTTTATCTATTAAAGTTTCCGAAAACTGTTAAAGGATAATCAGTTATTATTTTCGAAATCTTTTGATAAGTTTAGATAAAAAATAAAATAGGAAACACTATCCCACAATCCCTCAAATTTCGAGTTTCAGTTATTATCACAATGAAGAGCCTTAATAGTGGATTCGAAATCATCAATGTAACTAGTCGCACAAGATCAGATCAGATATGATCTGATCGCACAAGACAGTCGCACAAGATCAGATCACATAAGATATGATCTGATCGAACAAGGGCAATCGCACAAGACAGTCGCACAAGATTTGTACAACTAATTAAGTACATTGTACAAGTTAAGACTGCATAATCGCACAAGACTTGTGGATCGCACAAGACTTGTGGATCGCACAAGATAGTGCCGATCGCACAAGACTTGGGCCTTACATACATTGCACAAGACTTGGGCCTTACATCGATCGCACAAGACTTGGGCCTTACATACATCGCACAAGACTTGGGCCTTACATACATTGATCATCAGGTCCTTAAATCTTTATAACTCGAGACCGTGGTTGTAACTCGAGACCTCATTATGACTCGAGATCTCATAACTCGGTCGAGACCTGACTCGAAACCTCATTACCCTAGGCTGTTTGATGTAAACTAAAATTTAGCTCGGGGCTCTGCCCCGAACCCCGTGCGGGGCACGCTGTCCCCCTGCACCCCCCAGCGAACAGGTGGTTTGCTATTAAATACTTGGTTTTGTTAACACTTAATTAACTAATCAGAATCAGATAATTTTTACGAAACCAAAATAGCTTAACTTGAATGAGCTTCTGATGTATTAATTCTGGCCAAAGCTGATTTAATACATCTATTTATTGTTCAGGTATTATAAAAGCTATGTTGAGTATGCATTACAAACGTGAAATGTCTTAATTCTGGCCAAAGCTGATTTAATTCATTTATGTTTAGCATGCTTGACAAGTGCATAACTAAAGTGATTGTCTCATTTCTGGCCAAAGCTGATTTGTCACGATTACTTTGCACACATACTTAAATGATTACACTTCTGGCCAAAGCTGATTTGTCTTTGTTTAAGTAGAATTTTACTAAGTCTATTATTTTGATGTTAGTAATAGACATTATCACAGCTTCATAATTAAAATGGTCATTATTTATGCCTGCCTTAGTATAACATGCCCTTAGATCACGTTAAGACTTTCTTCTTAGTATCATAATTCGCTCATCTTATTTCCACTATCAGCACCAAATCAGGGGATTCCACATTTGACTGGTGATAACTTTGCTGCATGGAAGGATGCCCTCATGCTTACACTTGGATTGCTGGACTTTGATTATGCTCTAAGAGAGAATAAGCCAGCGGATCTTACTACTCAAAGTACTGCTGCTGAGCAGATAGTTCATGGAAAATGGAATAGGTGTAACCGCATGTCTCTCATGTTCATGAAGCAGTCCATTCATAACTCAATCAGAGGAGCCATTCCTGATTCTGAAGATGCTAAAACCTATTTGGCTTCTGTGGAGGATCAATTCAAGGGAACATCAAAAGCACACGCTAGTACTCTTATCCTCAAGCTGGTGACAACTAAGTATGATGAGAGGAGCGGCATTCGCGAACACATCATGATGATGCATGACATGGCCAATAAGCTGAAGGGCCTAGAGATGGAAATCAGTGATGGTTTTCTTGTTCACTTCATCATCACTTCGCTTCCTTCGTCTTATGAAGCATTCAAGATCAATTACAACACTCAGAAGGACAAATGGACGATGAGTGAGCTGATCGCTATGTGCGTGCAGGAGGAAGAGCGTATGAAGATGGATCGCACTACTGATGTTGCTAACTTCACCACCTCCAACTCTAAGAAGAGGAAGCACAATTATCAAAGAAAGGATGCTTCTAAGGTCCAAAAGCCAAATCCAAATCCTCATACAAGTGCACCTTCCAGCTCTAAGAACTCCTTAGGCAAACCCTACTGCAAGTTCTGTAAGAAAACAAGACATAAGCAAAAGGAATGCCCTGACTTCAAGGAGTGGCTGACTAAGAAAGGTAACGATTTTTTCATGATACTTGAGTCCTTTAATTTAAATGTTCCTGCTAATTCTTGGTGGTTTGATTCTGGTTCTATGGTTCATGTTACCAATTCAACTCAGGGATTCCTTACAATCCGGAAGCTGGGAAGAAACCAAAGAACACTTAAAGTTGGAGATGATCGGGAATTAGAAGTGAAGGCCATAGGAACATTACAATTATTTTTGAAAACTGGTTTATGTATTAAACTTTATGATACCTTATATGTTCCTGAGGTAACTCGGAACCTTGTATCAGGACCAAAGTTAGACATGGACGGTTTTGTTGTTTCTCATGGTCATCGCAAACTCTCTATTCTCTATGATTCCGTTGTTTATGGTACTGGCATTCTGGATGGTGGTCTCTATAGATTAGAACTAGATGATAATTTTTCCAAATCTTTGTTGTCATATAATATTAATGAATCACTCACAAAGATGAAACAGGTTCGAGACTTAGAGACTTCATCTATGTTGTGGCATCAACGTTTAGGCCACATCTCAAGAGAACGATTAAATCGTCTCGTAAAGGATGAAGTCTTACCTCCTCTCGATTTTACTGATTTTGGAACATGTGTCAAATGTCTCAAAGGCAAAATGACATCAGCGAATAAGAAATGTGCCACTAGGAGCTCTAATTTATTAAAACTCATTCATACTGACATTAGTGGTCCTTACCAAATTGCTGGCATAACAGGACATGCTTCATTTATCACTTTCATTGATGATTATTCTCGTTACATGTACTTGTATCTTATTAAGGAAAAATCTGAATCTCTTACAACTTTTAAAGATTATAAAGCTGAAGTTGAAAAGCAATTAGATCGTCAGATTAAAGTTGTGAGATCAGACAGAGGCGGTGAATATTATGGAAGACATACTGATGTGGGTCAAGCTCCTGGTCCATTTTATGAGTTTTGTAAGGGCCAGGGGATTGTGAACCAATACACCATGCCTGGTACACCTCAGCAGAACGGTGTCGCTGAACGAAGAAATCGTACCCTTATGAACATGGTGCGCAGTATGTTAGCCAACACTAATTTACCATTATTCCTCTGGACTGAAGCGTTAAAAGCAGCTGTTCATATACTCAATAGAGTTCTTTCTAAGTCTGTCCCTAAAACTCCTTATGAACTATGGACAGGAAGGAAACCGAGTCTTAAATATATGAAAGTATGGGGCTGCATTGATGAAGCAAAACTCTATAATCCTTTCCTAAGGAAACTTGACCCTAAAACAGTTACCTGCTTCTTTATCGGGTATCCTGATCATTCGAAGGGTTATCGTTTCTATTGTCCTTCCCATGTCACCCGTATTGTTGAAACCAAGCGTGCTGCGTTCTTGGAGGATTTCAAGGTCAGTGGGAGCAGTACCAACCCTTACGAAGAATTGCAAGAAGTACAAGACGCGGGGGGGGGGGGGGGGGAGACTCGTCGCTTACCATTACTCCGTTTACTCCTCTTGTACCCCATGCAACTGCACCTGAAGCCACTGCACAAACTCCATCTCCACAATCAGAACCCATTATACCTCATAACGAAGGCACATCAAACGCTCAAAACCTAGACAACGCTGAACCCGATAATCAACTCAGGAGGTCATCTAGGCAAAGAAGGCCTACTAATTGGGATGATTATGTTACCTACCTGACTGAAATGGATGCTGGAAAGCTCAATGATCCTATCTCTTATAATGAAGCCATTAGCAGTGATCAGTCTTCTGAATGGAACAAAGCAATGATTGATGAGCTTGAATCCATGAAGAAAAATGACGTTTGGGATTTAGTCGAATTACCCAATGGTGCCAAACCTGTAGGTTGTAAATGGGTGTTCAAAACAAAACTGGATCCGAATGGGAACGTTGAACGCTACAAAGCGAGATTGGTTGCAAAGGGCTACACTCAGAAAGAGGGAATTGATTATCAAGAGACGTTTTCACCTATCTCTCGTAAAGATTCATTAAGGATTGTTATGGCCCTAGTAGCTCATTTTGATTTAGAGCTGCATCAGATGGACGTCAAAACTGCTTTCCTTAACGGAGACTTAGACGAAGATGTTTACATGAAACAACCTGAAGGCTTTAAACCTGAAGGTCAGGAGCATCTAGTCTGTAAGTTGAAGAAATCCATTTATGGGTTAAAATAAGCATCACGTCAATGGTACCTCAAGTTTGATGAAGTCATGAAGAGGCAAGGTTTTATGAAGAATCAAGTGGATCAATGCACCTACCTCAAAATGAGTGGGAGTAACTTTACTATACTTGTCCTTTATGTAGATATTCTATTGGCAAGTAATAGTTTAGACATGTTGCATGAGTCGAAGCGGTTACTCTCGCATAACTTCGACATGAAGGATCTCGGAGATGCTTCTTACGTCATTGGCATCGAAATTCACCGAGATAGACACAAAGGGATCTTAGGATTGTCTCAAAAGACTTACATAGATCGTGTCCTTACACGTTACAACATGCAACAGTGCAAACCCTCAGTCGCTCCAGTAGTTAAGGGAGATGTTTTCGGTTCATTCCAGTGTCCGACAACAGAGGTTGAAAAGGAGCAAATGAGCCAGATACCTTACGCGTCAGTAGTCGGGAGCCTGATGTATGCTCAAGTCTGTACTCGCCCAGATATCGCTTACATTGCTGGAATGCTAGGTCGTTATCAGACTAATCCTGGCCTAGATCACTGGAAAGCAGCTAAGAAGGTCCTTAGATATCTGCAAGGGACGAAAGACTATAAACTGACTTATAGAAGAAGTGATCACTTAGAAGTGGTAGGTTATTCTGATTCTGACTTTGCCAAATGCAAAGATGACAAGAAATCCACTTCGGGCTACATCTTTATGTTAGCAGGCGGACTTATCTCATGGAAGAGTCATAAACAACAGTTAACTACAACTTCCACAATGATGACAGAGTACATTGCTGTTTACAACGCAACCTGTCATGGAATGTTGCTTAGAAATCTGATCACTGGACTCAAAATCGTTAATTCCATTTCTAGACCATTGAAGCTTTACTGTGATAACTCAGCTGCCGTTAGTTTCTCGAACAGTAACAGTTCGACTGGAGCTGGTTTATATCTCGATACAAAATATTTGTTCGTACGTGAACGAGTTGAGGAAAATAATCTTTGTATTGAGTATATTAGTACTAAAGATATGCTTGCGGATCCGATGACTAAAGGTCTCCCACCTAAAGTTTTCGAAGAACATGTATCGAATATGGGACTTACTAAAGACCTTGTTTAATGGCATATTGTACTAGCTTATGTTTTAATTAATAAAATTTCCTCAGTTTGATTTTGTATGTCTCTAACATATGTTCTGCCGGTGTAATGACATATAGACAAATATAAATACAAATCAGACGCTAAAGGGCTTATGCGTGTTTTGATCATAACTATTAGGTTTTAAATTGAGGCTATAGTATGACTAATGGGGGTCCTGAGTCGAATGATGATTCAACGGCTGTATTTCTCTGCTATAGTTCTTGGTTTAAGGCTAAAATGAGTGTTAACTCCTGGCCAGGCTTACCTAATACTCATGATAAATGATTACTCGGCTAAGTGGGAGAATGTGAGATTAAATATATTATTAATGTAATATTTAATCTTGTAGCCTTTATAATCATTTATATTATATTAGATCAAAATATATTAATAACCTATTAATAATTAGTTGGTAATTGTTGATGGACCATATTACCCTTATTAACTAATTAGGTTTCCTCTTGGGTGTATATATAAGGGGATTATTAGAGAGTTTAAAGGTTACACACTTAGTGAATCAACCAACCCTCATAACATCAAATCGGCTTTCTCCCCATAACCGAAACCTCCCTACTTTCGGTTCATTACCATCATCACCTTACACCCTAAGGAGGAACCAGATCATCTTGACAAGTATGTCGAACTCAATGGCTGCATCTCTGACTGGATTCTCTACTGGCCTGTCTGCTGTAACAGGTATGTTATTCATGTTTTCCTTTTATGTTTAAACAGAACTGATCAACAGTGTGATTATTTAGAGTCATCACTTCTTTTATTTTGTCTCTTGTCTTGATTATATATGTATGTAACGTTGATTAGTGAAATGTACAGAAAATATTATTCTTCCAAAACTTTCAAGTAGTCTGTCATCATACTGCAACCAATATTATGTCAGCAGCTCATATATGCATCAAACTATGATAGTTTAAAAAAAAAAACCTGATCCTTTTTGGTAGCTTGTATCCTAAGTATTATCATGCCATTTAAGTTGACATATTAATCCGTTGACTTCTTATGTGTTCCCTATGTAAGTGTAGTTCCAACTTCCAAGCTAAGTTATCTCAGTTTAACAAAATCGAC
This sequence comes from Helianthus tuberosus, assembly GCA_030545235.1. Lineage (NCBI taxonomy): Eukaryota > Viridiplantae > Streptophyta > Magnoliopsida > Asterales > Asteraceae > Helianthus > Helianthus tuberosus. The sequence goes on along the minus strand of CM060403.1, from coordinate 186,778,381 downwards.
AGGTGCAATGAACCCATCACTACATGTGTGACTCACAGTGAGGAAGTGTGTGACACAAGGAACAAAGTCATTAAAGACCGAATATAGAATGAGTTCTCGTTTTTTAGTCATTGCTTTCACTACAAGTGATTAATAAATAGTTGCGGAAAAGCATGTGTAAGTAACTTCATTGACCAAAAGAGTAATAAACAGGTTTGAGTTTTTAAATTGTAAATTGAATTACCGAGTAAAATGGAGCGGCAGACACGACATTCATGGGACCTGGACCATCAACCGGTGAAAGGGCGTATAGTGCAGCCTGATAAAGTTGTGAGGAACCCGTTCCCACCACAATATGTCGACCCTCAGTGACCGCATTGCCAACCGTTCTATGCAGCGCAGTAATTGCACTCACGAGCCCAGGCTCCAAAAACCAGCAAACGTTATTTACATCTGAAAAATAACTTATGTGCTGCCAACTTGAAGTCACAACCGTTGTTTCTTCACCCTTTTGCTTCCAAAACTCCTCATACATCGTCGGGTCGCCACTAAAAAATGTAACATATTAATTAACGAGCTAACCCGTTTAACTAAATAAACAAAAACAAATGTTATTCATGTTTGTTGCAACCTACTTTTAACGTTCAATTTATTGATAAATTTATATTTATATTTTATAAATATATATAACAAAACATGAAGCACCTTATGAATAGTGCTCTTCTTTAATTTATTTATTTTTTTCTTTTTTTATGGTTCTTATCTTGTAATGGTTTTGTCTTTTATTCTTTCTCTCGTAGTGATTTTGTTTTTGTCTTTGCTTACGTTTTACTTCACGCGCCAGCATAAATTCGTGTATTTGTTTTATGATTTTCATGGTTTTGGTTGTCGTTTGCTTATTACTTAACACGGTTTTACGACTCTCTCATCCGCAACGCGGGGGTCAACATCGGTACCGATACCGTATTCGTTTTTATTGGTTTTTTCAATGTGGCTGCATAAAATTCGTTGGACACAAAGTTGTATTCACAATAATATATTAATTTGGTATCGTAAGCTATATTGAGTCTAGCTAACATACCGGAATCTTAAAGAACCGAACAACTCCGTTACCAGTGCAGCTATTTGTTTTTATTGTTATTAGTTGATTCAAATCAGATGTCGATTACTACGCTAAGTGTCGGTATCAAGTTGGTACTGTTATGAACTGAATTAATACTGACCGAAAATCCAACCAGTTATAATCCTAGTACATGAACGAAGCACATGAACAAAAAAGTCGTATAAACAGTCCTCGTGACTTCCATACAAATACACGTGCTTTTTTACTAGAACTTATTATTATTTAAAAGAACACAAGTATGACATTTGAAGTGTTTGACTAAATACACATGAAAAGTCATTATCTTACTATTATTAATATTAACTAGGATTTCTCAATCGTGCTTTGCGGCGGGGAATTTGCATACGAATCAAATGGTAAAAACCAATATGAAGCTACAAAATATAAATGTTTAAAAACAAAAAACGAAATAAAATGTAACAGATACAAGAAAAAATGGTGACATGGTGTACCGGTACCTATGATGTGGTGTTGTTGGTTGCGACCCCATGTGCCGAAGATTACCAAATTGTAATAGTCATCATCACCGCAACTCGCGGTTGTGGCAGACATGGTTCGTTAAACAGAAAGTTATGTTTTAATATTAACTATTATAGTGGTGGGGGCCGACCCGATTTAAAAAAAAAAAAAATAAATGGAAATATATCTAGTTTTTGTAAAAAAATAATTATTTTTCGGTGGGTACGGGGCCGGTTTGCTTTCAAAACAAATGATATCTCGTATTTAGTTTTTGTAAACAAAACTAACGAACAAAAATTATAAGAGAAAAATAAACATATTTGATTAAAGACGTATATTATTTATAGTGAAAAATAAACAAAAATTAAAGACGTAAAACCTATTACTCTGTAGTTTATGATGAGATATGGATATCATTAAAAGTAAAATTAAAAAAATTTAGTGGTAAAACAAAAAAGTAAAAAAAAAAATTGTTTGTGGCTAAAAATAAAAATAAAGGTAGTGTCATGTAGCTAACATTAATATTATTAGTTTATTGATATTCTCGGTGCATGAAGAAAGCTGACAGGAAAGCAATGAAAATGATTATGGACGGTGGTGGAGGAGGTAGTGGTGGCGTGGTGGTGGCGGTAATGGCAATAAAGAGCACAAAAAAGAACACGTGAAAACGAAAGCAACAAGACAATGCGCACATTAACCCAGAGTGCACGTTAGCATAAACGGCAGACCCGAGAATCGGGTTTGGAGGTAAAAAGGGGTGGCTCCCCCGAACCTGACGTCCACCGTCGGAATCCACAACATCGTCTTCTTGTCTTTGTCTCTTCTCTAACATGAACGTATGTGAATGGCGCACGTTAGTGTTTCCCGTTTTTCTTTTATATCATAAACCAAAATAAAACGAAATAGATTACAGACACCCAGCTATTACGACTTCTTTTATAAACTTTCACATTTGGGGAGTGTTTTTTTTTTGGTATAAGAAAAACAGTTGTCTGCATTTAATTTTACAATTACGGAAATTGTGTTTGATGCTCGTGCAGAATTCATAAATGTGTTAAAAGTAAACCAAATTATTATTTTTTTAATTATAGACGAACTGAACCGTAATTAATGAAATTGAATAGATCAACTACTGTATGAAGTAACTCGACCGTTATCAAAAAAAAAAAAAAAAAAAAATTGTAGTTTTGTGTTCTTGTAAGCCGTTTACTTCTTTATTCTGAACTGCCGGATCAACTAGTCGGTTCATTGGCAGACCCAGACAATATTTTCAGTAGGGATCTAAGAACTTCTTTCAGTGGGTTCGTTTTGCTAGATTCTCACTATTTTTTCCAAATTATACAAAATTCTTATTAATTTTTTCCAAACCGAGTGGGTTTATGTGAACCCACAAAACAGGGCTGGATCCGCCACTAAATATTTTCAAGGGGTGCGAAGTAGGGTTTAACCAAATTTTTAAAGGGTGAGATCAGGATTTTGCCCTGCAAAATACACTTTTTTTTTCAAGAGATGTGCCCACACTCAAGGCTCTACCTAGGTCCGCCTCTGCTACAACATAATAAGAATATACATATACATAATACATATAATTATAACAACAATAATAATAATAATAATAATATAGTTAAAATTAATTAATATGTAAAATTTAAAAACTTCACTCCAATTAGTTTTAAATAAAAAAGAATTAACATTGATAAAGATTTGACTCTGATTTGACAAAAAGAAAACACTGAAAATTGTACTACAGCACTTACTGATCAAGATTGATGACTACACTCTCCAAGCCATCAGGAGACAACGTTGTTGCCAGAATCTGTGTCTTCTTGCTAGCATGAGCCTCCTCCTCCTCCTCCTCTTGTATCCTGCTGTTTTTCTGAGCATATAAACCAGAGCCATGAAGATGAAGCATATTCCCCCAGCTGAGTGTTAAGTTTTCTTCATCCTCATACCTCATTCTCCAAATTAACCCCATATTCATAGCTAAAGACACCACCAGAACATTCTTCAAAAACAACACATAATAATCCGCCATCTAACTGTTTTTGCTTCAAAACAAGATGAAATGATTCCTTTTAGTTAAAAAAAACAAACACTTTTAACACCAATTCCTAGATTTTCTAAGATAAACACACTGATACCTGTCCAAAGTGCAGGATTTGAACTCCTGACCTTTTGGCTATGAAGCACACCACTTGACCACCAGAATAATGACCGAAGATACTAATTATTCTAAGACTATGAACATGGATGATGAATCTAGACAGAGTGGTATTTATCTCGATAAGATAGTGATCTACATCGATTGTTGAGATGATTTTGGGAGTCGATAGGGAATGTATTGAACCAAGGAGAGTTCAAAAGGTGAAGAGAATGAGTGCGGGGTGCAAATGGGCTTTCAAAGGCTGCTTACACAGTTACAGGTCCTTTGAGTTGAGCTTTTCCACTAGCTAAAGCTTTTTTTTGCTTTTTTTTTTTTAACGCAAATTTGAATCACTGATGTACCACTGGAGTATCTTCATGTCATCAGCGGAACCACCTGATCATATTCATCTCCACTAGACATAATGCTTATACACCAATTCAAGAGAAACCCAATAAATATGGGAAAACCCTTCTTGTGGAAATCGAACTCATGATCTATTGAGTCCCAAAGTATGATTCCACCCCTAAGATGCCACTATAAAGCCATGGACAAAGCTTTTTTTTCTTTAGCATTATTATTTGCTAAAAGTAACCAGTGTTTTATGAGTCTTTTGTTTAATAAACAGAATGGAATATGTTCACAATAATTCTTTTTTGTAATTATTCTTAAATCATGTACTAATTATAATTAATTGCCACTAATAGTTATTAAAAATGATATCATTCACTGTAGTATTGATTTATGTTTTATAATAAAGTCGATCACTTTACTCGTCATACCCGTCTAAAAATTAGTCAATGAAAAAACAGCTTAAAAGGTTAATCATTCTAGCAGCCGCATCGCACCGGATGATGGGCAACCTCCTTTTTTCCACCTCGGACTACGTTGTGTTCCTGAGTTTAATAAACAAAGGAAAATAAGGGAAAAGGAATTAGAAGAAAAAAAGGAAATGAAATTAAGTGGATAAAAGAAAGGAAAATGAAAGTTACAGTCGGAAGATTATTAAAATCTTCATGTTTTGGATTGACGTTGTGTTCCTGCGTTTATTATAATTTTGTGTTTCAAAGTTCTCGAAGGGAATAACATTTTGGGAGGTAACCTTAGAAGAAGATTATTAAAAATCTTCATTTCTCTTTCTTGGGAAGATTGGTGCAACTTCAATTTAGTAGTTACGTTACGCGTGCAATCGTTTTAATTTTTTTGTTTCTATTTTGGTGGATATAAGCGTGTTGTGTTAACATTTTTTTGTTGACCGACACGGTGGTTATTAAAAAAAATTTTGTTAGCCGTTAAAAAAATTAAAAATCTTCATTTCTTTACAAAACCGTCCATTCTGGGAGGAAAGTTAGAGCGCTAGATTATTATGCCAGATCAGCATGGATTAGAAAAAGAAAAATGAGGGTTTGTTATTCCAAATGAAGTCCGGGCCCAGATCATTATGGATTAGAAAGCCCTCTGGGCTTTTAGCCCAACTTTTCATTAGAACCAATAATAAGTAGCTTACTTATTGGGCCAATATCCAATAATGTGAAGGCCTCTGGATTTGGGGTGAATGGACAACGAACGGTTCAACAAATGGATCAAAACAATTTTATAGTTTAATTTATATTAACGATAGAAAAATTATATAAGGACGGCAAGTAAACGGGCAACAAGCTGCGCCGCAACCCCCTTTTGAATAACAAATCCAGTTCTACCGAAAATAAAATTTTGAATAGCAAATCCAATCATAGATTGAAAAATTGAATCATTTCATTTTCTTTTCACCGTGAGTTTGTAACCCATTCCAGACTTCCAGTGATGACACTAATGTCGACAAAGCCTCCGTATCGTCTCCGTGAATACAAATCTTGGGTCCGTCACTGGACACTATGTCATCTAATTTAACCCATCTTCATTGCATAACCAGATAGATTTACATTTCTACCACTAAGTTGCATTTTATGTTATATCTAGAGCACCTTTTTATTATTTTCGAAGTTCATGAAATCAAAAACGATGAAATATCCATTTGAAAATAATACTTATTTTGACATCTTAGATTTTTCTATCGACGACTAGTAGAAGTAGAATAGTGAAAATTATACGTAACAATAGACATATCATTGATCACATGATACCATGCACATAAAAAGTTATAAAATTAGCGAGTCAACCGACAGCCATGTTGTTAATAGCTCTAATAACTAGACTATATGAGGGTGGTCGGTTTCACACTTTCACTAGCTAGCATCTCTTATATAACTAGTCAGGTATCGAATTCGAGAAATTTTGGGGAGCTGGCAATTTCGAGATGGATCACGTTCCGTCAAATGGCAGATCTGGAGGGGTGGTTAGCATGTGGGATCCTGGTATTCTTAAGGTACACGACTCTTTCAAACACCCTAACTTTTTATTAACGGTGGGGACTTTAAAAGGTAGCAATCAGGTTATTAATATTGTAAACGTTTACGCTCCTCATAAAGTCCCTCAAAAAAAAGCTCTTTGGGACGTTATTGGGGGGGGTTATGGGTAGTCATCCGGGATTGTGGGTGATTATGGGAGATTTCAATGCGGTACGTTTTCGGGAGGAAAGGAGAAACTCTAATTTTAATTACAAATGTGCTTCGAATTTTAATGATTTTATGTATGATAATGGTTTGAGAGAGTATGATATGAAAGGGAGAAAATTTACGTACCTCAAAGACAATGATAATAAACTTAGTAAAATCGATAGAGTTTTGGTGGATCAAGAATTCTTCCTGAAGTGGCCGGGGGCGTGCCTTCGGGCGTTGCCTAGAATGTTCTCGGATCATTGTCCTCTTATTTTGACATGCTCGGATAAAAATTTTGGTCCAAAGCCGTTCAGATTTTTCAATTCTTGGATGGAAAGAAAGGATTTCGATGAGGTAGTTCTCAAGGAGATTGCAAATTTTAAGGGGGTTGGGGATCCGGACGTGAGGTTATCGCAAAAACTTAAAAAGATTAGGGAAGCTTTAAGATCTTGGAAAAAAGAGGTCTTAACTAAGGAAGGCGAAATGGAGATGACTATTAAGGAAGAGTTAGATCGCTTGGATGAGTTGGCGGAGGGTAGGGAGTTAAGTGAAGAGGAGGAGTGGACTAGAGCGGAATGCCGTAAAGACCTAAAGGAGCTCGAAGGCTTCAAAATGAAAGATCTCAAACAAAGAGCTAGAGCTAGATGGGATTTAGAAGGTGACGAGAATACTAGGTTCTTTCACGGATACATCAAAAGTAGAATGGCATGTAATAATATACCGGGCCTTATGATTAATGAAGTGTGGATCACTAAACCTTCTATGATAAAAAAAGAGATTATGGGCTTCTTCAAAAAGGCGTTCGAGGAAAAGATCAAAGACAGACCTAAAATCACATGCCAGAACGCTAAATGTCTTTCGGAATCGGATGCGGCTTCTCTGACGGTTCCTTTTAGTAAAGAGGAGATTAAACGCGCGGTGTTTGAATGTGGGTCAGACAAAGCTCCAGGGCCGGACGGTTTCAACTTTAATTTCATCAAAAGGTATTGGAACTTTTTCGAAAATGATTTCTATGAGTTGTTGCTTTCTTTTTACAGTAAAGGTACGTTATCTGAGGGTTGCAGCTCTTCCTTCATTACTCTCATTCCCAAGAACAAAGATCCGGTGGGGTTGAAAGAGTATAGACCTATTAATTTGATTGGGGTGATTAGCAAAACTATCTCTATGATTCTGGCTAATCGGCTTAAATTGGTTATCGGGTCTATCATATCGGAAAATCAGACGGCGTTTCTTAAAGGGAGATATATTCTCGACAGCCCCCTTATGCTTAATGAGCTTTTGGCTTGGATTAATAAACACAATAAAAAGGCCTTCTTACTTAAAATTGATTTCGAAAAGGCGTACGACAATGTTTGTTGGAGTTTTCTTTTGGACATCATGGGGCAAATGGGGTTTCCCGATCTTTGGTGTAAATGGATTAAAGGAATCCTAGCTTCGGCTAGATCCTCGGTTCTTGTAAATGGATCCCCCACCTTTGAGTTTAATTGCTCTAAAGGGGTCAGACAGGGGGACCCGCTTTCCCCGTTTCTGTTCCTTCTGGTCATGGAGGCCCTGTCTAACATTCTGTGTAAAGCTAGGTCGGTAGGTCTTTTCAAAGGTATTCAAACTCCCAAAAACGGTCCGGTAATTTCTCACCTTTTTTACGCTGATGATGCTCTTATGTTGGGAGAGTGGGATAGGGAAAATGTTAAAAACCTGGCTAGATGTCTGAGAATTTTCTATCTTTGTTCGGGCTTAAAAATTAATCTTCAAAAATCTAACTTATATGGGTTGGGGGTTGATAGTGAGTCTGTGTCGGAGATGGCTAATGTGATTGGGAGTAAAGCGGATTCTATTCCGCTTACATACTTGGGAATTAAGGTGGGGTCGAATATGAATAGAATAAACAATTGGAGACCTATTATTGAGATTTTTGATAAAAGATTGTCGATGTGGAAAGCTAAAACGTTATCGATGGGAGGTAGGCTTACTTTGATTAAATCTGTTTTGGAAAGTCTGCCTATTTATTATCTGGCTTTGTATAAAGCCCCGGTGGGTGTTTTGAAGGCCCTCGAGGCCAAAATGAGAAAATTCTTTTGGGCGGGTTCAGATAATTATTCTAAATTGAACTGGGTGGCTTGGGATTGGGTTTCTTGGCCCAAGGATAAAGGTGGGTTGGGAATTAGCAGGTTAAAAGAGGTCAACGAAGCCCTTCTTGTAAAATGGGGATGTGTAACACCCGTTCATGTAAATCAAGGTTTAACGTATATTTAGGGAAAATAATCATGTAATTAATGATTACATATACATCGGAAATACGGGTTTATTAAAACTTTTCATATCATACGTTATTCTACATAATGTGATCAGATTTGTCGTTTAAAATTAACAACGAGGCAAAGTGCGGAAGCGTGTGTCTATATCGTGTTCGGTTCTTCGTTGAGCTTGATCGTCTTTCGGCATCTAAAAGGTACCTACATTTCATAAACATGAAATGCTTTAGTCATACAGGAATTAAAACTTTACAATGAGTTAAAATACATTTTGGGACCCCTTTATGGGCTACGGAACTGATTTGAACAATTTCTGCGCAATCGGATGAACTGGCAGCTGACGCATGGCCGTGCGACCAGACGCACGACCGTGCGGTACCTATGGCGCCGGGGCACTAGTAGTGCACGAGCCAATATACTGGTTTAATCGGATACGCACGACCGTGCGACCAGACGCACGACCGTGCGCCACCAAATTCTTACGGTGATAACCTACTGGTTTACGGTGGGAGAAAGACCCAGCACCCACCGTAACTTACGGTAATACCGTAAATTACGGTGGTCCCTGCATTCCACCTTTCCATTTTGCCGTTATTTGACACGAAACTTTCGTATCTTTCAATCCGCTTATCCGTTTGACCCACCGTTTCTTCCTACGTGTTTGAAATTTGATTCTCCACCTTATGGAGTTAAAATCCAACTTTCGGATTAACGAATTTATAGAGTTTTAAGCTTTTGGCTTAAACTAGAATTTACCCATTTTAACCCATTCATGTATTTATCAAACAAACTTATTTGTTTGATCCCAATTTCTCGTGAACCTTCTAAGTTCTATGCCGTCTATCATATTTGTCTCAAACCATGGGTTTCCTACGCATTTTAAAACCCGCTTATACTCAAGTGCTTATTTTGACCCGTTAAGGACATTTAAGCACTTTGACGCATAACTCACACCTATTTCTTTCTAGCATTTTATTTCCACATTAGTTATCAAATGATCTTCCATCACATCTATAATTGTGATGGTTTTAATGTAACAATCTGTCTAATCCGAGTTTTACCCTTCGTATTATCAATTTACGGCAAAGACTCATATAGAGTCTTTTGACCAAGGATTAACATCTTACACTATTATACTTATTCTAAGTATTAACTTGACTATAAAACTCGTTTTCAAACAACTTCTAAGGGTTGTTTGCTTAATTTTGCTTACAAGGGCGTTTTGGTCATTTTTAGCCCTTCATGTACAACGAAGGACTTGCTTAAGCCATGTACGCCCAAAAATCTAATTTTTAACCAAATCTTGTTTTCAAAACACTCTGTCTATAATTTAAATTCTTCGGTTTACCTTTTAAGGTAACCGAATGTCCCTTTTTATTTTTGCCTAAATCTCATAGATCTTCAAGTTTTAAATGAAGAGTTGATCTATTATACATACCTGGCCCGGATCAACTTATTAACCCGGTTTTAATACCTTGCTTTATATTCGCTAATTTAGAACGATGCGAATATCCGTTGGATATCTATTCCTGTAAGCATATATCTCGACAAGAATCATTAGTCTATATAGTCAAAAGGTGTTGTCTACACCTTTTGACCCGTTTGGCCGAATTGACCATTTATCTTTACGAAATGATATTTATTATCATCTCCTCTACATGACTCGTTCCGTTTATCACCGTACGGTCATTTTAACATATAACCGTTTATTACTTTCGACATAATATGACCGAATTATCGATTTACTTCTTTTTAACCATTATTACGGTTTCTTTCATCTTTGATTGTCTTGTTCCGTTCGACTACACGACGGAATATCATATTTCAATTGTTTAGATATCTCATACGTAATTTATATGATGAGAAAATATTCCACAATTTAAGACTAGTGTAAGCTATACTTACCTTACTTCCACATATGCTTTTCCGTCATTCTTTCTTCGTTTGACCCGCTTTGTTCTCAAGCTTTCACCTAGCTTGTTAATCGTCAAACTATCATTGCAAATTGTAAGATGGTTAGATTAGTCATAATTATTCACGACTATTCCATCTCACTTATTTCATACGTCGAGACTACTATTCGACTTCATGATTAGTTAACTTAGCTTATTAAAGTTAACCACTTTAAATCATAAGGTTCTCAACATTGAGTCTAAATCAACATTATATTTAGAACCCTTCTCACTTCATATTACGCGTAATCACCATAACATTCAAATGCGCGTTTTCACTCTAATTTCAACACTTTAGTTTTCACTTAGGCATTTTAACAAACACCTAATGTGCATACATTTTTACACATTTACAACTAGTTCATAACTAGTTATTTTTACCAAGATTAACATCAAATTCATCACTATCACTTATGATCAAATACTCAAACTTGCAAATTGTTTAAGTATTTCCCGATTACTAACATGCATGATGATCCTAATCACAATCATATCATCAAGTTCATCATATGATTAAAACCCACTTAACCTAGTGTGTTAAATCACCAAATTCATCAATCTATAGCATGTTATATATGATTTTCACTTAGGGTTTCCTTCCTAAGCAAGTATACATCACTAATCTAGCCATAGCCTCTCTAATTCATGCCTAATTCGCGATTAGGATGATTATCAAAATTTTACATCTTTACGAATGTTAGAAATTCGACATACCTTACGATCCCCTTGACTTGGTGACCGTTTCTATGTGTTCAAATCCGAATTTGGCCCTTGTTTGATCCTCCAATTTGAAGAATTTGTTGAGTTTAGGGTTAGCTCCCATGGAGCTTGTCTCCTGTTCTTTCTCACGCACACACACACACACACACACTAGTGTGTGTGTTTGTGTTTTATTTTTAAGTTTATAAGTCTAGTTTCAAGTTACCCGGTTTTGGTCCCTCGTGTTTGGTTAGTTATTAATTAGGTCACAACCTAATTATTTTCAACAATACTCTCACTTATTAACTAGGTTTAATATTCCTAGTTAACTTAGCGGGTTCGGGAATATTTATGACTAAGTTTATTTTAGGTCTCGTTAGCTCGGGCCTTTTATCCATTTTATTTCCTTAAAGCTTTTATTCACTTTTATTTATTATTAGGATTAATTATTTAAATCCTAATATTCCACCGGGTAAATTTTACCACTTACGGTACTTTTACACGTCTTTTAGTATTAACGGGGTTTAATTACTAAACCCGTTTTCGGGGTGTTACAAGTCTACCCCCCTTAAAGAGGTTTCGTCCTCGAAACCTTTTCTTACATAATTCATTGAGTTTAAACTCAATGTATTTGATCCGAGATATCATTTAAACATTACTTATACTTTTAACCAATTATTAGTATTACCAGATAAGCATGGTAACATCTTTTTGGTCACTAATTGTCTACGTATCTCATATGACTTAGTGCAACTTAAAATAACTAATCTCGTTATTTCCACTAGTTTAATTAACTTAGCGATATCCATCGCTTTCATATACTATCGAATTCCTTATGAATCCGTTATTTTGACCCGTTTAAAGGCCTTTAGTGAAATCTTTTCACTTTTAGCAGCAATTTCTTTTATCTTTAAATTTATTTATTCGGTTCAGTCATACCGAACCTACGGCTTACAAGCAAACTAGATTTATTTAAATGACCTTGACCGGTCTCACTAATTAGACTCATTAGTCCAGTTACTTTTTACCGCTTGCTTGGTTATAATGTGATTCTACTTCACATTACATTTCTTGATCGTGATTCTGTTACATCATGTTTAATTTATATCAAAATTTCCTTTCCGAAATATCACTTTTTGAATATAACGTCTTGCGCCTATCGGTGTCAAGACTTGAACCTTTCATGCTTACTATTCAAATTCCTATCAGAATTTATATTTGTAAAAACGTTATTTCTTACTAAAACCGAAGGTTTAGTTTTAGGGTCTTTTCTTTAACTTTTGTCAATTATCCATACCAGGATATTGACAGTCCATAATTTATTCTTTTACAGTCTTAGTTTTATGCGGGGATTTTCAACTGGTTCTCTCGCTTTGTTAAGTAACCCGTAGGTTCTTTCACGTAGCCTCGTAGGCTATTTCCTTAGGTCTTCACCCCTTTTTTTACTGAAAACGCTAAGGTTTATTTCCCTTTTTTTTTTTTTTTTTTTTGTGACCCAAGGGTCATTCTGGTCCCGTAGACCTTAACACTGTGTTTAATCCCGTAGGTTATGATGATCCCGTAAATCATCTTTTATTTATATCTACATTCAAATGTATACATATATTCGTATATAGCTTCAAGGCATGTCTTGCTATGTTTAAAATCGTATATTTTCGCTTATGAGCTTTAGTTGACCTCGACCGTAGTCTAAGGCTTCATTTGTTTATTTCCGGGCGAAATTTTCTGACTTTGCCCTTACGTTTGACGTTTTACAAAAACGAACCGTTAAGGGACATATTCGCATTTTCCGGGTTCGAGTGTAAGTCTACTCCCCCCCAATATTTGTCTAAATCATTTTACATGCTTGCGTTTTCTGGGTTCGAGTGTAAGTACACTCCATCCCAATACTTGTCTAAATCATTTTACATGCTTGCGTTTTCTGGGTTCGAGTGTAAGTACACTCCATCCCAATACTTGTCTAAATCATTTTACATGCTTGTGTTTTCTGGGTTCGAGTGTAAGTACACTCCATCCCAATACTTGTCTAAATCATTTTACATGCTTGCGTTTTCTGGGTTCGAGTGTAAGTACACTCCCTCCCAATATTTATCTAAATCATTTTACATGCTTCTTTGTCCCTTCACTCGGGCTCATTGTCCTAATGTAATACGCTTCCATCACTCGGTCGTGTGTTTACATTATTATCAAATATTTTGCTTATCCGATTCATTTGGGTAATTTTTTTAATTAGTCCCGTTCACCCCGTCCCTACTACATCAGATGTGAATGTGTCCGCTATAAGAAACTCATGGTATCATATGCCACTACTTACTTGGCCAGAATAAGCGATTAACACATGACATACATGACCTTTTTATAGTTTTCACATCACGCCCTAAGTAAGTAATGCCTCAACTTGTTTCTCTTGGAAACAATATCCGAACATATTTTCTATTCGGGTTTTTTCCAAGTTTTTAATCTACATATGCAACTTTCAATTTCTTCATATTTGTTGCATATTACTATTTGTGCGATTATTTAAAATATGCACCTGGTAATGTTTGCCCCGACGGGCGTTCCTTGCCATTAACCTTGTTCGCGGTCGTTACGCGATTTAGTCCTCGGTGAGTATGCTCCTCTTGTCATACTTTGGACCGTTCCATCATCATATTCACAATTCATTTGACTCTCGTCGTCTTCAAACGCGAGTGTCCTTCAATTAAAACATTCACAAAAGTTAGTAATGTCAACTTCAATAATCGCCCGTATTATAATACAAGGCTTTTTCTACTATACGCGTCAACGCGCGTATTTTCGTCAACTTTATCAATCATTTTAATTGGGGTAACGTGTATCACACGATAGCCCTATGTGTTTGTTACAACACTTTAGCATGCACGTACGTACCGGGTTTGCGATCAAGCCTCGAACCGAACACTATTCTTTATCAAGAGCGTAAGGTTTAAGTCCAAGCATGGTTCTCCCCACCATACTTGAATCTCTTAAACCAGTGCTCTGATACCAACTTGTAACACCCGTTCATGTAAATCAAGGTTTAACGTATATTTAGGGAAAATAATCATGTAATTAATGATTACATATACATCGGAAATACGGGTTTATTAAAACTTTTTCATATCATACGTTATTCTACATAATGTGATCAGATTTGTCGTTTAAAATTAACAACGAGGCAAAGTGCGGAAGCGTGTGTCTATATCGTGTTCGGTTCTTCGTTGAGCTTGATCGTCTTTCGGCATCTAAAAGGTACCTACATTTCATAAACATGAAATGCTTTAGTCATACAGGAATTAAAACTTTACAATGAGTTAAAATACATTTTGGGACCCCTTTATGGGCTACGGAACTGATTTGAACAATTTCTGCGCAATCGGATGAACTGGCAGCTGACGCATGGCCGTGCGACCAGACGCACGACCGTGCGGTACCTATGGCGCCGGGGCACTAGTAGTGCACGAGCCAATATACTGGTTTAATCGGATACGCACGACCGTGCGACCAGACGCACGACCGTGCGCCACCAAATTCTTACGGTGATAACCTACTGGTTTACGGTGGGAGAAAGACCCAGCACCCACCGTAACTTACGGTAATACCGTAAATTACGGTGGTCCCTGCATTCCACCTTTCCATTTTGCCGTTATTTGACACGAAACTTTCGTATCTTTCAATCCGCTTATCCGTTTGACCCACCGTTTCTTCCTACGTGTTTGAAATTTGATTCTCCACCTTATGGAGTTAAAATCCAACTTCCGGATTAACGAATTTATAGAGTTTTAAGCTTTTGGCTTAAACTAGAATTTACCCATTTTAACCCATTCATGTATTTATCAAACAAACTTATTTGTTTGATCCCAATTTCTCGTGAACCTTCTAAGTTCTATGCCGTCTATCATATTTGTCTCAAACCATGGGTTTCCTACGCATTTTAAAACCCGCTTATACTCAAGTGCTTATTTTGACCCGTTAAGGACATTTAAGCACTTTGACGCATAACTCACACCTATTTCTTTCTAGCATTTTATTTCCACATTAGTTATCAAATGATCTTCCATCACATCTATAATTGTGATGGTTTTAATGTAACAATCTGTCTAATCCGAGTTTTACCCTTCGTATTATCAATTTACGGCAAAGACTCATATAGAGTCTTTTGACCAAGGATTAACATCTTACACTATTATACTTATTCTAAGTATTAACTTGACTATAAAACTCGTTTTCAAACAACTTCTAAGGGTTGTTTGCTTAATTTTGCTTACAAGGGCGTTTTGGTCATTTTTAGCCCTTCATGTACAACGAAGGACTTGCTTAAGCCATGTACGCCCAAAAATCTAATTTTTAACCAAATCTTGTTTTCAAAACACTCTGTCTATAATTTAAATTCTTCGGTTTACCTTTTAAGGTAACCGAATGTCCCTTTTTATTTTTGCCTAAATCTCATAGATCTTCAAGTTTTAAATGAAGAGTTGATCTATTATACATACCTGGCCCGGATCAACTTATTAACCCGGTTTTAATACCTTGCTTTATATTCGCTAATTTAGAACGATGCGAATATCCGTTGGATATCTATTCCTGTAAGCATATATCTCGACAAGAATCATTAGTCTATATAGTCAAAAGGTGTTGTCTACACCTTTTGACCCGTTTGGCCGAATTGACCATTTATCTTTACGAAATGATATTTATTATCATCTCCTCTACATGACTCGTTCCGTTTATCACCGTACGGTCATTTTAACATATAACCGTTTATTACTTTCGACATAATATGACCGAATTATCGATTTACTTCTTTTTAACCATTATTACGGTTTCTTTCATCTTTGATTGTCTTGTTCCGTTCGACTACACGACGGAATATCATATTTCAATTGTTTAGATATCTCATACGTAATTTATATGATGAGAAAATATTCCACAATTTAAGACTAGTGTAAGCTATACTTACCTTACTTCCACATATGCTTTTCCGTCATTCTTTCTTCGTTTGACCCGCTTTGTTCTCAAGCTTTCACCTAGCTTGTTAATCGTCAAACTATCATTGCAAATTGTAAGATGGTTAGATTAGTCATAATTATTCACGACTATTCCATCTCACTTATTTCATACGTCGAGACTACTATTCGACTTCATGATTAGTTAACTTAGCTTATTAAAGTTAACCACTTTAAATCATAAGGTTCTCAACATTGAGTCTAAATCAACATTATATTTAGAACCCTTCTCACTTCATATTACGCGTAATCACCATAACATTCAAATGCGCGTTTTCACTCTAATTTCAACACTTTAGTTTTCACTTAGGCATTTTAACAAACACCTAATGTGCATACATTTTTACACATTTACAACTAGTTCATAACTAGTTATTTTTACCAAGATTAACATCAAATTCATCACTATCACTTATGATCAAATACTCAAACTTGCAAATTGTTTAAGTATTTCCCGATTACTAACATGCATGATGATCCTAATCACAATCATATCATCAAGTTCATCATATGATTAAAACCCACTTAACCTAGTGTGTTAAATCACCAAATTCATCAATCTATAGCATGTTATATATGATTTTCACTTAGGGTTTCCTTCCTAAGCAAGTATACATCACTAATCTAGCCATAGCCTCTCTAATTCATGCCTAATTCGCGATTAGGATGATTATCAAAATTTTACATCTTTACGAATGTTAGAAATTCGACATACCTTACGATCCCCTTGACTTGGTGACCGTTTCTATGTGTTCAAATCCGAATTTGGCCCTTGTTTGATCCTCCAATTTGAAGAATTTGTTGAGTTTAGGGTTAGCTCCCATGGAGCTTGTCTCCTGTTCTTTCTCACGCACACACACACACACACACACTAGTGTGTGTGTTTGTGTTTTATTTTTAAGTTTATAAGTCTAGTTTCAAGTTACCCGGTTTTGGTCCCTCGTGTTTGGTTAGTTATTAATTAGGTCACAACCTAATTATTTTCAACAATACTCTCACTTATTAACTAGGTTTAATATTCCTAGTTAACTTAGCGGGTTCGGGAATATTTATGACTAAGTTTATTTTAGGTCTCGTTAGCTCGGGCCTTTTATCCATTTTATTTCCTTAAAGCTTTTATTCACTTTTATTTATTATTAGGATTAATTATTTAAATCCTAATATTCCACCGGGTAAATTTTACCACTTACGGTACTTTTACACGTCTTTTAGTATTAACGGGGTTTAATTACTAAACCCGTTTTCGGGGTGTTACAAGTCTACCCCCCTTAAAGAGGTTTCGTCCTCGAAACCTTTTCTTACATAATTCATTGAGTTTAAACTCAATGTATTTGATCCGAGATATCATTTAAACATTACTTATACTTTTAACCAATTATTAGTATTACCAGATAAGCATGGTAACATCTTTTTGGTCACTAATTGTCTACGTATCTCATATGACTTAGTGCAACTTAAAATAACTAATCTCGTTATTTCCACTAGTTTAATTAACTTAGCGATATCCATCGCTTTCATATACTATCGAATTCCTTATGAATCCGTTATTTTGACCCGTTTAAAGGCCTTTAGTGAAATCTTTTCACTTTTAGCAGCAATTTCTTTTATCTTTAAATTTATTTATTCGGTTCAGTCATACCGAACCTACGGCTTACAAGCAAACTAGATTTATTTAAATGACCTTGACCGGTCTCACTAATTAGACTCATTAGTCCAGTTACTTTTTACCGCTTGCTTGGTTATAATGTGATTCTACTTCACATTACATTTCTTGATCGTGATTCTGTTACATCATGTTTAATTTATATCAAAATTTCCTTTCCGAAATATCACTTTTTGAATATAACGTCTTGCGCCTATCGGTGTCAAGACTTGAACCTTTCATGCTTACTATTCAAATTCCTATCAGAATTTATATTTGTAAAAACGTTATTTCTTACTAAAACCGAAGGTTTAGTTTTAGGGTCTTTTCTTTAACTTTTGTCAATTATCCATACCAGGATATTGACAGTCCATAATTTATTCTTTTACAGTCTTAGTTTTATGCGGGGATTTTCAACTGGTTCTCTCGCTTTGTTAAGTAACCCGTAGGTTCTTTCACGTAGCCTCGTAGGCTATTTCCTTAGGTCTTCACCCCTTTTTTTACTGAAAACGCTAAGGTTTATTTCCCTTTTTTTTTTTTTTTTTTTTGTGACCCAAGGGTCATTCTGGTCCCGTAGACCTTAACACTGTGTTTAATCCCGTAGGTTATGATGATCCCGTAAATCATCTTTTATTTATATCTACATTCAAATGTATACATATATTCGTATATAGCTTCAAGGCATGTCTTGCTATGTTTAAAATCGTATATTTTCGCTTATGAGCTTTAGTTGACCTCGACCGTAGTCTAAGGCTTCATTTGTTTATTTCCGGGCGAAATTTTCTGACTTTGCCCTTACGTTTGACGTTTTACAAAAACGAACCGTTAAGGGACATATTCGCATTTTCCGGGTTCGAGTGTAAGTCTACTCCCCCCCAATATTTGTCTAAATCATTTTACATGCTTGCGTTTTCTGGGTTCGAGTGTAAGTACACTCCATCCCAATACTTGTCTAAATCATTTTACATGCTTGCGTTTTCTGGGTTCGAGTGTAAGTACACTCCATCCCAATACTTGTCTAAATCATTTTACATGCTTGTGTTTTCTGGGTTCGAGTGTAAGTACACTCCATCCCAATACTTGTCTAAATCATTTTACATGCTTGCGTTTTCTGGGTTCGAGTGTAAGTACACTCCCTCCCAATATTTATCTAAATCATTTTACATGCTTCTTTGTCCCTTCACTCGGGCTCATTGTCCTAATGTAATACGCTTCCATCACTCGGTCGTGTGTTTACATTATTATCAAATATTTTGCTTATCCGATTCATTTGGGTAATTTTTTTAATTAGTCCCGTTCACCCCGTCCCTACTACATCAGATGTGAATGTGTCCGCTATAAGAAACTCATGGTATCATATGCCACTACTTACTTGGCCAGAATAAGCGATTAACACATGACATACATGACCTTTTTATAGTTTTCACATCACGCCCTAAGTAAGTAATGCCTCAACTTGTTTCTCTTGGAAACAATATCCGAACATATTTTCTATTCGGGTTTTTTCCAAGTTTTTAATCTACATATGCAACTTTCAATTTCTTCATATTTGTTGCATATTACTATTTGTGCGATTATTTAAAATATGCACCTGGTAATGTTTGCCCCGACGGGCGTTCCTTGCCATTAACCTTGTTCGCGGTCGTTACGCGATTTAGTCCTCGGTGAGTATGCTCCTCTTGTCATACTTTGGACCGTTCCATCATCATATTCACAATTCATTTGACTCTCGTCGTCTTCAAACGCGAGTGTCCTTCAATTAAAACATTCACAAAAGTTAGTAATGTCAACTTCAATAATCGCCCGTATTATAATACAAGGCTTTTTCTACTATACGCGTCAACGCGCGTATTTTCGTCAACTTTATCAATCATTTTAATTGGGGTAACGTGTATCACACGATAGCCCTATGTGTTTGTTACAACACTTTAGCATGCACGTACGTACCGGGTTTGCGATCAAGCCTCGAACCGAACACTATTCTTTATCAAGAGCGTAAGGTTTAAGTCCAAGCATGGTTCTCCCCACCATACTTGAATCTCTTAAACCAGTGCTCTGATACCAACTTGTAACACCCGTTCATGTAAATCAAGGTTTAACGTATATTTAGGGAAAATAATCATGTAATTAATGATTACATATACATCGGAAATACGGGTTTATTAAAACTTTTTCATATCATACGTTATTCTACATAATGTGATCAGATTTGTCGTTTAAAATTAACAACGAGGCAAAGTGCGGAAGCGTGTGTCTATATCGTGTTCGGTTCTTCGTTGAGCTTGATCGTCTTTCGGCATCTAAAAGGTACCTACATTTCATAAACATGAAATGCTTTAGTCATACAGGAATTAAAACTTTACAATGAGTTAAAATACATTTTGGGACCCCTTTATGGGCTACGGAACTGATTTGAACAATTTCTGCGCAATCGGATGAACTGGCAGCTGACGCATGGCCGTGCGACCAGACGCACGACCGTGCGGTACCTATGGCGCCGGGGCACTAGTAGTGCACGAGCCAATATACTGGTTTAATCGGATACGCACGACCGTGCGACCAGACGCACGACCGTGCGCCACCAAATTCTTACGGTGATAACCTACTGGTTTACGGTGGGAGAAAGACCCAGCACCCACCGTAACTTACGGTAATACCGTAAATTACGGTGGTCCCTGCATTCCACCTTTCCATTTTGCCGTTATTTGACACGAAACTTTCGTATCTTTCAATCCGCTTATCCGTTTGACCCACCGTTTCTTCCTACGTGTTTGAAATTTGATTCTCCACCTTATGGAGTTAAAATCCAACTTCCGGATTAACGAATTTATAGAGTTTTAAGCTTTTGGCTTAAACTAGAATTTACCCATTTTAACCCATTCATGTATTTATCAAACAAACTTATTTGTTTGATCCCAATTTCTCGTGAACCTTCTAAGTTCTATGCCGTCTATCATATTTGTCTCAAACCATGGGTTTCCTACGCATTTTAAAACCCGCTTATACTCAAGTGCTTATTTTGACCCGTTAAGGACATTTAAGCACTTTGACGCATAACTCACACCTATTTCTTTCTAGCATTTTATTTCCACATTAGTTATCAAATGATCTTCCATCACATCTATAATTGTGATGGTTTTAATGTAACAATCTGTCTAATCCGAGTTTTACCCTTCGTATTATCAATTTACGGCAAAGACTCATATAGAGTCTTTTGACCAAGGATTAACATCTTACACTATTATACTTATTCTAAGTATTAACTTGACTATAAAACTCGTTTTCAAACAACTTCTAAGGGTTGTTTGCTTAATTTTGCTTACAAGGGCGTTTTGGTCATTTTTAGCCCTTCATGTACAACGAAGGACTTGCTTAAGCCATGTACGCCCAAAAATCTAATTTTTAACCAAATCTTGTTTTCAAAACACTCTGTCTATAATTTAAATTCTTCGGTTTACCTTTTAAGGTAACCGAATGTCCCTTTTTATTTTTGCCTAAATCTCATAGATCTTCAAGTTTTAAATGAAGAGTTGATCTATTATACATACCTGGCCCGGATCAACTTATTAACCCGGTTTTAATACCTTGCTTTATATTCGCTAATTTAGAACGATGCGAATATCCGTTGGATATCTATTCCTGTAAGCATATATCTCGACAAGAATCATTAGTCTATATAGTCAAAAGGTGTTGTCTACACCTTTTGACCCGTTTGGCCGAATTGACCATTTATCTTTACGAAATGATATTTATTATCATCTCCTCTACATGACTCGTTCCGTTTATCACCGTACGGTCATTTTAACATATAACCGTTTATTACTTTCGACATAATATGACCGAATTATCGATTTACTTCTTTTTAACCATTATTACGGTTTCTTTCATCTTTGATTGTCTTGTTCCGTTCGACTACACGACGGAATATCATATTTCAATTGTTTAGATATCTCATACGTAATTTATATGATGAGAAAATATTCCACAATTTAAGACTAGTGTAAGCTATACTTACCTTACTTCCACATATGCTTTTCCGTCATTCTTTCTTCGTTTGACCCGCTTTGTTCTCAAGCTTTCACCTAGCTTGTTAATCGTCAAACTATCATTGCAAATTGTAAGATGGTTAGATTAGTCATAATTATTCACGACTATTCCATCTCACTTATTTCATACGTCGAGACTACTATTCGACTTCATGATTAGTTAACTTAGCTTATTAAAGTTAACCACTTTAAATCATAAGGTTCTCAACATTGAGTCTAAATCAACATTATATTTAGAACCCTTCTCACTTCATATTACGCGTAATCACCATAACATTCAAATGCGCGTTTTCACTCTAATTTCAACACTTTAGTTTTCACTTAGGCATTTTAACAAACACCTAATGTGCATACATTTTTACACATTTACAACTAGTTCATAACTAGTTATTTTTACCAAGATTAACATCAAATTCATCACTATCACTTATGATCAAATACTCAAACTTGCAAATTGTTTAAGTATTTCCCGATTACTAACATGCATGATGATCCTAATCACAATCATATCATCAAGTTCATCATATGATTAAAACCCACTTAACCTAGTGTGTTAAATCACCAAATTCATCAATCTATAGCATGTTATATATGATTTTCACTTAGGGTTTCCTTCCTAAGCAAGTATACATCACTAATCTAGCCATAGCCTCTCTAATTCATGCCTAATTCGCGATTAGGATGATTATCAAAATTTTACATCTTTACGAATGTTAGAAATTCGACATACCTTACGATCCCCTTGACTTGGTGACCGTTTCTATGTGTTCAAATCCGAATTTGGCCCTTGTTTGATCCTCCAATTTGAAGAATTTGTTGAGTTTAGGGTTAGCTCCCATGGAGCTTGTCTCCTGTTCTTTCTCACGCACACACACACACACACACACTAGTGTGTGTGTTTGTGTTTTATTTTTAAGTTTATAAGTCTAGTTTCAAGTTACCCGGTTTTGGTCCCTCGTGTTTGGTTAGTTATTAATTAGGTCACAACCTAATTATTTTCAACAATACTCTCACTTATTAACTAGGTTTAATATTCCTAGTTAACTTAGCGGGTTCGGGAATATTTATGACTAAGTTTATTTTAGGTCTCGTTAGCTCGGGCCTTTTATCCATTTTATTTCCTTAAAGCTTTTATTCACTTTTATTTATTATTAGGATTAATTATTTAAATCCTAATATTCCACCGGGTAAATTTTACCACTTACGGTACTTTTACACGTCTTTTAGTATTAACGGGGTTTAATTACTAAACCCGTTTTCGGGGTGTTACAGGATGGAGATATGGGGCGGATAACCATGATTTATGGTGTAAAGTGGTGGAAGCGTGCCACTGGAAACATAACCAAAGGAGCTTCCTTCCAATTAACGAGAATTTATCGGGATGTTGGAAAAACATTGTGAATCTGATTTCCAAATTGAAAGTTAATGGGAAAGGTTTAAATCATCTTATCTTGGGTAAAGTTGGGAATGGGGTTGATATTCGGTTCTGGATCGATACGTGGGTGGGAGATCTCCCCTTCGGGGAGAGGTGGCCCCATCTTTTTTGTTTGGAATTGTTTACATCGTGCAGGGTTGCAGAGAGAGTGGAAACAGATAGAGGTACCGTTGGGTTCAAATGGCAATGGTCTAGGTAGCCGGAGTCTGAAGAGGAGCTAAAGGAATGGAAGGAATGTTGCGAGGTTCTTAGTCTGGTAAGCCTTTCCGTTAGTAAGGATGCTTGGATTTGGAGTGGTGATAGTCAGAATGGATTCTCGGTTAAGTCTGTCAAATCGGCTCTGATTAAGGATAGAGGTAGCCGTCACCCTCCAAATTTTGAATGGTGCAAATGGGTACCTATAAAATGCAATATTATGAATTGGAGAGGCAATCTGGATAGGCTTCCTACTAGAATAAATTTAAGAAGAAGGAATGTGGACATATCCTCTACTATGTGCCCTCTCTGCGGAGACATCGAAGAATCGGTTGAGCATCTGTTCACTGCTTGTTCAGTTGCTTTGAGGGTTTGGGCGGCCTTCAGTGAATGGTGCAACATCCTGCCGCTCTACCTTTTTGAATTTAAAGACATATTAGAAATTCACAAGTTCATTAAGCGTAGTAAGAAGGAGGAGTCGATTATATACGGGTTGGCTTTGATTACGTCTTGGTGCATATGGAAAGAAAGGAATGAAGTGGTGTTTAAGCAGAAAAGATGTAGTCCGAACGATATCATCGGGGAATTAAAATCTAGAAGTTTTGCTTGGGTTAAGAATAGATCGTCGTGTAAGTATATTAGTTGGTCGGAGTGGTGTAAATACCCTATGTATATGTTGTAGTTTCTTTGCCCTTTGCCCGTTTGGGTCGGGGGTGTTGTGTTTTGTTTGGCCTTTTGCCCGCTTGGGTCGGAGGCGGTTTTAATGAAGTTTAATTTAAAAAAAAAAAAAAAAAAAAAAAAAACTAGACAATACACACATTATTAGAAAGCTTGACGAATACTCTTTTATTTTATTTTATAAAAATTTCTAATAATATTTTGTCCATCATTTAATTTGATTTTTTTTTCAAGTAACTTACATACGTTAATTTTTTTCAACATTTCAATATAAATTTTATTGAAAATGCTTATTTTTATTGTTATCATTTTTGATAAACCGACACCTTGTCGATACCGAACAATAATGGTACTGGTATCTATATTAATTTCTATGGTTTTCGGTTTCGATAATTTTTCACATATACAACTATGTTTGCGACGATAAATGAATATTGATACCAGTGTAGTAACGATCTAAACTGATTGATACCGTTGAACAATATCGGTGTTGGTACCGGTGTTCGCTTTTGTCATTTCGATTGATATAAAATTGAAAGAGAAATTTTATAGGGTTGCAATTAGACCTGCTATGTTATACGGAACCGACTGTTGGGCCATTAAGGAAGTACAAGCACGCAAGATTGAGGTGGCAGAGATGAGAATGCTAAGATGGATGTGTGGGCACACAATGTTAGACCGGATAAGAAACGATGTTTTTAGGGAGAGGTTAGAAGTAGCTAGTATATCAGATAAGATAAAGGAGGGAAGATTGAGGTGGTTTGGGCATGTGAAGAGGAGGCAGACGATAGAGCCCGTTAGAGTGGTTGAAACTCTCGAGGTGGAAGGGAGGAGGAGTAGAGGCAGACCCAAAATTACATGGGATGAGCGGATTAGGCAGGATTTGCAAAAATTGCACCTCTCTGAGAACATGGTCCATGATAGGAGCTCGTGGAGACATAGGATTAAGGTTAAGGATTTCTAGGAGAGGGTACAATTGTGTTTTTAGGTATAGTGTATGGTCGTAGATATGTATCTATTTGTATAGGCTGTTTATGTTATATTTGTCTTGTTTACCATGCACTCTTTCACCACTCTTGTTATATTGGTAGCTTCATACACACACACATACACCTCATGTTCTATTTATTTCTTTTCTGTGTGTTTTGGAGCCGAGGGTCTCACTGGAAGCAGCCTCTCTATCCCTAGGGGTAGAGGTAAGGTGTGCCTACAT
Organism: Helianthus tuberosus; assembly: GCA_030545235.1. Classification (NCBI taxonomy): domain Eukaryota; kingdom Viridiplantae; phylum Streptophyta; class Magnoliopsida; order Asterales; family Asteraceae; genus Helianthus; species Helianthus tuberosus. The sequence goes on along the minus strand of CM060403.1, from coordinate 186,753,025 downwards.
CCCACCCTCCCCAGACCCTACCAATAGCTTTCCTATATGTGGGATTTTACTGGGTATGATTGATTGATTGATTGATTGAATTGTATACCAAGTGCATCTATCATACCTGTAACATCCCAAAAACAATCTTGGTAATTAAACTAAGTTAACTAGGGATGTGCGGGTAAAACACAGACAGTATTTAAGATCAACCAGGTAAGCGTTAGAATTTAAATAAATAAATCGAACGCTAATGAAAGTAAATACATGCTTTACAGAAGATAAAGTTATAAAAGGCTCGGGCTGTTTATGTGACAACCGGTAATTTACGGCTCTTAATTACGCGAAAAACAAACATTATGACGATTAAAAGTAGTACAATTAGATGTGAATTAACTTAATTAGGCCTTTAGTATGCCTAGGAACGTCAAACCGGCTTTACAGTACGTGATGTGCACAAAATGCAACATATAAATTACATCAATTGTGGCATAAAACAAACCCTTTTTTAGTACTAATGTTGGAAAAAGATTGCTTTTGTCTTCCTTTTTATTTTCAGGATTAAATGAGCTCAAATTAACAAAAGAAGCAAAAAGGCAGCTAAATCTAACATAAATACAAGAAAAGGAACAAACGTGGCATGCCCAACCTCCCCGACAACATCTTCCCAAGCAAAACAAGAGAACAGAAGGCTGAACACGCCCCGTGCTCAGTGAACACGGGGGCGTGCCCAACTGTCAGCATAAAAGACAAAGCTGTAGAAGCTTCTATCGCCCACCACGGGGCCGTGCTCAGTGGACACGGGGTCGTGGTCAACTATAAGATTCGCAGAATCCAGGCAAATCTTGATAGTACACATACGCTTCTACACACGGGGTCGTGCCCAGCGGACACGGGGCCGTGGTCAACTAATGCAGACAAGAGCAATTAATGAAGACAGAGAAGGAGGATGGACACGGGGCCGTGCCCGAGCTGTTGTTTAGCCTATAAATAGGGGTGCTTGGCTCATTTGCAAACCATCCCTTGGCACACCACCTCTCTCACACTTCACCCACCACCATCACAACACCATCATCCACCACCATCATCCATTGTCCATCATAGAGTGTGTGAGTCGTCTCGGGATCCAAGATTGATCGTAAGAGTTCTTGACAATCAAAGGCCATGTTTGCCTAAGTCTCTTACATCACTTGGTGAAGACAAGTGTCTAGTGTAATACTTTTTATTTTTAATCTTTTCGCACTTTTTACTTGGTTATGTATTAATGACTTTAATAACTAGTTTCTTATGTTGAAGGTGATTCTTCCTTATCGTTTGTCCGTGGTGTCTTGGCATTATTTTACTGTCTATATAAAATAAAAGATTTTCACCATTCATATCTCCACGGTCTATATGGAGGTATGTTGGCTACCTGGTCGGGGGTTAAGGGAACGGTTTGGTAAGAGTTTTGCCTTGTTCAGTGTATAGATCCTGCAAGGACCTGGTTCAAATTTAGTAGGACCTCCTTCAATACCCACCGGTATTGGATGGTGGGGGTCCAAACTCTTTGATCCCCTCATATGTAAGCTACTATTAATACTTTCACCCGACTACTTAGGACTGTATCCCTGCTGACTCAGACTACTTAGCCGAGGGTAACGTCACCTTCAAAAGAGGGGCCTACCATAATATGCATTAATAACTTAATTAATTATCTTTCAATAATCCGACCCTTTAGGATTGTATCCTTGCTGACTCAAACTACTGGGATGAGGGTAACGTCACCTTCAAAAGAGGGGCCTACTACAATAACTAAGATAATCTCTTAAAAAGTGCAAAAGTGCGAAAATAATCAAAGGTTACACTGAACACGAGTCGGAGCCAAGTGATTCATCTTGTCTATCTGTTTTTATTTTTATTTTTATTTTTCAGCATTTTAGTTAGTTTTTATTTTTCTAGTTTAAAACATTTTTCTAACTTTTTGATTTGATTAGACGTTGAGGATAAACCGGTACTAAAAGCTCTTGTGTCCTTGGACGACCTCGGTATCTTGCCAACACTATACTACGCTCACGATGGGTGCACTTGCCCATATGTGTGTTTGGTGTTAATAAAATATCGTGTTTTATAAATTTAAAACTTGACTAACGTGTAAAGAGGGCTTAAAATATACATTAAAATATATATAACACTCATGCACATCAAGTTTTTTGGCGCCGTTGCCGGGGACACAAGGATTTTAAGAAAGCTTAAAATTGACGGCCTAATCAGTTTTTCAAAACCTTTTCAAAACGCGCGCACATTTTTCTGCATTTTAGTTTAGTTTTGCATTTACAGTAGGTTGAACACGGGCCGTGCTCGCTGAACACGGGGCCGTGCTGCATATTTTTCATAAAACACCCAGATACTGTAGCTTGAACACGGGGCCGTGCTCACTGAACACGCCCCGTGCTCAATGAAATCAGTAACCTTAATTAAAACGCCCAGATACAGAACCTGAACACGGGGCCGTGACCAGCCTCTGTTTCCGTTTTTATTTTTGTTTTCTGATCTCGAGACTTGGTTGTGGTCTGCTGAGTGATTCTTATGGATCAATACTCAGGAGGTTACAACTACACCTCTGAGGAGGATGATTATAGGAGTAACTATTGCACTAATTGTGGTGACCCGCACTCGGTTCAATATTGTAACTTATATCAACCATCCACTTCATACACCTACTATGAGGAGCCCAGGTATGAGCCATCAACTTCATATACATCCTATGAAGACCAAAGGTATGAACCTCCTCCCTCATACTCATATTTTGATGAACCAAGGTATGAGCCTTCTTACTCATACTTTGAGGAACAAAGATATGAGCCACCACCTTCATATGCTTATTATGAGGAACCATGGCGTGAACAACCCACCTCATATGAGTATTATGAAGAACAAAATTACGACCCTTATCCATCATATGCTTACAATGAAGAACAATGGTGTGAACCATCTACTTCATATGGGTATTATGAGGAACAAAGGATCGAACAACCGGATTCAAGCTTTGAAAATTCCGATCCTTTTTCTATAACCGAAGTGACCGATAAGATATTAGAACACCTTAAAGTTATCGGGCATATATAAAAGAATCTCGGGCAAGGGAAGAGGAGTCCCACGCAAGAGAAGAATTAAATAAAGAAGAGATAATTGAAAGTGTAAAAATGGAAGAACAAATAAGTGAAGAACCGACACATGAGTTAAACAACGAAAAAGGTGAGTCCGACAACGTTAAAATTCAAGAAGAGTCTAATTTTGAAGAAATTAATCTCTTGTCACCTTCTTTTGAAAATCATTGTTTAGTTCCTACTCATGCTAAGTTTTTAAAAGAGTTAAACACTAACACTAAAATTGACGAAACGGTAAGCGTTAAGTTAACTAATGATCAAACCTCGCTAATAAAAGAAGATCCATTTGAAATTAACATGACACCGGTTCCATGTTTTTTTCAAAATTCATTTATTAGTAATGTCACAATTGATAAAGATATTTGTGTTAACATAATGCCTAACTACATTTTCGAAAAATTAAGTATTAGTGATTTTTCTCCACTTCAAATACCCATTTTTCTATCTAATCGGAAAATAATAAAATCAATCGGTGTAGTTGAGGATGTCTTGGTTCAAACAAATCAAATGGTAATCCCAACCGACTTTGTCATCCTCGATGACGCTCCTCTAGTGTCGGGACGACCCTTTGTAAAAACCCACGAAGCTTTGAAGAACCGGAAGTTCAACAATCTACCCATTCAATTAGGGGCATTTAAAAAGAGTGTCGATCTTGAGCAATCAATGAAATATCCATTCGGCAATAATGACCCCCTAATTGAAGATGAAGATGAACCACCCGATACAAGTGAAAAGATTGACCACTTTGTTGAAGAAGAGGTCGCCATAGAACAAACTTTTAAAGTTCTTGGTAAAAATGAGCAACCAAATAAGGAGTCTCCTAAAGACCCACCTCTTGAGCTCAAAGAACTTCCAAAAGGTTTGGAATATGCTTTTCTAGACAAAGATGGTAAATCACCTGTAATTATTTCGTCTAAGTTAGATAGTTTAGAAAAAGAAAAATTAATTAATCTTTTGAAAAACACAAAAATGCGATTGCTTGGAAGCTTGTAGATATTAAAGGAATAAGTCCTTCCATGCGCACGCACAAAATTTTAATGAATGCTGACTACAAATCGATAATACAACCACAACGTCGAGTAAATCCAAATGTTCAAGAAGTGGTTAAAAACGAAGTCATCAAATTACTTGACGCCAGACTTATTTATCCTATCTCCGATAGTCCTTGGGTAAGTCCCGTCCAAGTATTTCCAAAGAAAGGATGTATGACGGTAATAACTAACGAAAAGAATGAATTAATACCAACGAGAACCGTCACAGGAGGGAGAGTATGTATAGATTATAGACGATTAAATGAAGCAACGAGGAAAGATCACTTTCCTTTGCCCTTCATTGATCAAATGTTAGAAAGATTATCCGGTCATAAATTTTACTGTTTCTTGGATGGTTTTTCAGGTTACTTTCAAATCCCGATAGCACCCGAAGACCAAGAAAAGACAACCTTCACATGTTCCTATGGAACTTTTGCCGATCGACGCATGCCATTTGGTCTATGTAATGCCCCCGCAACATTCCAACGTTGCATGGTAGCCATCTTCCATGACATTATAGAAAAGACAATGGAAGTCTTCATGGACGACTTTTCTATCTTTGGGGATTCATACGACCAATGCCTCGATAACCTTGAACGAATGCTATCCCGATGTGAGGAAACTAACCTCGCCCTTAATTGGGAAAAATGTCATTTCATGGTAACTGAGAGAATAGTACTCGGTCACAAAATCTCAAGCGAAGGAATGGAGGTTGATCGAGCAAAAATAGACACTATTTCTCGATTACCACCCCCATCCTCCGTTAGAGCTATCAGAAGTTTCCTAGGGCATGCCAGATTTTATAGACGATTTATCAAAGACTTTTCTAAAATTTCAAGGCCTCTAACAAAATTACTTGAAAAAGATGGCCCTTTCATCTTTAACAAGGATTGCAATCAAGCATTTCTAACCCTAAAGGAAATGCTAGTCAATGCACCTATCATGATAGCGCCTGACTGGAAATTTCCTTTCGAAATCATGTGTGATGCAAGTGACTTTGCAGTTGGAGATGTCTTGGGACAAAGAAAAGAAAAGCATTTTCACCAAATTTATTATGCTAGTAAAACACTTAACGATGCACAAGAAAATTACACAACAACTGAAAAAGAATTACTGGCTGTGGTATTTGCTTTTGATAAATTTCGTTCTTATCTTGTTCTTTCTAAAACAATAGTCTATACAGATCATGCAGCCATTCAATATCTCTTCGAAAAGCAGGACACAAAACCACGTTTGATTCGGTGGATTTTACTCCTCCAAGAATTTGATATTGAAATCAAAGACAAAAGAGGAGCAGAAAACACCGCAGCAGATCATCTTTCACGCTTAGAAGACCCAGCTTTGGAGGCAACCAGGGACGATCAAATCAACGAAAAATTTCCAACGGAGTCCCTAGAAATGGTGGAATACAAAGAAGAACCATGGTACGCCGACTATGCTACCTATCTAGCTAGCGGTATAGTCGCTAAGGGTTGGCCACATCATCAAAGAAAAAAATTCTTTGCTAATGTCAAACACTATTTTTGGGAAGACCCTTATCTTTTCAAAATGTGTGCCGACCAAATCATCCGACGATGCGTACATGGTAGCGAAGCAAGAAGAATTCTCCGCCATTGTCATGAAGGTCCATACGGAGGACATCATGGTGCCGCTAGTACCGCACGAAAGGTATTTGATTCAGGATTTTATTGGCCAACCATTTACAAAGACGCCCAAAGTCTTGTCAAAACATGTGATGCTTGCCAAAGAACATGTAATATTTCTTCCAAAAACGAAATGCCACAAAATGACATTCTTGTTTGTGAAATTTTTGATGTGTGGGGACTCGACTTTATGGGACCTTTCCCACCGTCAAAAGGAAACAAATATATACTTGTGGCAGTAGATTACTTGTCTAAATGGGCCGAGGCCGAAGCACTTCCAAAAAATGATGGAAGAGTCGTGGTAAGATTTCTGAAAAAATTATTCTCTCGTTTTGGAACACCTAAAGCATTAATAAGTGATAGAGGTACCCATTTTTGCAACCATCAACTTGAATTTTTTTTAACAAGATATGGGGTCTATCACCGGGTCTCAACAGCATATCACCCTCAAACAAACGGACAAGCCGAAGTGACTAATAGAGGTTTAAAACGAATACTTGAAAAACCGTAGGGTTAAATAAAAGGAATGGGCAGATAAATTAGATGATGCTTTATGGGCTTTTCGAACTGCTTATAAAACAACAATAGGTACAACCCCATATAAGCTAGTCTATGGAAAAAGCTGTCATTTGCCAGTAGAAATTGCACACAAAGCCTACTGGGTAATTAAAAATGTAAACTTAGATTTAGAATTTGCCGGTAGAAATCGATTCTGTCAGTTAAATGAATTAGACGAACTTAGGAATTATGCATACTCAAACTCTGAAATTTATAAGGAAAGAATGAAAAACTTGCATGACAAACATATTAAACCTAACGAATTTCGAGTAGGAGATCAAGTTCTTTTGTTTAATTCACGACTTCGATTGTTTCCTGGTAAATTAAAGTCTATGTGGTCAGGACCTTTTTCCATCACCCATATTTTCCCGCACGGTCCAGTAGAAATTAAGTCCCGGAATGGAATTCCATTCAAAGTCAATGGCCAATAGCTGAAACTCTATCAAGGATTTATTGAGGATGAAGAGGAAGAAATCTCGCTTCAAACGATCGAAGAATAAAAGCAACAACATCATACCTGGTAAGTTACGAACCAACGGGATGACATCTTAATCGGTAAGTCTTCTAACCAAGTTTTGGGAAAACAAGGGCACTCACACGAGCACTTAAAAAAATAGTCTTCAACTTTTCTTGGCACGAGGCCATGTCCGCTGGACACGGGGCCGTGTCCGCGCGACTGTCGGGATAAATCCCGTTTTTCATAACAGTTACACCATTCCACACGCCCCGTTTCCCCAAAAACGCTCTGGTTCAAGGCGATTTTCCGCAGATTTTCGACATCTCCCCTACTTCTAACAACGCCAAGGTATGATTCTATCATCATTAGTAGTTAGATTAAGCATTTGCATGTAGTTAAAACTTCAAAAATTTGGGGGAAAATCTAGGGTTCTTGAACTTCATCCGGATCGAACCTCAAATTTTTGCTTAAATCTGTTAGCATTTAGTTAGATTAATGTTATAGGAAGTAAATCCACTTGTATTGTTAAAAGATTCGCCCGATTTCTCACAAAAACCCCAAACCCTTGTTTTTTAACCGAAAAAGATAAAATTGAAAGGGTAAACGGTTTGTTTTGGGAAAAACGGGACTTGGGGTTTCATTTTCGGGGGAAACCGCACCTAGTGGACCAAAAATTTTCAAGTTTTCGGGACCGAGTCGAAAAATGAAATTTTTGAGTAACAGATGCCTGGACACGAGGTCGTGTCCGCTGAACACGGGGCCGTATCCAGCTCGCTGTTTGCAGTTTTGTCCGAAAATTCCACTGTTTCATGCTAACTTTTGGTGTATTCTTTCAGATGTCGAAGAAATTCACGAGGTTGAACGCAAATGAGCTCGATGCTAGGGCAAGATAGGAAGTACTTCAAACAAGACCAGAAGAATACCCAAGACAAGCATGCATGGTTCTGTTAGCAATGGTGAACCAACTTGACCGGTTTAACAACCTCGTTATCGGCCCACTAAGAGTCACCCTAACCACTCTACTTCGCTCAGTCCACGAGTACACTATGGAATTCTATAGCACCTTCACGTTCAACTCAAGGTGCGACCCTTTCGACAATGATGGGGTGTCATTCCGATGTGGTGGAACTAGGTACTCGATTTCGATGGCACAATTTGGGTCGATAGTTGGGCTGTATGCGGAGGAAGATGCTGGTAATGAAGAAAACACCGGAGGGGTACGCGAGTTGGATGAGAACGAACGCCAAGCCGCGTGGGCTCAGATTGGTGAAGGGCACTACAACCCGAGCAGCACTAAGAGCACTAAGTTAAGGGACCCACTCTACCGATACATCCATAGGGTCCTCGGTTACTCTCTTAGCCAAAGGCATGATAGCGGTGGCGCTGTTGGGTTGAGAGATTTGATAGTCCTTCACTGCATTCATACCCGCAGACACCTCGATGTTCCGTACCTCCTGCGCCGAAACATGCATTTGAACCGGCTTGCTACTCCACCAACTCCTATCTTCTTCGGGGGGTGGATATACCGTCTCTTCAAGCACTTCGTGAACATACCTAAGTCCTTCGAAAGGAGCCCATGGTCGGGAAGAGTGGATGTACACATCTGCCGCTCCATGAACCTAATTTATGAGGCTGAAGACGGGTCGGTTAGCTTCCAAAGGATGCAGGGGCATGCATGGAACCCGCAAGAGGCACTCGTCCTTCACGCTCCACAGCATCATCAATACCAGTACCAGCCCCACGGTGATCCGGGCCAGTCCTCCTCACAAGGATGTGGTTTTCCTAACTTCCAAAGTTTACATGATTTGTTGCAGGAAAACCTCATGTGCACCAGGAACACCTATAACATGGCAAGCAACACGTACACCCGGGTCGGAGCTATTGAGAGAAACATATCCGACATTCAGGATGACATTGGGAGCATCCGGAGGTACATGGCGGGGCACGGAGGAGGAGGTGATGATGATGAGGACGAGGACATGGACTAGGCGGGAGGAGTAGAGGCAGGAGCAAATGGTTGGTGATCCCACAGGTTAACCCCCTTTATCTTGAACAATTTCCGGCCTGCGTGCCGTGTGTTGAACAATTTACTTTCCTTTAACTCCTTTTATTTTCTGCATTTGTTTTTCTTTTTAACTTTGGGATGTGGATGTTGAACTTGGTAATTTAGGTTGTTTGCTATGGTTTGGTGTAGTGTTTATTGATAAAACAGGTACATACGAGGCTTAGAGTGCTAAATATTAGTACTACTAAAGCCGGAGCAGGAAAACCGAAGCCAGAAACCTGTTTTTCAACTTTGCAGATTGTCTACACGGGGTCGTGTCCAGCCGACACGCCCCTGTGCCCACTTCCCCAGACCTGCTGTTTGTTTAAATCTGTAGACTTTTGCCAGACACGGGGTCGTGCCCAGTGGACACGCCCCCGTGTCCACCTTCTGCAAGTTTTCGTTACTGGCACCTGAACACGGGGTCGGACACGGGGCCGTGTCCAGACGCCCAGTAACATAAATTTTGCTTTTTCACACCTTTTTACACATTCAATCAACCTAAAAACTTATTTTTGGGACACATTGAGGACAATGTGTAATTTAAGTGTGGGGGGATGCTAAAACTTTGAATCTTGCAAGTCCTAATCACAAGCCTTACACAAAACTCTATTGGAACCGCTAATCACCCCAATTTTTTTTCAAAAATTTTTCATTTTTTTTACTTGTCTAGGTTTAACTTGGGAATTTCAAGTTTTAAAAAGGTTATATTTTTACAAATTTACAACCGATAGCGTCGTGATAAAAAGAAGCAACATAAGAAAATTATGAAACGACATGACAAGCTTAGTTAAAATTTGATTATATATACTTGATCACATAAAAACCCATTCCCACAAAAGTGAGTTTTGAGCCTTTATTGAGCATACATATACATATTTTTAAACTAAATGCTCATTTTTCGTTTCTTGTGTGAATAGCCGCTTGGTTCTTACGACTCTAGAACTTGCCACGACAATACATTCCCGGTCCTTACCAACTTAAACCCGAGTAAGTAAATGATGGTGGCATTAGGACTAACCCTTTTTATTTCTACACCATTATTTTTTCTTTTTTTTTACCACCTACCCAAAATCCCCCTAGTTAACCCCTTTGAGCCTAAACCTTTTCATTTCTTAACCCAAACCAAACACCCTTTCACCCACCAAAACCTTTTTTATTTTTAACCCCTTGTTTTAGTAGCAAGCTCGGATTTTCGTATGACTTTTCAAAAAAAAATGTTGATGATGAAGCAAAAGAAAAATAAACAAACAAGTTCATAAAAAATAACTTTGTTTGAAAAAAAGGCTTCATCAAAATAAAAATTGTAAAAATAAAAAATCTTACGAAAACCGACGCTTTTTATGCTTTTCGCCCTTTTCTACTAACCACTAACCCAACCACCTACCTTTAACCCAAGCCTAACCCTTCACCCAAAAGCCCTCTTGATATTTACAAAGGTATATAGTTAAAAAGGAGGAGGATTGATGTGTGCAAAATTCAACATATAAATTACATCAATTGTGGCATAAAACTAACCCTTTTTTAGTACTAATGTTGGAAAAAGTGTGTTTTTGTCTTCCTTTTGTATTTTCAGGATTAAATGAGCTCAAATTAACAAAAGAAGCAAAAAGGCAGCTAAATCTAACATAAATAAAAGAAAAGGAACAAACGTGGCATGCCTGACCTCCCCGAAAGCATCTTCCCACGCAAAACAAGAGAACAGAAGGCTGAACACGCCCAGTGCTCAATGAGCACGGGGGCGTGCCCAAGTGTCAGCATAAAAGACAAAGTTGTAGAAGCTTCCATCGCCCACCATGGGGCCGTGCTCAGCGGACACGGGGCCGTGGTCAACTATAAGATTCGCAGAATCCAGGAAAATCTTAATATTACAGATATGCTTCTGCACACGGGGTCGTGCCCAGCGGACACGGGGCCGTGGTCAACTAATGCAGACAAAAGCAATTAATGAAGACAGAGAAGAGGATGGACACGGGGCCATGCCCAACGGACACGGGGCCGTGCCCGAGCTTCTGTTCAGCCTATAAATAGGAGTGTTTGGCTCAAGCTCAAACCATCCCTTGGCACACCACCTCTCTCACACTTCACCCACCACCCACTACCACCATAACACCATCATCCACCACCATCATCCATTGTCCATCATAGGGTGTGTGAGTCGTCTCGGGATCCAAGATTGATCGTAAGAGTTCTTGACAATCAAGGCCATGTTTGCCTAAGTCTCTTACATCACTTGGTGAAGACAAAGTGTCTAGTGTAATACTTTTTATTTTTAATCTTTTCGCACTTTTTAATTGGTTATGTATTAATGACTTTAATAACTAGTTTCTTATGTTGAATGTGATTCTTCCTTATCCTTTTTCCGTGGTGTCTTGGCATTATTTTACTGTCTATATAAAATAAAAGATTTTCACCATTCATATCTCCACGGTCTATATGGAGGTATGTAGGTTACCTGGTCGGGGGTTAAGGGAACAGTTTGGTAAGAGTCTTGCCATTGTTCAGTGTATAGATCCTGCAAAGGACCTGGGTCAAATGTAGTAGGACCTCCTTCAATACGTAACGGTATTGGATGGCGGGGGTCCAAACTCTTTGATCCCCTCATAAGTTAAACTACTATTAATATTTTAACCCGGCTACTTATGACTGTATCCCTGCTGACTCAGACTACTTAGCCGAGGGTAACGTCGCCTTCAAAAGAGGGGCCTTCCACATTATGCATTAATAACTTAATTAATTATCTTTTAATAATCCGACCCTTTAGGATTGTATCCTTGCTGACTCAAACTACTGGGTTGAGGGTAACGTCACCTTCAAAAGAGGGGCGTACTACAATAACTAAGATAATCTCTTAAATAGTGCAAAAGTGCGAAAATAATCATAGGTTACACTAAACACGAGTCGGAGCCAAGTGATTCATCTTGTCTATCTGTTTTTACTTTTATTTTTCAGCATTTTAGTTAGTTTTTATTTTCTTAGTTTAAAACATTTTTCTAAACTTTTTGATTTGATTAGACGTTGAGGATAAACCGGTACTAAAAGCTCTTGTGTCCTTGGACGACCTCGGTATCTTACCAACACTATACTACGCTCACGATGGGTGCACTTGCCCATATGTGTGTTTAGTGTTAGTAAATATCGTGTTTTATAAATTTAAAACTTGGCTAAAGAAAGTGTAAAAGGGCTTAAAATATACTTAAACTTATATACACACTTCACACGCATCAAGTTTTTGGCGCCGCTGCCGGGGACACAAGGATTTTAAGAAAGTTAGGAATCAACGGCCTAATCGTTTTTTTTTTCTTATTTTTCTATTTTTTTAGATTTTTCTTAGTTTTTCAGCTTCTGCAGAACTCAGCACGGGCCGTGCCCGCTGAACACGCCCCGTGCCCAATCATTGGAACTGGCAATCCTGTTTTAAGTCAGACAGTAAGCTAAACACGGGGCCGGGCCCACTCAACACGCCCTGTGCCCAAGATTCAGTTACTGAAAACAGAACCGTGAGATCCCGACGGTTTGTAATTTCTGACACAAACACGAGTGATACTGATCTTTTTTACTTTCGGCACTCTTATGGTGCGTGGTGTCAAATATGTGGTGGTTCCCATAAGGAATTAGAATGCTATTTTCTAAATTATAAGCCCCACTATATAGACCCATCGTTTCCTTATATCCTTAAGAGGGGCGAAAGTAAAAATAATCCTTATCTCTCCCTCGAATGCTCTCAACCGGATTTTCTAGGAGAAATGCTTCTTGATGATCAATTAGAAGATTTAATTCTTAATTGGTTAAAAGAACTTAGGATAGATTTCAGTAATCTATCTCAAAACGATAACCAAGAAGAAGTGTTGGGATCGCATTCAAACAACTTCGTTGTTCCCAACGATACTTCTAACTCTAGTGAGGACTTGAACGATAGACGTCCCTGTGTCGATTGTGCCGTGAAGGACTCCCAATCGACTTCGTTCGATGCATACATAGACCTGATCGATTCGGCATACACCTTCTTTAACGAGAGCCCGGGAAAGGGTTGGACTTGTCCACCTACATATAGCATAGGAATCACCCTCACCGACAACCTCTTGCGTTCTCGTCTTAACCTAGAACAATTAAGGTATCTTAGGCACTTTGGGGTTGTTCCATCCAGTAAGGAACCACCCGATCCGGAAAAGTTCCTTAAAAAGAGGCAAACTCCATAAGACAGCTTTTAGAAACGGGGCCGTGTCCAGGTCAACACACCCCCGTGTCCACTCAAAGATTCCCGTCTGATTTCGTGTCAGAATACGGACAAAATGTGTCAGGATTCCCCCTGAACACGGGGCCGTGTCCAGCCGACACGGGGCCGTGTGCAGCATACTGTCGTTTTCTATAAATGCAGCCAAGAATCCTGCACATTTGAACCATTCAAGGGACAGAGATTTGGGGAATATTCTCACATACCATCCTAGGTATTTTCTAAAAGAAGTTTCTCAACACCCTTCTTGTCCTTTCCTCTTTTATCCACTTCCATCTTCTTCAATTTTCCTTCATGCTTCCATTAAAACTTGAAATCTCCATAATTTCAAGCTTTAGTGAGATGTTTGTTAGATTTTTATTCATGGGATCTTGTTAAAAAAAAGTTCTACAACAATGTTTTAAGTTGTTTCTGCTTAAAAACGTTTTAAACATCATAAAAACAAATTAAAACCCCAAGATCCCTTGTCCTAAAAATCTGCAAACATTTGGACACGGGGCCGTGTCCGAAGTACTGATTTCATAAAAGTTGAACTCTTCTTGGTTTGTTTTCTCAGAATGGCGAGTTGAACTAGCGGAACATCTTCGTCACACTCCAGAAATAACCGACAAGGGAGAAGGTCATCAACGGTTGAAGATTCTCTTGTAAACTATGTTTACGCCTTAAGAGAGGCCCTTGATGAAATGACAGGGGTGGAAGAGGCATTGGTTGACCGTATTAATCATTTGACGGTGGGACTAGAAGGATGTCTTCGAGAGGTCAACCTTTTGCACCAAAGGTTGAACATTCTCGCTTCTCCTCCTTTGGTACCAATCATTACCCAAAGGGCATGGAATGTGGTTCCTGAAGTCATCATACCGGCCGAATGGTACGCCATGCATCCGGAGCCCCCTCGGGAAGTGCTACAAGGGGTGTCGGTCGGTGTCGCTCCTCCTCCACAAGATGTTGAAGAGAATGACGCTGCCTTCTTCCTCCCAAGAGAGATAGAAGAATGGCTTTAAACGCCCCTCGGCTCGGAGTTCTACAAGACTTTTAGATACCGGAAGACTATTTCTGGAATTTTGGTTCTTATTGTAGAAGTAGAACTCCTTAGGATGATTTTACATATCACTTGACCTATCTAATCTAGGACCATTAACTTTTATTTTCTGCTTTGTTTTCCATTTTCTAGGACTACTATGTAATTCTCTATATGACTTAATGATGGTTTTAGTTAATTTGGTGTTTGGATGATGTTGTAATGAGTAAAACACACTCGGGTTGGCAAAGGATAACAAGGGAAACTTGAACCAGCAACCCATGCAGGAAAACAGGGCCATCCGACAAGCTTTCTTCATTACAGCAAGTTCAGCACGGGCCGTGTCCGCCCAACACGGCCCCGTGCTGCACAGTCTGCAGAAATGCCCAGTTCAGGTAAACTGGACACGGGCCGTGTTCACCCAACACGCCCCCGTATCCAGGCTTCTGTTTCTTTTGTTTAACTTTTGTTACTGGCACCTGAACACGGGGCCGTGCCCGGACAACACGAGGCCGTGTCCAGGCGCCCAATAACACAAATTTTTGCTTTTTCACACCTTTTACACATTTAATCAACCTAAAAACTTATTTTTGGGACACATTGAATACAATGTGTAATTTAAGTGTGGGGGGGGGGGGGATGCTAAAACCTTGAATCTTGCAAGTCCTAATAACAAGCCTTACACAAAACTCTATTGGAACCACTAATCACCCCAAATTTTTTCAAAAATTTTCATTTTTTTTACTTGTCTAGGTTTAATTTGGGAATTTCAAAATTCTAAAAAGGTTATATTTTTACAAATTTACAACCGATAGCGTCGTGATAAAAAGAACCAACATAAGAAAATTATGAAAAGGCATGACAAGCTTAGTTAAAATTTGATTATATATACTTGATCACATAAAAACCCATTCCCACAAAAGTGAGTTTTGAGCCTTTATTGAGCATACAAATACATATCTTTAAATTAAATGCTCATTTTTCGTTTCTTGTGTGAATAGCCGCTTGGTTCTTACAACTCTAGAACTTGCCACGACGATACATTCCCGGTCCTTACCAACTTAAACCCGAGTAAGTAAATTATGGAGGCATTGGGACTAACCCTTTTTATTTCTACACCATTATTTTTTTTAACCACCTACCCAAAATCCCCCTAGTTAACCCCTTTGAGCCTAAACCTTTTCATTTCTTAACCCAAATCAAACACCCTTTCACCCACCAAAACCTTTTTATTTTTAACCCTTTGTTTTAGTAACAAGCTCGGTTTTTCGTATGACTTTCAAAAAAAAATAAAAAATTGACGATGAAGCAAAAGAAATAAACAAGCAAGTTCATCAAAAATAACTTTGTTTGAATTATGGCTTCATCAAAATAAAAAGTTGAAAAATAGAGAAAGTCTTATGAAAACCGACGCTTGCGCTTTTCGCCCTTTCACTAACCACTAACCCAACCACCTACTCTTAACCCAAGCCTAACCCTTCACCCAAAAAGTACTCTTGATATTTACGAAGGTATATAGTTAAAAAGGAGGAGGATTGATTGCTTGGCAAGCTTATGGTAGGAGTAAGTTCCATGCCGCTCTCGAGTGATTCACTAAACTACATCTTCGGCCGAGTGTTGAGTGATCCCCCGTGAGGTATGTGAACTTGTATATAAATAGAATTTTAAGGAGGCATGTTATGCCCTAATAAGTAATTTATCTTATGAAAAGTTTTAAATAAATCATGACGAATAGGATTGTAAATAAATAAAAATAAAACGTAATAAAGAATCTTGGAAATCCCGACACTCTATGACAAGCCCAAAAACCTTCTCTTCTACCCATTCCATTTGGGAGTGTAAAGGCATATTATAAAGAGTTTTGCTTGAGGACAAGCAAAGATTCAAGTGGGGGTATTTGATGTGTGCAAAATGCAACATATAAATTACATCAATTGTGGCATAAAACTAACCCTTTTTAGTACTAATGTTGGAAAAAAGTGTGTTTTTGTCTTCCTTTTGTATTTTCAGGATTAAATGAGCTCAAATTAACAAAAGAAGCAAAAAGGCAGCTAAATCTAACATAAATACAAGAAAAGGAACAAACGTGGCATGCCCGACCTCCCCGAAAGCATCTCCCCAAGCAAAACAAGAGAACAGAAGGCTGAACACGCCCTGTCCTCAATGAGCACGGGGGCGTGCCCAAGTGTCAGCATAAAAGACAGTTGTAGAAGCTTCCATCGCCCGCCACGGGGCCGTGCTCAACGGACACGGGGCCGTGGTCAACTATAAGATTCGCAGAATCCAGGAAAATCTTGATAGTACAGATATGCTTCTGCACACGGGGTCGTGCCCAGCGGACACGGGGCCGTGGTCAACTAATGCAGACAAAAGCAATTAATGAAGACAGAGAAGAGGATGGACACGGGGCCGTGCCCGAGCTCAAACCATCCCTTGGCACACCACATCTCTCACACTTCACCCACCACCCACCACCACCATAACACCATCATCCACCACCATCATCCATTGTCCATCATAGAGTGTGTGAGTCGTCTCGGGATCCAAGATTGATCGTAAGAGTTCTTGACAATCAAGGCCATGTTTGCCTAAGTCTCTTACATCACTTGGTGAAGACAAAGTGTCTAGTGTAATACTTTTTATTTTTAATCTTTTCGCACTTTTTAATTGGTTAGGTATTAATGACTTTAATAACTAGTTTCTTATGTTGAAGGTGATTCTTCCTTATCGTTTGTCCGTGGTGTCTTGGCATTATTTTACTGTCTATATAAAATAAAAGATTTTCACCATTCATATCTCCACGGTCTATATGGAGGTATGTTGGCTACCTGGTTGGGGGTTAAGGGAACGATTTGGTAAGAGTCTTGCCATTGTTCAGTGTATAGATCCTGCAAAGGACCTGGGTCAAATTTAGTAGGACCTCCTTCAATACTTAACGGTATTGGATGGCGGGGGTCCAAACTCTTTGATCCCCTCATAAGTTAAACTACTATTAATATTTTAACCCGGCTACTTAGGACTGTATCCTTGCTGACTCAGACTACTTAGCCGAGGGTAACGTCGCCTTCAAAAGAGGGGCCTACCACATTATGCATTAATAACTTAATTAATTATCTTTCAATAATCCGACCCTTTAGGATTGTATCCTTGCTGACTCAAACTACTGGGTTGAGGGTAACGTCACCTTCAAAAGAGGGGCCTACTACAATAACTAAGATAATCTCTTAAATAGTGCAAAAGTGCGGAAATAATCAAAGGTTACACTAAACACGAGTCGGAGCCAAGTGATTCATCTTGTCTATCTGTTTTTACTTTTAGTTTTATTTTTCAGCATTTTAGTTAGTTTTTATTTTCTTAGTTTAAAACATTTTTCTAAACTTTTTGATTTGATTAGACGTTGAGGATAAACCGGTACTAAAAGCTCTTGTTTCCTTGGACGACCTCGGTATCTTACCAACACTATACTACGCTCACGATGGGTGCACTTGCCCATATGTGTGTTTAGTGTTAGTAAATATCGTGTTTTATAAATTTAAAACTTGGCTAAAGAAAGTGTAAAAGGGCTTAAAATATACTTAAACTTATATACACTCTTCACACGCATCAATGATTGATTGCTTGGCAAGCCTATGGTAGGAGTAAGTTCCATACCGCTCTCGAGCGATTCACTAAAATACATCTTCGGCCGAGTGTTGAGTGATCCCCCGTGAGGTATGTGAACTTGTATATAAGTGGAATTTTAAAAAAAGGCATGTTATGCCCTAATAAGTAATTTATCTTATGTAATGTTTTAAATAAATCATGACGAATAGGATTGTAAATAAATAAAAATAAAACTTAATAAAGAATCTTGGAAATCCCGACACTCTATGACAAGCCCAAAAACCTTCTCTTCTACCCATTCCATTTGGGAGTGTAAAGCCACATTATAAAGAGTTTTGCTTGAGGACAAGCAAAGATTCAAGTGTGGGGGTATTTGATGTGCACAAAATGCAACATATAAATTACATCAATTGTGGCATAAAACTAACCCTTTTTAGTACTAATGTTGGAAAAAGTGTGTTTTTGTCTTCCTTTTGTATTTTCAGGATTAAATGAGCTCAAATTAACAAAAGAAGCAAAAAGGCAGCTAAATCTAACATAAATACAAGAAAAGGAACAAACGTGACATGCCCGACGTCCCCGACAGCATCTTCCCAAGCAAAACAAGAGAACAGAAGGCTGAACACGCCCCGTGCTCAGTGAACACGGGGGCGTGCCCAAGTGTCAACATAAAAGACAAAGCTGTAGAAGCTTCTATCGCCCACCACGGGGCCGTGCTCAGCGGACACGGGGTCGTGGTCAACTATAAGATTCGCAGAATCCAGGCAAATCTTGATAGTACAGATACGCTTCTGCACACGGGGTCGTGCCCAGCGGACACGGGGCCGTGATCAACTAATGCAGACAAGAGCAATTAATGAAGACAGAGAAGGAGGATGGACACGGGGCCGTGCCCGAGCTGCTGTTCAGCCTATAAATAGGGGTGCTTGGCTCATTTGCAAACCATCCCTTGGCACACCACCTCTCTCACACTTCACCCACCACCATCATCCATTGTCCATTATAGAGTGTGTGAGTCGTATCGGGATCCAAGATTGATCGTAAGAGTTCTTGACAATCAAAGGCCATGTTTGCCTAAGTCTCTTACATCACTTGGTGAAGACAAGTGTCTAGTGTAATACTTTTTATTTTTAATCTTTTCACACTTTTTACTTGGTTATGTATTAATGACTTTAATAACTAGTTTCTTATGTTGAAGGTGATTCTTCCTTATCGTTTGTCCGTGGTGTCTTGGTATTATTTTACTGTCTATATAAAATAAAAGATTTTCACCTTTCATATCTCCACGGTCTATATGGAGGTATGTTGGCTACCTGGTCGGGGGTTAAGGGAACGGTTTGGTAAGAGTCTTGCCTTGTTCAGTGTATAGATCTTGCAAGGACCTGGGTCAAATTTAGTAGGACATCCTTCAATACCCACTCGTATTTGATGGCAGGGGTCCAAACTCTTTGATCCCCTCATATGTAAGCTACTATTAATACTTTAACCTGGCTACTTAGGACTGTATCCCTGCTGACTCAGACTACTTAGCCGAGGGTAACGTCACCTTCAAAAGAGGGGCCTACCATAATATGCATTAATAACTTAATTAATTATCCTTCAATAATCCGACCGATTAGGATTGTATCCTTGCTGACTCAAACTACTGGGTTGAGGGTAACGTCACCTTCAAAAGAGGGGCCTACTACAATAACTAAGATAATCTCTTAAAAAGTGCAAAAGTGCGGAAATAATCAAAGGTTACACTAAACACGAGTCGGAGCCAAGTGATTCATCTTGTCTATCTGTTTTTATTTTTATTTTTCAGCATTTTAGTTAGTTTTTATTTTTCTAGTTTAAAACCTTTTTCTAACTTTTTTATTTGATTAGACGTTGAGGATAAACCGGTACTAAAAGCTCTTGTGTCCTTGGACAACCTCGGTATCTTGCCAACACTATACTACGCTCATGATGGGTGCACTTGCCCATATGTGTGTTTGGTGTTAGTAAAATATCATGTTTTATAAATTTAAAACTTGTCTAACGTGTAAAAAGGGCTTAAAATATACGTTAAAATATATATAACACTCACGCACATCAGTACGCGTATGACGATCTGCGTGAAATTTGCTGAATATTTAACTGTAACGAACTAAAAACCGAACAAAATACTGACAACGCCGACAAATACAAAATTTTTACGGTATATATAGCTTCGTAATTAAATTTTAATATCTATAGTCGAAATCAGATCGAAAAACGGATTAAAAACGACTAGCGACACGTTTTACGCAATTTTAACGTAACCGTCGATCCAACGCGACAAACAACGACTACCTACCATACTTTACGCGATTTAATACAAGAATTTTATTTTACGACGATACCTGGAGTTCAGGTGCGAAGACGGGTTCCTGAAACATTAATGGGCCACTTAGGACACGGGAAATGGGCTTGTGGGCCTTGAGCCCAAGCCCACTAAACAAACCCTACCAATTTAAGGGCTCAAACCCTAAATTCCTTAATTTTACATCAGCCGCTCCCAAGTCTTTTTTTCCCTCCCAATATCTCTGCTCATCCATTTTACAAACACAGAGAAGCTTATCTTCTCTAAACCATACACACACAAATCAACTTACCCACACACACACTCATCTGCCATTTCTAACACCCTCTCAATCTCTCTCATCTAGGGATGGCAATCAGACCCGAACCCGATGGGTAAACCCGAAACCCGAATCATTTAGGACGGGTTTGGGTCTATTAATCGAGTTTGGGACCGGGTTTGGGATTAGTTTTATTTTTTTTCATGGGTTTGGGACGGGTTTGGGATTTGATGATATACCCGTTAACCCGACCCGATTACCCGATAAAGTATACCCGTTTACTCGACCTATTTACCCGATAAATATACCCGTTTACCTCAAATTCTTTCTATATTTTTTACATATAAATATACATACTTTTTTATAATTATGGAAACCCAAAAGTCACCCCCATTACCCCAAAATCTCAATTTCCCAATCCCTAACGTAAATCTTTTTATTTCCTAATAAGACTTTTAAGTTTCCAAAAATTGGTCTCATGCCTTAGCCTGTAGAGTAACAACGAAGAAATCAGACTGAACCGTCATTGGTATATCAACACATTCACACTCACCTCATACGTCACACATCCCATTTGTCATCTATGAGTTTGAATTTTTTTATTTAGATTGAGGTATTTAATTTTATATACTTTGCCATTAATTGATATAAAATAATATACAATAAGCAAAATGGTTTTTTAATTATACAATACATTCTGTTTTAATTATTAAAATGGGTTTTTAAATAAATAAGTAAAAAGACCAATTTGCCCTTCACTAACAATTAAAATTAACTAAGTTAGGGCTAAAGGACAAATTATGTAAGATTTTGGAATATTAAGTACAAAACTCGTCAATTTTAAAGACAAAGGACACCGTCTGAAATTTGGTATAAAGATAAAGGACAAAACTTGTAATTCACTCTAATTCATATATTTTCATAATGATAATGCTGATGATAGTGGTGGTGGTGGTTTATAGTGTTTCATTTATGTGCTTGGTTGTGACCACTGCCTTACCACTGTCGGTTACTTCCACTACCACCACCGTCATCCCCGCCGCCGGTGTCGCCACTGCTTGCAAATCTGAAACCCTAACCCACAAACCCTTCTTTCTCTTACTAGATTTCTACTGGTGGAATGTGTGGTTGGCTGTGCTTAAGCTGACGGTTGTTAGGCTGTGATGAGTATCAAATTCATATAGATCATTGATAAAGTTGGCGCGGCAAGGGTGGTGGATGGTAGGTATAGAACTGCAACCCACCTTGCTGCCAGCTTCTTTTGGAACTCTGAGATTTAGATTTGTTTTTATTGTGTCTTTGATTTTTAATGTTTCTCCTGTGTTTGCAAATGTGTTGATACATATGTGTTTGTGGTATGCTTTTCGCTGAATTGGTTGATTTGTGATAAGAAAAACAGATTAGGTGTTAATCGATTGGTAAATTTGGTGCTAATTCTTTGTTGAGAAATTTGGTCTTAATCGATAGGTAAGTTTGTGTAGCTTAGCGGTGGTCCGATAATGATGACGGTGGTGGCGTTAATGGCGACGATGGCTGTTTGGTTTCTGACAAGGGTTCCGACCGTGACAGTGACGTTGAGGTGATGGTTATCACCAAGTTGAGACCCGATTGCTTAATTTTGTTTAGCCGATTACATGTAAGGTGATTTCGGTGATTAGGAGGTAACTGTCGGTGGCAAGGTAGGCCGCCGGCCATAACGTTTTACGGTTAGGCTTAAGGTGGTGGTCCTACGGTAGTGCACAGTGGTGATGGGTGTTGGAATGAAATGTGATGGTTAATGTGGTGGTTGTTGTTGATGGGTTGGCTAGCTTGGATTATGGAGACCAAAAGAGATTTACACGATGGCTGGAGTGATGATGTTTGACGACGAGTACAAGTGATGTTTCTGGCAACAGAACGACCACAAGCCGGTGGACAAATGGAGGTTACATGGTGGTTACCGAGATGGTTGTCAAGGGTCGTGGTTTGGATAATGAAAAGGTGGTGACCGAAATATATGAGGCTTATACGGATCTCTTTCATTTGGTTAACTCAGACAACGGTGACGAGACGGGTTAGCTTTGTTCAACAATAGAACCGGAGGATTCGGAGGGGTATAAACACAAACGCTCAAACTAATTACCCCATATATGCTCGGTTAAGAAAGTTAACTGAAATAATTATTTTATGTTGATGATCGATATTATTTATTTTTTAACTCAGTTTACGAAGAGGAAGATCTGAAGTATATTGGGTTCGATTTGGTTGATCAAGTGAAAGGGACTTCTTAGTTCAGGTATGATTTGAGTAAACCATCTAAAACCTAAAGATTTGATCGTTGTTGTATTGGATTTTAGGATTAAAGGTGCTGCTTTTATGTTCTTTGCCCAATTAAATTATTATATAATTTTTTGGATTTGTGTCTTGGAAACGATTGTCTCATAACTGAAAATTAAAGTTGAAGATAATCAGTTTTCAACCATCTTTGCATCTTACTATCTGTTACTTAAGTGAGCTTTGGATGGCTGCAATAAAAACGATTATGTTTTATAAAAAAAGGGGTGCTCCTTTTATGTTCTTTTGCCCAATTAAATTATTATATATAAGTAACATATGTCACACACTAAAAAATCTAATAGGATATATGAAAAAGTAAAACATGATCATAAACTTGAAATAACCTACTTGGAAATTCCTTCTTCCAACTTAGACTATGGGGTATGGGGCGGAGGTTGGGGCGTGGGTTGGCTGAAAACGCCCAATCCACTGCCCCGGGTGGGCTTGGGTTTGGGCGTGGCCCCTTGGGCGGGAGTTTAAGACCGGGCGTGGGGCATGCCTAGCGGTCCTACGTGGCCGGCTCCTATTCGCTTGTTGGCTAGGTCATAGCGGGCTACATTTAAAATCCAAATTATAACCGGTTGGCCAAGCCAAGCGGTTCACCCACCTACCCAACTGTCCACATCGCTATATATATAACCCCCAACCCCACCGGCTGTCCACCGCTACCCCAACCCAAACACACTTGATCGAACCCGCTACTCAAACACACTTGATCTATGGCCTCTTGGACAAACGAGGAAGAGCTAGCTCTTGTCACGAGCGTCGTTGACGCAATGAAGGGCCGCCAACCCAGTGAGACCCGTTACTGGCCGGAAGCTTTTGCTAGCTACCGGCATAACGTGGGAAACGACCGGCACAATTTAAACGCGTGCCAACACAAATGGCGCGAGCTACGACCGAAGCTCGATCGGTTTAAAGCCTACTACGATAGCGTCAGGGGAGGTGAGATAAGCCACGAAGACCGGGTGGCGGTGGCCAACATTGAGTTCCGGGGCAAGGAGCGGAAGCCGTTCGACAAGCTCGCCCTTTTCGAAATCTACCTAACGCTCTAGGTTTTTTTTATTTTGTCATCCTTTTTTTTTTGTAGAATTTTGTAATTTTTAGGAATTTAATAAAATTTTAGGCTTTTTTTTAAATGTTGTGTGTATTTTTTAATTTTTGTTTTTTTTTAATTTTTATTTTAATAAACCTGCCAAGCTACGCGGGCTAACCACGCCCCGCCATACCCCACGGACACGTCACTCACCAGCGGCGGGGGGGGGGGGGGGGGCTCGAACTCCACGTGTCAACCCATGCCCCAAACCCTCGCCCCACCATACTCCACGGTCTGACCTTCTTCTTCAACAGACTATTCCACAGTCAAAAGAATATAATTGTTGTTTTTTTGGTTCTTTTATATTAATTTTTGCTTCACACGTTCTTATGGTGGAATTGGAAGGTTAGGCTGCTTATTACGTTCTCTCGAAATTGGAAGCTTTATGTTTTATTTGTTGTATTGGTTGCCATTCTTATGATTGTTTAGGGTTGTTCAAATGATTCTTTAGGGTCTGCTTGAAATTTGCATTGCTAAAAATATAATTGTGATTGTATCTGATTTTGTTCAATTGAAGATTGATTGATGGAGATGAGAAAAGAACAAAGGAACTAGAATGCTTACTAATAATTGACCAATACAGTATTTACAATGAAGATTTGATCTATATATAAATCAAGAAGAAAAAAAATTGGCAGGAATGAAAATGTCTTTTTTATTATTCAATGAAAATGTGTTCATACCAAGAACAAGTCCTATTTCAAAGGTAACATCAAATCTATAGTATTCTTTTTCTTTTGTTTGTAGATATGGTAGTCTGAGCCACTTCGAGAAAATATGTGCTACTTACATCAGTTTTTTTTTGCTAAATAAATTCAAGCGATCTGGTGAAGTTTGTAAAGTTGGTGAGAACGAGTTCACTTTATCATGAGATCAGTTCTACATTGAGGTTTGTAAAGTTCTTATGTATGCAACTCAAAAAAATGCCATGACTTCATATTAACATTATGTGATTGGATTGCATTGGCTTTTAGTTTGTCATTACAACAAAGGAAACTGTCCATTTTCTTCTTCTATTATGGTTATTATGTCCCACAATGTACTTTATTTGTTATATTTTGAAGTATTGTTTATAAAGCCATTCTTTAAATTAGCTTAGTAATTGAATAGGTAGTTTGATTTTTGGTATTAAATTGAGCTTACAGCTCTAGAACTGGATATCTTGCACACATGTAGATTTTTTAAAGTTACTAAGCAGCCTGTTAACAAGTGAGTTGCTTCTCAAATCATTATGCAGGGCCTTTTTTAAACAATATGTAGTTGGATTGATAAGATGGTTTCCTTTAATTGGGACAATTAAGACGTAAAGAGTCAAATAAACTACAACTGACTTTTGATTTTTTTACCCATTGACCCGCTTCATTTCAGCAGTTTCTCTACTTCAAATGATATACGTTTTTAATACACATAGTATTATTCTAAGTTCATAGCAAATTATATAAAACTGTTACCTTTTTGGTTGACCTTATACTGTGCAGACTAAGAATCAAGTGAGAAGATGAACTCCCCTGCTGCTCCAGAATCCAGGCAAGATTGATGCCAAACGCATTCACTGGCACCGACCTCTTGGCCCAGCATACATAAAAGTGGTCCACTTTTTAAGTCACAAGGCTATTTGATTTTGGTTTCATGTAGCTCAACAACTGTTCTATAATGGCTTTGATCTATTTGAATTCGTTTGGTTAATGCTCATAGCTGTTTTGTATTGGTTTAATCCAAGCATAACACACGAGTAGGGTGAGGAATCCCGGCGCAACGCGCCGGTTTCGAAACCATGAGTTAGTATAAAGTATGAACATAGTGAGAGTTATTAATAAAACTATCATATTATTATTACTAGGTTAGAACCCCGTGTATTAAACGAGTTGAATAAATGTAATTTTATATATTAAATAATAAAAATTTATATCTTTATGAACCTCGTATATTGTACGAGTTAAATAAATGTAATTTTATATATCAAATAATAAAAAAAAGTTATATCTTTTAAAACCACGTGTATTACACAGATTAAGTAAATGTAATTTTGTATACTAAATACTAAAAACGCCGTATCTTTAAAAAACTCGTGTATAATCGGGTTGAAATAAAAAAAATTATATCCTTAAAAAATCCCGTGTATTATACGTATTGAATAAATCTAATTTTATATAGCAAATGATAAAAAGTTATATCTTTAAAAATTTCATGTATTACACGGGTTATATAAATGTAAGTTTGAATAGTAATAATAAAAAAAATATTTTTAAATACCTCGCGTTTTACACGAATAAGTATAATTTTATATACCAAATAATAAAAAGTTATATTTTTAATAAATTAGTATAACATTTAATATTAATTATTATTTATATATTTAGTATAAGATAAGTAGGAAAGAGAGGTATTTATTTTAAAAATATATTAAATTAACAATTTAGATTTGAGGATAATATTTTATTAAAGTATGATAAGATTTAATATTAATTTATTATTTATTTAGTTAATATATGATAAGTATAGATTTGAGGATACCTTCAATGAATGACACGTGTCCAAAAGTTGGTTTCTTTTATTATAGTAGATAGATTATTATTATTATTTTTATTAAATAAACTATAAACGACTGATATAGTAATGAAGATAATACGGTAGGTAACGTTTGGTATGCAGGATTGTGAGGCGGAATGGAACGTAGGGTTGTTCAAATTGCTCGACACTCATTCGATGCTCGCTCGAAAAAAACTCGGAATGTGCTCGTTCAACTCAGCTCGATTGAAAAAGGCGTTTGGTTTATATCAGTTCGGTTTGTAAACGAAACGAGCACGAGCAAAGGTCCACTCAATTCGGTTTGACAAGATTTATTTTTTATTATATGTATATATATAATGACTAGAGACCCACATTAATAATGTTTGGTCCAAGATCCAAATAGAGTTCACTTAAGTAATTAAAATTGAAATCTAATACCAATAGTCCATTATCCAATACTCCAATGTCCATTTGACTAATTATTCAAAATGTCAAATACTAAAATGTTAATTAAAATTGAAATCTAATACCAATAGTCCATTATCCAATACTCCAATATCCATTTGACTAATTATTCAAAATGTCAAATACTAAAATGTTAAGTGTCGATCGATACTCAAGTCTCAACCAACCATTTTATTTAGAAGTACCGAATCTTAATCATAACCCCCGTCAACCATCATTATTCGATTTCTCCATCACCACTAGCCAAGGTTTTGCTTCAATCGGTTCATTCGATTAAGAACTTCCAATAGAACAAGGGTCGGCTTTAGTCGGTCGACGGTTCATCTTCCCGCACAATTGATCTCGATAGAAATTAATTTTGTGTTTTTTTTATTCCTTGTTATTTGTTACATTTGTTCTTGTTATGTGGATGCACACTGCACTTTACTAAAAAAAAAGTCCACATCGTCACTTTCGAAAAAATAAAGTCCACATCATCACTTTCCTTTTTTGTTCTGTGGCGCTCGATACTCACTTGACGTTCGCTCGAAAAATGCTTAGATAGAAAGACGTTCATTTGAATTTGGATCGGTTGCAACAATGCTCAGTTCGATTCAATTCGTTTGTAAACTAACCGAGTACGAGCAAAGGTCCGATCAGTTTGGGTTGTGAACAACCCGAATGGAATGAACTATTGCAAGTAAATAAAAAAAAAGTGTTTAGTTGGTCAAAATAATGGAATCACCCATTAAAAGCCTCAAATTCATTCCATCAACCCCTTTGTTTTTTTTTTCATTCCATTCCCTATCTCACCCTTCATAACCACCACCCGCTACCACCGTCGCTGCTGCAACCACCCGCCGCCGCCATCATTGCCGACCACTGTTGCTATCGCCAGTCACCACACCCCCCATTGCCGACGCCACCAACCACTGCTGGCACCTGTCATCGTACCCAACCCCACCATCGTCACCGCTTACCATTGCCATCACCCACCATTGCAATCCACCGCCACCATTACCTACTACCACCACCACCACCGCCATCCACTACGACCACCACTACCCACTGTAAATTTATTCCTTCGTCTTTTCCTACCTACCAAACAAATCAAAGTAATGATTCATTCTATTCCTACATGATAATCAAATAAGACCAAGAAATGGTAATGATCCATTTCATTACTTCGTCCATTGCATTACTTCGTCCATTCCATTCCCTCATCCATTCCATTACCTCATACCAAGCAGACCCTTATAACCTTAACAATGATTGTTGGATTTGTGTAAGACCCTAATTCGTTTTAGTCTAAGATTCGCAGCGGAAAATACATACTAAAAATTTCTTTATTAGTTATTCTTTCTTTCACTTAAATACATTAAAAACTAACATACTTATATCAAATTAAATGACCACATACACACCCACGTACAATCCATGTCTTGACTCGATCATCAACCACTTACTCTTCATGTTGAGAATCTCGTAACCTCGTATAACCTGCAGTCACCACATACAATTACTTCATTAGCAACCGGTGACGTAATACATATACTTTAAAACATGCATCATCAAGCATCAATATTTCCTATCCTCGCTTATGTAAATCCATTAATCCATCCAGTCGAACTCTCTAGTCCGACTCTCCATACTTAACCCTCATTCTTCATTCTTAATATACCTGCACTTCCATTTCATACTCAACAGAAAACAGTTAGCATCATTAAACTTATCTCATAGGTGTAATCTCACGAGTACACATAACCAAATCTCATTCATTGGTGTATTTAACTAAATTACCTTTTCATGCATAATACCTTACTATACATACCCAGTTCATTTACAACTTACATCTTACCCACAAGTATAATTATTTACTTTATCTTTGTGCATAATACTAACATGTAAGTTCCCTACCTTACCCATACTTAATAGAAATTACTTTCTTCCAGCTTTCGACTCACTTTCCGTAAACTTACCTTATTACCTCCATTGATTCATACTTTCCCACAAAATTCACACATACCCATCATACTACAATACATCTTACATCTAAAGTGTAAGTTCGGGATTCACTTACCTTATGCGCCCGTATTTGCATCCGCTTACTTGAGTCTTCTTGGCCCGTTAGCCTTCCACGCTCCCATCCCTCTTGACATGATTCCTATACTTTCATGTCATTACGTTTACATCCTTATTAGCATACATGATTATACATATGTACGATCATATCAAGTTCATATCTCACATATGCCTTTCATTAGCCAATTCAAACAAGCATATAGCATACTCAACATCATCATAACATAACCCTCACATATTATGGCCATTTAGACATTTCATCAAACACTTGGTGTGCGTACTACTTTCTAAGCATAATGTACACGTGTTTCATGCCTTTCTTCCTAATTATCCCTTTCATTCATCAACCCAAGTAAACATCATTCAAATTCTATACCATACTTCATCCATATACAAGCACACATCACATACTACACATATTCATGATCAAATTCATACCATTTCATGGATTAAACATAAACCCACTTAGCTAAAAGTGGTAATTCATCCTAACACCTAAATTATAGCAATTCCCTAAGAGTTTTCACATAGGATTAGTTCCTAAACAAGCATACATCGTCAATTTGGCCACAACCTCTACGATTCATACATAAATCACGACTTGTGATGTTCATCAAGTTTTCTCAACTTCATTAAACATCAAAATTCAACATACCTTATGATCCCCTAGCTTGGGTGATCGTTAATTCATGTTCCTTCTTGAATTTAGACTTCGTTTGCCCCTTTAATTTGAAGATTCTTCAAGAACTAGGGTTTGAACCCTTGGTTCTTTCTCCTGGACATCGATCCAGAACACACACAAGTGTGTGTGTTTGTGTGTGTGTTTTCTTTTAATACCACAACTTTCAAGTTGTTCACTTTGGTCCCTCATGTTTCGTTTTAATTAAATAAGGCTACAACCCTTCGTTTAATACCAACGATATTAACAATCAACTAGGTTAATTATTCCTAGTTAATGTTCATTTACCGGTTCACTTTTATCCCCTAACGGTATTTTACCCGTTCCTTTACATTAACCGGGTTTAAATTACCAAACCCATTTTTGGGGTGTTACAATTTGATTTATCATTGCATGACCACAAAATAAATAAATAAATGACATTCATAGTAACTACTTTTTACAAAATATATTAAACGAATATTGAATATCCACATGTGTATTCAAAGGCGCAACACCATTTCCGGCAACCACATTCCGTCCTAATTTGTTGGTTTAGTGGGTTATAGAACTAGTCAACTAGGGAATCTAGTGTGGATGATGATGTGATGGCGGTGATGGTGGATTATGGAGTTTCATTGAAGCCTTTGAAGTCGACGATAACACTAAGGCCGGTGATGTTGGCCTATAAATTGTTAAGCACACAAATTTCATGTATCAAATTTGAAAAAGAGTCCAACACAAGAGACGGTGATCATTCCTGCTGACGAAGTTCATATCGACGACACGCTCCACTTTACCGAAGAACCCGTCGAGGTTACGGATTGGAAAATTAACAAAACACGCAGGAGCAGTGTTAAACTCGTCAAAGTACGATGGAATGCAAGACATGGGCCTGAATTCACGTGGAAACGTGAGGATCGTATGAAGGAGAAATACCCCCATTTATTTCCTAAGACCCCTGCAACTAGAAGTAGAGCCTAAAATTTCGGGACGAAATTTCTTTAACGGGGGGAGAATGTGACAACCCTCACCAAACCAGGTATCCGTATGAATTAATTAATATTTAATTAATGCTTAATTACTGTGCTTGCTTACAACTGTGGTTAAACTGCTACTTGATTTCTGATACATACATACTCATGCATCATACTTCGTTACTGTCACTCCATTTATTACACACAAAACTACAGTGACAAACTTGATGCACAAAAGCACAGCTAGCACAATGAACGGATAACCCAGTAAACATGCTGACATAGCCAGCACTAGACAGATATTGTCTCTGAGGCCAGTATGAGCTGGGAATAGATTACTACACCAGTAGGGAGTGTAGGGAGGTGAGGATTGTAAAACTGCGTCACTAGGTGATAGTTACAGTGACTGGATGTGCCTAAAACATACTTTAATTACAAAATTCTGCACTTTATGCAAAAATTCAGCATTTAACATAACTAGTAAAGTGCAAAAACTTGGTAAAATAATGTTAGACACTTTCCAAAGTGTCGAGAATTTATTGTGTCACTAAAAACACTATAAAAGGCACTTTGAAGCTTTACTTGACACTTTAACGGATCAATATCCAACCGAACAACCGGACTTTACCCGGAACATAAAAATATTGTCAATGACATTGTTTACACTTTTCTGAGCCAGTTAGGGTCCCCGAACACCCTAACACCCGTTATATTACATAACACACATAATACTCTAACTAAGATCTTTAGAACCTAACTAATCCTTAACTATAACATTTCAACCCAACCATACCCCACCTCTCATCCGATCGGTCCCCCAAGGGTGGGGACACACCTTCATTTCTTTGATTATTTTATTAATTTTGCCTAATATCTAGTAAACACTTAACACAATGGACATTAGTAAGAAATGGATTATAAATAAGTGTGATGGATAAGGACTTTCATTTACAAATCACTTCACAAAAAAATTGCTCTCTTCTTCCTCTCCTTGGAGTGTTCGGCCGAGAACACTAGCACACCCACCACCACCGTCAAGCTTTGATCTAGCTATTCCACATACATCCCAAGGTGCAAGGTGACATACGAGGAGGCCCGGTGCTTTCGGAAACTCAAGAACCTCTCTACATTTCTTTTATCCACCTTGTTTACGCCTTGATTCTTCCCTAGCCTCGAGCTAGTAGTAAGTGCCTCTAAACATCCTCTTGTTCTTGTTTAAAGTGGTTAATAAGAGATTTAACGGATAAAACTCAAGAACACACAAGATCAAAACATAAAGTCTTGAAAGTATGATGAACAAGTTGGTTAAAGAGTAACTAATGGTGTAAAGCTTGTAAATCTTGACTAGTTGTGATTATTTTATGTTGTTAGTTGCTAGTAGTGGAACGGACCGTCATCTAACCATGCTAGATCATGTTCATGGAACATGAACTAGTGATATGTTAAGTGTAAAAGTTGTAAGATGATGAACCCTTCCACACATAAACATGAACTTGTGTAAAAGTGATTTTTCTTGTAAAATAGAGTTCTAAACTAGTTGATCTAAAGGTCTACAAGTGGTTTTTCGGAAGAACCAAGTGTAAGATGCAAGTCTTGTTTAAAACCCGGATTTTTCATAAACTACAAGTCTTTCAGTGAAAAAGCAAGTGTGTGAACACTTGTGTAACAAAAGGATTTAACAAAGAAACATTTTCGTAATTTTGACTAGAAGTTGTAAAATTACATACTCTTTAAAAATAAAGTTTTCAAGAAATTAATTTTATTTTTAAAGATGACGAGATCCACTAAATATGCTAAAAGGTTGCTACATATTTTTACACAACTTACAAGTTCATGAGTTGGCGATTTATACTTACTTTTAACTAGTTTGATGTTTGAATATTGTATATTGATGATTCGAAAATTGATTGATTGAATTTGAAAAGAAAATGATACGCTAGTAAGCGTGGCCACCTCCAGTTACAAAGGAAACTCTGGCGAAATTTTTCCAGAAAAATAACACTTAGAAATATTTTTGTGACAAGTGGTTAAAAATATATTTTTAACTTGTTTTTCCAACCAAAATTCGCCAAGATTTTTATTACAAATTAACCAAGTGTCGGAGGTGGATTTTCGTAAATAAAACTTGTTAAATATATATTTAGCATAAATATTTCATAGTAACACGCTTGTGTGACTTTATGATTATTTTGTGAACTATATATATTATTTTTAGAGTAAAAATAATATAACTTGAATACACTGAGAAGTATCGACTCCAAAATAATACCAACGCCCTCACAAATAAATATTTAAGTTACACCGGTACCGTTATTACCACACGAACTTTAAAAATGTAACTTATGTATTTTCGGAAAATACTCTTAAATATGTATTTTGATAAAGTATTATTTTGGAAATTGTATAAAGTAAAATATAATATTTTTGGGAAAAATATGTATATTTTTGGAGTTAGAATATTTTAGACAAGTGATTAAAATATATTTTCAAGTGAGACTTAAAAATATATTTTTGGAATTATAAAAACACACATGTATTAAAACCCCCATCCTTGGGAATGAATAGAACTAATAGATAATTAAGAAGTGTAAATTCGAAATAGTTGTCTAACTATTTCCCAAAAATGTTAAACCTTAAGCCAAGGCACGGCCGTCCGTCTAATAGAAGTTAGTACGTGTAGGTCGTCACGCAGCAGGTTGATTTGGGATTTACTATTTCGAGACGCACTTCTGTGAGTTCATGTCCCCCTTTTCTCTTAACTGTTTTTCAGTTTTTATACTTCGGGGGTGAAATACATGTTACAATGATTACGGATACTTTTATACATGGTATGGTTAGCTTAAGGAGGGTTACTACTTAGATCATGTGAGTGGGTAGGCGGAAACTAGAGGCCATTAATCCTCATTATAGGACCGAGGGTCATTAGCGGTAGATCTATCTGGGTGTAGCGAGTCCAACTCCAGGCCCAACAGTACGGACCTCGGGGTGACTTTGAGCCCGACGCAAAAATCTGCTAGGTTTGAGTCTTCCTACTGCACTTCACACATATCATTGGCTTTGCAACCCATTGGTGATCTCTTTTTCCTTATTTGCTACATACCAGGGATTTTTCATACATACAAATGTATTACAAAGGTTTTACATACTCACTTTTACATGAACTCGCT
Organism: Helianthus tuberosus; assembly: GCA_030545235.1. Lineage (NCBI taxonomy): Eukaryota > Viridiplantae > Streptophyta > Magnoliopsida > Asterales > Asteraceae > Helianthus > Helianthus tuberosus. The sequence continues at coordinate 186,719,476 of CM060403.1, read as the reverse complement.
CAACTTTTGTTGATTTTTCAACTTACATGTATTTCAGGGAATTAGGGATCTGGCGAGGTATGCATTGTCGTCACGCTGCATAGGAGAATGATGTCATCCGAGTTTAGGGATTGTGACTTTTGCCTGGATGAGTCACAAGTCTTAAACTGCGTTATTTCATGTCTGTTGGTTATGTTTTGTGAACAAGCTTTATTTATGTCATGGTTGTAAGTGTCGACTTTTAAAAACAATGTTGTCGTATTTTACTTTTAAAACTTGAAATAATGGATGATCATCATGGTTTTACTTTCATATAGCTTTGTTGTGATTAAGCTATGGTATTAAGAAGTCACACCAAATAAACCCACGCTTCCGCAAAGCCAGGGTGTGACAGCTTGGTATCAGAGCTTTGATCATAGCGAACTAGGATTCCTTCTCGAGTCTAGACTATGATCACTAGGGCTCTCACGAAAACATTTTTACATTGCATACACTAAACGTCCAGATCCAGGGCACAAACATTTTTAACAAAAGGGCACAAGTACACTTTTCAAATATTTTTAATTCAGTCGGGGAGACTGGGGGAGTTCAGTCAGGGAGACTGAGGGAGTTCAGTCGGGGAGACTGAGGGAGTTCAGTCGGGGAGACTGAGGGAGTTCAGTCTGAGAGACTAGGAGGTTCAGTCTGAGAGGCTGGGAGGATAGTCTAGTGAGACTAGGAGGATAATTTGATTTCTTATTGGTGACTAACATGTTTATTTGATTATATGATTGATTGTTTGTGCGTATGTGTGTTTGTGTTACAGACATCATGCCTTCTTCATCAGACACTGGAGTTTCTGACACTCTGGACCCTATGGCGATAGTATCAGATGACATAGTTTCATCGGAGCACGAGGTCCACACTTCCGATACTACCAGCACAGACGATGACGACTTCCAGCCCTTTGCGCTGCCTGCCGTCGTAGCCGAGCCTGCTGATGGCCATCTCGCTGGGGATTTACCACTCGTGGTGATCCCTGCTCCTGTACCCCTTGCTGCTTATCCGGTTGTTGATATGCCACTTGATGATGTTTCTGACGACGATGTCGATCTATTAGAGGAGGACCCACTTGAGGACGACCTTGAGGGTGAGGTCCCTATTGCTGCTGATGATATCCTACTCATTGCTGACGCTCCTGCAGAGGTGGCTCCTGTTCCTTCACCTGTCCCAGACTCATTTGAGTCTGTGGCGTCCACATCTTTGCACACACAGGGAGTGCAGCACCACTCACACGACACCGACCCTGACATGGCGTCATTAGCTGCACCTGCACCCGCACACAGCTTTGAGTTTGATCACGATGTTGATGATGATCCTGTTTTTCCACCTGGTTTTGATCCTGACCAGGATATTGAGTTCATTCACTTAGACCAGCCCCTGGAGGATCCTGTAGCCCCTGTCGATCCTTTGTTTGCTGATCCAGCTGATTTTGATATGGATTTGGTTGACCCAGAGCCTGCTGTGGCCCCTGAGCCAGGCGTCGCTCCTGATCCCGCACTAGAGCATGACCCTGTTCATGCCGATGCACCTGCTGTTGCTCCTTTTGTTGATGACATACCTGTTGCCGATCATCCCGTTGATGCTCCAACGTTGGTGGATGATCATGTTGCTGACGCTCCTATTGACGCTCCACTTTTGATAGAGGATCCTGTTGTTGCACCATTTCCTGATCATATGCCGGTGCTGTTCGACCGTGCACCTTTTGCGACCCATATTGATCCACGATACGCTCACACCCGCAATGGGTGGATAGATGATGACGATGATTACCCACCTTTCGTGATACCAGTTACACCACCTGTAGCCCCCGTTTCAGCCCCTGTGTCAGCTCCCATTGATATTCCTTTGCTTCCCACACACACCACAGATGCTCACCGCACAGATCTCCCGATCACCTATCTCCAGGACATTCCTCCACCACGTCCTGGGGAGGGTTCGTCACGTCATCCGTTTGGTCATACACCTTTCATGGCAGGAGGCAGCCAGTTCATGCCCCAGATTTCTCATCCTACTCTTATTCCCACTGTTGCACCATTTACTACACCATCCTTCGCTCCATCTAGTGAGCCATTCCTCTGGACTACGCCCCCCATTATGCCACCATCTGATCCGTATCACCCATATCACGTGGGGTATTCTACGGAGGATATTCTCACATCTTTCATGATACAGCAGGAGGCGCTGACCCGTCGCGTACAGGAGCTGGAGAGAGCTCAGCGACCACCGTGCCATTGTCAGACCCCACCTGCAGTATCACACCCTCCGCATCCACTTTCACTTGATTCTGCCGCTCGCTTTTGGACTCCTGAGCAGCAGATAGCATACTTATTGCGCGCTCATCGCGCTATGGAGGAGGACTGGCATCATATGCGACGTTTACTCTTTTCTCGTTTTCCCCTCCTCCACCGCCATCAGCTTAGGCCTTTTTGATTCGACACAGGTAGACTTTTGGTGAGATGACCGCGATTGTGCAGACTACACAGCTTTTGGAGACCGCATTTTTTATGATTGTGACTTTTGATGATTTGTATATTTGTTGTTGTTGTCACTGACTAGATAGTATGGACTAGGGCGATGTGGCCCTTAGTCACTGATGATGTATGATACAGTTATGAACTTGTAAACCTTACATTGTGGTCTTGATTTATGATAGCGCAATCGCAGTATTCTCATTATATGTAATGTTGGGTTGATTATTGATATTTTATAACATGTGATGTTATGTGCTTAGTTTATTTGTAACATGAGATGTTATGTGCCTAATAAATGGAATACGTATGATTCATTTACTTACTATGACCTGACCAACGCGATCATCTTTTAGAAGATGCCTCCAAGACGCGAGATACGTATGCCTACCAGTGAGGCAGAACTCCAAGGAATCATTGATGCCGCCATAGCGCAGTATGCAGCCTCACAAGGAGGAACCAGCGGGAGCAATTCAAACAATAACGGCAATAACAATCCACCACATGGTAATGTTAAGTCGTTGGAGACATATTACAATACATTTGGATATTTATAGCACGTCCGCTAATACCATTTGTATATTCTAACATATGTGTAGGGTGCACTTACAAGCAGTTTCTCGACTGCAAGCCCGTGAATTTCGACGGCATAGGAGGTGCTGTTGCGTTTGTTAGGTGGGCTGAGAAAACAGACTCTGTCTTAAGAATGAGCAAATGCGCTCATGATCAACAAGTGACTTACATCTCAGGGCTGTTTCTGGATGGAGCCCTATCCTGGTGGAACTTACAAGTGCAAACTTTAGGAGAAGCTGCTACTTATGCGTTAACCTGGGCTGAGTTAAAAGAATTAATGCGAAGAAAGTATTGCTCGCGTGCTGAGTTTCAAAGGTTAGAGACCGAGTTTTGGCATCTAAGGATGGATGGTCCCAAGATTGCAGAATACGTTCAAAGATTCCATGACTTATCTCACGTTGTGCCATACATGGTCACACCAGAGTTTAAACGGATTGAAAGGTTCATCTGGGGATTGGCTCCCCAAATAATGAGCATGGTTACCACATCCAAACCTGCCACGATCACGGAAGCGATCGATCTTAGTGTGGCGCTCACTGAGGAGGCCATTCGTTTGAACAAGTTTCAAGGTGTTGAACCAAAGAAGAAAGAGACACATGCTGAGTCGTCTGGTGAAAACAAGCGAAAGTTTTCAAACTTCAAGCAAGGAACCAGCCATGTAAGCAAGAAGGACGAGTCAAGCACACCGGTCCAAGCTGCAACTGGTGTTGGGAAGAAAGGGAAAGGTTATATGGGTACACAGCCCAAGTGTAACACTTGTCAGCGTCATCATTCTGGCCGGTGTGGGCCAAAAATATGTGAAGCTTGTGGGAAAGTTGGCCACTTGAAGGATACTTGCTGGGCTAGTGCTGGCCGGGGTGGCCAAGGAGGTTCTGGTAATAGAAACAACAACCGTGGTGGTAATGGGAACCGCCCACAAGGAAACAATGGAGGGAATGGGAACCGTGGAAACGTTGCGAATCAAGCTGGTAATGGAAATCGCAACCAAAACAACACTCAAGCTGGGAACGGAGGTGGTAATGGGCAGAGACTGGGCTGTTTTAACTGTGGTGACATTGGGCACTTTAAGAAGGAATGCCCAAATTTGAATCAAGCCCGTGGGAGAGTATTCAACATTGGCGCAAGGGAAGCGCGCCAGGATCCGAACGTTGTCACCGGTACGTTCCCTGTAAACCAACGTTTTGCATCTGTTCTTTTTGATACTGGTGCCGATTATAGTTTCGTGTCGTTAGAATTTAAGAATATACTTGGTTTGGCCACTAGTAAGTTAGACGTTCCATACTCGATCGAATTGGCGAATGGGAAACGAGTTGAAACGGGTGAAGTTATAAGAGGATGTGTGATAGAATTGGGAGGACACGAATTTACGCTAGACATGCTACCTGTCAAGTTGGGAAGCTTTGATGTGGTAGTGGGAATGGATTGGTTGTCCAGCAACAAGGCCGAGATTGTTTGCCATGAGAAGACCATCCGTATCCCTGTGACGGATGAAGAAACCATAGTAGTGCACGGAGAGAAGCATGATACGCCGTTGAGGTTTATTAGCTGTCTGAAAGCTAGAAAGTGCTTGAAGAAGGGATGTGTTGCATTCTTGGCACACATCGTGGATAAGGAAGCTGCTGAACCGAAGATCGAGGACATTCCAGTCGTCAAGGAATATCCGGAAGTCTTTCCAGAAGACTTGCCAGGATTACCGCCCCAAAGGCAAGTCGAGTTCCACATTGACTTGGTTCCAGGTGCCGCGCCTGTAGCCAAGGCACCCTACAGACTTGCGCCTTCAGAGATGCAGGAGTTGTCGACACAACTCCAGGAGCTATTGGACAAAGGATTCATCAGACCAAGCTTCTCACCTTGGGGAGCTCCGGTTCTGTTTGTTAAGAAGAAGATGGTAGTTTCCGTATGTGTATAGACTACCGTGAGCTTAATAAGTTGACTATCAAGAACAGATACCCCTTGCCAGGGATCGATGATCTATTGGACCAGTTGCAAGGTTCAAGCTTTTATTCAAAGATCGATCTTCGATCCGGATACCATCAACTTAGGATACAAGAGGAAAGTATCCCGAAGACGGCCTTTAGGACTCGTTATGGACATTACGAGTTCCTAGTTATGCCGTTTGGGCTGACGAACGCACCTGCAGTTTTCATGGACCTAATGAACCGAGTCTGTAAGCCGTACTTGGACAAGTTTGTGATCGTATTTATTGATGACATTCTGATTTACTCGAAGACAAAGGACGAGCACGAACAACACTTAAGAGCTATTCTAGAGCTACTCAAGAAGGAGAAATTATACGCCAAGTTCTCGAAGTGTGAGTTTTGGCTACGCGAAGTCCAATTTCTTGGACATGTGGTAAATGGAAACGGAATCCATGTTGATCCCACAAAGATCGAGGCGATCAAGAGTTGGGAGACTCCAAAGACGCCAACCGAGATTCGACAGTTCTTGGGTTTGGCTGGTTATTATCGAAGATTCATTGAGGATTTCTACAAAATCGCTCAACCTCTGACCGCGCTCACACAGAAAGACAGGAAGTTTGATTGGAGTGACAAACAAGAAGAAGCGTTTCAGTTGTTGAAGAACAAGCTTTGTGACGCACCGATTTTATCACTACCCGAAGGAACGGATGATTTTGTGGTATATTGTGATGCCTCGCGTCAAGGTTTGGGTTGCGTGTTGATGCAACGCCAGAAGGTTATAGCTTACGCATCACGCCAGTTGAAGGTTCATGAAAAAAACTATACCACGCACGATTTGGAGCTAGGCGCAGTGGTATTTGCGTTGAAAATTTGGAGACATTATTTGTATGGTACGCGATGTACTATATTCATGGATCATAAGAGCTTACAGCACATATTCAACCAAAAAGAGCTTAACATGTGGCAAAGACGCTGGGTAGAGCTTTTGAATGATTATGATTGCGAGATCAGGTATCACCCAGGGAAAGCGAATGTTGTCGCTGATGCCCTGAGTCGAAAAGAAAGGATCAAGCCCATAAGGGTTAGGGCTTTGGAGATGATTGTCCAGACAGATCTCTCTCTACGCATTCGTGACGCGCAGAAAGAAGCTTTGAAAGAAAGGAACATTGAAGATGAGTATCTCCGTGGGATGGAGAAGCAGTTGGTACCAAACGAGGAAGGAACTTTATGCTTCATGAAACAGATTTGGGTTCCTCTGTTTGGTGGATTGAGAAAGGTTATTTTTGATGAAGCCCACAAATCTCGGTACTCAATTCATCCCGGAGCGGATAAGATGTACCAAGATCTTAAGAATTATTATTGGTGGCCTAGGATGAAAGGCGATGTTGCTGTTTATGTTAGCAAGTGTTTAACGTGCGCCAAGGTGAAAGCTGAATACCAGAAGCCTTCAGGACTTCTGCAACAACCTGAGATTCCCAAGTGGAAATGGGAACAGATTTCAATGGACTTCATTACGAAGTTGCCCAAGACGCCCAGAGGTCATGACACTATTTGGGTAATAGTTGGCCGTCTGACCAAGTCCGCACACTTCTTGCCAATCAAAGAGAAAGACAACACGAGTAAACTTGCGGAAATATACATGAGAGAGATTGTTGCACGTCATGGAGTGCCTCTCTCGATTATCTCTGATAGAGATGGGAGATTCGTATCAAGGATTTGGCAATCCTTCCAAGAAGCTTTTGGCTCACAGTTGAATCTAAATACTACGTTTCATCCGCAAACTGATGGCCAAAGTGAAAGAACTATTCAGACATTGGAGGATATGCTGAGAGCATGTGTAATGGATCTAGGTGGTAGCTGGGATAATCATTTACCATTGGTCGAGTTTTCATACAACAACAGCTACCACACAAGCATTGGAGCCGCGCCATTTGAAGCGCTTTATGGACGCAAATGTCGATCACCCTTATGCTGGGCTGATGCAGGTGATAGACAACTCGTTGGTCCTGAAATAGTCCAAGAGACGACATACAACATCGCACAGATTCGAAAGCGCATCGAGGCGGCTCACGACAGACAGAAAGCCTATGCGAACCGAAGGAAGAAACCTTTAGAGTTTCAAGTTGGGGATATGGTTCTGTTGAAAGTTTCACCCTGGAAGGGTGTGGCACGCTTTGGAAAGCGTGGGAAGTTGAATCCGCGTTACATTGGCCCGTTCAGAATCCTGCAAAGGATTGGGCTTGTGGCCTACAAGTTGGACCTACCTGCCGAACTTAATGGCATTCACGATACATTTCATGTATCAAATTTGAAAAAGAGTCCAACACAAGAGACGGTGATCATTCCTGCTGACGAAGTTCATATCGACGACACGCTCCACTTTACCGAAGAACCCGTCGAGGTTACGGATTAGAAAATTAACAAAACACGCAGGAGCAGTGTTAAACTCGTCAAAGTACGATGGAATGCAAGACATGGGCCTGAATTCACGTGGGAACGTGAGGATCGTATGAAGGAGAAATACCCCCATTTATTTCCTAAGACCCCTGCAACTAGAAGCAGAGCCTAAAATTTCGGGACGAAATTTCTTTAACGGGGGGAGAATGTGACAACCCTCACCAAACCAGGTATCCGTACAAATTAATTAATATTTAATTAATGCTTAATTACTGTGCTTGCTTACAACTGTTGTTAAACTGCTACTTGATTTCTGATACATACATATTCATGCATCATACTTCGTTACTGTCACTCCATTTATTACACACAAAACTATAGTGACAAACTTGATGCACAAAAGCACAGCTAGCACAATGAACGGATAACCCAGTAAACATGCTGACATAGCCAGCACTAGACAGATATTGTCTCTGAGGCCAGTATGAGCCGGGAATAGATTACTACACCAGTAGGGAGTGTAGGGAGGTGAGGATTGTAAAACTGCGTCACTAGGTGATAGTTACAGTGACTGGATGTGCCTAAAACATACTTTAATTACAAAATTCCGCACTTTATGCAAAAATTCAGCATTTAACATAACTAGTAAAGTGCAAAAACTTGGTAAAATAATGTTAGACACTTTCCAAAGTGTCGAGAATTTATTGTGTCACTAAAAACACTATAAAAGGCACTTTGAAGCTTTACTTGACACTTTAACGGATCAATATCCAACCGAACAACCGGACTTTACCCGGAACATAAAAATATTGTCAATGACATTGTTTACACTTTTCTGAGCCAGTTAGGGTCCCCGAACACCCTAACACCCGTTATATTACATAACACACATAATACTCTAACTAAGATCTTTAGAACCTAACTAATCCTTAACTATAACATTTCAACCCAACCATACCCCCCCTCTCATCCGATCGGTCCCCCAAGGGTGGGGACACACCTTCATTTCTTTGATTATTTTATTAATTTTGCCTAATATCTAGTAAACACTTAACACAATGGACATTAGTAAGAAATGGATTATAAATAAGTGTGATGGATAAGGACTTTCATTTACAAATCACTTCACAAAAAAATTGCTCTCTTCTTCCTCTCCTTGGAGTGTTCGGCCGAGAACACTAGCACACCCACCACCACCGTCAAGCTTTGATCTAGCTATTCCACATACATCCCAAGGTGCAAGGTGACATACGAGGAGGCCCGGTGCTTTCGAAAACTCAAGAACCTCTCTACATTTCTTTTATCCACCTTGTTTACGCCTTGATTCTTCCCTAGCCTCGAGCTAGTAGTAAGTGCCTCTAAACATCCTCTTGTTCTTGTTTAAAGTGGTTAATAAGAGATTTAACGGATAAAACTCAAGAACACACAAGATCAAAACATAAAGTCTTGAAAGTATGATGAACAAGTTGGTTAAAGAGTAACTAATGGTGTAAATCTTGTAAATCTTGACTAGTTGTGATTATTTTATGTTGTTAGTTGCTAGTAGTGGAACGGACCGTCATCTAACCATGCTAGATCATGTTCATGGAACATGAACTAGTGATATGTTAAGTGTAAAAGTTGTAAGATGATGAACCTTTCCACACATAAACATGAACTTGTGTAACAGTGATTTTTCTTGTAAAATAGAGTTCTAAACTAGTAGATCTAAAGGTCTACAAGTGGTTTTTCGGAAGAACCAAGTGTAAGATGCAAGTCTTGTTTAAAACCCGGATTTTTCATAAACTACAAGTCTTTCAGTGAAAAAGCAAGTGTGTGAACACTTGTGTAACAAAAGGATTTAACAAAGAAACATTTTCGTAATTTTGACTAGAAGTTGTAAAATTACATACTCTTTAAAAATAAAGTTTTCAAGAAATTAATTTTATTTTTAAAGATAACGAGATCCACTAAATATGCTAAAAGGTTGCTACATATTTTTACACAACTTACAAGTTCATGAGTTGGCGATTTATACTTACTTTTGACTAGTTTGATGTTTGAATATTGTATATTGATGATTTGAAAATTGATTGATTGAATTTGAAAAGAAAATGATACGCTAGTAAGCGTGGCCACCTCCAGTTACAAAGGAAACTCTGGCGAAATTTTTCCAGAAAAATAACACTTAGAAATATTTTTGTGACAAGTGGTTAAAAATATATTTTTAACTTGTTTTTCCAACCAAAATTCGCCAAGATTTTTATTACAAATTAACCAAGTGTCGGAGGTGGATTTTCGTAAATAAAACTTGTTAAATATATATTTAGCATAAATATTTCATAGTAACACGCTTGTGTGACTTTATGATTATTTTGTGAACTATATGTATTATTTTTAGAGTAAAAATAATATAACTTGAATACACTGAGAAGTATCGACTCCAAAATAATACCAACGCCCTCACAAATAAATATTTAAGTTACACCGGTACCGTTATTACCACACGAACTTTAAAAATGTAACTTATGTATTTTCGGAAAATACTCTTAAATATGTATTTTGATAAAGTATTATTTTGGAAATTGTATAAAGTAAAATATAACATTTTTGGGAAAAATATGTATATTTTTGGAGTTAGAATATTTTAGACAAGTGATTAAAATATATTTTCAAGTGAGACTTAAAAATATATTTTTGGAATTATAAAAACACACATGTATTAAAACCCCCATCCTTGGGAAGGAATAGAACTAATAGATAATTAAGAAGTGTAAATACGAAATAGTTGTCTAACTATTTCCCGAAAACGTTAAACCTTAAGCCAAGGCACGGCCGTCTGTCTAATAGAAGTTAGTACGTGTAGGTCGTCACGCAGCAGGTTGATTTGGGATTTACTATTTCGAGACGCACTTCTGTGAGTTCATGTCCCCCTTTTCTCTTAACTGTTTTTCAGTTTTTATACTTCGGGGGTGAAATACATGTTACAATGATTACGGATACTTTTATACATGGTATGGTTAGCTTAAGGAGGGTTACTACTTAGATTATGTGAGTGGGTAGGCGGAAACTAGAGGCCATTAATCCTCATTGTAGGACCGAGGTTCATTAGCAGTAGATCTATCTGGGTGTAGCGAGCCCAACTCCAGGCCCAACAGTACGGACCTCGGGGTGACTTTGAGCCCGACGCAAAAATCTGCTAGGTTTGAGTCTTCCTACTGCACTTCACACATATCATTGGCTTTGCAACCCAATGGTGATCTCTTTTTCCTTATTTGCTACATACCAGGGATTTTTCATACATACAAATGTATTACAAAGGTTTTACATACTCACTTTTACATGAACTCGCTCAACTTTTGTTGATTTTTCAACTTACATGTATTTCAGGGAATTAGGGATCTGGCGAGGTATGCATTGTCGTCACGCTGCATAGGAGAATGATGTCATCCGAGTTTAGGGATTATGACTTTTTCCTGGACGAGTCACAAGTCTTAAACTGCGTTATTTCATGTCTGTTGGTTATGTTTTGTGAACAAGCTTTATTTATGTCATGGTTGTAAGTGTCGACTTTTAAAAACAATGTTGTCGTATTTTACTTTTAAAACTTGAAATAATGGATGATCATCATGGTTTTACTTTCATATAGCTTTGTTGTGATTAAGCTATGGTATTAAGAAGTCACACTAAATAAACCCACGCTTCCGCAAAGCCAGGGTGTGACAAAGTTAGAATCTAGGATTGCCTTAGACTTTCGCGCCGAGAGGTAGATAGTCATATTAGGGAACTTTTAGAGTCGTTAGAGGACTGAGAGGAAGTCTAACAATCGGTGTTCACAACAGCCTTGTAGGGTTTCCTAGGTTTCTTCCTGAGAAGGGTCGGGAAGTCTTAGTTTGAAATACCTTTGGGTTTAGTACTTTACAATCCCGATTTCATACCACAATAGTACCGTTAGAAATCCATTCCTAATTAAACTAGATTCAAGCCTAGGTAGTCGTTAATCTCATTTGAATTAAACCTTATTTCTCATTCGTGTCATAAAGTCTAGTTTATTTCAATTCCAATTCTAGGATTTTAGTAAACCCCCCCTTTAAAACACAACAATAGTTAAGTCGCGTCAGTAGTCGTCTAAATAAAGTCGTTAACGTAATTAATTAGAGTCCTTGTGGGTTCGACATCCGGACTTGCTTTTCTTTGCTAGAGTCGACCGGTTCACTTGCCGGTGAGTAGTTTAGTCAAGTTAGAGAGTCTAGATTATTATTACTTGTGTCTAAATTTAGGTGTATTTTAGTTTATTTATTTGAACTACTTATTGCACATCAAGTTTTTGGCGCCGTTGCCGGGGATTCTTGGCAATTGCGTTATTTACTTTGTTTGGATTTCAACTGATATCTATACGTGCTTTTTGTGTGTTTTTGAGTCGTAGGAGTCCAAGTAAATTTAGTGTCTTTTTATTTTTAGAGTCTTTAGTTGGAGTCATCTTACTTGTTTGTTCTCGGTTTTGCAGTTCATGCCCCACACGCGTTCTCAGGGACCAGTGAAGCCGCCGATCGACAAGTCTTCCTTCTCCACTCCTAGTTTACAGGTTAGAAAATCTTCAACTTCATCTTCAGCCCCTTCTAACTCTACACTACAATCTAAACCACCGAGCTTTGACTTCACCCCGAAGTCGTCACCCCACAAGACCCCACCACCTTCCCGTCCAACTAGTCCACCACCAGTTCACCAAATGGCCGATAACCAAACTGTCCACCAATGCTCCACCGCGGGTTTTACCGCAAACTCACCCATCACCCTCCCTGAAATCACCAATGACAATTCCTGGCAAATTCCCTCATACATCATGACCGCTATTAACAACTCTTGTCAGTTTCACGGTCGTGATGATGAGGATGCGCCTGCACATATCAACCGTCTCACCCGTCTTTGTAGCACCTTCGGTATCGAAGGTGTTAATCTTGATGCCCGCTCTCTCCAAGTCTTCCCCTTTTCGCTTGCTGGCCGAGCAGCCACATGGCTCGATTCGCAGCCAGCGGGCACTTATACCACTTGGGCTGGACTTCGAGATGCCTTCCTTGCTAAGTATTTCCCACCTGCGAAGGCCTCTCGCCTTCAAGATCAGATCCATTCATTCAGAATGGAGTCTGACGAACCATATCACTTAGCTTGGGAGAGGTTTCAAACTTTACTCTCGCGTTGTTCCCAACATGGGCTTTCGGATTAGGCTTTAGTAGAAAAATTTTACAATGGTCTCACCCCTGAGTGTAAGGCCCGATTCGACCCATCTGCAGGAGGCCATCTTATGGGAAAGAAAACTGTGGCCGACTGCAATGATCTCTTTGAGAGCTTTGCTCATGCTGATATAGATCATAGTGCTACCAGCAGGAATTCCAATCCTTTGACTACTTCCTCATCTTCTCGAGGAGTAAACCTGGTCGTTTCGGACTCAAAAGTAGCATCTCAACTTGACTATATCACCAAAGAGTTGCTAGAAATTAAGAAGAAGGTCGATAGGTGCGAAGTTTGTAGAGGTGGACATGACACCGTAGATTGCCCAACACTCACCCTAAAACAGGTAGAGTATATAGCAGGTCAAAATAGGGGTCCAACTAACCCATTCAACAATAGTAACTCTAATTGGCGTGCTAATAATTATCGCTCTTCAGGTAACCCCCTGGTTTTCTATCAGGTCAATATCAAAGCACGGGGCCAGGTTTCTATTCTAGTGGGGGTTCGGGTCAAACAGGTCAATTTGCTAGTTCAGGTTCAGGGGGCAGTTCAGAGGTGAGGGGTCAAACCAAGAGGTTCAACCTAGGAATGAGGGGTCAAATGGTAGTTTGTCTAGGATAGAGGACCTTCTTACCCAGCTAGTGGTCGAAGTGTGAATTTTGGCTTCGAGAAGTCCAATTCCTTAGACATGTTGTTAGTGAACATGGTATCCAGGTGGATCCCGCTAAGGTGGAAGCAGTTATGAACTGGCAAGAGCCGAAGACGCCTACGGAGATTCGCAGCTTCCTAGGATTAGCAGGATACTATAGGAGGTTTATTGAAAACTTCTTTAGGATTGCTGCACCCCTAACTTCGTTGACTAGGAAGAATATTAAGTTTGACTGGGGGCCTAAGCAACAAGAATCTTTTGATATTTTGAAGCAAAAGTTGAGTAACGCTCCTGTATTGACGTTTCCTGACGGAATTGATGAGTTTGTAGTATACTGTGATGCATCACACACCGGAATGGGTTGTGTGCTTATGCAGAAAGGCAAGGTCATTGCCTATGCTTCACGACAGTTAAAGGTGCATGAGAAGAATTACACCACCCATGACTTGGAATTGGGTGCCGTTGTATTTGCACTAAAACTATGGAGACATTACTTGTATGGAACCAAGTGTGTGATCTATTCAGATCACAAAAGCCTTCAACACTTGTTTAATCAGAAGGACTTAAACATGAGGCAAAGACGATGGATGGAAACTTTGAATGACTATGACTGTGAGATAAGATACCATCCAGGTAAAGCAAATGTGGTTGCGGATGCCTTAAGCAGAAAAGAAAGAGTGAAGCCGATAAGAATCAATGCCAAGAGCATTGAGATAAGGAATAGTTTGAACGAAAGGTTGTTAGCCGCACAGAAGGAAGCTGTGTTGGAAGCTAACTATCCTGATGAAAAGCTAGGAGTAACTGAGGAGCAGTTATCCTATGACAAGGATGGAATCCTAAGGTTAAATAGACGAATATGGGTTCCAGTTTATGGAGGACTTCGGGATATTATTCTCCAGGAAGCCCACAATTCCAAATATTCCGTTCATCCTGGAGCTGATAAGATGTACCAGGATCTAAAGGCAAACTACTGGTGGATAGGCTTGAAAAAGTCTGTAGCTGCCTATGCAGCTAAATGTTTGACGTGTGCACAAGTCAAAGCTGAGCATCAAAAGCCATCAGGTTTGCTACAACAGCCTGAACTTCCCACATGGAAGTGGGAAATGGTGACAATGGATTTCATCACTAAATTGTCGAAGACAAGGAAGGGAAATGATACTATATGGGTGATAGTAGATAGACTGACTAAATCAGCACATTTCCTACCCATTAAGGAAACTTATAGCTCGTACATGTTAGTTCAATTGTACGTAGATAAGATTGTAGCTCTGCATGGCGTACCAGTGTCAATTATCTCTGACAGAGATATGAGATACACCTCTCATTTTTGGAAAAGTTTCCAACAGTCTTTGGGCACGCACTTAAATTTTAGTACGGCTTACCACCCACAGACAGATGGGCAAAGTGAGCGTACAATCCAAACTTTGGAAGACATGCTTCGTGCATGTGTGATTGATTTAGGTGGTAGTTGGGATAACCACCTGCCTTTAATCGAGTTCTCCTATAACAATAGCTTCCATATGAGCATTAAGGCTGCGCCTTTTGAGGCATTATATGGTAGAAAATGCAGAACGCCTATTTGTTGGGCGGAAGTAGGAGAAGTTCAATTATCAGGGCCTGTTGATGCAACAAATAAGAGACCAAGGGTGGTAGCTAGGCTGGTTAGGCAAAAGGGCTGAAGGGTTCAACTTTGCCTAACGCAGGTCGTGGGGTCCCCCCACGTTTGCAAGACGTGGAAGGAGGTTCACTAGTTTCTTTTTGTTATTTGCTATGGATCCTCCTCTGAATTATGTTCAGGTTCGGATGAAGGAGCAAATAGAATGTGTGTGTTGGATGTGAAAGGGAGTGACTTGTATGAAGCAAGTACTCAATATGAACGACCATAGATTAGAGAATCAGAGCTGGCCAGGAGATGTTTTCTGAAGTAAATGAAGTGTCAATTTATAGGAGAAGACATCTCCCGAAGTAGAATTCCTTTGACTAGTGATCCTGCTTGCAGTGACGGGCTTGCCCTTTCGGGGGTTAAAGCCTTTTGACCCATGGATAATAGCGTGTGTTCTGCAGACCTGCATTGCTTTTGCGGCTGTGGGTTGGTGAAGCAATCCCTGGATGTGATTGGCTACTGTTTCCGTGTTGCTCTTCCCCTCCTCACAGCTTTTTAACCCTTGAACCATTTAACCTTTTGAGCATTTACGCATTTAGTCATTTTATTTAATCTTGGGCTACCCCCGTCATCAGCCCCCCAAGTCAGAGGTTTTTGGGGAGTGAGCTCAAAGACTTCTGACTTTTACACGTGTATTTTATTGCTTAAAGGTTTCAAGAGTTCGATGCTTGAAGGTTTGAAGGGTTGTGAGCAGTTAATATTTAAATTTTAAATAACTGACAATTGATGTGATTGATGTATGGCGGTTCATAGGGTGGCGGTTACTGTTTGCCATTATTACCCCTATTGTAGGTTATTTTATATTTACATATCTCATTTATTTACACATTTTACTTTGGATAAACATCACTTTGCTCCTTTTTCTCTCCGGTATCCCTCTTTTCACAAAATCAGGTCAGTTCCGATTTGCTTATCTTTTCTTTAATTGTTCATTGTGATGGGTGCTCGGAAGGATATGGCAAAATCCTTCTCTCGACTGACCCAAGAGGAAGTCGATTTATTTTGTGTGGAATGGGGAATAGGGACAAAGTATAAACCGGTTGCACCGGCTTGTGATAAATCTATCAATGCCTGTCCTTCTGGTATGATTGCCTTGTATTGCCGTCATTTTGAGTTTTCAAATCTTCGTTATCCGTTTTCAAACTTTGTCTTGAATGTACTAGAATATTATCGGGTGTCTTTTGGTCAAGTTCATCCCCTAGGCATGGCTAGGGTTTTGCACTATGAAATTCTGTGTCGGGCCTGTGGGTATGATCCATCTCTGTTGTCCTTCCGTCGCTTTTTTCGTCTTGCTAAGAATGGTGATTGGTTCACCTTTGAAACCAGTCAAGTTGATACTTGTTTAATTTTGTCCATGGTTTCTACACTTGGGGTTTGGAAAGATCGGTTTTTCTGGGTGTCGGAGGAAATTGTTCCTTTCAAACTTGTTTGGAGACACCCGGATGCTGTTCTGAACGAGCCGGAGCCCTCTGATTCCGAGATAAACACCCGTTTTTTAGAAATTATTAGGGAGTGCCCTTCGAGGCTTCGTCCCTTCCCTGAGCATCTGTTGGTGTTATTGGGTATAAGTAAAGTGTGGGAAAATGCTAACCGGGATCCGGTGCTTATTAGAGATGGGAAGGGTATGCCTTTATTCCTTTCTTGCTTTTTCATTCCTTTTTCTTTGTCTGTTTATATGTTTTTATATTTTGTATTGCAGTTATGTCTGCCTTGGATTTTATTAAGAGCGATGATACCTCTGACGTTGTTTTTGATGATGCTGCTGCTACCCCTGGTGAGAATGCGGTTGTTAAGGGTGCCGATTATAGGTTTGAGGGTTCTTGTTATGTCAATGTTCCGAATGTCAAAGGTTTCACCAAGGTTACTGCGTCCAAAGGTTCTATTTGTCGTTCTCAATGCCATCTGAAGGGTGTTGATCAGCCCTCTGGCTCAGAGCCTATTGACGTTAGTGATGATATTGAGGCATCAGAGGATCAAGTTGTGGATGTTGGTAAAGGCAAGGAAAAGGAGTTGATTGTTTCAAGCAAGAAGAAGAAATTGGTTAAGAAGGGGGCCATTCCTGCTATTCAGGGCTCGTCAGCCAAAAGTGTTGAAAGCTTCGAGGGTTCAGAGGACATTTATGTGCCCAATTGGAAGGTTAAGGTTGGTGATAATTTTAAGGATCCTGCTGTTTGTGCTGAAGCCTTGGCTCATTTTGCTCCTCCCGGTGTTCGAGATGCTATATCTAAGATGGAGGGTGATCATCTTATCTCTAGGATGATGCTCAATTCCTGCAACCTTTCTGCCTTTTTGGCTGAAGGTGTCACTCGCTTTGCTAAAGGGATGCGGGAATATGAGGAGGCCTCCAAGAAGAAGGAGAAGATGAAAGCTTCAATTGCTGCCATGAAGAAGGAAATCGAGATCTTTTCTGAGAAAGAACTGGCTTGGACCAAGAAAGAGGAGGAGTTAACGAAGAGGCACGAAATTGAGATGGGTGATCTCAAGAAGAGCTTTGAAGCCAGCCTGTTGAAACTGAAAGCTGACCGGGAGACCTTGGCTGTGCAAAAGAAGGCTTTTGATAAGGAGAAGGACGGTTTGAAAACTTTGGTTGCCCGAGCTACCGGAGATAACCAATGGCTCATTGAGCAGGGTTTTCATCAGGTGGTTACTTATCTCTTGCACTCCAAAGAATTTAACTCCGCTCTTGGTGATGTCTACACTAAACTGCTCAATCTGGGAAAACACCAAGGTCTTATTGCGGGTTATAAGCCTCACGAGTCTGGTCATCCTTTAGAGAAATCTCCCCTGTACCGTCCCGAGGCTTCGGATGTTTTTAAGAGTTCCGTTGAGCAAATGGAGAGGTTGTCATACCCGTATGTGAGTCGGGTTGCTTCTTGTTATGGTAAGCCTCTCTCCGTTTTGTAGGAACTGAAGCCGGATGGTTTGAATGAAAAGTTATGTGCTGAAATGCTTAGTTCTCTTTCAAGGAAACGCTCCTACTCGGGAGATAGTGAAGATACTTTTCCTAGGGAATCTGATGCTCCGAAGGATGTTAGCCTGGAGGTTTCGGCTGTTGAGGATCTGGGTCCAAAAGCTAAAAAGGCTAAGAAGACTAAGAAGACCAAAGGTAGCAGTTCTGGGGCTTCTAAGCCTTCTACTGATGCATGAATTCGTAGCTTTCTTAGCACTCTTAAAACAATTTATGGTGTGTAACTTTTTAAACAATGTTAGGTTTACAGGAACCCTTAAGGTTCCTGTTAGTTGTGTTTAAGGCCTGTATGGCCATTTGGACAATAGATGAATTTGCAAGTTACTAGGACTTGCCTTAACTTGTATTTGAAAGTCTTTTAGGGCTTTCTTTGATATGGTATGATGCTTAGCTATTTTCTGTGTGTTATATTTTTACATTTGTGCCTATTTTGTTAAGGCAGTTTGTTTGGCTTTAACCTTTCAAGCCTTTTGGCTGTCTGCTAGTAAGTTGAAGCCCTTGACGTTTCGGGTTGTCACCCGGGTGGCTTGAAGCCTTGAAGGCTTCTTAGTTTTGTGATCTGACTTGGTTTGTATTTTTATAATTTTTTGTCTAAGTCATATTGTTCTTTTAGATTTTCTTTGTCTTTTTGTAACTTTGTCTTTGTCGAGTTTGTGCTCCCTTATGTTTTTTATACCTTAAAGGGTTCAGTGCTGCAGACACTTATCCTTGGTATTTTTAACAAGAAGACATAGCACCTATCCTTTTTATCATTTCTTTGTTTTTCATTTGACTCTATAAGCCTGTTTGTTGATTATATTTTTAAGGCTTAGGGAACATTTGGTGTAGGCTGTTCAAACCCGTCTATGAGACAATTTTATTTTTTCTTGACCAGTCTCATGGAGTTGTATTGATTTAGGAACTCACCCCTTATATAGGCTCATTCAACCCTTGAACCTATTGAGCGATGTGGCCTGGGAGCTCATCCCCTTACATGGCCCTTGCCATGGAGTTTTTTGCTAGGTTCTCAACCTGATATTAGGATAGAAAGACAAGCTTGATAAAACAACTTCATTCTTTTAAGCAAGACTTGCTTTTTACAAAAGGTATTCATAGTGTTGTTCGAAATACATTTTAATACAAACCAAACTTTCCTGTCTAAACATGGAACCTCTTCAGGGTTTTGCCATTCCAATGCCTTGGAAGCCTTTTGCCTTCCGAATCTGCTAGCTTGTAGGATCCACCCTTGTGTGCTTCGAGGATGGTGTACGGACCCTCCCATTTTGGGCCAAGCTTTCCTTGATTTTCCTTTTTTCTAGCTTCATTGTTTCTGAGGACCAGGTCTCCTGGCTTGAAACGTTCGTTCTTGACTTTTTTGTTGTAGTAAGCTTCCATCTGTTGCTTGTATTTGGCCTCTTGAATTGCGGCTTGATCTCTTGCTTCCTCTAGGAGTTGTAAATTCAACATGGTCTCTTTTTGGTTTGTTTCGGGATCCATGTTGACAATTCTTTGGGTTACAACTCCTATTTCAGCGGGGATCACAGCTTCGGATCCAAATACCAAGCTATAAGGTGTTTTCTTATGGCTTGTTTTTTCGGTTGTTCTAATTGCCCATAGGACACTAGGCAATTCTTCAAGCAGTTGTTTTCGTATCTTCCCAATCTTGTCTTGATGCCTTCTACTATGCTTCTATTTGTTCTCTCAACCTGACCGTTTGATTGCGGATAAGCCACTGAGCTAAAAACCTGATCGATTTTGTATTCCTTGCACCAAATGCTGAAAGGCTTCTCAGCAAATTGCCTTCCGTTATCCGTGACAAGTACTCCCGGCAATCCATAACGGCAAATGATGTTTTCCCAAACAAAGTCAATGACCTGTTTTCCTGTGATCTTAGCAAGTGGTTTGACCTCGGGCCACTTGGTGAAATAATCTACTGCCACCAGTAAGAATTTTACTCCCCCTTTGCTTGGGGGAAATGGACCAACAATGTCCATCCCCCATTTACGGAATGGCCATGCCGAGGTTATCGGGACTAAGTCATGCTTGGGACTTTTTGGAATTGGTGCATGAATTTGGCAAGCATCACATTTCTTCAATTCTTCGGTTGTATCGCGATGCATTGAGGGCCAGAAATATCCAAGGTTCATGAGTTTTGCAACTACCGACCTAGCTCCAAAGTGAGCTCCACATACACCTTCATGAATTTCTTTGATCAAATACTTACTTTGCTCGGGGCTGACACATCTTAGCAAGGGAGCAAGGTAACCCTTTTTGTAAAGGGTTTCTCCTTGTAGTATGTATTGCCTTGCTTTGATTTCAACCCTTTTAGCTTCCACTTAATCGTTGGGTAATTCACCATTTTTAAGGAACTTTTTTATGGGAGTCATCCAGTTTGGATCTTCTTCGGTAACTACATCTTGAACTTCCAATTCATCGATTGATGGAGTCTTCAACACTTCTACCAGCACTTTCTTGGTAAGGTGGGCAAAAGTGAGAGATGCAAGTTTACTTAGGGCATCCGCCTTTTTGTTTTGAGATCTGGGGATCTGTTTGATGTTGCATGCTTGGAAGGTACTCATCAGTTCCTTAGATTTTTCTCTGTATTTCTTCATGTTGGCTTCTTTAGCTATGTAGCTATCATTCACTTGGCTTGAGACCAGCAACGAATCTATGAACACTTCAAGCTTTTCAACCTTCATTTCTTTAGCCAGCCTTAGGCCGGCTATTAGTGCTTCGTATTCAGCCTCGTTGTTGGTGGTCAAAATTAGCCCAACCCCTGACCCTTCAACGCTTGAAGCCCCGTCGGTAAAAAGCTTCCAGGCTTCAGGGTTGGAAGGTTCAGTGGTGGTAGCGTTTACTTCAGTGGTCGTTTGGTTTGGGACTTCCACAATGAAATCAGCCAAGACTTGGGCCTTGATAGCTTTTCTTGGGACATAGGTGATGTTATGTTCACCCAGTTCTATGGCCCATTTGGCTAATCGCCCCGAGTTTTCAGGTTTTTCAAGCACACTCTTAATAGGTTGGTCGGTGACCACTTGTATGGGGTGTGCTTGGAAATACCTTCGAAGCCTTCTAGCTGTCTGAACTAGGGCTAGGGCAAGTTTTTCAAGGGGAGGATATTTCGTTTCAGCTAATTTTAAAGTCTTGCTGAAAAAATAAACGGGTACCTGGGCCTTGTCTCGCTCAATGGTGAGGACTGCACTAATGGCCTCGTCAGCAATTGAGAGGTACACCGATATTAACTCCCCAGTTTTTTGGTGCCGCAATATCTGGTAGGGAAGCTAGATGTTGCTTCATCTGGTTGAAAGCTTCTTCAGCTTCTTTAGTCCATTTGAAATCCTTCTTATCTGAGCAGTTCTTGAGCGTTTTGTAGAAGGGCAGAGATCTTTCGGCCAACTTTGAGGTAAAACGCTTCAAGGCTGCAAGCTTCCCGTTTAAGCTTTCAACCTCCTTCTTGGTCTTTGGTGGCTTGGTTTCGAGGACGGCTTTCACTTTGTTTGGGTTGGCTTTGATGCTTTGTTTTCCAACAATGTGACCCAAGAATTTTCCCTCCTCGAATCCAAATGAGCATTTTTCCGGATTAAGCTTCATGTTAACCTTTCTGAGGTTCTTGAAAGTTTCTTGAATATCGTCGAGCATTTGATATTCCGTCTTGCTTTTAATCACCAAGTCGTCGATATACGCCTCCATGTTTTTGCCAATTTGGCTTTCGAAGGCTTTGTCAACGAGCCGTTGGTAGGTTGCTCCGGCATTTTTGAGGCCGAAACGCATCTTTTGATAACAAAAGATCCCTTTGTCCGTGTGAAAGGCTGTTTTTTCCTCATCCTCTTCCTTCATGAGGATTTGGTGATAACCTTTGTATGCATCAAGAAAGCATTTGAACGAGTAACCTGTGAGGGAGTCGACCTTGAGATCAATTTCCGGCAGTGGATAGCAGTCCTTAGGACAAGCCTTGTTAAGATCCTTGAAATCTATGCACATCCTCCAAGATTTGTCTGGTTTTTTGACCATAACCGGGTTTGCAACCCATGATTGGTACTTGACTTCTCGGAGAATGCCGGCTGATACAAGCTTTTCAACCTCTTGACAGGCTGCCAGACTCCTCTCGGGTGCCAGGCTTCTTTTCTTTTGGACCACAGGCTTGACATCCGGTGGTATCCTTAACTCGTGTTCGGCAATGTCCCGAGGGATCCCTGTCATATCTTCTAGACACCAAGCGAAAACATCGTTGTAATGTGTTAGCAGTTTTTCGAGATACGAGAGGGTCTCTTGAGAAAGGTTTGGATTGACCCTTACTCTCTGTTCAGGGTACTTGGGGTTTATGACCGACCTTTGCCTTTCTTCTTCACTGTTTGAGCTTTCACCCTCAACCATGTAAGCTTCTTGAGAAGGTTGAAGGGTTGCTATGCCCCTCTCGGTAGGAAATTTGACTGTGCCATGGCCAACAGACACGGCCATGTAGAATGCACACTGCCCTGGTCTTCCAATGATCACGTCATAGCTTGAGGGGATGTTGATAACTACAAAGGTGAGCGGTTGGGTTCTTTCTTTCAAACCTTCGCTGAAACGAACATTAAGTGTTAGTTGCCCTAAAGGCTTGAGGGGTATATCGGCGATACCTTTTATGGAGGTTCCAGAGGGTTGAAGCCTTGAACGTTCTTCATTACTCAAACGGTTGAAGAATTTCTCGAACATGATTTCAGTAGCTGCCCCGGTGTCTATGTATGCCCTGCATGTTTGCAACGTTCCCACGGTAGCTTCTACCACAAGAGGATTAGAGAGAGGGTCTTTTTCCGTTGGGGGGAAACAGACACACTGAAGCTCCCAAGCTTCCAACCGCTGTCTTTTATGAGGAACCCTTCCATCAAGATCCACCATATTGACTTCCTTGCCTTTTCCTTCAGCCATTTTGTCCCGGACTCCCTTTACCAAATGAGCGAGTTCTCCGGTCTTAACAGCTTCTTCAATTCTTTTCTTGAGTTGGAAGCAATCATTGGTGTGGTGACCCTTTTCTTCATGAAACTCACAGTATTGTGTGGAGTTCTCATTTTTTCTGCTTTTGGGGAGAGGCCTAGGAGGCCGAAAGTTTTGTTTAACTTCCTCTGTTGCAAGGATTTCTTGAGGGGTTTTCGTGAGGGGTGTGAAACTTATGCCTTTTTCCCTGCTTGAAGGGTTCTAGCCTTCAGACCTTCGAGGGTCTGAACCCTTTGACCGCCTGTCATAGGAGTTGAAGTTCCCCCTTTTTCTAGCTGGACTATTGCTTCGCCAGCCGGATCCTCTTTTTCTTTGTTCTTTAATGTCTACTGCCTCCTCTCCCCGAATGTGGGCTTCAGCCCTTTCGAGAGCTTCTTCCGAGGTCTTGGGTAAGGATTTGTTGAAATCTCTTGTGAGATACTTAGAGGTGATGGCATTCATGAAACCAGCCACTCTCATTTTCTCGTCTGCCCCTACATAAGTCAGACCTTCCTTCTTGTATCGTTCAATGAACGCACGAAGACTTTCATCATCACGTTGTTTTATCTGAAAGATCACTGTTGCGTCTTTGACATATCGCCTTTGTTGGGAGAAATTGGCCAGAAAACCCTTGCTAAGGTCGTCAAAGCTTCGAACGCTTTGAGCAGGTAAGTCGTTGAACCAGATTCTGGCGGATCCAACAAGAGTTTGCATGAACATTAGGCAACATTCAGCGTTTGACCATTTCTCTATTCTCGCCGCACCGGTGAAGATCTGAAGATGGTCCTCAGGATCTTCAGTCCCATCATACGTCCTGATGTGGGATGGCATCTTGATCTTCGACTGGAAATCATAATCGGCTATCTGCCTTGAAAAGCACGAAAGGTTACTTGGCTTGTATGGTTTAGCCAGGTCTTCTTCAGCCCTTGCATCCATGTTATTTCTATTGCCGTTATTTCCCTGAGTGGCTAGCACCTGATTAATAAAGTGTTGCCACGGGAAGTTGGCCATCATCTGGGTCATCATGTTGGGCATGAGGTTGAAGCCTTGAAGGCTTCCTGGGGAAACTGAGCAGTTTATTCCGGGGGGAGTGCTCATAACAGCACTTCGTGCCAAAGGGAGCACTGACAGAGCTTGCTCCCACGTGGTTGTTGAAGATGCTGGAAAGCTTGTTGCTGGGGACTGTAGGAGTTGGTCAAGAGTTAGCTCATGCCCCAAAGGAGCACCACTAGTAATCAGTTGGGAAGAGAAGATAGGATGCACGGTAGGATCTGTCATTGTGGACAGATATGGGTGAGGGTTCGAAGGATTACTGGGACCAGCCTCATTTCTAGTTGTAAAAGGAAGGGGAGGTGGTCCAGGAGACAACGTTGGTTCTGGCTCGTCATAATCTAGGCGGATTCTCACCCCCTTTTCTCTTTCTCTATTCACATGCTGGTTGAGGAGAGACCTCAGTTCCAGGAAATTGTTGGCAACCCCCTCGGGGGTAAGTTCAACACGTGCCGGGGTGTCAGAGACACCGACATTGGGGGAAGGAACTCCGGATCTGGATGGAGTTGGTGTGTTGAAGGTGAGGAACTCGGGTGTGCTCCCCGGAGTTGAAAAAGAAGTTGGTATAGCCACATGAGCTTGGCTGCTACCCGGGGTAGAGGTGTTTGGAATCTGATTCACTTCACCCGGGGATCCACTTTCAGACATGGTGATATTAAGTGAAGAGAGCTACACTACTAGGTCTTTTTGAGGAGAAATAGCGGCGTAGCCCCACGGTGGGCGCCAACTTGTTGATGCAACAAATAAGAGACCAAGGGTGGTAGCTAGGCTGGTTAGGCAAAAGGGCTGAAGGGTTCAACTTTGCCTAACGCAGGTCGTGGGGTCCCCCCACGTTTGCAAGACGTGGAAGGAGGTTCACTAGTTTCTTTTTGTTATTTGCTATGGATCCTCCTCTGAATTATGTTCAGGTTCAGATGAAGGAGCAAATAGAATGTGTGTGTTGGATGTGAAAGGGAGTGACTTGTATGAAGCAAGTACTCAATATGAATGACCATAGATTAGAGAATCAGAGCTGGCCAGGAGATGTTTTCTGAAGTAAATGAAGTGTCAATTTATAGGAGAAGACATCTCCCGAAGTAGAATTCCTTTGACTAGTGATCCTGCTTGCAGTGAGGGGCTTGCCCTTTCTGGGGTTAAAGCCTTTTGACCCCTGGATAATAGCGTGTGTTCTGCAGACCTGCATTGCTTTTGCGGCTGTGGGTTGGTGAAGCAATCCCTGGATGTGACTGGCTACTGTTTCCGTGTTGCTCTTCCCCTCCTCACAGCTTTTTAACCCTTGAACCATTTAACCTTTTGAGCATTTACGCATTTAGTCATTTTATTTAATCTTGGGCTACCCCCGTCATCAGGACCTGAAATAGTCTTTGAAACGACGGACAAGATTGTCCAGATTCGCGATCGCCTGAAAGCTGCCAGAGATAGGCAGAAAAGCTACGCTGATCCAAAGCGTAAACCTCTAAAGTTCGAAGTTGGTGATAAAGTTTTGCTTAAAGTATCACCCTGGAAGGGAGTGATGCGATTTGGTAAGAAAGGTAAGTTAAGCCCAAGGTATATAGGACCATTCGAGATCATCGAATGTGTTGGGTCAGTGGCTTATAAGTTGAACTTACCTGAAGAGCTCAGTGGTATTCACAATGTATTTCACATCTGCAATCTGAAGAAATGTCTAGCAGATGAATCGCTAGTCATACCACATACAGATGTGCACATAGATGAGAGCTTGAAATTTACGGAAAAACCTTTGTCGATTGAGGATCGACAGGTAAAGAAGCTTCGAAGGAAGCATGTGCCTATTGTAAAGGTTAAATGGGATGCCCATAGATGTCCCGAGTACACGTGGGAGGTAGAGTCCACAATGAAAGAAAAATACCCTCATTTGTTTCAGTAAATCTCGAGGTCGAGATTTCTTTTAAGGGGGTGAGCATGTAACACCTCGAAAATTCATGTCCAATAATATATCAACACGTGTCATGGACTTTAAACGTGTAAAAGAATTAAGTTAGAGGGACTAAAGTTGACAAACAAGGAATCTATGTATATAAAAGGATTCAAAGTGTCAACAATGGATAATTATACCTTTCAATAACCCTACACGATGTTTATACCCTTAAACGAATGAATCATGGATCATATGAAGCTAATTGTGGAAGAAAGTGAGAAGTTACAAACTACAGGGGTTAAATGTGTCAACATATTTAAAGTATACCTCTGAGTGACCTTTTAGCAAACCCGAAGCCTTGTAACGATAAAATATGCTCACTAGAATGTGTGATAAAAATTTCATAAAGTTTTGTTATCGTATGAGAAAGTTATGACCAAATTCGTATACGAGGGGTTAAAAGCGTCAACGTAGGAAATTATGTCTTTTCGGGTGATTACAAAGTTAACCAAGGACTTAACAAAGTTTGTATAAGTCTTGGAACCCTCAAAAGTAAATTTAGAGGGCTTATAATGCAAGAAATAATGTGAAAACGACGTTTAGAAGGTCCAGGGGCCAAAACTGTCAACATTTGAAAGTTCTGTTGTGCTGGCATGGTCCTTACGGACCGTAAGCTAGGACCCTTACGGTCCGTAAGCTGCTCCCAGATGCAGAAAAACTTCCAGCTGCCTGTTAAAACGGTTACACCGCCATAAAACGATGGTATTCGAATTCAGGGGCTTGTTTGATGGTATTTTAAGGTCTAGGGACACTTGTAATCATCTGGATTCATTCATAGACTTGTTTGGCATGATCAAATTGCATCTAGAAACCTATATAAGGGCCATGAATTTGGGTTCTTCATTGCTCATTCACTTGTAAACTTCACAACTCACTTCTTGGAGGTTCCTGGAGCTCAAGCACCTTTCCTAGTGATCATTAGTCGTGCTTAGGACTATTGTAAGTATGCTTAACCTCCTTTAATTCAGTTTTGCTTAGTTAATTAGCGTAAAGTCAAACCGTCATAATTAAGATTTGACTTCGTCATTAATCTTAATTTCTCCAGTCAAATTGCAAATTGATAGTACCTATGAGTTGGTAATTATGTGGGCAATAAACCCTTAAAAGGGCACCCTCTGATTCCCACTCTAACTAGGTTAATTGTCGAGTCAAAGTTAATCTTAAAAAGTCAACAGAAAGCTAATTTTCAAATAAATGCATAATTAGCAATGTAGAAGCTATGCAACCTGTTTTGACATTAATATAACTTGGTAATTAATGTAAGAACATGTCTAAACATGTTCAACTCGACAATTTTCAGTTTAAACCTGGATCGGAACCGAAAGTCGCATAATTTGACTTTTGCTTTGACTTTCAGTTCTGACCCGTTTAAGCATGTTTTAGAATTTCCTTAGAGCTTCATTTGGACCAGGTTTCATATAAGTATAACTCTCTGAGATTATACAACTTGGTTCATTAGTTATCCGATTCATATGCATGTTTTCGTTAATTGCTTAAATGTTGACTATTATGCCCTTTTGACCTTAAAACGTGATTTTTGAAAATATAAAAGAGTAGACACCTTGGTTTTTGATTTATAAACTTGCACCCAAAATTTGATATCAGTTTGAGGTCTAGATTAAGAGTTATGCTCATTAGCGTATTTAGAAAGCTTTTTAGTAATTAAACCGAATAATTAGCATATAGTCTATCTAAACCCAATTTTTGATATAAAACTTTTCACCCCCTGATATAAAATAATATTTTAGGATTTTTGAAGATTTTTATTTATTTTTAGGCTGAGCATAACTTAGAGTTTTAAGCTTAAGTCGGTAATTGACGGTTTTGCCCTTTTGGGCTATAAAATGAGTTTTATAAATCCTTTTGACCCCAAACCTTTTTCTACTGATCTAATATGATAAATAAAGTATTTTGAGCCTTTTGGAATTATAAAAATATCAGCTTTCCTTTGAAAACCCGGAAATGGCTCCAAATCGCCTTTTTAGGCATTTTTGACGCATAGTATGTATTAAGATTATGTTAAGCACATAAGGTTTGATACCTACTGATATTTTAAGTAAATTATTATATTTTTACAGTAAGCTAAAGTTTTAAACTCAGGTTTCCAGTTTTGACTTTTTAAGCCTATGTGAAATTACCAAAATACCCTTAAGAGGCATAGTTTGGTTATAAAGGATAGATTTCAAATATATATGATACCCTACTGATATAACCTAGTAAATTAAGTATTTTTACTGATTACATCAGACCCGAAACTCAGATTTATATTTAAACTCTTTTATAACCTTTTAAATGACCAAAATACCCCTACGGGGCGTAATTTGAGTTTAAATCCGTTTTGGGCATAATAGAAGATATCTTTCTGATGTCACAACATAATTAAAGCATATTAACTTAGGAAACTTGCATATGACTCTTTTGGTTACCCGTTACGCACTTATCGCGTTCGGAGCGGCGTATGTAACTAGTTTGCATATATTAGCCGAAACGGGTCAAACCATATCATTCATGTCTCAAAATCCAGAATATGTTTAAGTTACCCATATTAAACAAGTATACAAGCTTGTCGGGCCAAAACCACATTCTAAACCGGTCTTCGCTTCATCATGCGTTTGAACCGTGTCTTCCTTTTAAAACTAATCGGTCTAAGCTTAGGCTTAATTAAAGACCCGTTAGGATTCTAATAGGTTATTAAAAACTTTCATTCCAGATTAGGAGCCCAGTAAAAGCTACGTGCACTTGCTGTATTTGATTGATACTTTGCTCAGGTAAATACTCTTAACTTATTTTCCCTATACGGGCTTGGGATACGGTACTATAAAAGTACCGCTTGGTCGGGTGTATGTAGTCATTTAAATCGTACTGAGATTGATGTATTTACATAACCTGTTTAATATGTATTATTTGGTGTATGGCTTTTGGGGGTTAAATGACCATGTCCCGGATATCCTTGGCATCATTCATGAAATGGCCACGACCTAAGCACGGGGTGTAGGCGTACACCTGACAGATGCATTATGTAAAAACTGGTATCCCACTTAAAGGAATCAACCTTGTGGGCATTATACCTGTGGTGTGTCAGTTAACTTAAGTCCGGCCCTACAAACCGGCCCTAATGGACGACAAATGAGTAAAACTGTATACAAGATTATTTTTAATAATTGTCCCAAGTTATAAAAATATTTTGCCGAAGTGAATTCAAATAAATTTTTAAACCTTTTCAAAATGAGAAAGTTAAGTTGTATTTACCAGTGTAAGCTGACGTATTTTCCAAAAAGGCTAAGTGCAGGTACTAGACGAAATAGGCTGGCTACTCCAGGCATCATTATTCAAGTCTCGCAAGCTTTAGATGTCAAAGTCTGTTGAACAGTTTCCTCTTTATTTTGATCCGCCTGTGGATCTGTTTCAACTACATTGTGATATTTTATATTACAATTTATTTGGTTGAAAAAAAATCTATCTTTTGCTTCCGCTGTGCATTTAAATATTGTGTTATTTGACTATGATGATATCAACTACGTCACGATACTCCCCACCGGACCCACTGGTGACACGTGGAAAATAGGGGTATGACAGGTTGGTATCAGAGCCAACACTGAGTGAATTGAACACTAGCTTTTTGTGTTTAATCTCAGTTACACTGTTGCACATTCTCGAGTCTAGACAAGAACATAGGACTAATCCTAATTCGTTTTGTTGTTTCTTTTGTTATTTTCTGATTAGCCCTTGCATGGGCGAGTCATTTCAGTTAGAAGTCCCGTTTTGGGCAACCATGTATTTGTTTAAATTTTAATAGGAACGATTAGATTTAAAATAACATTCCTTTTTATAAGATATATCATTATAATAAAATGGCAAAATCTAAAAAGGACAAAACCTAGCTCATGTGTCACCTTAAGATAGGGCCAAGATAGTAGTTCCACAATTAGATTCAGATCCTTGTTAACATTTCAATTTAGGATTGTTCTGCGTTAAATATTAAAAAGAATCTTAAAGATAAAACCTAGCCTAAATGTCACTGCGGACAAGGCCAAGATGGTAGAACCTATTCAAGAGATTCAAATCCTTTTTAAATATCTAAAAGCATATTATCATGCTTGACAAGATGTGACACGATAAAATCACATAAGTCATTCTTAAATGGGTTATTCTAAATTCCCTTATTTATATAATCATCCCTTATGGATGAAGTGCCCACGGGCTATAATTAACGTCCTCTGGACTAAAGACAGTGGTAGCCTACAACTCCCTGTCAAGAAAAGGTAATGAACTTAGATTCAAACCTTAATGCCTTGATTCCATAAAATCTGGGCTTATAAAGTAAACTCGTCTACGTGACTAGGCTTTTGTGCTATTATTTACTTGTAAATTAGGATTTATGATAAAGATCCTGAATAATTATATATTTAACAAATTAACCAGAATGATTATTAAAAACCATGGTTAATAAATCGTCAAGAACGATAGTACTATATAGGCTTCTAAATAAACCTTGTCCTTATTGATTTTATGTAGCAATTAAAGCTACATGGCTAGGTCAGAAGAAGTAAACAGTCATCCCCTGGAAAACCACGATGATGATAGGGTTAATATAACCAGAGGAGAGCTCCGTACACTGATTGATACAGCTGTATCTAAAGCTGTAGAGGAGCAATTCAAGGAGTATAGTGGGACGCATAGTATAACTTCTTCAGTACCCCACTCTAAGTCTGTTCCTAAGACCCATTCAGTGGCTCATGACAAGCCACCCTCTAAGAAAGACGAACTAAAGAAAGATGATGATCGACATTCATCTAACCTAAACAGTGTTCCATCTAAAAGGATAGTGTTTGATGATAAGCCACGCACCAAGTCCTGCACCTACAAGTACTTTGTTTCCTGCAAACCCCGGGATTTTACTGGGGAGAAAGGAGCAATAGATTGTATGACCTGGTTGGATGAGATGGACACGGTAGTTGACATCAGCGGTTGTGCTGAAAGGGATGTAGTGAAATATGTATCCCAATCGTTCAAGGGAGAAGCACTGGCATGGTGGAAGTCTCTCATTCAGGCTGCTGGAAAGATCCCGCTCTACAACTTGTTATGGGATCAGTTTGTAGCTCTCATTAAGGAGAATTATTGTCCACAACATGAGGTCGAAAGAGTTGAATCAGATTTCTTATCATTGGTGATGAAGAATTTAGATTGTCAGGCTTACCTCACCAGTTTCAATACCCTATCTAGGCTGGTTCCGTATCTAGTAACACCGGAACCCAAGCGAATTGCTCGCTTCATTGGGGGTTTAGCCCCAGAGATAAAAGCCAGTGTTAAGGCTTCAAGACCTGCCACTTTTAGATCAACAGCTGATCTATCTCTATCCCTCACTCTAGATGCGGTCAGGTTAAGATCGCTCAAGAACTCGGAGGAGAGTAAGAGGAAGCATGAGGATGATACCTCACGAAGGTCTGAGAAGAAGCACAAAGGTAGTTCGGACCACAAGAAAGAATTTGGGTCCAACAAAGGTAATCAGCGAACAGAGGAAAAGCCAAAGTGTACAACTTGCCAAAAACGCCACTTTGGAAAATGCAGGCTTGAGACCAAGTCTCAATCAGGATCACCTGCATGTGGGTTATGCAAGTCTAAGGAGCATAAGACTATTGACTGCAAGAGGATTAAAGATGCTACCTGCTACGGCTGCAATGAGAAAGGTCACATTAAGACCAACTGCCCTAAATACGCCAAGAAGCCTGAGGAAGCCAAGAAGACCAATGCTAGGGTCTTCCAGATGAACGCACAGGAAGCCATTCAGGACGACAATGTGATCACAGGTACCTTTCTCGTAAATGATGTCTATGCAAGAGTACTTTTTGATTCTGGAGCAGATAAGTCGTTCGTAGATAATAAGTTTTGTAAGTTGTTGAATTTACCTGTTAAAACCTTAAGTGTGAAATATGAGGTGGAGTTAGCTGATGGAACCTTAGAAACCGCCTCGACCGTGTTAGATGGATGTGTTATATCCATTAGGAACCACTCTTTTCCTTTGTCCTTACTTCCCTTTAAGTTAGCCGGTTTTGACATAGTTATAGGCATGGATTGGTTATCTTGTAACCAAGCCCAGATAGTGTGCAACAAGAAGCAAGTGGTGATCAAGACTCCGTCTGGTGAGCCACTTACCATTCAGGGAGATACCCAGTATGGACTGCCTGAGCAAGTGTCTATGCTCAAGGCATCTAGATGTTTGAAGAAGGGTTGTGTCATCTATATGGCACAGGTAACTATTGATGAGCAGAAGCCTAAAGTGGAAGATATTCCCATCATTTCTGAATACCCTGAAGTTTTCCCTGAAGAACTACCTGGTTTACCACCAGATAGGCAAGTAGAATTCAGAATTGACATCATCCCCGGAGCAGCACCTGTTGCTAGAGCACCTTATAGGTTGGCACCAACAGAGATGAAGGAGTTGAGGACGCAGTTAGATGACCTGCTAGCCAAAGGTTTTATTAGACCTAGTTCGTCTCCTTGGGGAGCGCCAATCTTGTTTGTCAAGAAGAAGGATGGATCGATGCGTCTATGCATTGATTACCGTGAGCTTAATAAGGTCACTATCAAGAATAGGTACCCTTTGCCCAGGATCGACGATCTGTTCGATCAATTACAAGGGGCAAGCTACTTTTCTAAGATCGATTTGAGGTCAGGCTATCATCAGTTGAAGGTTAAGGATAAAGATGTACACAAGACTGAATTTAGGACTCGTTATGGTCATTACGAGTTTCTAGTGATGCCGTTTGGGCTCACTAATGCACCGGCCGCATTCATGGATCTCATGAATCGCTTCTGCAAGCCTTACTTGGACAAATTTGTCATCGTCTTCATTGACGACATCCTCATCTACTCGAAGAACCAAGCTGACCATGAGAAACACCTTCGCTGTATTCTTAAACTTCTACATCGGGAGAAACTCTACGCCAAATTTTCGAAGTGTGAATTTTGGCTTCGAGAAGTCCAATTCCTTGGACATGTTGTTAGTGAACACGGTATCCAGGTGGATCCCGCTAAGGTGGAAGCAGTTATGAACTGGCAAGAGCCGAAGACGCCTACGGAGATTCGCAGCTTCCTAGGATTAGCAGGATACTATAGGAGGTTTATTGAAAACTTCTCTAGGATTGCTGTACCCCTAACTTCGTTGACTAGGAAGAATATTAAGTTTGACTGGGGGCCTAAGCAACAAGAATCTTTTGATATTTTGAAGCAAAAGTTGAGTAACGCTCCTGTATTGACGTTGCCTGACGGAATTGATGAGTTTGTAGTATACTGTGATGCATCACATACCGGAATGGGTTGTGTGCTTATGCAGAAAGGCAAGGTCATTGCCTA
The DNA here is from genome assembly GCA_030545235.1 of Helianthus tuberosus. NCBI lineage: Eukaryota > Viridiplantae > Streptophyta > Magnoliopsida > Asterales > Asteraceae > Helianthus > Helianthus tuberosus. The sequence goes on along the minus strand of CM060403.1, from coordinate 186,686,336 downwards.
TGCTTCACGACAGTTAAAGGTGCATGAGAAGAATTACACCACCCATGACTTGGAATTGGGTGCCGTTGTATTTGCACTAAAACTATGGAGACATTACTTGTATGGAACCAAGTGTGTGATCTATTCAGATCACAAAAGCCTTCAACACTTGTTTAATCAGAAGGCCTTAAACATGAGGCAAAGACGATGGATGGAAACTTTGAATGACTATGACTGTGAGATAAGATACCATCCAGGCAAAGCAAATGTGGTTGCGGATGCCTTAAGCAGAAAAGAAAGAGTGAAGCCGATAAGAATCAATGCCAAGAGCATTGAGATAAGGAATAGTTTGAACGAAAGGTTGTTAGCCGCACAGAAGGAAGCTGTGTTGGAAGCTAACTATCCTGATGAAAAGCTAGGAGTAACTGAGGAGCAGTTATCCTATGACAAGGATGGAATCCTAAGGTTAAATGGACGAATATGATTCCAGTTTATGGAGGACTTCGGGATGTTATTCTCCAGGAAGCCCACAGTTCCAAATATTCCGTTCATCCTGGAGCTGATAAGATGTACCAGGATCTAAAGGCAAACTACTGGTGGATAGGCTTGAAAAAGTCTGTAACTGCTTATGTAGCTAAATGTTTGACGTGTGCACAAGTCAAAGCTGAGCATCAAAAGCCGTCAGGTTTGCTACAACAGCCTGAACTTCCCACATGGAAGTGGGAAATGGTGACAATGGATTTCATCACTAAATTGCCAAAGACAAGGAAGGGAAATGATACTATATGGGTGATAGTAGATAGACTGACTAAATCAGCACATTTCCTACCCATTAAGGAAACTTATAGCTCTGACATGTTAGCTCAATTGTACGTAGATAAGATTGTAGCTCTGCATGGCGTACCAGTGTCAATTATCTCTGACAGAGATACGAGATACACCTCTCATTTTTGGAAAAGTTTCCAACAGTCTTTGGGCACGCGCTTAAATTTTAGTACGGCTTACCACCCACAGACAGATGGGCAAAGTGAGGGTACAATCCAAACTTTGGAAGACATGCTTCGTGCATGTGTGATTGATTTAGGTGGTAGTTGGGATAACCACCTGCCTTTAATCGAGTTCTCCTATAACAATAGCTACCATACGAGCATTAAGGCTGCGCCTTTTGAGGCATTATATGGTAGAAAATGCAGAACGCCTATTTGTTGGGCAGAAGTAGGAGAAGTTCAATTATCAGGACCTGAAATAGTCTTTGAAATGACGGACAAGATTGTCCAGATTCGCGATCGCCTGAAAGCTGCCAGAGATAGGCAGAAAAGCTACGCAGATCCAAAGCGTAAACCTCTAAAGTTCGAAGTTGGTGATAAAGTTTTGCTTAAAGTATCACCCTGGAAGGGAGTGATGCGATTTGGTAAGAAAGGTAAGTTAAGCCCAAGGTATATAGGACCATTCGAGATCATCGAATGTGTTGGGTCAGTGGCTTATAAGTTGAACTTACCTGAAGAGCTCAGTGGTATTCACAATGTATTTCACATCTGCAATCTGAAGAAATGTCTAGCAGATGAATCGCTAGTCATACCACATACAGATGTGCACATAGATGAGAGCTTGAAATTTATGGAAAAACCTTTGTCAATTGAGGATCGACAGGTAAAGAAGCTTCGAAGGAAGCATGTGCCTATTGTAAAGGTTAAATGGGATGCCCATAGAGGTCCCGAGTACACGTGGGAGGTAGAGTCCACAATGAAAGAAAAATACCCTCATTTGTTTCAGTAAATCTCGAGGTCGAGATTTATTTTAAGGGGGTGAGGATGTAACACCTCGAAAATTCATGTCCAATAATATATCAACACGTGTCATGGACTTTAAATGTGTAAAAGAATTAAGTTAGAGGGACTAAAGTTGACAAACAAGGAATCTATGTATATAAAAGAATTCAAAGTGTCAACAATGGATAATTATACCTTTCAATAACCCTACACGATGTTTATACCCTTAAACGAATGAATCATGGATCATATGAAGCTAATTGTGGAAGAAAGTGAGAAGTTACAAACTACAGGGGTTAAATGTGTCAACATGTTTAAAGTATACCTCTGAGTGACCTTTTAGCAAACCCGAAGCCTTGTAACGATAAAATATGCTCACTAGAATGTGTGATAAAAATTTCATAAAGTTTCGTTATCGTATGAGAAAGTTATGACCAAATTCGTATACGAGGGGTTAAAAATGTCAACGTAGGAAATTATGGCTTTTCGGGTGATTACAAAGCTAACCAAGGACTTAACAAAGTTTGTATAAGTCTTGGAACCCTCAAAAGTAAATTTAGAGGGCTTATAATGCAAGAAATAATGTGAAAACGACGTTTGGAAGGTCCAGGGGCCAAAACTGTCAACATTTGAAAGTTCTGTTGTGCTAGCATGGTCCTTACGGATCGTAAGCTAGGACCCTTACGGTCCGTAAGCTGCTCCCAGATGCAGAAAAGCTTCCAGCTGCCTGTTAAAACGGTTACACCGTCATAAAACGATGGTATTCGAATTCAGGGGCTTGTTTGATGGTATTTTAAGGTCTAGGGACACTTGTAATCATCTGGATTCATTCATAGACTTGTTTGGCATGATCAAATTGCATCTAGAAACCTATATAAGGGCCATGAATTTGGGTTCTTCATTGCTCATTCACTTGTAAACTTCACAACTCACTTCTTGGAGGTTCCTGGAGCTCAAGCACCTTTCCTAGTGATCATTAGTCGTGCGTAGGACTATTGTAAGTATGCTTAACCTCCTTTAATTCAGTTTTGCTTAGTTAATTAGCGTAAAGTCAAACCGTCGTAATTAAGATTTGACTTCGTCATTAATCTTAATTTCTCCAGTCAAATTGCAAATTGATAGTACCTATGAGTTGGTAATTATGTGGGCAATAAACCCTTAAAAGGGCACCCTCTGATTCCCACTCTAACTAGGTTAATTGTCGAGTCAAAGTTAATCTTAAAAAGTCAACAGAAAGCTAATTTTCAAATAAATGCATAATTAGCAATGTAGAAGCTATGCAACCTGTTTTGACATTAATATAACTTGGTAATTAATGTAAGAACATGTCTAAATATGTTCAACTCGACAATTTTCAGTTTAAACCCGGATGGGAACCGAAAGTCGCATAATTTGACTTTTGCTTTGACTTTCAGTTCTGACCCGTTTAAGCATGTTTTAGAATTGCCTAAGAGCTTCATTTGGACCAGGTTTCATATAAGTATAACTCTCTGAGATTATACAACTTGGTTCATTAGTTATCCGATTCATATGCATGTTTTCGTTAATTGCTTAAATGTTGACTATTATGCCCTTTTGACCTTAAAACGTGATTTTTGAAAATATAAAAGAGTAGACACCTTGGTTTTTGATTTATAAACTTGCACCCAAAATTTGATATCAGTTTGAGGTCTAGATTAAGAGTTATGCTCATTAGCGTATTTAGAAAGCTTTTTAGTAATTAAACCGAATAATTAGCATATAGTCTATCTAAACCCAATTTTTGATATAAAACTTTTCACCCCCTGATATAAAATAATATTTTAGGATTTTTGAAGATTTTTATTTATTTTTAGGCTGAGCATAACTTAGAGTTTTAAGCTTAAGTCGGTAATTGACGGTTTTGCCCTTTTGGGCTATAAAATGAGTTTTATAAATCCTTTTGACCCCAAACCTTTTTCTACTGATCTAATATGATAAATAAAGTATTTTGAGCCTTCTGGAATTATAAAAATATCAGCTTTCCTTTGAAAACCCGGAAATGGCTCCAAATCGCCTTTTTAGGCATTTTTGACGCATAGTATGTATTAAGATTATGTTAAGCACATAAGGTTTGATACCTACTGATATTTTAAGTAAATTATTATATTTTTACAGTAAGCTAAAGTTTTAAACTCAGGTTTCCAGTTTTGACTTTTTAAGCCTATGTGAAATTACCAAAATACCCTTAAGAGGCATAGTTTGGTTATAAAGGATAGATTTCAAATATATATGATACCCTACTGATATAACCTAGTAAATTAAGTATTTTTACTGATTACATCAGACCCGAAACTCAGATTTATATTTAAACTCTTTTATAACCTTTTAAATGACCAAAATACCCCTACGGGGCGTAATTTGAGTTTAAATCCGTTTTGGGCATAATAGAAGATATATTTCTGATGTCACAACATAATTAAAGCATATTAACTTAGGAAACTTGCATATGACTCTTTTGGTTACCCGTTACGCACTTATCGCGTTCGGAGCGGCGAATGTAACTAGTTTGCATATATTAGCCGAAACGGGTCAAACCATATCATTCGTGTCTCAAAATCCAGAATATGTTTAAGTTACCCATATTAAACAAGTATACAAGCTTGTCGGGTCAAAACCACTTTCTAAACCGGTCTTCGCTTCATAGTGCGTTTGAACCGTGTCTTCCTTTTAAAACTAATCGGTCTAAGCTTAGGCTTAATTAAAGACCCGTTAGGATTCTAATAGGTTATTAAAAACCTTCGTTCCAGATTAGGAGCCCAGTAAAAGCTACGTGCACTTGCTGTATTTGATTGATACTTTGCTCAGGTAAATACTCTTAACTTATTTTCCCTATACGGGCTTGGGATACGGTACTATAAAAGTACCGCTTGGTCGGGTGTATGTAGTCATTTAAATCGTACTGAGATTGATGTATTTACATAACCTGTTTAATATGTATTATTTGGTGTATGGCTTTTGGGGGTTAAATGACCATGTCCCGGATATCCTTGGCATCATTCTTGAAATGGCCATGACCTAAGCACGTGGTGTAGGCGTACACCTGACAGATGCATTATGTAAAAACTGGTATCCCACTTAAAGGAATCAACCTTGTGGGCATTATACCTGTGGTGTGTCAGTTAACTTAAGTCCGGCCCTACAAACCGGCCCTAATGGACGACAAATGAGTAAAACTGTATACAAGATTATTTTTAATAATTGTCCCAAGTTATAAAAATATTTTGCCGAAGTGCATTCAAATAAATTTTTAAACCTTTTCAAAATGAGTCACTTAAGTTGTATTTACCAGTTTAAACTGACGTATTTTCCAAAAAGGCTAAGTGTAGGTACTAGACGAAATAGGCTGGCTACTCCAGGCATCATTATTCAAGTCTCGCAAGCTTTAGATGTCAAAGTCTGTTGAACAGTTTTCTCTTTATTTTGATCCGCCTGTGGATCTGTTTCAACTACATTGTGATACTTTATATTACAATTTATTTGGTTGAAATAAAATCTTTCTTTTGCTTCCGCTGTACATTTAAATATTGTGTTATTTGACTATGATGATATCAACTACGTCACGATACTCCCCACCGGGCCCACCGGTGACACGTGGAAAATAGGGGTGTGACAGAGAGTTATCCCCTACACGTATGTCTTTGTCCCTAGCCGATAGATCAGTGAAGTATCCACGTGGCATAATCGAAAACCTTCTAGTTAAAGTAGATAAATTTGTTTTTCCCGTAGACTTTGTCGTTCTTGATATGGAAGCCGATGAGAAGGTTCCTATCATTCTAGGACGCCCATTCTTGTGTACCGCCAAGGCTATCATCGATTTCTTCGACGGTAAAATCACACTCTAAGTCGGTAAGGAGAGAGTCACTTTCACGATAGCACGCTCCATGGAACACCCTAGTGGTTCCGATGATCTTAGTAGTCCTTGTCATTCGGTCTATTTCATAAAGTCTTTCCTATCATGTGTCGACCATTGCTTTGACTATATTAGTGGAGCCGATTTAGTTGAGGGTAAGTTAGATAAGGTAGATGAGAAAGTAGAGGAAGTTGTGAGTGAGAGTGAGGAAGTAGAAGAGACCGAATGGGTCCCCGAAGTGCTAGAGTTGAGTGAGGTAAAAAGTGAGATTGAGAGTACACCTTTAGAGAACCCCGCCCCATTAGAACTTAAGGTTCTCCCATCCCACTTAGAGTACGCCTTCTTAGGTGAGGGGTCCGATTTTCCCGTCATTATTTCGTCTGAGTTAGAGGAGGGGGAGAAGGGTAGGCTGTTAGAGGTGTTGAGAGAGAATAGGGAAGCCATTGCATGGCGACTTTCGGATATCAAGGGCATAAGCCCCGCCTATTGTACCCACCGGATACTCATGGAAGATGATTATAAGCCGGTGGTGCAACCTCAAAGGCGCCTAAATTCGAACATGCAAGAGGTTGTTAAGAAGGAAGTGCTCAAGTTGTTAGATGTCGGGGTGATATACCCTATTTCGGATTCACCATGGGTTAGCCCGACCCAAGTCGTCCCAAAGAAAGGTGGGATGACGGTGATCATGAATGAAAAGAACGAATTAATCCCTTCTCGTACCGTTACCGGTTGGCGAGTGTGCATAGACTACCGAAAGTTGAACGACGCCACCCGGAAAGACCATTTCCCCTTGCCATTCATTGACCAAATGTTGGAGCGTCTAGCGGGTCAACAATACTATTGTTTTCTCGATGGATTTTCGAGTTATTTTCAGATCCCAATCGCCCCGGAGGATCAAGATAAAATGACGTTCACATGCCCTTACGGCACTTATGCGTATCGCCGCATGCCTTTTGGGTTATGCAACGCTCCGGCTACTTTCCAAAGATGCATGGTTGCTATATTCCAAGACATGCTTGAGACTTCTATGGAGGTTTTCATGGATGACTTCTTGGTTTATGGTACCACTTTCGATCAATGTATTCTCAATCTTGATAGAATGCTTAAGAGATGTATAGAGACAAACCTTATGTTGAATTGGGAGAAATGTCACTTTATGGTGACGGAGGGGATAGTTTTGGGCCACAAGGTGTCTCGAGAGGGGATAGAGGTGGATAGGGCCAAGATAGATACCATAAGTAGATTGCCTCCACCTACTAGTGTTAAGTCCGTTCGTAGCTTTCAAGGTCATGCGGGCTTTTATAGGCGTTTCATTAAGGATTTCTCTAAAATTACGCGCCCCATGACCCGACTTTTAGAGAAAGATGTACCTTTCGTCTTCGACAAGGAGTGCATCAAGGCGTTTGATTTCTTGAAGGAGAAACTCATTAGTGCCCCTATCCTTGTTTCGCCCGATTGGAGCTTGCCTTTCGAGCTCATGTGCGATGCAAGTGATTATGCCGTAGGCGCGGTTTTAGGTCAAAGAGTCGATAAACATTTTCATCCAATCTACTACACGAGCAAAACTTTAAACGATGCTCAAGAGAACTATACCACCACGGAAAAAGAGCTCTTAGCCGTAGTGTTTGCGTTTGATAAGTTTCGTTCATATCTCGTTCTTTCCAAAACCACCGTGTTCACCGACCACTCCGCTTTGCGCTTCCTTTTCCAAAAGAAGGACGCAAAGCCACGCCTCATTAGAAGGATCCTTTTGCTCTCCGAGTTTGATATCGAAATTAAAGATAAAAAGGGGGCGGAAAACGTAGCCGCCGACCATTTGTCACGCTTAGAGGATCCTAAGAGATAGGAGGTTGAGGATTCAATAGGAGACACTTTTCCTCATGAAACCATAGACTTTGTTAGTGCCGAGGTAGAGGGTTTGCCATGGTTTTCGGATTTGGAAAATTATTTAGCAACTGGTGATATTGTGAGGGGTATGTCATACCAACAAAAGAAAAAGCTTCTTAGGGATGCTAGGAAGTATATTTGGGATGACCCTTACCTTTTTAGGATAGGTGGTGATCGAGTGCTTAGGAGATGTGTTTCAAAAGAGGATGGGATGGACATCCTTAGACATGTGCACGAGGGTTTAACAGGAGGCCATCACGGGCCAAATGTGACCGCACAAAAGGTTTTTGATAGTGGCTTCTATTGGCCAACGGTAGTTAAAGATGCTATAGAGTTTGTTAGGACATGTGACCATTGCCAACGTACCGGCAACATCTCATCCAAGGATGAAATGCCTAAAAATCCCATCCAAGTTCTTGAAGTCTTTGACGTTTGGGGTATTGATTTCATGGGACCTTTCCCCTCATCGAGTGGGAATAGGTACATCCTCGTGGCCATTGACTATGTCTCAAAGTGGGTGGAAGCTCAAGCTTTGCCTACTAATGATGCCCGAGTGGTGGTGAGATTTCTTAAGAAGTTATTCACATGTTTCGGAGTTCCTAAAGCTATCATAAGTGACCGTGGTACGCACTTTTTCAATTCCGCCATGGAAAAGGCACTTGCGCGCTACGGTGTCACTCACTCTCTTTCTACCGCATACCACCCACAAACTAGTGGCCAAGTAGAGAATGCAAACCGAGGGGTGAAGAGAATCTTAGAAAAAACGGTAGGAAAAAGTAGAAAGGATTGGTCGGAAAAAGCTCGACGTCGCATTATGGGCATTCCGCACCGCCTACAAAACACCGTTAGGAACCACGCCCTTCATGATTGTGTATGTCAAAGCCTGCCATCTTCCGGTGGAGTTAGAACATAGAGCTTTGTGGGCATTGAAGACCGTTAACCTCGACCTTACCGAAGCCGCAAGAAGGAGGTTTTTCCAAATCCATGAATTAGAGGCTCTAAGGGATGCCGCCTATGAACGATCTTGGAGTATCAAGGAAAAGACTAAGGCGTTGCATGATAGGAGGTTGCGAGGGTTGAAGGAGTTTAAGGTAGGTGATAGAGTGCTCTTATTCAATTCAAGATTGAAATTGATAGCGGGGAAGTTGAAATCGAGATGGACCGGACCATATGTGGTAAAGGAGGTGTTTCCATATGGTACCGTCGAGTTGTATGACGAAGTCAATAAAGGTGTGTGGAAGGTAAATGGTCATCGATTAAAGCATTACTTGGGAGGTCCCATTGATACTACCGAGGAGGAAGAAGTTCCTCCAGAGGACCCACCCACCTTCACCGAACAATAAGTGAGAAGAGCTTCGTTTGTAGAGTATGTACCGTTTGTAATTTCGTTTATTTTTTCGTTTTTCTCGTGGTTTTTCGTGTTTGTGTTTTGTGTGTTTGAGAAATTTTGCAGGAAACGTACCTTTGAAGAGCTGAATTTGCGAAGAAAACGATGTTCCAGGTAAGTCCCAACACTTAGAAAAAATTTGGGATGGTTTGGGGAAGGTTTGGAAAAAGTTAGAAATTTTTCTAAGTCCCAAAACTCAATTTTTTACGAAACATTCTGTTGAAAAATGGCCTTCTCATCGCGCCACCATTAAATGCTTACCTGGTGGCGCAGCGCCACCACCAAGGTCAACAAAAACCCATTTTGAACCCCAAAAACTGACCCTTTTCACTGAACCCCGTCGTGGCGCTACGCCACGGCTATCCCAATTTCCCTTGGCGCGACGTGACCATATAAAAGGTCGTTTAAAAGACCTTTTCCTACCTATTTTCCCCAAACGACACCCAAAACCCTTTCCCCTTCAAGCCACCACCGAACACCACCTTTCCCACCATATCTCCACCGGATCACCACCATTTTCACCCCTCAAACCATCCCTGTGACCGGAATTTCAACCCAACCAAAACCCACATAAAATTTTCGTCACCCGGCCATTGATTTTGCGCGATTTGGGACCCATCACAACTCGAAAAATTTAGAATTTTTCTTTCAATTCTTCACGTTTCAAGTACGTCTCCTTGCACTCTTCTCTTGTGTTTGCTGATTTGAGTCATTTTGTGAGTCATTTGTGTCGAGTCAGTTAGTCGGGTTGAGTCTTTGTTCGAGTCGGTCATGTTTTAGGTTGCTTAGAGTTCAGTTAGGATAGTGTAAGGGTCTCTGAGTCTCGTTGGGTCTTGTCGAGTCGCGTAGGTCTTCATGGAGACATTAGTTAGTGGTATTGGTCGGGTTAGTTGAGTCGTCTATGTCGGTTTGTTTTCGAGTCAATTTTGTGTAGGTTGGTTTGAGTCAGGGCTGTTAGTTTGTTTCTAGTCGGGTCGTTTGGTTCTTTGTTTTAGCAACGTTAAATCACCCGTGGGTTGGGCTCGAGTTATGTTAGTGTAGTTCATGGGTGCGGCCGTTAGGGGTTGGGCGATTTGAACATTGTTTTACTGAATTATGATGCTACTTTGTATGACATTTGATACTCAATTTTTGATTTATGTCTTTAATTAGGCGTTCATGATTGGTGTCGATGTATTGGGCGCGGGTGGTGTCGGTTAGGTTATATTTAATGTGCTTTGCTTGATGATTGAATGGTTTAGGGACACTAACGAGTTAAAGCTCCAACCTTGCATAAAGACGGAATTTTTACACGAGGAAAACCCTCCTTTAATTAAGCGGAATTTTTCAAGGCAAAAATCTGTTTTCAACTAAAAACTAACTACATTTAAGCGGGATTGGACTTCAATGTCATTGTTAGGCACTTGTTTTAAATTGCGGACAATTAAAAGTGCCGAAGGGGGGTAGTGTACATTGAGTCTAGTTTAGTGTCTTTGTGTCATCTTAGTGTCGTTTTAGCCTAGTTTTAGTTGTAGTTAGTTGTGTTTGGGTTTACTTGCTCGTACAAGTGATTTAAGCTCACCCGTACTCAATCTCCATTCGGGCGAGTTTAACTATCACTTAGCAATTATAAAAAGTAACCCGTTTATTTCAGAATTAGCCGCGAATGAAATGCTATACGGCTATTCTTTATTTTTTGAAAAAAAATTATAAAAATCCAAAAAAAAATATATATATATATATTAAATATATATAAATTTCAAAAAATTCAAAAAAATTTAAAAAAAAATTAAAAATACCAAAAAAAGTTTGTATGACTGACTGTCTGCTTGTTTTGTCTTGTTAATATCTGTTTTGTAGACATGGCAAGCAGTTCTCGTCGAGGTAGGTCGCGAAAGACAGGAGCGGGTCAGTCGGCACCATAACAGGATCCACCTCAGCAGGACCCGGTCCTACAGGAGACTCCGATCATTCAGATAGCTGCCGATGATCCCAAGCTGAGAAAAATCGAGTATCAATCGGCTTTCAATTTTATTCTGGACAGGAAATGTAGTAGAGCTGATCACCCGATTTTGAAGTTTGAGCCGAGTACAGCAGAATGGAATAAATATGATAAAATGAAGAAAACTGATTTGCTTCAGCACCGAGTTATAAATTGGTTGTGGTTGAGTGAAATAGGCTCAAAGCAGGAGGTGATTGACCTTTTGGGTCAAAGGTTGATTGATGCATTGGAGTGTATAGAGCCTCAGTATGAGGAGCTGGTGCTAGAATTTCATAGCACTTGGATGCACAAGGAGGGAAAGTTTGAGCAGGACACAACTGTGTCGTTCAGTTTAGGTAGGCAGGTGTATGAGATGAACATGGCGAGTTTTGCCATAGTGTCGGGGTTATATACTGAGGAGGAAGTGAAGCGGCCGGAGTTTGTTACTAGTTTGAGGGGTGCTTATTCTACGCCTAGGGATTATGGTGTTGGTGCGACTGAGCTGAAGAATTTCTGGAGTACGATTTCTGATCACCCGTTCACGACTACGAACTTGATCACTTCGGTTCGTAATCCGGTTTATAGGTATGTGTTGAAGATCTTATCGACTACACTGGTGGGTCGGAAGTCGGGGGAAAACAAGGCGAATTGGATAGAGCTATTTATTCTGATGTGTAGGGTACAGAACAGGGAGATGAATCTGGCTACGGTCTTAGCAGATTCTTTTAGTAGGAGTCGTCGAGGTGGTCCTCGGGCTGGTTTAGATATGGGCCCCTATATTACTAGGATTGCAAGAAATTTGGTGGTGTTTACCAAATATCTCCCCGAATTTCTACACGAGGGGCCCAAGACGGCGACATTTGGGATCAAGGAGTTACAGCAGGCTGGAATAGTGTCATGGATGGAGCCCTACGGCTGGGAGCCGATCAGGCAGGGTCCACAGGTACAGCCGCAAGAGGGACATCCAGCAGAGGATGTGATGCTTCAGGTTGATCCTCCACACAGACAGCGGCCACCACAGCGACACGAGTTGCCAGCACACCAGTATCCTCGCAGACAGCCACCACCTGTACCTCTTACCTTGGAGTCATTCTCTGTGTATGTGGAGCAGAGGTTTGACAGGTTGGAGCATCTTATTTTGACAGGTCAGGATAGGCAGGAGGATGCCCTCCGATACATCATGAGCAGGCATAGTATGGGGATTCCAGACTTCTTCCAGTCAAGGCAGCAGGGTAGCTCGGCTGGTACTGCTGAGAGGTTTGATCCGATTCTCCCGATTCGTGTATTTAGAGAGGGCAGTTCAGGTGCAGGTGAGAGAGAGGAGAGCAGTCACGAGACTGCTAGCGAGCAGGACGAGGATTAGTGTGGGGATAGCATGAGGATGCAGGAGCAGCAGCTGACTATATCTTTTGTTGATTTTTTCTTTTATGCTGTTTTTGATCCTTATATTTTTGGTCTGTACTGATATTTATACACGTTAAACAGGTGGGTTAGGGAGGTTGGGTTGGTATGTGTCGAACTGATGATCTGATGATGATATATATATTATTATGTTTTGCTAGTTTGTGTTGATGATTGATAGGTTGATTTATAGCCGCTTTCCTTCGCGTGTCCGAGGTTAGAGTTGTTTGCTAAGCGCGTTTCGAATTGGAAGGCTTATGTGGAAACGACTGGTACTTTGACAGTCTCACTTATCAGCTAAGTCGTTTCCCTTTTTGTTGTTGTTTTTTTTTTACTTATTTATTTCGTTATTTATTTTGTTAGTTCGTTAGTAGTTTATAGGAAGTTTATTGAGTCGTATTTCCGTTCTTGCATTAGGGACAATGCAATCTTTAAGTGTGGGGATGGGATACATGTAAATAATCGAGTCATAATATTGAAAAAATACAAAAAATTAAAAAATTCGAAAAATCCAAAAAAATTGAAAAATCAAAAAATTGTCCTTTGAAATGAGAAGTTTGCATATTTAAAACGGAAAATGATAGAAATGATGAATTTTTGCATGGGTTCGAATAATAATTAGGGGTGTAAACGAGCCGAGCCGAGCCAGTGTGGGCTCGGGCTCGGGCTCGAAGCTAAACGAGCCGGCTCGGGCTCGGTTCGATAATTATAGCGAGCCAGAAATAAGGGCTCGAGTTCGGCTCGCAAAAAGTTCGAGCCAGCTCGCGGCTCGACGAGCCAGCTCGGTTTTAAAAAAAAATGTTCAAAAGGATCGATGATGAAATCAGCCCTTCTTGTTCACATCTTCTTCATCAGCCGGGTGGTCTGGCCGGTAAGATTCCGACGAGCAAGTTGAGAAGAAATCAAAAGATGAACAGAACATAGATCACACTAAATCATTGAGCATTACAGAAGGATCGATCCATATGTACAGCCATGAAGATGAAGACAGGGAGATTAGGGTATGAAGTGCTTTGTTGAGACAATGGAGGAACCAGCAAAGAAAATTAGGGTATGAAGTGCTCTGTCAATGAGCTGTACACCACAAATATTCTCCCCCAAATTTAGATGATGAATTAACATTTTAGCCCTCCAAGCTTTCAAATAAGCCATAGAAACCCATGCACTACAATATTATATATATTTATATTAAAGATAGGAGAACTAGACGTTGAATTGTTAGGAACATATTTTAAAGGAACACATTTTAAATAAGACTATCTCCTCATCTTTTTTTTTTTAAGGTAAAATTTGATGGTAAAATAGTTGGATTCTATAATATATATATATATACATATATAATAATGACAACGAGCCAAACGAGCGAGCCAACGAGCCAACTAACGAGCGAGCCACGAACCGAACCTACCTTGGCTCGGGCTCGGCTCGTTTAGATCGAGCCAATTTCGAGCCGAGCCAATTTCGAGCCGAGCTTTTTTCGAGCCGAGCTTTTTTCGAACTTTTTTCGAGCGAACTTCGAGCGAACTGCGAGCCTCGAGTTTTTTGAACAGCCCTAATAATAATAATATGAGTTAAAATAAATCGAGCTTGCGTCTAGTTAGGGATATGTGGATAGGCCCGGGTTTGGTTTTAAGTCCCTTTGAGCTAATACACCTTAATTGTCGGTCTGCTAGTGGGTTTTCGCCTGGGAGATATGGGAAATCAAAACTGCCGATAATAGTATAAGGGGCACCGTTATAAGTTAAAACTGTTAGAGTTTGTGATCATGTGAAAAAAAAAATAATGAGCTAGAAACTGAATGAAAGTAACGCATTTCTATGTAATCTGGGTTGGGGATAGTGACTTTACAACCGGATTACCGCTAGAATGTGTGAAATCGACCTTACAAAGAAAATTAAAAAAAGTACCGAAACCTATGTAATCTGGGTTGGGGATAGCGACTCTACAGCCATATTGCCTCTTGGTTAGGGAAAGCATCGTCTACGCTCATTGAAAAAAAAAAGCGAAAGAAAAAAAATGTAAAAGCAAAAAATTTGATTGTAAACTCTCTTGGTTTTGATATAAGACGGTTGGGAATTGGTCCAGTGATCGTTCCTTTTGTCCTATAAGCTTGAGGTGGGAGAGGTGGACCTTAAATTCTAGTGTGAGGCCCTAGGTAGATTGACCGCACTTAAATTAAATTCACATGATAAGGGCTTGAGATTGGATTTGGGTTTAAGGGGACAAGTATATCCGCAATCACGGCTAACGCAAGTCTTGGTTTTTAATAAGATATAAATAATTTTTGACCCAAGTGATTATTCGTCTCTGATTCCGTTGCATAATTCTTTTTCGAGGACGAAAAAAGAGTAAGTGTGGGGATATTTGATGTATTGCAAAATACATCTTTTATTCGTGTATAGTTTGTACAATTTTCCGTTATTTCTAGTTTAGTTTTAGTTAGAATTGCATGCTATTGATATATTTGCGTTTTCCAGGTCTTGGTACATAATATTGCTGAAAATGGAGTGGAACCGAGCTAAATTGCTTAAACACCAAGTCCCGGAACTATTTGGAAAAAGAGTTAGAATTATTTTGAAGTTTTTGAGAGTTCAAGCTGGAAAATTCACGCAACTTGCTATGGAAAAAGTGCCGTGGCGTTGCGCCACGGCTAAAATGGAGTCCAGTCGCGTAGCGCCAGCAATAAGCAAAGAATATATGATTTTTTATATGATGGCGTCGCGCCACCACAAATGTCTTAACCCGTCTCGTCGCGCGACGGGCATGTCTGACGGCCTTAATTCGTTAGAAATTAGGGTTACGTATAAATTTCCAAGATAATCATTCATTAATCACAAGTTACGAACTCAAGAAACCCTAGGCGATTTTCAGAGCAGATTTTACGGTTTTCGGAGTACTTTGTCTTGCGGGAATCATCCGGTTGAAGCTCGGAGCATAGGAAAGAAGATTGTTCGGGTCTTATCTCCCGGTTTTCGTTATTTTATTGTTTCGATACTTTGATGATGAATTCTTGTTTTGAACTTGTTATGTTGATTTTAGACATCATGTTTTCATGCTAAAACCTTCGTTACTACCTAGGTTAGATGATAGTTTAATAAAGTTTGGATTTTTAATGGTTTTCTATTGTTTGGTTATGGATTGATCTTTGAAAGTAAATAATTCTAGAACCTTTAATTTGGTGCGTATGCGTATTTAATTTTGATTGTTGATTATTTGCTGTTTCACATAAATTTTGGTGGATGTCTTTCACATAATGGATTTGTGTTGATTATTCGTATCTTTGCGGGTTCGGGTGATCTTTGGGTAAATCGGCCGATAACCTTAGAAACAGTAACTAAAATTCAATTAGAACTAAATATTATGCTTAACTTGTCGCTGAGAGGCTCGAGTTAGTTATTAGGTCTCGGTGCAATATATAGCTAAGATAGATTTTGAGAGAAGTCGATCTTAGTTCCCTAATCGCATCTGAGTCTATTAAACCAAGTTAGAATCTAGGATTGCCTTAGACTTTCGCGCTGAGAGGTATATAGTCGTATTAGGGCACTTTTAGATTCGTTAGAGGACTGAGAGGAAGTCTAACAATCGGTGTTCACAACAGCCTTGTAGGGTTTCCTAGGTTTCTTCCTGAGAAGGGTCGGGAAGTCTTAGTTTGAAATACCTTAGGGTTTAGTACTTTACGATCCCGATTTCATACCACAATAGTACCGTTAGAAATCCATTCCTAGTTAAACTGGATTCAAGCCTAGGTAGTCGTTAATCTCATTTGAATTAAACCTTAGTTCTCATTCGTGTCATAGTCTAGTTTATTTCAATTCCAATTCTAGGATTTTAGTAAACCCCCCCCCCCTTTAAAACACAACAATAGTTAAGTTGCGTTAGTGTCTAAATAAAGTGGTTAACGTAATTAATTAGAGTCCTTGTGGGTTCGACATCCGGACTTGCTTTTCTTTGCTAGAGTCGACCGGTTCACTTGCCGGTGAGTAGTTTAGTCAAGTTAGAGAGTCTAGATTATTATTACTTGTGTCTAAATTTAGGTTTATTTTAGTTTATTTATTTGAACTACTTATTGCACATCAGTGCAGGTGATCTAGGTCTTTCTATGAGGTTATGCATGTTAGATTTGTTTTATCTATCTTTTAGCTATATTTCGATCGTTAGTGCTTGAAATGTAACAACCCGTGTTACTGAAGTCAAAGTCAAAGTCATGGTCAAAGTCAAAGGAAGAGAAGATTGCTAATTGCCATCTGTCACTCCTTGCTTAACATGTGTGTGCTATTATGTGTTAATTGTGCATGTTATGTTATGTTTAATCGCAATCGCAATTCTATCGCATCGTAATCTGATCGCAAACGCTAAACGAAAGTTAATTATAAGTGATTGTATGTTAGATATAGTAGTTAGGTTATTTGTGTAACTAATAGGTAATACTAACGCGTCGCTCACTCGAAACGCATCGCAACACTTAGCACGAAATCGCACGAAACGAAAACACGAAAATCTAACTCGCCGCGCCACCTTGATCGAATGACCATTCGATCAAATGGCCATCCGATCGGATGGCCATCCGACCCATCACCTGAGTGCTCCCTTTCCTCTTTTGGAAACCCTATAAATACCCCTCCTGTCACATTACTTGATGTGACAGCTCCCTCACTCGACCAGCAGCGTTCTAGACCTCCTTTCTCTCGATTTCTCGCGATTCTTGTAATTTTTCAACCTCAATATTGTACTTCTATGATCTACACACACTTCTTCATCTTTTTCACCTTTGAATTCAACTTTTAACCGTGAAATCAGTGGATTTGAGGTGTTCTAGGGTGATGTCATCATGGAGTTCTTATGAACTTCAAGATTTGGCTTCATTCCACCAAGAACAACTTAGATCTGAAGGATTTCCACATGAACAAACAATGATTTCACATAGATCTAAACATTTTCAAGGTTAAAAGGATTGAAAGAAGCTTTTCTAACTTTCTTTCAACTCTTTTACACTCAATGCTCTCAAAGGCTGGTAGAATCGGAGCTCCGTCAGGTCTTCTACTCATTTCTTAGTGAAGTGCCGGTCTGAGATCTGATTTCTATCCAAGAGACAACAGATTTCGGGTTGAACATGAACACCGTCACAAACCAGTGAACTGATCGGATTTGGGTGATTCCTGTTCGATCGGACGACTTGGGATTTGGCGAGGTTCCGTTGTTTAGTACGTTGTCATAACGTCTTAATCAAACCACAAACTTTTCAAAACTTAACGAGTTTCAAAACGAACAAGTCACCCAGACGGATTGTCGTCCGATCGGATTGCCGTCCGATCGGATTGCCATCCGATCGAACGACGATCCAATCGGATGACATTGGATCTCCAACACTTATTGTTTCTGAGGAATTTCCTGCTGGACGGATCGCCATCCGATAAAACGACCGTTCGACCGGACGACCTGAAGGGTAGAGATACTTCTCTGTTTTCAAAATGCTACAACAAAAACTTCAAAGCCATCAAACACAAACACATCCATCCCAAACGAGTGTCAATCCGACCGAATGGCCATCCGAACGGATGACCACTCGTTACCTTGTTTCACTTGCCTCGTTTTACGTGCCGCTTATCGCTTATGCTATCGTTCTGATCAGGCTAATCTCACTCTAGCGCTCCCTTCAATCCATTAACCTCCATCGCTGTGAGTATACTCGATCCCTTTTTTGCTTTAAGCACTTTTGGGTGTTACATACGTTATTTATTCTAAATCACATCGACACACAACACAAACACTATTTAACGCTAACCGTTACTGCAAGTTATACGTGATTCGATGAATGCCTGTTTGTTATGTTTACACATTGATTGTTGTCTACCTGCCTTAGCAACGATAGTACTATAGTTTGGACTCAGCACCTGTTCACTCAGGGGTTGTTAAGGATATCACTTCACGTGTTCGCAGTGGTGAACATGTGATGCATACTCGCTACTCGCAGTCAAATCGCAGTCATTGGTATTGATAGGATCTTTGTCGATAACTTACATGCTTCACATTATACGTTGTACGTGCTGGTTATGCGTAAATGCTTTCGAACTCTATTATACTATTAAACGTGTATGCTCACCTTTACACCATGTGTATTGACCTCTATTTTAACGTATGTGACAGGTGATTAGGATGCTGTGTTACTTGCTGAAATCAAGCTAGGTTGGAGTCTAGAAACAAATCTAATAAAATCTGAGTTGTCGGAACAGTTGCTTATTTTTTAGACAATTATCTGTAATAACTATGGTTGCTTTATCTGTTAGTAGTATGGGATATTAGCATTAAAGATTTGGTAATTTAATAGTTATTGTGGATTCTCTTGAACAATCTGTTTCGCTCAGTGCCGCGCCCCGATGATTCCGCCATCGGTTGAGGTGTGACAGATCGGTATCAGAGCCATAACTATAAGGAATTAGGCAAGACTCGACCTAGTCCGGGTCGATGTCTTAGAAACGACCTAGTCTATAGTCTAAGTACCAACAGATCGACTTGTGCATGCCCGGTATGGGTTTTGTACGAGCCTACTCGCTATTTCTCGCTCGAATTCGCTATACACTACACACTTGCGCGGACATCGCATACCATCGCTTCGCGCAAGGTCAGCCTTTCCTAAGGCTGGAAACACGCACTATTTTCAAAATTTCTCACGAAAGCAAGGTGACTCGGCCGAGAATAGGTGTGAAAACCGCAAACTCTCGACCAGATCGCTTACTTGACGCGAACTTTTACTAAAAACACGGGAATTTGCGTAGAATCAGGAGTGAAATCCATACTTTGACGTAAATTCTCCCTTCTATTTCATCAATGCAGGAACATAGTTGTTAAGTTAGGGGTGAAACCCGAACCTTGATGAACTTATTCCGCCTCTATTTTTGGTTTTTACAAAACTCTCACCAAAGTCTCAATGGATTCCAACGACTTGAGGACACACTGTTACTGAAAGGATGCATGTCGATCACCCAGATTAAGGCGAGAGCATAGTCCGGAAGGCCCTAGTGTGCACCACGAGTCCTTGTGAATAGTCGAATCACTTTGGCTAGTCAACGTCTAACAACTGCAGACAGTCTATTCTCGATTTTATGAGTTTCGATTATGATTTTCACCACCACTAACCCTAAGGATTTATTGCTTTTATGTGAATTTTATGTGATTTTATGTGTTCATGTGTTTCGATTTTGGTGATTTATCCGCTTTGATCAACACGCACGACTCGCACTACACATCTATCTCAAAACGCAAACAAATCGCTGGTGTTATTCGCAATCGCTACTCGCAAATCACAATCACTACACTTAATCGCTATACGTTGTTGTGAATGATAGGTGAATACGTTCAAAATATGGGTTAAGGTTAGCTATGTGATTATATGCTACGTGATTCTGTGATTATGTGCCTACGTGAATTTCGTGTACGTGTTCCTGAGCCTTATGGTGAATCGCTAGATTATACTAGGAATAATCGAAATTGAGTTTGAGTCCTGTGACGATGTCTGTTGCAGACAATGTCGTCATTCGAATCGCAACACTCCCGCGCTGCTAGACGGAAACACGCTGACAAGCGACTCGCTTCTCTCGTCGCAAGTCAAATTGCTAAAGTGATTCCGCAAATCGTCAGTGAGCTGAATGAGAATGCTAGCAAGTCTTCGGAAGAGTCCAGGACCAATACTCCTAAAGCCGCTTTTAGCTTCAAGCAGTTCAAATACTGCGGTCCAAAAGAATTTACCGGCAAAGATGGGCCTACGGCCATGTTTCAATGGTTTGATTCTATCGAAGTCACCCTGCACCAGAGTGGCTGTCCAAAAAACCTACGCACTGTCAGTGCTACCGGCGTCTTCCAATCCCGCGCTCTTGATTGGTGGACGGCCGACAGGAACAAACGAGGAAATGATGCAGCTTTCGGATTATCGTGGGACGAGTTGAAGAACATCATGATGCAAGAGTTCTGTCCTCCCATGAACTCCAAAAGCTCGAGGATGAATTCTGGCACATTAAGCAGGATGGTGGAGATAACGCTGGTTTAACTGCTCGCTTCAAGTAGTTGAGTATCATCTGCCCAGGTCAGGTTACTACCCCCGAGATTACGATCAAGAAATATATCCGTGCTCTTCCGGATTGTGTCGCAGATTTTGTTCAGGCTGCAAAAACAACAACAATCGAGGAAACCTACCTGCTCGCCGCTGAGATCAACGACAAGCGAGTCAGGGCTGGTTATTTTGATAAAGCCTCCAAGAATCTGCGTCAAGTCACCGCCGCTCCTACCACTGAAACCACCACCGCCGCAATCTTCAAAGCTCTCACGTCGCAAGAGGAAGAACAACAGCAGTTATAACAACAAGAACTGTGCAGTTACTGCTGCCCCGCTCCAAACTGTGCAGTTACTGCTGCCCCGCTCCAAACAATACCTGCTCAACCGCAACCTGAACACCGCCAAGTAGCGGCGCCTTTGGCCAATGCACAGCCAGCAAAGCGCGCATACACTGTCCCACACCAGCTTTGCCCTACTTGTACCTTTCACCACCCTGTTGGTATCGCATGCCGGTTCTGTGTTCACTGCAACATGTACGGCCACTTCACAGCAAACTGCCGTACTGGTTCTCGGCAAACTCCAGCTCCAACTCAAGGTCAAGCTCCTGTTCCACCAGCTCCGCAAGGACAGCAAACAGCTCCTGCTCCCGCTGCTCAAGCAAGAGTCTGCTTTGCGTGTGGTGATCCCAACCATTTTGCAAACGTCTGCCAAAACCGAGTGGTGAAGCAAGAGCCACAACAGCGGCAGCCAGCACCGCAGCAGCAGCAGCCAGCTCAGCAAGCAGCCCGCGGGCGCGTCTTCAACATCAACGCCCTCCAGGCTCAGGTAGACAACAACGTGGTTAATGGTACGTTTCTCGTAAATGGTATATATGCTTTGTGTTTATTTGATACTGGAGCCGATAATTGTTTTGTATCGTTTGAATTTGAAAGGCTCCTAAATCATAAGCGCGTTAACCTTCCATCGACCTTCGACGTAGAAGTTGCCACTGGAAAAACCTTCACCGTCAGTTCTATTCTGCGTGACCGTACTCTCGATCTCAACGGTCACGTTTTCCGGATTAATCTCATTCCTATGCAACTCGGTAGCTTTGATGTCATAGTAGGCATGGATTTCCTTCGGGAAAATCATGCTGAAATTGTTTGATTCGATAAGATGATTCGTTTTTCTCTCGCGTATGGTGATAAAATTGTGTGTTTATGGTGAAGTCGCTTCGAAAAGATTGCAACTCATGTCGTGTGTCCAAGCTAGCAAGTATCTCCGCAAGGAATACCAAGTTTTCTTGGCACACATCGTAGTAGCGGAGAAGGAAAAGAAAGGAAAGATGATGGAAGAAGTACCTGTTGTTCGTGAATTTCCTAACGTTTTTCCTGATGATTTACCTGGTTTACCTCCCACTCGTGATATCGATTTCCGAATCGACCTTATTCCTGGAGCAAATCCTGTTGCAAGAGCGCCTTATCGCCTCGCTCCCTTTGAAATGCGTGAACTCTTGAGTCAGCTCCAGGAACTGCTTGATAAAGGCTTTATTCGCCCTAGCACCTCTCCTTGGGGCGCGCCTGTCCTTTTCGTCAAAAAGAAGGACGGATCGTTCCGGATGTGCATCGACTACAGGGAATTGAATAAGCTTACCATCAAGAATCGATATCCCTTGCCTCGAATTGATGATTTGTTTGACCAATTACAAGGTGCTACATATTTCTCGAAGATCGATCTGCGCTCAGGCTACCACCAACTGTGCATTCAAGAAGAAGATATACCCAAAACCGCTTTTCGAACCCGCTATGGTCACTACGAGTTTGTTGTCATGCCTTTTGGTTTGACTAACGCTCCCGTAGTCTTTATGGATCTAATAAATCGCGTGTGCAAGCCCTTTCTTGACCGCTTCGTCATCGTGTTCATCGATGATATCCTGATCTATTCCAAGTCAAAAGCCGAACACTCGCAGCATCTACGTTTGGTTCTTGAGTTACTCAAGGGAAACCGTCTCTATGCCAAGTTCTCCAAGTGTGAATTCTGGCTGGAGGAGGTCCAATTCTTGGGTCACATTGTCAATAGTCAAGGTATTCACGTCGATCCTACAAAGATTGAAGCAGTTAAGAGTTGGGTTACACCCAAGAACCCGTCTGAAGTCCGTTCTTTTCTCGGACTAGCAGGCTATTATCGCCGATTTATCGAAGGTTTCTCAAAAATTGTTGTACCGCTTACCTCGCTTACACACAAGGACAAACCTTTTGTTTGGGGAACTAAACAAGAGGAGGCCTTTCAAACTCTCAAGGCAATGCTTTGCAATGCTCCCGTGCTCTCACTTCCTGACGGAAACGACGACTTCGTAGTATACTGCGATGCCTCTAACCTCGGTCTTGGTTGTGTACTCATGCAACGAGACAAGGTTATCGCGTACGCCTCTCGACAGCTCAAGGTCCACGAGAAAAACTATACCACACACGACCTCGAGCTTAGTGCAGTTGTTTTTGCGTTAAAGATCTGGCGATACTACCTTTACGATACTAAGTGTACGATCTTCACCGATCATAGGAGCCTACAACACATCTTTGATCAGAAAGAACTAAACATGCGCCAACGCCGGTGGGTAGAACTTCTCAACGATTACGACTGTGAGATCCGTTACCATCCAGGCAAAGCAAACGTTGTCGCCGATGCTCTCAGTCGACGAAGCTATTTGCATAGCGCTCGTAATATCAAAGCCCAGCACAATCTCAAGACTCTCATTCGCGACGCTCAACATACTTGTTTTACCGAACGAACTCTGAAGAAGGAAAGAATACTTAACGACGGCGCCCAACTCGAGAATAAATCGAACGGTATCTTTTGTTATCTAGATCGAATTTGGATTCCCAAGCGCACTAATTTACGACAAATTCTGCTAGACGAAGCTCACAAGTCTCGGTATTCCATTCATCCCGGTGCTGACAAAATGTACCAGGACATGTGCTACAAGTACTTGTGGCCGGGTATGAAAAAGTATATCGCTATCTATGTTTCGAAGTGCCTGACTTGTTCGAAAGTCAAGGCCGAACATCAAAGACCCTCTGGCTTACTCGTGCAACCCGAGATCCCTATGTGGAAGTGGGAGAGTATAGCTATGGACTTCATAACGAAACTTCCACGCACGCCATCAAGTCACGATAGCATCTGGGTTGTCGTTGACCGTTTGACTAAATCAACACATTTTCTACCGATACAAGAAGACTTTAAGGTAGAAAAATTAGCCTGAATCTACACCGATGAGATCATTTGTCGACACGGGACGCCTCGTGACATCATCTCTGACCGTGATGGTCGATTTACTTCGCGTCTTTTGGGAAACGTTTCAATCTGCTCTTGGTACTACCCTCAATCTTGGTACCGCTTTCCATCCTTAGACCGACGGTCAGACTGAACGCACGATTCGTACCCTTAAAGACATGCTTTGCTCGTGTGTCATAGATTTCGGTGGTAATTGGGACACACACTTACCTTTAGTCGAATTCTCGTACAATAACAGTTATCACTCTAGCATTCAAATGGCACCATTTGAGGCATTATACGGAAGGAAATGTCGATCGCCTATTGTATGGCACGAGATAGGAGACGCACAAATTACCGGTCCTGAGCTGTTACAAGAAACGAATGACAAATCCTCCAAATTCGAGACAATCTACTGAAAGCTCGGAGTCGTCAGAAAAGTTACGCCGATAGACGCCGCAAGCCCCTTGAATTTGACGTTGGCGATCACGTACTCCTAAAGGTTGCACCTTGGTAGGGGGTGATCAGATTCGGCAAGAAAGGCAAGCTCGCGCCTCGATATGTTGGACCCTTTAAAATTCTGGAAAGGATTGGCAAGGTGGCCTACAAACTCGAACTACCGGAGGAACTGAGTAACATCCACCCGACTTTCCACGTTTCAAACCTCAGAAAGTGCTTAGCTGAATAGGAATTACACGTCCCTCTCGAGGATTTACAAGTGGACGAAATATTACACTTCGTGGAAAGGCCTGTTGAGATCATGGGTCGATAAACCAAGGTACTCAGACGCTCACGCATTCCCATTGTGAAGGTTCGCTGGGAAGGCAAACGCGGCGTCGAGTTTACCTGGGAACTTGAAAGTGACATAAAGGTGAAGTACCCGCAACTGTTTGTTACGCCTACTTCTTAAATTTCGGGACGAAATTTCCTTAAGTAGGGGAGACTGTAACAACCCGTGTTACTGAAGTCAAAGTCAAAGTCAAGGTCAAAGTCAAAGGAAGAGAAGATTGCTAATTGCGATCTGTCATTCCTTGCTTAACTACGGATTTTACCACCTTGACTTATAACCAGTTTTGTATTTAAATCACTTTAGTTGTATTATGTGGAGTACCTGTTAATAAATCGCTACTTAATCACATACTAATCGCTAATTAACTTATCGCTAATCGCATAGCAATCGCATTCGCAACCCGAATTATAGGTGATGGATATTGTTTTACATGTGCATGCTATTATGTGTTAATTGTGCATGTTATGTTATGTTGAGGTGTTTAATCGCAATCGCAATTCTATCGCATCGCAATCTAATCGCAAACGCTAAACGCAAGTTAATTATAAGTGATTGTATGTTAGATATAGTAGTTAGGTTATTTGTGTAACTAATAGGTAATACTATCGCATCGCTCACTCGAAACGCATCGCAACACTCAGCACGAAAACCCACGAAACGAAAACACGAAAATCTAACTCGCCGCGCCACCTTGATCGAATGGCCATCAGATCGGATGGCCATCCGACCCGTCACCTGAGTGCTCCTTTTCCTCTTTTGGAAACCCTATAAATACCCCTCCTGTCACATCACTTGATGTGACAGCTCCCTCACTCGACCAGCAGCGTTCCAGACCTCCTTTCCCTCGATTTCTCGCGATTCTTGTAAGTTTTCAACCTAAATATTGTACTTATATGATCTACACACACTTCTTCATCTTTTTCACCTTTGAATTCAACTTTTAACCGTGAAATCAGTGGATTTGAGGTGTTCTAGGGTGATGTCATCATGGAGTTCTTATGAACTTCAAGATTTGGCTTCATTCCACCAAGAACAACTTAGATCTGAAGGATTTCCACATGAACAAACAATAATTTCGCATAGATCTAAACATTTTCAAGGTTAAAAGGATTAAAAGAAGCTTTTCTAACTTTCTTTCAACTCTTTTACACTCAATGCTCTCAAAGGCTGGTAGAATCGGAGCTCTGTCAGGTCTTCTACTCATTTCTTAGTGAAGTGCCGGTCTGAGATCTGATTTCTATCCAAGAGACAACAGATTTCGGGTTGAACATGAACACCGTCACAAACCAGTGAACTGATCGGATTTGGGTGATTCCTGTTCGATCGGACGACTTGGGATTTGGCGAGGTTCCGTTGTTTAGTACGTTGTCATAACGTCTTAATCAAACCACAAACTTTTCAAAACTTAACGAGTTTCAAAACGAACCAGTCACCCAGACGGATTGCCATCCGATCGAACAACGATCCGGTCGGATGACATTGGGTCTCCAACACTTATTGTTTCTAAGGAATGTCCTGCTGGACGGATCGCCATCCGATCAAATGACCGTTCGACCGGACGACCTGAAGGGTAGAGATACTTCTCTGTTTTCAAAATGCTACAACGAAAACTTCAAAGCCATCATACACAAACACATCCATCCCAAACGAGTGTCATTCCGACCGAATGGCCATCCGAACGGATTGACATCCGATCGAATGGCCACCCATTCGGATTGCCATCCGACCGGATGACCACTCGTTACCTTGTTTCACTTGCCTTGTTTTACGCGTCGCTTATCGCTTATGCTATCGTTTTGATCAGGCTAATCTCACTCTAGCGCTCCCTTTAATCCATTAACCTCCATCAGTGTGAGTATACTCGATCCCTTTTTGCTTTAAGCACTTTTGGGTGTTACATACGTTACTTATTCTAAATCATATCGACACACAACGCAAACACTATTTAACGCTAACCGTTACTGCATGTTATACGTGATTTGATGAATGCCTGTTTGTTATGTTTACACATTGATTGCTGTCTTCCTACCTTAGCAACGATAGTACTATAGTTTGGACTCAGCACCTGTTCACTCAGGGGTTGTTAAGGATATCACTTCACGTGTTCGCAGTGGTGAACATGTGATGCGCACTCGCTACTCGCAGTCAAATCGCAGTCATTGGTATTGATAGGATCTTTTTCGATAACTTACATGCTTCACATTATACGTTGTAAATGCTGGTTATGCGTAAACGCTTTCAAACTTTATTATACTATTAAACTTGTATTCTCACCTTTACACCATGTGTATTGACCTCTATTTTAACGTATGTGACAGGTGATTAGGATGCTGTGTTACTTGCTGAAATCAAGCTAGGTTGGAGTCTAGAAACAAATCTAATAAAATCTGAGTTGTCGGAACAGTTGCTTGTTTTTGAGACAATTATCTGTAATAACTATGGTTGCTTTATCTGTTAGTAGTATGGGATATTAGCATTAAAGATTTGGTAATTTAATAGTTGTTGTGGATTCTCTTGAACAATCGGTTTCGCTCAGTGCCGCGCCCCGATGATTCCACCATCGGTTGGGGTGTGACATGAAATTTAGTATGTAATGGATAAGCTTATTCAAGGGTTGGTAATTATATGGGTCACCGGTGGGAAGAATCTGATTAAAAGGGTTTAGAAGTTAGTTAGGGTTTGCTTTAAATTGAGTAGCATTAATAGTAATTCGTTCGGTTCGTTAATTTATGTTGCTAGAACAATATAAAAAGCTCTAAATCACAAGGGAATGGTAAATTACTTAGTTACTTAAAACCAAAGTGTGTCTATAACTTGGGTATTTCGCACTGGCGAAGTTTAGTGGAAAACCGGGGGTGCATCCGTCCCCCCGAATGTTTCGGTTAGAAGTGTAACATTTTAGATTTTTCGTCCGAAAATTTTAAAATTACAAAGGATCCCCCCCCCAATTATTTTGCCTAAATATTTATACAATATATAAATTGGGTCTCATGACTCCCCCCCCCCCCCCTCGGAACTTGTATTCTCACCTTTACACCATGTGTATTGACCTCTATTTTAACGTATGTGACAGGTGATTAGGATGCTGTGTTACTTGCTGAAATCAAGCTAGGTTGGAGTCTAGAAACAAATCTAATAAAATCTGAGTTGTCGGAACAGTTGCTTGTTTTTGAGACAATTATCTGTAATAACTATGGTTGCTTTATCTGTTAGTAGTATGGGATATTAGCATTAAAGATTTGGTAATTTAATAGTTGTTGTGGATTCTCTTGAACAATCGGTTTCGCTCAGTGCCGCGCCCCGATGATTCCACCATCGGTTGGGGTGTGACATGAAATTTAGTATGTAATGGATAAGCTTATTCAAGGGTTGGTAATTATATGGGTCACCGGTGGGAAGAATCTGATTAAAAGGGTTTAGAAGTTAGTTAGGGTTTGCTTTAAATTGAGTAGCATTAATAGTAATTCGTTCGGTTCGTTAATTTATGTTGCTAGAACAATATAAAAAGCTCTAAATCACAAGGGAATGGTAAATTACTTAGTTACTTAAAACCAAAGTGTGTCTATAACTTGGGTATTTCGCACTGGCGAAGTTTAGTGGAAAACCGGGGGTGCATCCGTCCCCCAGAATGTTTCGGTTAGAAGTGTAACATTTTAGATTTTTCGTCCGAAAATTTTAAAATTACAAAGGATCCCCCCCCCCCCCCAATTATTTTGCCTAAATATTTATACAATATATAAATTGGGTCTCATGACTTCCCCCCCCCCCCCTCGGAACTTGTATTCTCACCTTTACACCATGTGTATTGACCTCTATTTTAACGTATGTGACAGGTGATTAGGATGCTGTGTTACTTGCTGAAATCAAGCTAGGTTGGAGTCTAGAAACAAATCTAATAAAATCTGAGTTGTCGGAACAGTTGCTTGTTTTTGAGACAATTATCTGTAATAACTATGGTTGCTTTATCTGTTAGTAGTATGGGATATTAGCATTAAAGATTTGGTAATTTAATAGTTGTTGTGGATTCTCTTGAACAATCGGTTTCGCTCAGTGCCGCGCCCCGATGATTCCACCATCGGTTGGGGTGTGACATGAAATTTAGTATGTAATGGATAAGCTTATTCAAGGGTTGGTAATTATATGGGTCACCGGTGGGAAGAATCTGATTAAAAGGGTTTAGAAGTTAGTTAGGGTTTGCTTTAAATTGAGTAGCATTAATAGTAATTCGTTCGGTTCGTTAATTTATGTTGCTAGAACAATATAAAAAGCTCTAAATCACAAGGGAATGGTAAATTACTTAGTTACTTAAAACCAAAGTGTGTCTATAACTTGGGTATTTCGCACTGGCGAAGTTTAGTGGAAAACCGGGGGTGCATCCGTCCCCCCGAATGTTTCGGTTAGAAGTGTAACATTTTCGATTTTTCGTCCGAAAATTTTAAAATTACAAAGGATCCCCCCCCCCCAAATTATTTTGCCTAAATATTTATACAATATATAAATTGGGTCTCATGACTTCCCCCCCCCCCCCCCCCCGAAACTTTCAGTCAAGCTCCGCCACTGGTAATTCGGGGACATGGGTCATCCTAGTAGGGTAATGCCTTTTTAACACTACACACCTCATTAATAGTGTTTACTATGATGAGGTTTTCATAAATCCATAATCAAAGACTTTACAAAAATATTAAGAGGATTCTGATCCTAACTGGTTATCTTTCTTATATTTGATTTCCGAAAGTTAATTTAGTATTTTTCGGTTTACTATTTTCATTGTATAAAAATTACATAGGTTAGATATTATAAAATAGGTTACTATAACAATTTTGTATTATATATATATATTAAAGAGTAAATTACAAGTTTTGTCCTTTATGTATGTCCAAAATTGCAGGCGCTGTCCTTTGTCTTTAAAATTGATGAGTTTTGTCCTTAATGTTTGCAAATCTTGCACGTTATGTCCTTTAGGCCAAACCCAGTTAGATTTTTTGGTTAAATCTGATCATGTGCCTTGCACATGAGGGCATTCTTGTCATTTGACCTTTCCAGGGGCTAGTTTGTAAATAACTTTTATTAAAGGGCCATGTTGTATAACTTAAAAATAAAACATTATATAAACATCCCTTCATTTCCAATCTTTACAAACAAAATCCAAACTCTAATCAGATAAAAAAATGGAATCACAAAACCCTCCTAGAAATCAAAACCTCTATCCAGAAATCATCCAATCAAACCCTAACTCAAACCCTAACTCTCTCTCTCTCTCATCTCTAATCTGATTCATCTGAAACCCTATTTCATCTCCTCTCTCTCTCTCAAACAACAGAAGATGCAGGTGGTTGAGGTGGGTTAGGTGCAGGGTAAAGGCACGGCGGTGGTGGTGGGTTAAGTGCGGTGGTGAAGGCACAGCGGTGGTGGTGGGTTAGGTACGGCGGTGGTGGTGGGTTAGGTACGGCGGTGGTGGTGGTGGGTGTGATGCTGATGGTGGGTTTAGCGGTGGTAGGTATACGGTGGTGGGTTAGAAGCGGCGGTGGGTGAAGGGGTGGGTGCGGCAGGCGGTGGTCCAGTTGAGGTTGAGTTAGCCGGAATTCTCTGCGTGTTAGCCGGAGACGGTGGTGGGTTTAACGGTGGTGGTTGTTGATTTTGGTTGTTTGCAAGGTTGGGTTTAACGGTGGTGGTTCTTTAGAGAATTCGCGATTCAAATTGTTGTCTATCTAACATCTCAATTTAGGTATTGTAATTTGATATTTGAGATGCAATTATTGTTCGTTTTTCTCAAGTTTTTGTGATTTTTTGTTGGATTTAGGTATGATATGTTCGTACGGAACTTTGGTATGTAGAGAATTTGATGTGGATTACAAAATAGCATCTGATGAACAATTTTGATTGCTTATTATATGCAAAAAAAAATATGATTGTAAAATTTGAATTTATTCTTACAACAATGAAGTTCTTATTTTTTTCAATTTCATTAGTTTGACCACATGAATCAAGCTTGTTAATTTTGGTTCTGCAGACGATTGACGGTGGGCTTGTAGCAGTTTCTGTAAATATTTGGGGGAGAAGTGATGAGAGAGAGAGAGAGAGGAGAGAGAGAAGAGAGAGAGAAGGGAGAGTTTTTTATATTTCTTTTTTTATTTTTCAATGTTTTACATATAGTCCCCTAAATAATAATTTATTACAAAATAACCCCTAGGGAGGCAAAATGACAAAAGTGCCCTCATGTGCAAGGCACATGACCAACTTTAACAAAAAAATCTAACTGGGTGTGGCCTAAAGGACATAACGTGCAAGATTTGCAAACATTAAGGACAAAACTCATCAATTTTAAAGACAAAGGACAGCGCCTGCAATTTTGGACATACATAAAGGACAAAACTTGTAATTTACTCTATATTATATATTGTTAGTGAAGATATTATATATTATATATTATATATTGTTAGTGAAGCTTGATGAATAGTAATTTTAATTTTATAATAATGTATAGATTTTTATTATTTTTTATTTTTAATAAAATAGTTTTAATTATTTTTATTTTTTTAAACCATATATTTCTTATATCGTTTTTTTTAATAATTCTCTTTTCTTTTTTAGAACATATATTATCGATTAATTTGATACTTCTTTAATATTATACGTTTATAACTTTTTCTTAAAACTTAAGTACGTAGTTATGATTGATTTTTTCCCGAACATTCCGTTATAAGTTTTGTTAAAAACGAAATTGTACTTATAGTAAAGTATTTATTTGATATCATAAAACAGTACGATGGCAAACTAAACCGTTCTAATGGTTTAACTTTCTAAACAACATGCTTTATTTTAAAATCATGTTTGTTTTACATTATCATTTGCTCGGTTTCGCCGCAACGCGCGACGACAAAAAAAACTAGTTATTATTAAAAACCAACATGAATATAATATAGACGAGTAAATATTTCAATTGCAAATACCCTATTATTATATTTCCATTTAATCCACAACCGTGTTGAACACAATCAAAATATCTTTCTATCATTTGTAAATTTGGCGGGTAGCTTATGTAATTTTAACTTGGTGTTTGGTTAGCCTATGTAATTTTTTGTAATTGGTGTTAACTTGGTGACGATTATCATTTGTAAATTTGGCGGGTAGCTTCTTGCTACAATTAATAAAATTTTGTCGGCCGTTCAAAAAAAATATATATATATATATCTTTCTATCTTACAACAAAAACCCATCATTTTGTTGGGAGTAAAAATGTGTAGTTATTCATTAGGTAACTAAGTCAATTCCCCACTCTAATTAAATTATTAATTAATCATAGGGGGTTGGCTAATTAAGTAGCCTTTTGTTTCAAACAAGATTTGTATAACCCTAATCAATTGGGTCTAGAAATATTGGGGTTGCAATTGATTTCTACTTTTGTCTTTTAATCAATCCTAACCACTTTTCCCATATCTGAAAACCCCACAAATGCAGAACAATGTATAAAGTTCAATGCATAAGGTATAACTCATGATTGCATCAAATCATGTTGGTTTGAAAAATGAAATTCACCCAAATGAAAAATTAACCTTTAATTGTATCTACTTTAGTTGGAGGGGCAAGAAAACAGTAAAAGGCATGGGAAAGTTAAAGAGAAGTGGTTGTGAAACAAGAGGCAGCTTGATGGGTGATGTAAACTAGAGAGGAAGCAAATGGGGACATTTTTGTTTTCCATTTCAAAACTACATTGTTGAGTAGTCAACTTCAATGTTCCTCTCTTCTATACACCCCCCCTTACACTCTAACTCACAATATGGAAAGACTTGTATTGTGTTTCTTTTCTGATATATTATGTTGTCACATAAATTTTACATAAGGATGTAATACATCATACTGTATTTGAACATCATAGATAAAAGGTGAAAAAAACCAATCAATGTTCACCGAAATCCCACATGTAAATAAGTTGGTCGTGTTGTTTTACTGGTGTAATCATAACTTTTTTACCGGAAGCGTAAATATGATTTTCAGTTTATTTTAATCTAACCATCTATCAACGATAATTTACAGGTAAAACTACAAGAAAACGATAATATCAAATATAACTATTGATAGAAAGGTTGGTTGGACAGAGAATTAATCTACCCCTTAACCATCTAGTTTTGCCAATGGATAAATTAAGGCCAAATAATAAAAAAAACTAATATACTTTCTATTTTTTTTCTCATAAAACTCCTTTCATTTTTTACAAACTAAAAACCAACACACTTTCTTTTTTGCCTCATAAAAGTCCTTAAACAACTTTTTGAATATAAAAGTCCCTCCAAATATTAAATTTAAACAAAATTGTGAATATTTTTTTTACCTATTAATATCACGTTAGAAAAAAATTGAGATGAATTAATATTTTAAATTGAATATATGGCAAACCAAAGCATGTTCAATGTTTGTCTTTTTTTTTTCCATTTTAAATTCAATAAATTGATAACAATAAATATTATTCGGAAAACAATATGATAAAATTCATGAGCGTGGATAACAATAAATATTATTAGGAAAACAATGTAATAAATACACCTAACATATGGATTAATATACTAAATTAGTCAAATTTGGTAATGATTAATTACTTTAATACATTATTTTATTTTAAAGTCAAAAGTAATAATTATATTTTTTATGTTATTTTATTTTATAAGACCGGACGGTATGGGGCTCGTCCCCAGGTCCATCCCTTTACCGCCGCCCCAACATTGCCACCCCCTGCTCCGTCGCCGCCCAGGTGGCGTTCTCTTCGTCCGCCCACAACCGCCCAAGCCGGGCCTCACTCCCTCACACACAACTACACATACATACATATATATAAAGGGGTTCATCTCCCACCCCCTAGGTCCATCCCCTTTAACCCCATTCTCACACCCGTTTACGTAGCATCCTATATGGCGGCCCATCTCCATGAAGATGACTTGTGGAAAAAAAAGTAAAAAAATTTGACTTTTAAGACGTATTTAACACAACCCTTTGTAATATTATATGAATTATTTTTCAAGAGACAAAATGGTTAAAAAGTGATTACATGGGTGGAAATCTGGACAATAAAGACAATGAAAAGATATATACGTGAGTGACACGGTTGGTTGCACGCACCAAAAGCACTTTGTCTTCTAACATTATTTCAAAAGTCCAGGAAAATGTATAAACAGGTGGCAAATTGATCTTATTATATATTATTATTCATATATGAGTAATAATAAATTAGATGTATTTTTTTTATTGTTAACTGTTAAAAGAAACAATCAAATAAAGTCGGTCAAATTTAGTATAATTCAATCTAATTGGTATTGGAGGGGGAGTGAACATTTGGTTTTGAGATTAGAGGTATCTAGCTCAAATCCGA
Source organism: Helianthus tuberosus (assembly GCA_030545235.1). NCBI lineage: Eukaryota > Viridiplantae > Streptophyta > Magnoliopsida > Asterales > Asteraceae > Helianthus > Helianthus tuberosus. The sequence continues at coordinate 186,652,636 of CM060403.1, read as the reverse complement.
TTTCAATCAGGTTTTACCACAGTGCGTCTTCAAGCGATGGGTTTTCCTCGGAACTGATGATGGTGGACTTAGGTTACACAACGCTGTCTGCGGTTACGGGCGTATCGGGTTATCTTTTGTCATTGGTTTATCCTAGGTAGCTGGGCTTTTATTTCGTTAAAGAAAGAAATAATGTTAAAATTGTTTACGTACTCTAACATTTTCAATCATTAAAGATGATGAATTGAAATTATACTCCCGTATTTTGTGCAGGTATAATAAAAAACATATAAATAAACATGGACAAACATGCAAAAGCCTGCGAGGATAATCAACATTCCTTTATCCCTTTTGCCTTTGATACCTTTGGCTCGCTAGCCCCAGAAGCCATCAGATTTCTTGAACGGGTCCAACGGGTTGTTCACAGCAACATTTCGTCTCCTAGAGATCGGGGTTTCGTTTTTACTAGGTTAGGTTTCGCTATTCAAAAGGGGGTAGCGGCGCAGCTTGTTGCCCGCTTACCGGCTATCTTGGTGTAATTTGTTTGACCTTATATATAAAAACTGCTAGTTATAACTTCAAAAAAATAAATAAATAAATAAATAAATAAATAAAGAAAGAAAAGAAAAGAAAGACAAACTTATTGTGAATAGGGGTTTCATCTAGATGTGCACGTGTGAGAGAGAAGAAACACATGAGTATGGATGTTACGCGGTTGTTTATTATGGGGTACCACCTTTTTCTCTATTTTCTTTCCATCATCATTCCTGTGGTTGGTGCATGGCCTAACACAATTTATCTGCACATAACAATTTTGGAGGTTTGTAAGGATTACGTTAGGTTTGGTGAATATATTATATATAAACATAATTAAATACCCCTATACACACCATAATTGCCTATTTAAATGTGAAAGATCTCACATGTGACATATATATTGGTATGTTTGATATGAAATCTTGTTGGTAGCTAGTAAACTAGTTACACATATTTTAAACTCAATCATAAACGTGCCACATTTAAATATATACCCAAACATGATATAAATATATACCCAAGTATAGTATGTAGGGTCGGCCCGTAAGGCTTATCAACCTAGGCTAAGGTCTAGGGCCACCAAAAAACAAGGGCCTCCAATTTTATTATCTTTTCATATATTAGACTGGTTTTTTTTTTTTTTTTGTCATTTAAGCAACATTTCTAGGCCCAATATTTAGGATTTTACACTAGGAGTTTGCATTGTCCACGCACGCAACACATCAACCCTCGTTGGCGTCTTTTGAGTAAGCAATTAGGGCCAATATTAGGAAAAAAATCATCGCTCTTGTTATTCAATGTCTCAAATCTCTATTCATTTATACCAATAATAAGGCCCTGACTTTGTAGATCGCTTAGGGCCTCCAAAAACGTCAGAACGGCCCTGATAGTATGTTTATAAACATGCTTTAAATTAAAAAAAAATATGATGTATTTCGTTACATTTAGAGATATCATGTATGTATGCACAACTCATAATTATGAAGATAGAAGACAATATTGACAATGAGTGTAAAGAACAATAATAATTACCAAGTAGAAAGAAAACCAACATTATTAATAATTATGCTTTAATTCCCACTATTAATCACTTGCTTCACTTTCAAAAAACTCACCCTAGCAAACAATAAATACCCAAGTCAAATATTTGACTTCCTCACTCCTCATTTTCCTCCAATAACAAATCTTAGTGGTGAAGAGTGAAGACCACCCACTTATGGTGGACCATGGAGTAGGAGAATGTTGAAAACAAGCATATGCATATATATTTTTGTCTATATATTTGGTGTCATTGCATTGGTGTGGAGGGTTGTGATAAGGTGTAAACGAAACATGAAGGGCACCGTTAGGTACTTGGCTGGGATTGCAGGTCAAAGTGGTTATGGATCAAAGTCAACTGCTGAACAAGTTACTCAAGATTGTTCTTCACTTCCACCTCATCTCACTGCTATTGTCACTGGTATGTTCCTCTCATTTTCTTTTGTTTAAAACCTTATTTGATTGGCGATGATTATCGGTGTTATTCATATGCGATATCTGAGTTCAAGGCTAGAATGATGAACTTGATCTATAATCATATATACGTGCGCGCACACATACGCACACGTCTGTGTGTGAAAATGAAATAATGTAAATCTTCTTATGCTATCAACATTAATAAAAACGTGACATGGTTAGATTATGTTAAGTTAGTACCAACGCTCACATGTAATTCGACTCCGGATGATGATTTATATGTAAGTTGTGATAGATTGATTCTGGATTTCCGGTGTAAGGTTTCATTTCAAACTTCGGTTTCAAAACATATATGTTTGCTATTTTTGAATGTTTATGATATTATACCATAATTTCATAAAATTTATACAATAGTTAAAATATTTTATATTGCAAGATAAATTTTTTTTTAGAGTAGGACCTTTTACCATGTTGAGCAAAAACTGGTTTTGTCTTTCATGAATACCTTTTCCCATTGGTTTACACAAAATCACTGCTATCCAGACAATTCCCATGACAAAATCACAATCATGTTTACCCTTTTTATAGTAGGCTTAATTTACTTGCATATTTCCTTTTCCTCAGTCAGTAAGTTGTAAGGGTAATAAATATTTTTTATCTTTTATTTTTCTCTGTGTTTGATGATAAATATAGATTTATAGCCTAGTAGTATCTTGGTGGTGGGATAAGACTTTGTTACCAATGGGTCCTAGGTTCGATTCCTATAAGTGAGGGTTTTTCCATATTTATTGGGTTTCCTTCTGAATTGATGTATAACATTATGCCTAATGGAGATGGATATGATTGGGTGGTTCCGCTGGTAGCACGATAATACTTTAGTGATCCATCAGTGATCCAAATTTATCGTTAAAAAAATATAGATTTAAGGGAAAATAAGAGTGGAAATAGATGATTAGTTATTTAATTAGAATTTGATTAGTTTTTAACCGTGAAAAGATATTTCATTCCAATCATCAGGGCAAATTACATTAGAATTTGATTAGTTTTAATATTTAATAAATTAGAATATTAAATAGGAGAGATGACATCATGAGCATCACATGTCTAAACACTATCAACTTAGGTTGATTTTGTAAAATCTATTAGATTCTGGATGTTTTTTTTAAATGTGTAATTCACAACAGACGGTTAATACACACTCGCAAGACGTAGATCCGTCCCATTTCTGTCCCAAGGACTATGTTGTCTTAACGGGGCCCACGCCTCGGTAGAAATGGGACATAACTTTCCCCGAGAAAATTTCCGACCCACTGCCACTTGACAGGAGTTGCACCCTCCACACGAATCGACCGCCTGTTGTGACAGAGCGACCCGCTAGAGTAAATGCGCCGTAATAGAAAACTTAGGTTCCCTCATGCTTGAACCGGAGTCCTTGCCATCCTTAGGTTGGGAACAACCCCAATGTCTCACCTTTGATGGAGGTGCCTGAGACCACACACATGGCCCAAGTCCTTTCCACCACTCCACCAAAGGGTCATTGGCTATTAGATTCTGGATGTGATACTCGATCTAAAATCTATAGCTCTAGACCGAACTTTCTAAATTCTATTTTGAAATACCTTGAAAAATATTACACTTATAAAGATGTTACATTCGTATAAAGTATATCATATATAAAACCAAAAAAAAGATTTGAAATCTTAACGGTCCACCCGGATCGTTTCATTTGTTTCAACATACACTAAAGTTGACCCGTTAACCTACGAAACAGTCTAGCCATTGAGTCAACTCTACGAATTTGTTTTCTTTTGTTAGAACATGCCATATCTATCATATCTACTATCTTTTATCTTGTAAATGAATCTTTACGTGACATACAATTCTTATTTCAAAATGTTAGATCATGCTCTACCATCTATTATCTTGTAAATAAATCTTTACATGACATACAATTCTTAGGCTATATGGTGTGGTGATGTTCCTAATCACCACCACCCTCTATATAGGCATCACATCACTCCACCCTTATCCATCATATTATATGGTGTGGTTCATAACCTCCACCACCATACACTACTAATCAAATTTCCTCAATTAATTCAAGGATTCTCATAGTTGGCATGGAAATATCCGTGCTCACCATGCATGAATTGTTGGGAGGGGGGGAGGGGTACCACGCGAATCATGTCCCCATATAACAATTCATGACCCAAACCACCATCCCACACCCCATAACCTTATTTCAAAAGATGCTTGTATAGTTATATGATATACTTTTAGAATGGATGGCATATATATGTGCATTACTAATTCAAATGAATTAAGTACTAATCATACTAATCATTTCATTAACTTTATCATTTTTAAGGGGCTACATCCGGGATCGGGGCAGAGACCGCACGTGTGTTAGCAAAGAGAGGGGTGAGGATTGTGATTCCTGCAAGGGATCTACGAAAGGCGGGTAAAGTGAAAGAAAATATACAAAGGGAGACCCCGAATGCTGAGATTATAATTTTGGAGATCGATCTCAGTTCATTTGCTTCAATCAGGAAATTTTGTTCTGAGTTTTTGTCATTGGACATACCACTTAATATTCTCATGTAAGGTTTAACCTTGGTTTCATTATCTTTAATTTATATGTGTTTGGATGAGCAATAGCATTGACGGAACTATAGGGTTTCGGAGGGTCTCTTGACCCTCCACCACGCTATTTTTTTAAAAAAAGGGTATTCAATATTTTTATCGTCTTCTTATAGTTTTACCGTCAAATCATCTCTAGAAAGAAAAAAAAACACAAAGTTCCGTCGCTTTTATGATATGTGAAATTTAAATATCTAAGTTACTAACGATGAATACAATTTTTTTATTAGAAATAACGCAGGGAAATTTTCCCATAAACTGGAGTTCTCAGAAGACAAATTTGAGATGACTTTTGCTACAAATTACTTGGGTAATCTCTTTATTCCACATATACATGTACCCATAAATAGACTTTTGAATCTTTTTCATTATATTTTTAAGAAAATCTTATGAAAATTCCACATATACCCACAAATAGACTTTTGAATCTTTTTCATTATTTTTTCTTTAACAAAATCTTATGGAAATGTCCCCTTCAAAAAAAGAAAAAAAAGTAATTTTTTTAGTGATGAATTACCTTTCTATTTTTCTTTCTAAAGCAAAGAAAAAAAGTATAAATTCGGACAAAAAAATATACATTGTTAAGAAGCGAAGGTCAACTTATGTCGCATCGATTAGCATTATGAATAGTTGATGGGTTGTATTGTAGCACTTCAAGTGGTGCTCGTACCACCATTTCATTTCAAATAAAAAAGAATAAAACAACTAAGTAATATCACGAGCAATGAATAAAACAACCAAGTAATGTCACGAGCAACTAAGTCTTGTTTTATTACGTAAAACAATCTATGGTGACACAGAAAATATCACGTGAATACAAATTATAATATATACTTATTCTTTTTTCTATAATTTTTAACAGGTCATTTCTTGTTAACGGAACTGGTGTTAGAAAAGATGATAGAAACCGCAAGACAAACGGGAGTTGAAGGAAGAATAGTAAACGTTTCTTCTGTAATTCACGGTTGGGTGAAAAAAGACCATTTCAGTTTTAGCGGAATGCTGCAACCAAAATAGTACGTACATGTCCCTCATATATATATTTGGTACCCAGTACCAAATGCTCATCCATAATACTGATTGATACATGCACATGTTCGTCTTGATATAGTTATAATGCCACACGAGCATATGCACAATCAAAGTTGGCCAACATAATGCATGCTAATCAACTTGCAAAACAACTAAAGGTACAAAGTGTAATGCATGATTTACAACCATGACCCACCAAAATTATTTTAATGATACCAAATCTAATTTGTGTGTCCATGTTTTGTTTAATTAAAAGGCAATGAATGCAAATGTAACAATCAACGCAGTACATCCAGGGATTGTGAAAACCGGAATCATCAGGGATCATAAAGGCGTTATTACAGGCATGCATGTCTCTATAATCTCTTGTACTTCATGCATTAAAAGTTGTACAGTAATAATGACATGCGTCCTTTTTTTTCTTTTTTTCAGATTCAATTTTCTTCATTGCTTCAAAGTTTCTGAAAACTACGTCGCAAGGTGCATCAACTACATGTTATGTTGCTTTGAGCCCGAAAACGAAAGGGGTGACCGGTAGATATTTTGCGGATTGTAATGAGATCCGGTGTTCATTGCTTGCGAATGATGATTCGGAAGCGCACAAGTTGTGGAAACAAACTCGGGCGCTCATCCATAAACGATGTCTACGACTACAACTATGACCTTGAATTTTTATTTTTTTGTGTTCAGTTATATATATATACATGGCTATGATGTAGCTCGATGTATATGTGTAGATATAAATGTATATCACGACATTCACCAAGATGAAAGATAAAGTACCACAAGTAATTAGTTGATTGGTTGCTACCATGGCAGCTAAATGTGATCATTTATAATAATTAATAAACCATTGGTTTCCATAAATTTAAGAAACAAGCATATTTGTATGTAATTATTACAAACTAGCGGTAAGACCTGTGTGCAAACACGGGTGGTTTCTTAGAAAACCATGCATAACACATATTAATAGAACATATAGATACATGTATAGATATTGTACCAAAACGTGTTATCTATTATAGCTAAAAGACAACTAACTATAAACATAGATCATCGGTTAATATATCAGTTACATATTATTATTTCCATTCTCTTATTCAAAAAAGAGAGTATCCACCAATTGACAATGTAAACTGTTATAAACATAGTACATATAAAAGATGTCTAACAAACTTAATAAAATTCGAATACAACTTAAGTTTTAACAAATATTAACTAAGAAAATACGATCACCTACCTAAACAACTTTCATCAAACCTCAATCATGAATTTGTTACGCAGCAACATGTCATTTGCTACATGTTGTGATCTGGTTAAATATGCTACTGGAGACAATGTAACAGCTGCTGATCCAACAATCTTCCTATACAACAGATGATACCAAAACCCTTCATTATTACTGATTTTTGTTTCTCATCAACATCTCCCTGATTTATCCTTTGAATTGTAGTTCAAAGTCTAGGGAGAACATATCTTCTTCATCATTCCTTTCAAGTTGAAGGTCCAACAAATCTTGAAGATCGTATGCATTCAGATTATATGCACTATCCATTTTAATCTCTTCAACACTACCATCTGATCTGATCAAAGTCAATACTTGGGTTTTTAAGCATGACTTCCACTTTACTATTTTTGGATCAGTTGGTTTTCTTGGGAAAAGAATTATTGAAGATGAGTTTGGTGATTGTGGTCTGCTAACTAAATTTGCAATGGATTCAGACAAAGCAGATGATGAGAGAAGGTTTTTCGGAGTATGGATCTTTAGAGACAGAGCAACAATTGTAGGATAGACTGGGTTTTGAAGAACATTTGAATCTTCAGCTCTAAGTTCTTCCAGCTTTTTGTAGGTCTCAACTATCTTCTGTTTAGACCATTTGGCAATGGATCTAGCTGGATGTCACACCCCAACCGATGGCGGAAACATCGGGATGAGACGAAAACGAGATTGCAAGAGACTTCATAACACTATGTGACAATATTAATTAAATTCAAATTTCATTTCAAGACTAATGTCATACAAGATTCAAATAGAAATAACAACATTGTTTCAAATTGTAACATAATAATAAAAGATAGATTAATCTAGGTGTCTATCTATGTCCACCTAAATTGCATTTCTTCTTGAACATCAACTTATCAATCAACCTGCAACATGTATTAAAATAGAGTTCAATGCAAAAGAAAAGGCGAGTATACAAGTTTGTTACATAGCATAATATAGAATAAAATTGTTTAAAGTGCTCATATCCAACATGAATCATATTAAGCAAGTATACTAGCATGCCGAAACGGTGTACTTATATGTTCAAACCCAAGAATCCAATGCGTTAAAACAGCCTATCCCCGGTTAGAATAAAGGGAGGTTAACATGTTTGACTTAACAATACCCCAAGAATCATGGGCGGTGCATTACTCCTATAGCGCTATAATTGTTAAGGTAGGCTAGCAAAGTTAATGAAGCATATATCGACACAAATAAACATTAGCATAACAAGTCTAAACAAGCATCATATATCATGGTTGTAAAACAAGGTCTCCAAGGCCGAGTACTCCCCGAGTAGTCGCTACAAGGTAGGCTGCCGAGGCGACATTCATCAGCTCCGACTAATTACTCGGAATCGATCAAATGCAGTCAACATCGGCCAAAATAGGATCTAATAGGTCAACTCGGGCCGAGTTTGACTTAAAATAAAATAAACCATAATTTCTATGCCTATAATATTAAAGAATGAATATCAATTTCACGTATTTTGTTGTAAATATTAGTAAATATATGTTATTTGACATATGTTTAATTTCCAAAAACTAATTTCTTTATAATTTGACATGTCCGAGTACTCCCCGTATACTCTCCGCCTAGGACGAGTACTCTCAACTCCCCGGTCGACTGACTAGATAGCGCCTAGCGACTTTTGCAACCATGGTTTCATATTAAGCATGGATAGAGTTTAAAATAGTTTCATGTGTTCTGTAATTTTGTATAACATACTTGTTGCATCCCAAAGTGATAAAAAGGAAAACGGGATCGAGTATACTCACGGTTTTGCAAGCTTTCCTACTTGAAATCTCGCGAATGATGTTAGTGGATGGATTAGTTTGGAGCACCTTGTCCTTCTACACGAGGAAACATAGGTGTGTGAGTTTGGGGAAATCGAAAGATTATAGATTAGGAGTCTAAAATGTAAGGAAAATAACATAAGTGAAAATAATCATCTTGTACACATAACACTTGTTCTTGACACTATTGAAATTCAAAAGAGTATATATGATTTCATAGATTCAAAGGTCCATTAGAGTCGTAACAAGGGCATGGTCATAGATGATGTAGCGTGTTCTTGACAAGTAACTATCAAGTTATTATCAAGTCTAGTTACTTAGGTATATACATATGAAATAAATAGATAATATAAAGGTTAAAATGTCCTATGGTTAAAGCATGAGGTAGGATATTAATGTCTCCATTTAGGTACCTCTTTATGTCATAGATTTCATACATGAGGTAGGATGAACAAGCTTCCATTTAGGTACCTCTATTGTTCACCACTACACTTGTTGTTATAAACAACAAGGAGGGCCATGAACTTACAAGTAATAAAGCAATAACAACAAATAATCTATGGAAAAACATCAAGTAGTGAGTGGATTTCTATAAAGGATAGCCCAAGCTAGTCCAACTATCACACATTCATCAAGCTTCATGCTTGAACGCTACTTGTGGGTAAAACCCTAATTAAAACAGAATGTTTGTGAGGTTTTAACCTCTGATTTAACATTTCTCAACCTTGTTTTTAAGCCCAACTAACCATTCATTTGATTATGAGCATTAGGACATAGGTTTGAGATGAGTTACACTCAAGTTTGAACAAGTTTGGTAAAGTTTGAATCAAAATAAAGCAAACAGCGAACTTTGGAGCCTTTTTGCCGGAGTTCCAGGGACTTGCTTACTGTGAAACACCCATGGAATCAAAGCTAAGGTCAATCCAAGTGTGTAGGAAAAAGAATGGACTAAATCGGATAAGTATTGAGTGAGTTATGCTCACTTTAGTGAAGCTTGAAGATTCTGCTCGAACTTGTGTTTGCAGCAGCTTTAGAACTGATTAGAGGGAGATTTAGATGAGTTTGTAAAGTGTTTAGGTCTTGGATTAGTGTGGTATTTATAGGGGAAGGGTTGGGGTTAGTAGTTGTGGGTCTTAAATGCAAGAAACACACTTAAAACCAACCAAAACTCACCAAAATCGCGACCAATCCAAGGCTGTTAACGAGCTGGCCCGGATCAAGAGTTCTCACGGGGCATGAAGCCCAAGGCTTCACCTTTCACGGCCCGTGACAAGGGGTTGCTGATCTTCATAGTTTCACTTAATTACAATTTGGCCCCTGAAGTTCTTTATTTAGGGTTTTTAGGAGTTTTAGGGACTGTTTTCGACATATAAACATAGTTTAAGGACAAATTAAGTATGAGTAACATAAACCAAATATAATTAAGTGTATGAATGTCATATTTAAGTTTCGTATACGTTCAAAAGACGTTTTACATATAAGTTTCACATATTTGCAAGTTTAGCACATAGTTTCCAAGAATTTCGAATAAGTAACAATTGTTTCACGAAATTGAATGTATGAGTATGTATAAAGCATGTACAACATGATTGTAACAAAATACGAGTTTTATTTATGATCCAAGTCTCGGATTTTACAACGATTTCAAATAAAGAACGTTTACAAGAATACAAGACTTCCAAAAATAGAAATACAAACAAGGCTTTCTAATTATGTAAAATATGAAGAAGCAGGGCATTACACTGGACCATAACCAGCAGCCACAAGCTCTGCTCTCATTCTTTTAAACTTCAATGCCTCACCTGAATCCATTATTTTGATTTTCTTCCAATTAGGTGGAGTTGGCTTTACCAGAGGATCATTGCGCATTTTTGTGATTCTATCGATCTCTTCTCTAAGAGCATCTGCTGACCAGTTTTTAAATTGATCTTCGGTTGCATTATATGGTTTGTACTTCATAATGTGTCCAACATAATCATCCCTCAGTTTCATCTGAAGTTCAGGAATTACTGGCCTCTCAGATATGGATTTACTCAGGTCCCTAGCATAGTCTTCAAGTTTTACGACTTTGCTAAGCTGAAATGATAAGAACCTCTGGTATTCCCTGTCATCCATCCCTATGCTATTCTCTCTTGCTATAACCTCAGCCAGTGATACTTTTAATTTTAGATACTCATCTAAGTTTTGAGGCTTCTTATAGCCATAAAGAGATGGGAAGGATCTTTTAGATAGATCCTCCATTGTGAAGAATGATTCAATTTCACCTTTAACAATGACTAACTCCAGAGGATATTGAGCTTCCAAAGTAATGACTGATGGTAGTGTAGCAATTGGAAGAGATGAAGTAGGTTCTCTAGGTGGAAATGATCAGCATGTGCTATTTAGAATAGAGGCAGATGATACAGGGATTGCTGATTTAATCTCCTCATCATCTTCTAACACAATATGAGTTTTTCTTTTCCGTGTGGACATGATTTCTGGTGAAGGAGCACGTTTGGGTAGTGAAGATGAATGTATGGGAAATCTTTGTGACATTGGAGGTGGTTGGATTGTGGTTTGTGTAGTGAAAATGATCATGGCAGATGTTTGACAAACTTCTGCTGAAACAACTGGTGTCTCAGCAGCTGTTTGGCTAACATCTGCTGATACTTTTGTTATATCAGCATCTATTGACAGAATGGGTGATGATGGTGTTGAAGCTATTTTATCCTTCTTTTGTGGTGGGTTTTTTTGGAGAAGCTTTGGATTTAGGTTCAGCAGAGGATACAATTTCTGTAGGATTAGCTTTTGAATCTGGTGGCAACTTTCTCAGTGAATCTTTCTCCCCCTTTTTGGCATCATCATTATCATCATCATCATCATCTTTCTCAAAGATTGATGTAGGGGTGGAGCCACTAAGTTTCAACAGATGTTCCTTAATGTTCATAACGTCTGCTTGTGTGTCTTTATACCTAGCATCAACCAAATTTATGATAAATTCCAAACTGAAATTGTGGTTACTTTCAGCCAAATTCCTCTGAGCTTGAAAGATGGGTTGCATAGAATTCCAAAGCTCATTGGTAATTTTCTGTGTGGTAGGTTGACTTTTAAAAAGCTTTATCATCTGCTTAATCAATTCTTTCATTTCGGCAACATCTGTTTCAATAGTAGACACTCTAACCATCAAATCCTTATAACTTAATTCATCACCTACTTTAATAGGATCATCTGAATTCCCACCTGTAGTGGTTGTATTTGTTTTGATAATAGGAGAAGACTCCATATCATCAGAAACAGATGTCCTTTTTTCTTGGTTATGGGGACTTCCCACTGAAGCAGAGCTTACAGTTGTAACCTCATCAGTGGTTGCCTTCAAGGGAGTCGTAATGATGTAACCACTGTCCAACTGATCACCAATGGGTTCAACAGTTGTAGTGGCTGCTCCACTTGAACTACCACCGAGAGTTTCGTAATACTCAACGGGGATAACCTCCTCAACTGTTTGTAGGATAGCAGATTGAATTGGTTCAGACACAGTCATTTGTTGGGCTCTACTCTCAGTAATGCGTGGATGAGAGGAACTATTTTGTTTCTGAAATTCAATTGCTTCAAACAGAGGTAATATTGTCGATGGAACTTGAGAAGAGGGTTGTGGTGTAGAAAGCGAGATTGCCCTGGGAGAGGGGCTTTTAAACATACTTTCATATGAAAGGTCTACTTCATGTTGTGGTGTCCCTGTGCTTACAACATGATCCTTTTGTGAGGATACATGAGGAGTTTGGATGGGTTGAGATCTTTCCAACAACTGTGAGGAAATAGCATCAGTGATTTCAAGTGACATTTGTGTTGTCACTGGATTAACCTCTAGGATCTCATCTTCCAGAGGAACCTTTTTATTTTGTTTGGTTTTGGTGGGCCTTTTGGATGTGGCAGGTTTCTTTTTTGCGTTTTCCTGGTGTGTGTTTCACAACACTTGTTGTGGTGTCATGATAACCAGGAACAGTTGGCTCAAAAACAGAGGTTTGAGCAACAGATGTGGACGCATCTAAAACTGGCTCATCCGCCTTTGTTTCTATTTTTGAAACTTTTGACTCTTTATCCATAAGTCTGGTAAAAGTTTTACTTGTAAGACTATTTATTTGAAAAGCTACACCTTGTTCAAAATCTGTTTGTGACACTTGTTTTCGTAGGTAGTAGCTTAGAAGTCTTGGATATAGCAAAAAAAGCATTATTACGAACACTTTTTTTCAATTTTTTCACATTTTTCACATTAGTCAACAAATCAGAAAACAGTGCTTGTAATAAATTGTAATCAGATTTTGTTAAAATAGCATAACCCAAATACTGAATGTTTAAAGGTATCTCATTAAATGTGGTGGTCTTGGCTGAGAGACAAGTTAAAAGAGTATGAAACAGAAATTTCATTGGCGGAGGGAAGTTTGGTTTGTACATAGTAACTTCCTTTAATTGTGCATCATACCCTTTTTCAATGAACTCTGTATGAAGTTCAGGTTTTTCAAAGTTGGTCTTACCTCCCAAGTCGTCCAATGCAAATGTAGTGGAAATTGTAAATGGAGAAATTTGTACCACACTTTCCCGACCTTAGATGTGATGGCAACTGGATTATTATCTTCAAACTCTATTTCAGCATTAAACCAAAATTGTCGGAGCATCAGCAGTAAGGATTGATTTGTATTTTGATGATGTTAAAAGGTCAATTATTGAGTGAAAGCTGGTATTTTTGTTGGTTTTCTCGAAGATGGCGAGGTAGTTGTGAGGGTTTTTGATGTTCAGAGACATGATCAGAGAAGAAGGTGATTTGGGGATGAAACAGGGTTTAAGTTGGAGGGTTTTTAATATGTTGGAAACAGCTTTTGAGAATTTTGAATTCGAGACAGCAGTGGTAGAAGCTCGATTTAGGGATGAAACAACTTTTATAGAGAGAGAGAGAGAGAGAAAGTGAAGGCTGACGTTGTAGTAGTTACAAATATCTGACGGCTAAGATCTGTCCACGTCATAACCTCTCTTGCGACAACCGATGACAGTTGTTTGGAAACCTCTGTTGGCCGACTACAGAAGTTGGTAACAGTGTGAGTCAAATAGTCGTTAGATAAACAGAAGTTATGAGAACAGATGATAACTTTCAGCAGTGGTTTTATTTTTAGCTAACATCTATCCACGTCAGAACCTCTCTTGTGATAATGGATGACACTCAGCAATGTAGTAAATCAACAGTCATTATGATAAACAGAAGTTATGACAACAGACGGTACCTTTCAGCAGTGGATGCATTTTTAGGCAAGCAGAAGTTTCAAAAACAGTTGTTTTCAACAGCTGTAACTCAACAGTCGTTAGTCTAACATTTTCTATTAGCCCAACCACTGTTAGTATCAAAACCTCTGTTGAGCATTTTAAGATTGAATATCATCTGTTGTTCGTTAACATCAGTTAGCCCATAGCAGACCTTTGAATCTTCAGACATTTATTCATCAGCAGATGCTCTCTTTTGTCAGACTTTAGCTACAACAGACCTTTTACAACAGCAAATATTGACTCTTTGTAATTAGGTCTTACCGCAAATTCTTCCAAGAAACTGTTACTAATGAACAAATATTCTAGTTTATTTTGTCTTTACAATCATCTGTTCAGCCTTAAACCAACCTTTAATCCTTTTAAACCTCTGTTGACTTACAAACATCTGTTCAGACGCAATTCAACATCAACGTAATCTAAATCAAACCTAGAGATAATTACACATCAATATCAGTCTGCAATCCTTAGATTTTATTCAAAATTATATAATATGTTACACCCCAACCAATGGCGGAATCATCGGAGTGGAACTTGTTCAAGATTGCAAGAGGCTTCATAACACTATTTGCGACAATATTTAATTCAACCGATTTCATTCATAATCCACATTGTCAAATATTACAAGAAATTCCAAATAACAACATTGTTCAAACATAACATAACAAAATTGATACAACACTTTAAACCTAACGTCTAAGTGAGTATCTAGGCATCTTTGCTAGTCCATTTCATAGCATCATCAATCATCAACCTGTAATATGTTTAAAATACAATTCAATGCAAAAGCAAAGGCGAGTATACAAGTTTGAGAATACGTATAAGTATAAGTTTAAAAGTTTAAAAACAAATCCACATGGCAACTTAGTTCATACAAGAGCATCATACAAGGCATGCGATATTTCTAGTCAACCCTCTGTTTACGCAAAAATGATATAATTCAACATGACCTCTCGTTCACGGGTGGTGCGTTACTCCTATAGCGCTATACATGTCAAATGGAGGCTAATAATAAGCTAATGACTATTGTATCACATAAGAATCACCCAAGTATAAGCATCAAAGTATAACAACATAGCATTCATGTATAAGGATTGTTTTCGTGCAAGTATAAAGAATAAGCTTAAGTGTGGTTTAATAATTTAACATGTTACACCCCAAAAGTGGTAAACATAAAAAGGGGTTTGCGAGTATACTCACGGTTTTTGCAAGTCTTCACTTGTGAA
This sequence comes from Helianthus tuberosus, assembly GCA_030545235.1. Lineage (NCBI taxonomy): Eukaryota > Viridiplantae > Streptophyta > Magnoliopsida > Asterales > Asteraceae > Helianthus > Helianthus tuberosus. The sequence goes on along the minus strand of CM060403.1, from coordinate 186,637,418 downwards.
TCCGCGAGTTAGTTGTTGTTGGAGGTAGGAACACCAAGTCCTTCTACACAAAGAAACGAAGTGTATGAGTTTCGGAGATTAACGGAAGATTTAAGGATACGGAATTTAAACATCATAAACTTAAACATATGAAAATAACATGTGAAAATAATCACCTAGTACATATGATACTTGTTCTTGACACTATGAAACTCCAAGGAGTTTACATGTTTTCATGGAACAAGGTTCCATTAGAATCGTGACAAGTTACCATAGTATAGGATGATATAATCTAGTACTTTGACATATGAACACTAGTTCATCATCAAGGGTTCGATTATTTGGATTATATGTTTATATATTACATATATTGTACACATATTATTAAGTCCATTATTTCAAGCATGAGGTAGAAGATTAAGATCTTCATTTAGGTACCTCTAAGTATCATGGAAGTCATATAGGAGGTAGGAAGAACAAGCTTCCATTTAGGTACCTCTAAGTGTTCACCACTACACTTGATGTAAAAAGATACAAGGAGGGTCATGAACTATAAGTAATACAAGAATATTAAACACTAATCTAAGAGAAATCATCAAGTAATGTGGGGATTTTATGTAGGATAACCCAAGTTAATCCTCAATCACACCTTCATCAAGCTTGAAGCTTGAACATCACTTGTGGGTTAAAAACCCTAAACAAAACAGAATATATGGGAGGTTTAACCTCAGATTTCGAATGTCTCAACCCCGTTTTTAAGCCCAACTAACCATACAAGTGGTTATGCGCATAAGGACGTGGGTTTGAGTTGAGTTAGACTCAAGTTACACAAGCATTAGTAAAGATTAATGAAATCAGATTCAAATAGTGAACTTTGGAGCCTATTTTCCAGAGTTCCAGGGATTTATTTACTGTGAAATACACATGGAATCGAAGCTAAGGTCGATACAAGCGCATAGGAAAAAGAATGAGCTAAAATGGACAAGAAATGAGTGAGTTATGCTCACTTTAGTGAAGAGTAGTGCTTCTGTCCGAACTTCAGATTGGAGCAACGATTTTGAGTGCTTGAGAGAGTTGTGAGCAGGTTTGTAAAGTGAAAATGACTTGGAGTGGTGTGGTTTTTATAGGGGAAGGGTTGGGGTTAGTGGTTTTGGGTTTTTAATGCAAGAAACACACATTGGAAGCAACAAACACACTAAAATGGCCCAATCCCGTAAGCTGAAACGAGCTGGTCTCGGATTCACAGTTCTCGCGGGCCACGAAGGGGATAGGAGGAGTGTTCACGAGCTGTGACAAGGGGTGATGGCTGGACACAAGTTTCATTTAATTGCAATTTGGCCCCTGAAGTTTGTTAATTAGGGGTTTTAGGTGTTTTAGGGGCTATTTTTGCCATAAAAGCATAGTTTAAGGGCAAATCAAGTATGGTGAACATTAACCAAATATAATTAAGCGTATGAATGTCGTATTTAAGTATCTTTTATGATCAAAACACGTTTTATGCATAAGTTTCACATATTTGCAAGTTTAGCACATAGTTTCCAAGAATTACGATTAAGCATCAATTGTTTCACGAAATTGAATGTATGTGCATGTATAAAGTATGTATAACATGAATTTAACAAAATACGAGTTTTATTTATGATCCAAGTCTCGGATTTTATAACGGTTACAGAGAAAGAACGATTACAAGAACACAAGACTTCCAAAAATAGAAATACAAGCAAGACATTCTAAATATGGAAAGTACGGAGAAGCACGTCGTTACAGTCTCCCCTCCTTTAGGGAATTTCGTCCCGAAATTTAGGTAGATGCAACGTCAAATAGGTATGGATACTTGGTCTTCATATCACTCTCGAGTTCCCAAGTAAATTCAGCGCCATGTTTTCCTTCCCATCGAACCTTGACGATAGGAATTCGACTGCGCCTCAGTTGCTTGACTCCTCGGTCCATGATTTCGACTGGATTTTCCATGAAGTGAAGCATTTCATTGACTTGCAAGTCTTCGAGAGGAACTTGTAGTCCTTCGTCAGCTAGACACTTCTTCAAGTTGGATACGTGAAAGACAGGGTTTACATTGTTGAGTTCTTCAGGCAGGTCCAGTCTATACCCAACCTTGCCAATCCTTTCGAGGATCTTGAAAGGACCAACATAGCGAGGTGCGAGTTTCCCTTTCTTGACAAATCAAACCACGCCCTTCCAAGGGGATACCTTGAGAAACACGAAGTCACCTGTCTCGAATTCCAAAGGCTTACGACGCTTGTCGGCGTAACTCTTTTGTCAGGTCCTCGCTTTCAATAAGTTGTCTCGAACCTGTAATATCTTGTCCGTCATCTCTTGTATGAGCTCGGGACCAGTGATCTGAACTTCACCAATCTCGTGCCAACAAATAGGCGAACGACACTTGCGACCATACAATGCTTCGAAAGGTGTCATTTGAATACTCGCGTGATAACTGTTGTTGTACGAGAATTCGATCAACGGCAAGTGTGAATCCCAGTTGCCACCAAAATGTATTACGCATGAACGAAGCATATCCTCTAATGTTTGGATAGTACGCTCGGTTTGACCGTCTGTCTAAGGATGGAAAGCGGTACTAAGGTTAAGAACAGTACCCATAGCAGATTGAAAGGTTTGCCAAAGACGAGACGTAAAACGAGCATCACGATCGGAAATGATGTCAATGGGGATACCATGACGAAAGATGATCTCATCAGTGTAGATTCTATCCAATTTCTCGACCTTGAAATCTTCACGAATGGGAAGAAAGTGAGCTGATTTGGTCAATCGATCAACGATCACCCAAATACTGTCATGACTAGAAGAAGTACGAGGGATCTTAGTGATGAAATCCATAGAGATGCTCTCCCATTTCCAGACAAGGATTTCTGGTTGTTCGAGCAGATCAGAGGGACGTTGATGCTCAGCTTTCACTTTTGAACATGTGAGACATTTCGAGACGAAAGTGGCTATATCCTTCTTCATCCCAGGCCACCAATAGGATGCACGCATATCATGGTAGATCTTGTCGGCACCAGGGTGAATAGAATATTTCGTGTGATGTGCCTCCTTCATCAGGAACTCTCGAAGGTTACTACGGTTGGGAATCCAGATTCGATCGAGATAGTATTGAATACCATCGGATTTGGTTATGAGGCTTTCTTCAGCACCAGATCGCATCTCGTCGTAGAGGTTACCCTCGTTAACAGATGAATATTGAGCGTCACGTATGCGGTTCTGAAGATCGTGGATGAGTTGGAAACAACGGATACTCTTGACATGAGTTTTACGACTAAGAGCGTCGGCTACTACATTTGCTTTACCTAGATGGTATTTGATTTCGCAGTCGTAGTCGTTTAACAGTTCCACCCAACGACGTTGACGCATGTTCAGTTCCTTTTGGTCGAAGATATGTTGAAGGCTCTTATGGTCGGTGAAGACCACACACTTAGTACCATAAAGGTAGTGTCGCCAAATCTTCAATGCAAAAACAACTGCGCCAAGTTCAAGGTCGTTAGTAGTATAGTTTTTCTCATGTATTTTGAGTTGCCTCGACGCATAAGTGATGACCTTGTCTCGTTGCATAAGCACACATCCAAGTCCAAGGTTTGAAGCATTGCAATATACGACGAAGTCGTTGTTACCATCAGGAAGCGCGAGAATAGAAGCATTACAAAGCATCTCCTTGAGCGTTTGGAAAGATTCCTCTTGTTCGGGACCCCAAACAAAAGGTTTCTCTTTTTGAGTCAAGGAGGTCAAAGGAACAGCGAGATCGAGAAGTTAGAGATAAAACGACGATAATAACTGTAACGCCCTGCTACTTCATACTTTCCATAAATAGAAAGTCTTGTTTGTATTTCTATTTTTGGAAGTCTTGTGTTCTTGTAATCATTCTTTCTTTGTAACCATTGTAAAATCCGAGACTTGGATCATAAATAAAACTTGTATTTTTTTAAATACATGTTATACATACTTTATACATGCTCACACGTTCAATTTTGTGAAACAATTGATGCTTAATCGTAATTCTTGAAAACTATGTGCTAAACTTGCAAATATGTGAAACTTATGCATAAAACATGTTTTGATCGTAAACAATATTTAAATACGACCTTCATATGCTTAATTATACTTGGTTTATGTTCCTCATACTTGATTTCCCCTTAAACTATGTTTTTATGGCGAAAATAGTCCCTAAAAGGCCTTAAAACCCTAATTTACAAACTTCAGGGGCCTAAATGCAGTTAAGTGAAACTTGGTCTCCAGGCCCCCCTTGTCACGGCCCACGTACACTAACCCTATACCCTTCGCGGCCCACATAAAACGTGAATCCGAGACCAGCTCCAAACAGCTACGGGATTGGGCACTTTGGTTGTGTTTGATGAGTTGTTTTTTTGTGCTTCTTGCATTAAATAACTCTCAACCACTAACCCCAACCCTTCCCCTATAAATACCACACCAATCCAAGTCATTTTCACTTTACAAACTCCACTAAAACTCTCTCAATAATCCAAAATCGTAGCTGCAATTTGAAGTTCGGACAGAAGTACCACTCTTCACTAAAGTGAGCATAACTCACTCATTTCTTATCTTTTTGAGCTCATTCTTTTTTCCAGAACACTTGGATCGACCTTAGCTTCGATTTCATGTGTATTTCATAGTGAATCAGTCCCTGGAACTCCGGAAAATAGGCTCCAAAGTTCACTGTTTGAATCTGATTTCATTTATCTTTACTAATACTTGTTTAAACTTGAGTCTAACTCAGTCAAACCCACGTCCTTATGCTTATAACCACTTTTATGGTTAGTTGAGCTTAAAAACGGGGCTGAGACATACAAAATCAGAGGTTAAACCTCATATACTTTCTGTTTTGTTTAGGGTTTTTGACCCACAAGTGATGTTCAAGCTTCAAGCTTGATGAAGGTGTGATTATGGACTAACTTGGGTTGTCTAACATAAAATCCACACATTACTTGATGATTTCTCATAGTGTAGTTGTTTCTATTCTTGTATATTTAATAGTTCATGACCCTCCTTGTATGTTTTTACATTAAGTGTAGTGGTGAACACATAAAAGGTGCCTAAATGGAAGCTTGTTCTTCCTACTTTCTACATGATTTCCATGATACTTAGAGGTACCTAAATGAAGATCTTAATCTTCTACCTCATACTTGACTATTGGACATAATAATACATATAGTACTTATGGTTACATATTATTTAACATTCGAACCTTTGATGATGAACTTGTGTTCATTCGTCAAAGTGTTAGAATAACATCATCTAAGACATAAGACTTGTATGATTCTAATGAGTATACCACTCATGAAAACATTAACCATTGAGGTTTCATAGTGTCAAAACAAGTACTTTATGTTTAAGGATGATTACTTTCGTAAGCATTTGTTCTTGTGTTTTAAATTCCTAAATCCTTACTCTACCATTAATCTCCGAAACTCATACACTTCATTTCTTCGTGTAGAAGGACTTAGTGTTCCTACCTTCAACAACAATTAACTCGCGGGTTCACAAGTGAAGACTTGCAAAACCGTGAGTATACTCGCAACCCCCTTTTATGTTTACCACTTTTTGGGGTGTAACATGCTACATTATTAAACCACACTTAAACTTACTCTTTATGCCATGCACGAAAACAATCCTTATACATGAATACTATGTTGTGATACTTGATGCTTATACATGGACCATACTTATTTGATATGTGAAGAAACACTAGATAAATGACCGGAATCAAGTTATCTAGGGGGTTTGGATCTGCATAAAGGGGGGGTAGTTCTCTCTCATTTGATTTGATGGGACAGACCTTCTTCTCCGGTAAACTCTGCAAAACAAAACACCGTTAGCCTCGTCAAGGGGAGAAGAGGAGTTCTCTCCTTGACCCGACTCCGGCGTGAGAATAAGTAGTTGTTTATGAAAAAGAAGAAGTATTGACGAAGTGTGTGTAACTTGACGTTCATACCTGAATTATTCTCATATTTATAGCCGAGAGTTTGGGCGGGAAAACTCGTTGATGAAATATTAACGGAATATGCTTACCCCGTAAGCGGTTACATTTCCTTCCGTTAATCTTCTTGATCCGACGTGAGAGCACACGGATCGCTCTTTTGATCCACGGATGGGGAATTGCCACGTGGAAAGTGGACAAGTGGAGGTTTTTCTTCCAATTCCATGCCATCATCGTGATTTCAAGGAGGCCTGGGATGATGACACGTGTTCCAGATGGTTATAACCGACTGGTGGTGCATGATTGAATCTTCTAGAAGGTTATTGCCATAATCCGGTGTGACCCCTTATCGTGTGGCATCAGTTGAGTAAATAATACCCAAGTCTGGGTATTATTAAGCGGAAGTGTTTAACTTAGGATTTTCATCCTTTGTTTATGGAGGAAGGCGCAAGGTTTATGATTTTCCTTTTCAGCGCGCAAGTGTTATCTGTTACCTTTCTCTTGAGTTCTTTTTGTACGACCGGTTGCGTGGCCGCGCAAGGTCAGAAAAAAGGTCTGAGGTGTGCGGTTGTGGTGTGGTCCTAAGTACTTGATATGAGGTTTTTGGGACCATACCCCTCCAAGTCCCCTCAGTCTAGTGTTGCTCTTATGCAAATAAGTGGAGCGCTGGACGTTATGAGAGAAAATGCTTTGGGCGCGAAAGTAGGGAATCTTCTGTGAGAAGATTTACTTTGCTTATGATTTTGAAAATCTTTGACTTTGGGTGGGGAGGGTACAGTAAGGACTGTATGACAGGCTGTCACTGTCAGGTGCACCTTACTGACCGTGCTTTACACGCGCGCGTGAGCTCGCGTTTGTGTTGATTCTCACTCGCCCCTGTCGCTTGGGTAACTGTGATATCCCGAAAAAGGTGTTGTGTCAGTTACCAATGCTATTTACGGCGGTGAGTATATAAGTTTGTTTGAGTTCCCATTTTTGTTAATCATTACTTTGTTGAAAACTTTTCCCCTTCCTGTCTTCTTTATCCGTTAAGAAAGAATTTGCCATTTCTTCCTCTTATGTCAACCGGAGAACATCACGAAGACCTATCTGAAGAAATGTCTGCTGAACTTCCACCGTTAAAGTGGCCTAAGGAAACTTTTGATGGCTTGGTTCAAAATCTTAGATTCCCGGAGAACTGGGGTGCCCTGTACCCTGAGGAGGGTCAAACAGCGGCAGATGCTCCGGCTGGGTATATTACCCTGTTTTGGGATTTCTTCTGTGAAGGCAACTTCTGTCTGCCTGTAACGAATTTTTTTCTTGAAATTCTTGGGCACTACCAGTTTCATCTCTCCCAGATGCACCCGATTGGTATGGTTAGGGTTCGACATTTTGAGTTCGTGTGTCATTCTATGCACATTGAGCCGACAGTTTCTCGATTCCGGGTATTTCACCAAATGCACTGTACCCAAGGGTTTTATTCTTTTGTTCAGTGAGTGTCGGCGAAGAAAATTTTGTTGCATCCCCCAAAATCCTTCCATGATTGGAAGCATAAATTTTTCTTTATCAAAGCCGGCGTCGTTCCGATGAGGATGATATTTAGGGGAAAGGAAGATGTCCCCACTGAAACTGTTCAGACCCCTATTGAGAATTGGTATCAGGATCTGAAAGACGTTCCTAACATTGCTTTGCTGGAGATAGCTCTTGTTGGTGCTAGTATGAGTTTGAATTGGAGGATGGACCGGGAAGACAAACCGGTGTATACGGAGGATGGTCATGGTAAGATTGGGGTTTTACCCTTTTTGCCCTTCCCCCCCCCCCCCCACTTTTTTTGAACTTGCTCTTCTTCTCCTGCAGTTTTTCGTTGTATGTTGTTGCATTTAAGAGAGAAGGCGGAAAGATGGGTACCATTAAGAAGAAACCTGATGAGGCGCTTTGGTATCACCAAACTGTGAAGAATTTTGTTCTTCCGCGGGATGCGGATCTGTCTTTTCAGCCTGCTGCTGATGCTGGTAAGCTATTATCTTGTTTTTTATTATCTGCTTCTTTTTGCATGTCTGAAAAAAGTTTCATTCTGCGCTTTAGTAGGTGAGTTGTCAAACACTAGATAAATGACCGGAATCAAGTTATCTAGGGGGTTTGGATCTGCATAAAAGGGGGGGGTAGTTCTCTCTCGTTTGATTTGATGGGACAGACCTTCTTCTCCGATAAACTCTGCAAAACGAAACACCGTTAGCCTCGTTAAGGGGAGAAGAGGAGTTCTCTCATTGACCCGACTCCGGCGTGAGAATAAGTAGTTGTTTATGAAGAAGAAGAAGTATTGACGAAGTGTGTGTAACTTGACGTTCATACCTGAATTATTCTCATATTTATATCCGAGAGTTTGGGCGGGAAAACTCGTTGATGAAATATTAACGGAAGATACTAACCTCGTAAGCGGTTACATTTCCTTCCGTTAATCTTCTTGATCCGACGTGAGAGCACACGGATCGCTCTTTTGATCCACGGCTGGGGAATTGCCATGTGGAAAGTGGACAAGTGGAGGTTTTTCTTTCAATTCCATGCCATCATCGTGATTTCAGGGAGGCCTGGGATGATGACACGTGTTCTAGACGGTTATAACTGACTGGTGGTGCACGATTGAATCTTCTAGAAGGTTATTGCCATAATCCGATGTGACCCCTTATCGTGTGGCATTAGTTGAGTAAATAATACCCAAGTCTGGGTATTATTAAGCGGAAGTGTATAACTTAGGATTTTCATCCTTTGTTTATGGAGGAAGGCGCAAGGTTTATGATTTTCCTTTTCAGCGCGCAAGTGTTATCTGTTACCTTTCTCTTGAGTTCTTTTTGTGGGACCGGTTGCGCGGCCACGCAAGGTCAGAAAAAAGGTCTGAGGTGTGCGGCTGTGGTGTGGTCCTAAGTACTTGATATGAGGTTTTTGGGACCATACCCCTCCAATATGTTTTAGTCATTAGCTTTCAGGAGCCTCCATTTGACATGTATAGCGCTATAGAAGTAACGCACCGCCCGTAGACTAGTGGTCATGTTGAATTATATCATTTTGCGTAAACAGAGGGTTGACTTGAAATATTGCATGCCATGTGGATTCGTTTTAAACTTTTATACTTATATATATTCATAAACTTGTATACTCGCATTTGCTTTTGCATTGAATTGTATTTTTAACATGTTACAGGTTGATGATTAAGGATTGCTATGAAATGAAGTAGCAAAGATGCCTAGATACTCAGTTAGACGTTTAGGTTTAAAGTGTTGTATCAATTTTGTTATTGTTATGTTTGAACAATGTCGTTATTTGAAATCCTTGTAATATTTGTCAATTTTATTATGAAATGAAATGGGTTGAATTAAATATTGTCACCAATAGTGTTATAAAGTCTCTTGCAATCTTGAACAAGTCCCGCTCCAATGATTCCGCCATTGGTTGGGGTGTGACAGATTGGTATCAGAGCCATAACTATAGGGAATTAGGTAGAATTGCCATGATTCGACCTAGTCTATAGTAAGAACCATATTTTTGACCATTCTTGTTACATGCTAAAAATGTTATTCTTCCTACTTTGCTTCTTCCTCTTCTTTTTGGTCTTAATATATACATATTGTCTTTCCTAAGACATTCTACACAATACACTTGAAGACTTGAAGACACTCGTTATACAAAAGAGACGAGTTTACCAAAATAGGCATGAAACCCACAATTTGGTGAACGACTCTCATTCCGCTTATTCTTTTTTTGCACAAAACTTCGCCATTAAGCTAGGAGTGAAATTCACATCATAATGGTAAATTTCCAATTCAAACTCTAGTGGACCCTCGCCATAGTGTCGAAATTATATTTTGACCCAACGAGTACCAACCACATTGGGGTACGAAATCGTCAAGTTAGGGGTGAAACCCGCACCTTGTCGATTGAGTCCCATTCCTCGATTTTCGATCTCGCCAAAGTTTTGATTGTTTCAATCGATTAGAGACGTGTAGTAACTGGAAGGGTAAGATACCGATAATCGATTCTCGACGAGAGTATCTTACCTATAGGCCAAAGCACGTTTCTCTAATTTGAAAGGACTTTAGATTCACTTTGGAATAGTCGACGTTTCTCTAACCGAAACAATCCTATGTTTTATGAGCCTCTCTTTTATGTGATTCAATTTATATGTGATTTTATACTTGCTACCTCGTTCGTTTCAAAACCGTTACACAATTCGCACGTCTCGCGCAATAAAAAACAATAATAATTCTCGTGAACAAACTAAATTTATACTCTTTTACGCATTCTTATGTGTTTATACTTGTGGTTACATGTTGAAATCTTACACTTGTTTGAATTATACGTGATACATGATGCATACATGCTTATACATGCAAAACTTATTTTTAATTTATGATCAAGTCTCATCCGTTCCTCCTCTTTCAATTCATAGATGTCGTCCAATGCCGTATCGAAGAAATTGACAAAGAAAAACAAGAAGGTATCCACCTCCGACTCCAAGTCAAAGAAGGATTCGACCTCCAACGCTAACTCTGAATCCATGTCGAAAAAGGATTGTATGAAATTCATGGCCAAGCAAATGGCCAAGGTAATACCCGACATTGTGAGCAAGCTTCAACCTAACCCCGACTCTCCACATGGTTCCGTGGATTCAAAGGTGGAAACACCCAAATCAACCTTCCAATTCAAGCAATTTATAGCTTGTAGACCCTTAGAGTTTACTGGCAAAAATGGCGCTATTGCCATGATGAATTGGTTTGATGCAATTGAGCTTACCTTCCTGCAAAGTGGCTGCCCTGATGAACTAAGAACCTTGAACGCAACTGGGGTGTTCCGTGAAAAGGCACTCGAATGGTGGACAACAGAACGCAACAAGAGTGGAAACGATGTTGCACATGCTATGCCTTGGGACGAACTCAATCAGCTTATGAAAGACCACTTCTGTCCTCCTCACGAACTCCAAAAGTTGGAGAACGAATTTTGGAACCTTACTCAGAAGGGGAGTGACATGGATGGTCTGATTACGCGCTTTAAACAACTCAGTGTCCTCTGTCCTGTACAAGTCGACTCCGTCCCCAAGACCATAGCCAAATTCATTCATTGTGTTGCACCTGCCTTGACTAACCACGTTGCCTCTGCTAATCCCCAAACCATCGAAGATGCTTTTTGTATAGCCACCGAACTTAACAACAATTGCATCCTTCATGGAACCTATGACAAGGTTTCGACGAAGAGTGCGAACCAAGCTGTTACTGATACCACCGATACCACCACCGCTGTTGAACCTTCATCCTCCCAATCCAAAAAGAACAAAGGAAAGAAGTGGAAGGCTTCAAGCCAGAATTGTGCGGTCGTCACTCCGCCAAACCCACAACCTTTACAAGCTTTAGCCGCCGTTGCACCTGGAAACACTGAACCACCGAGACAAGGCTACGTTGGATCTCATCCCCGATGTACTACCTGTTTGATTCATCATCCTACCAACGTACCCTGCCGCAAATGCGCCAACTGTCAGAGGTATGGTCATTTTGCTAACCGATGTCGAAACCTCCCTTAAGCTCAAAACAACCAGAATCAAGCCCTTGTTGTAAACCCTGCCCCTAACCAGGCTCAACCTCAAGTTGCTCCTGTGCGAGCATGCTTCAAGTGTGGTGATCTCAATCACCTAGCCAACGTGTGTCCCCAGCGTTATCAACCTCAGCAACAGCAGCAGCAGCAGCAGCAGCAGCCGCCACAACAACAGCAACAAGCTCAACAACCTGCTAGAGGCCAAGCTTTTGTCATCACTGCCGCTCAGGCTCAGAATGCGAACGATGTCATTACTGGTACGTTCCTTGTGAACCATGTTTATGCTTCTTATCTGTTTGATACTGGCACTGATAAAAGTTTTATGTCGTAAGAATTTGAACAATTGCTTAAGTGTAAACGCTCTAAGTTGCCAAAATCTTTCGCTGTCAAAGTCGCTAATAGTAAATCCGTCGCTGTTGATTCCGTTCTTTCCAGTTGTTCCTTGAATCTTAACGATCATACGTTTTCAATCGACCTTATACCTATGCAAATGGGTAGCTTTGACATCATAGTAGGCATGGACTGGCTTAGGCGAGTTCGTGCTGAAGTTGTTTGTTCTGAAAAGTTCATCCGCCTTCCTCTTCCAAATGGTGATTCCCTACACGTGTATGGCGAGAAACCTTCTCAAGGTCTCAAGCTTATGTCATGTATCCAAGGGAACAAATGCTTAGGCAAGGGAACCTTCGCCTTTCTCGCCCATATTGTGGAAAAGAAGGACAAAGGCCCAAGCATAAGTGACGTTCCCGTTGTACGTGATTTCCCCGATGTATTTCCCAACGATCTTCCTGGTCCGCCTCCTGCTCATTCTGTCGACTTTCGCATCGATTTAGTGCCTGGCGCTACGCTTGTCGCTAAGTTTCCTTACCGTTTAGCACCCTCTGAGATGCAAGAGCTTTCGAGTCAACTCTATGAGCTTCTTGATAAAGGCTTTATATGCCCTAGTACTTCTCCTTGGGGCGCTCCCGTTTTGTTCGTTAAGAAGAAAGATGGGTCATTCCGAATGTGTATTGACTATCATGAGCTCAACAAGCTTACTTTCAAGAACCGATACCCCCTTCCTCGCATCGATGACCTCTTCGATCAGTTGCAAGGCGCGACCTGCTTTTCAAAAATCAATCTTCGTTTTGGGTACCATCAACTTCGAGTCCTCGAAGAAGATGTACCTAAGACCTCCTTTCGTACGCGTTATGGTCATTACGAGTTCGTGGTCATGCCCTTTGGTTTGACCAACGCACCTGCCGTTTTCATGGATTTGATGAACCGCGTGTGCAAAGCATACTTGGACTGTTTCGTGATCGTATTCATCGACGATATTCTTATCTATTCCAAGACACAGGAAGAGCACGGGCGACACTTACGTCTTATCCTTGAACTTCTTCGCACTGAACGTCTATACGCCAAATTCTCTAAGTGCGAATTTTGGTTAAAAGAGGTTCAATTCCTTGGTCATACTATCGACGAACTTGGAATTCACATTGACCCCGCTAAAATCGAAGATGTGAAGAACTGGATCGCACCTAAATCTTCGTCTGAAATTCATTCGTTTCTTGGTCTTGCTGGTTATTATCGTCGTTTTATCTCCAACTTCTCGAAGAACGCTGTTCCTTTTACATCCTTGACTCAAAAAGAGAAACCTTTTGTTTGGGGTCCCGAACAAGAGAAATCTTTCCAAACGCTCAAGGACATGCTTTGTAATGCTCCTATTCTCACGCTTCCTGATGGTAATGACGACTTCGTCGTGTATTGCGATGCTTCAAACCTTGGACTTGGTTGTGTGCTTATGCAACGAGACAAGGTCATCGCTTATGTGTCGAGGCAACTCAAGATACAGGAGAAGAACTATACTACTCACGACCATGAACTTGGCGCAGTTGTTTTTGCGTTGAAAATTTGGCGACACTACCTTTATGCACTAAGTGTGTGGTCTTCACCGACCATAAGAGCCTTCAACACATCTTCGACCAGAAAGAACTGAACATGCATCAACGTCGTTGGGTGGAACTGTTAAACGACTACGACTGGAAAATCAAATACCATCCAGGTAAAGCGAATGTAGTAGCCGACGCCCTTAGTCGTAAAACTCATGTGAAGAGTATTCGTTGTCTCCAACTCGTTAACGATCTTCAAAACCGTATTCGTGAAGCTCAATACGCCTCCATTAACGAAGGTAGTCTCTTTATTGAGATACGAGGTGCTAAGGAACATGAGCTCGTGTCTAAATCCGATGGTATTTTATACGATCTCAATCGTATTTGGATCCCTAATCGTGAAAACCTCCGAGACTTTCTTATGAATGAGGCACACAAAACAAGGTTTTCTGTTCATCCTGGTGCTGATAAGATGTACCAGGACATGCGTACATCCTATTGGTGGCCTGGGATGAAGAGAGATATCGCCTCTTACGTTGCGAAATGTCTTACCTGCTCGAAGGTAAAAGCCGAACATCAACGTCCCTCTGGTTTTCTCGAACAACCATAAATTCCTGTCTGGAAATGGGAGAGCATTGCCATGGATTTTATCACTAAGCTCCCTCGTACTTCTTCTGGTCATGACAGTATTTAGGTGATCGTGGATCGATTGACCAAATCAGCTCATTTTCTTCCCATTCGTGAAGATTTCAAAGTCGAGAAATTGGCTAGAATCTACACCGATGAGATCATTTGTCGTCATGGTACCCCTATTGACATCATTTCTGATCGGGATGCTCGTTTTACGTCTCGTCTTTGGCAAACCTTTAAATCTGCGATGGGTACTATTCTTAACCTTAGCACAGCTTTCCATCCTCAGAAAGATGGTCAAACCGAGCATACTATCCAAACATTAGAGGATATGCTTCGTTCATGCGTAATAGATTTTGGTGGCAACTGGGATTCACACTTGCCGTTGATCGAATTCTTGTACAATAACAGCTATCATGCGAGTATTCAAATGGCACCTTTCGAAGCATTGTATGGTCGCAAGTGTCGTTCGCCTATCAGTTGGCACGAGATTGGTGAATCTCAATTCACTAGTCCCGAGTTTATACAAGAAACAACGGATAAGATTTTACAGGTTCGAGACAATTTACTGAAAGCCGGGAGCCGACAAAAGAGTTACGCCGACAAACGTTGCAAACCTTTGGAATTCGAGACAGGTGAGTTCGTACTTCTCAAGGTATCCCCTTGGAAGGGCGTGGTTCGATTTGGAAAGAAAGGGAAACTCGCACCCCGCTATGTTGGTCCTTTTAAGATTATCGAAAGGATTAGCAAGGTTGCGTATAGACTGGACCTGCCTGAAGAACTCAACAATGTACATCCTGTCTTCCACGTGTCCAACTTAAAGAAGTGTCTAGCTGACGAAGGACTTCAAGTCCCACTCGAGGACCTCCAAGTCAACGAGACCTTGCACTTTGTAGAAAGACCCGTCAAAATCATGGATCAAGGAGTCAAGTTATTGAGGCATAGTAAAATTCCTATCGTTAAGGTTCGATGGGAAGGAAAACGTGGCGCTGAGTTTACTTGGGAACTTAAGAGTGAAATGAAGACGAAGTATCCGCATATTTTCCCTACTTCTTCCTAAATTTCGGGACGAAATTCCCTAAAGGAGGGGAGACTGTAACGCCCAGCTACATCATACTTTCCATAAATAGAAAGTCTTGTTTGTATTTCTATTTTTGGAAGTCTTGTGTTCTTGTAATCATTCTTTCTTTATAACCATTGTAAAATCCGAGACTTGGATCATAAATAAAACTCGTATTTTGTTAAATACATGTTATACATACTTTATACATGCTCACACGTTCAATTTTGTGAAACAATTGATGCTTAATCGTAATTCTTGGAAACTATGTGCTAAACTTGAAAATATGTGAAACTTATGCATAAAACGTGTTTTGATCGTAAACGATATTTAAATACGAACTTCATACGCTTAATTATACTTAGTTTATGTTCCTCATACTTGATTTCCCCTTAAACTATGTTTTTATGGTGAAAATAGTCCCTAAAAGGCCTTAAAACCCTAATTTACAAACTTCAGGGGCCTAAATGCAATTAAGTGAAACTTGGTTTCCAGCCCCCCCCCCCTTGTCACGGCCCGCGTAAAACGTGAATCCGATGGTTTGGGGGCTAGCAGAGGCAACATGGTTAGTCAAGGCAGGTGCAACACAACGAATGAATTTGGCTATGGTTTTGGGGACGGAGTCGACTTGTCCAGGACAAAGGACACTTAGTTGTTTAAAGAGCGTAATCAGACCATCCATGTCGCTCCCCTTCTGCGTAAGGTTCCAAAATTCGTTCTCCAACTTTTGGAGTTTGTTGGGAGGACAGAAGTGGTCCTTCATAAGCTGCTTAAGTTCGTCCCAAGGCATAGCATGTGCAACATCGTTTCCCCTCTTGTTGCGTTTGGTAGTCCACCATTCGAGTGCCCTCGAACGGAAAACTCCCGTTGCATTCAAAGTTCGTAGCTCATCAGGACAACCACTTTGCAAGAAAGTAATCTCAATCGCGTCAAACCAATTCATCATGGCGATAGCGCCATCCTTGCCAGTAAATTCTAAGGGTTTACAAGCCATGAATTGCTTGAATTGGAAGGTTGATTTGGGTTTTTATGCCTTTGAGTCGACAGAGCCATGCGGTGAGTCAGGATTGATTTTGCTAACGATATCAGGGATGACCTTAGCCATTTGCGCAACCATGAACTTCATACAATCCTTTTTTGACATTGATTTGGATCTAGAACCCTTCTTTGATTGGAGCTTCTTGGACGCGCTGGACGACATCTAAAGGATCGAAAGAGAAGGAAAGGATGAGACTTGATCATAATTTCAAAATAAGTTTGCAAGTTTAATCATGTAAGCATGATGTATCACGTATGGTTCACACAATTGGCATGAATTTAACAAGTATTCAACAAGTATAAACACGTATGAATGCGTAAAAAGAGTATAAATTTAGTTTGTTCACGAGAATTATTATTGTTTTTGATTGCGCGAGACGTGCGAATTGTGTAACGGTTTTGAAACGAACGAGGTAACAAGTATAAAATCACATATATATTGAATCACATAAAAGAGTGGCTCATAAAACATAGGATTGTTTCGGGTTTAGAAACGTCGACTATTCCAAAGTGAATCGAAAGTCCTTTCAAATTAGAGAAACGTGCTTTGGCCTATAGGTAAGATACTCTCGTCAAGAAGCGATTAACGGTATATTACCCTTCCAGTTACTACACGTCTCTAATCGATTGAAACAATCAAAACTTTGGCGAGATCGAAAATCGAGGAATGGGACTCAATCGACAAGGTGCGGGTTTCACCCCTAACTTGATGATTTCGTACCCTAATATGGTTAGTACTCGTCATGTCAAAATATAATTTCAACACTTTGAAGAGGGTCCACTAGAGTTTGAATTGGAAATTTACCATTAAGATGTGGATTTCACTCCAAGCTTAATGGCGAAATTTCGTGCAAAATAAGAATAGGCGGAATGAGATTCGTTCACCAAATTGTGGGTTTCACGCCTATTTTGGTAAACTCGTCTCTTTTGTATAAAGAGTGTCTTCAAATCTTCAAGTGTATTATGTAAAATGTCTTAGGAAAGACATTATGTAAATATTAAGACCAAAAAGAAGAGGAAGAAGCAAAGTAGGGAGAATAACATTTTAAGCAAGAATCAAGAATGGTCAAAAATATGGTTCCTACTATAGACTAGGTCGAACATGGCAATTCTACCTAATTCCCTATAGTTATGGCTCCGATACCAATCTGTCACACCCCAACCAATGGCAGAATCATCGAAGTGGGACTTGTTCAAGATTGCAAGAGGCTTCATAACACTATTTGCGACAATATTTAATTCTACCGATTTCATTCATAATCCAAATTGTCAAATATTACAAGAAATTCCAAATAACAACATTGTTCAAACATAACATAACAAAATTGATACAACACTTTAAACCTAACGTCTAAGTGAGTATCTAGGCATCTTTGCTAGTCCATTTCATAGCATCATCAATCATCAACCTGTAACATGTTTAAAATACAATTCAATGCAAAAGCAAAGGCGAGTATACAAGTTTGAGAATAAGTATAAGTTTAAAAGTTTAAAAACAAATCCACATGGCAAGTTAGTTCATACAAGAGCATCATACAAGGCATGCGATATTTCTAGTCAACCCTCTGTTTACGCAAAAAATGATATAATTCAACATGACCTCTCGTTCACGGGTGGTGCGTTACTCCTATAGCGCTATACATGTCAAATGGAGGCTAATAATAAGCTAATGACTATTGTATCACATAGGAATCACCCAAGTATAAGCATCAAAGTATAACAACATAGCATTCATGTATAAGGATTATTTTCGTGCAAGTATAAAGAATAAGCTTAAGTGTGGTTTAATAATTTAACATGTTACACCCCAAAAGTGGTAAACATAAAAAGGGTTTGCGAGTATACTCACGGATTTTGCAAGTCTTCACTTGTGAATCCGCGAGTTAGTTGTTGTTGGAGGTAGGAACACCAAGTCCTTCTACATGAAGAAACGAAGTGTACGAGTTTCGGAGATTAATGTAAGATTTAAGGATTCAGAATTTAAACATCATAAACTTAAACATATGAAAATAACATGTGAAAATAATCACCTGGTACATATGATACTTGTTCTTGACACTATGAAACTCCAAGATATGTTTTCATGGAACAAGGTTCCATTAGAATCGTGACAAGTTACCATAGTATAGGATGATATAATCTAGTACTTTGACATATGAACACTAGTTCATCATCAAGGGTTTGATTATTTGGATTATGTGTTTATATATTACATATATTGTACACATATTATTAAGTCCGTTATTTCAAGCATGAGCTAGAAGATTAAGATCTTCATTTAGGTACCTCTAAGTATCATGGAAGTCATATAGGAGGTAGGAAGAACAAGCTTCCATTTAGGTACCTCTAAGTGTTCACCACTACACTTGATGTAAAAACCAACAAGGAGGGTCATTAACTATAAGTAATACAAGAATATTAAACACTAATCTAAGAGAAATCATCAAGTAAGGTGGGGATTTTATGTAGGATAACCCAAGTTAATCCTCAATCACACCTTCATCAAGCTTGAAGCTTGAACATCACATGTGGGTTAAAAACCCTAAACAAAACAGAATATATGTGAGGTTTAACCTCTGATTTCGAATGTCTCAGCCCCGTTTTTAAGCCCAACTAACCATACAAGTGGTTATGCGCATAAGGACGTGGGTTTGAATTGAGTTAGACTCAAGTTATACAAGTATTAGTAAAGATTAATGAAATCAGATTCAAACAGTGAACTTTGGAGCCTATTTTTCGGAGTTCCAGGGACTTATTTACTGTGAAATACACATGGAATTGAAGCTAAGGTCGATCCAAGCGCATAGGAAAAAGAATGAGCTAAAATGGACAAGAAATGAGTGAGTTATGCTCACTTTAGTGAAGAGTAGTGCTTCTGTCCGAACTTCAGATTGAAGCAACGATTTTGAGTGTTTGAGAGAGTTGTGAGGAGGTTTGTAAAGTGAAAATGACTTGGAGTGGTGTGGTTTTTATAGGGGAAGGGTTGGGGTTAGTGGTTGTGGGTTTTTAATGCAAGAAACACACATTGGAAGCAACAAACACACTAAAATGGCCCAATCCCGTAAGCTGAAACGAGCTGGTCTCAGATTCACAGTTCTCGCGGGCCGCGAAGGGGACAGGGGGAGTGTTCGCGGGCCGTGACAAGGGGTGATGGCTGGACACAAGTTTCATTTAATTGCAATTTTGCCCCTGAAGTTTGCTAATTAGGGTTTTTATGGTGAACATAAACCAAATATAATTAAGCGTATGAATGTTGTATTTAAGTATCGTTTACGATCAAAACACGTTTTATGCATAAATTTCACATATTTGCAAGTTTAGCACATAGTTTCCAAGAATTACGTTTAAGCATCAATTGTTTCACGAAATTGAATGTATGAGCATGTATAAAGTATGTATAACATGAATTTAACAAAATACGAGTTTTATTTATGATCCAAGTCTCGGATTTTACAACGGTTACAGAGAAAGAACGATTACAAGAACAGAAGACTTCCAAAAATAGAAATACAAGCAAGACCTTCTAAATATGGAAAATACGGAGAAGCAGGGCGTTACATAATAATACTTAGGAATGACTGAAATAATTAAAATGATGTAACACCCCAAAACTCGAATGTTAGATTCACCATATGTTTCCAAAGGGTATAACATGAAATACAATAATTAGACTATTTAACCTAGTTAAAATATTTAGCGAAAACAAATAAAGAATGAATGTTGGGGCAAGAAGAATGAATGGCAAAATTAAGGGACCATAGTTGTAAAAAGGAGAACTTGATTTATAAAAAAAAAAATATTAGACACAACACACACATTGTGTGTGTGTGTGTGTGTGTGTGCGTACGGCAGGAGGGGAAGACAAAGGTGAAACCCTAGTTCAAGTTCAATCCACCAAATTGAAGCTCAATTCAAGATCCTATTTGATGCATGAACCCGATTTCTTGAGGATCTAGTACTCGTAAACATGTGGTAAGTTGTATATATTGAATTGGTGTTCTTGTATGAAATGGGTTTATGTTTAATCCATGAATTAGTATGAAATTTAGTATGAATACGTATTAGAATCATCATATGGAACACGGGTTATGTAAGATTATGAGTAATTTGATGTGGTAAATAATCATAGGATTTGAATGTTACTACTCACTAGGTGATTTGAAACTCATGAGGATGAGTTTAAGTTTATTTAAAACTGATTCACATAAGGTATTCGATGAAATGTCTAGGTGAAGTTAGAATGTGAGATATTTAGAAAAGATTTGGTGAAAACTAAATCTGTCCAGAAAGTTACAGCCGACTTTAATCGGCTATAACCGGATCAAATCTTATAAAAATCCGATGTTTGTTGAGTTTTTGATGAACTCCCAGGAAAAACCTTTCAAATCCAACTGGAATTGCATTTTTTCGACGAAAAATGAACGTTTTATGAATTTTTTCGTATCGAAGGTTCAGGCTGCGTTTTCTGGCAGAATTTGCAGCCCATTACGAATGTCATAACTCAATTTAGGAATAGAGTTATGATCTCAAATTTTTACTGTAGGTAGCTTCAGGAGGTTATCAAGATCTCCAACTGGAATTATGTCAATCGGATAATCGAGGATTTTTAAATAAATTTTTCCGTGGGCTGCAGTCAGAAAGTGACGAATCTGTTTGCTGCTTAGTAAATGATTTTTTATAAATTTTTGGTAGAGAGTTAGACTCTAAAATTTAACACAAGGATAAACCCTCCAAGGGGCACGTCACATAAAAAGATTGTAATTTTTGCAAGCTCGTAAGTACAGTAAACGGACGTCCCAAAACAGCCTATTTTAAGTGAAATGAGCTATAAATGTTAGTGAATGATTGATTAATGAAAGTAATGTAACTAAGTGATTGTATTGTTGAATGAGTATTGTATTATGAGTATACCATATGCTTGTTAAATTGACTAATGAAAGCCGAATGTGAAATGTAAATTGATATGATCGTTCATATGTATAATTTTGTATGCTAACAAGAATGTGGATGCAATGAAATGGAAGTATAGGGATCATGTCAACATGGATGGAAGCATGAAGGACTAACGGGTCAAGAGGACATGAGGAAGTGAACGCAAATACGGATGCGTAAGGTAAGTAAATTCCCGGACTCCCTCTTTAGTAGTAAAGAGATTATTTGCATGATAATTGTTAGTAGTTGTGTCGAAACATGAATTTGATGATGATATCAAGTATTAGTATTAAGTGAGTGATTTTACGGAATCACTTCTTAGTTTATTAAAGTAAGGTTATGTGTTAATTATTTAAGTATGATATTGGAGTTTAGAAAGGTTTGGGTATGTAGAAGTGAAGATTTCCGCTAAGTCGACCAAACGGGTCAAAATGAGAGTTAACTCGTTACGGTATGATATGCATAAGTTATGACGAATGTATTATAACCGGGTAATGGATTGAATTTCTTACAAATGCGCTAACTGAGAAACGGAGACACGGGTTAATGGTTAAAAGGCCTAGTTTTGAGTTTAAATAAGAGAGTTGTTTAATAAAAACATGAACGGGTCGAATAAATGCGCATAAGTCATGTAACGTTAATGAAACTCGTAAAGATTGAGGACCCGGGGTAAAGATTGTTAGCCAATAATGTAAGGTTATGTTTTTCGGACAATAGGAACAAGTCTCGAGTGAATTGGTTGAGAAATGTTTGAGTTATGCATGTAGTAGTAACAAAAATGAAGGCTGAACTGGGCACCACCGTAGCTTACGGTGGAGGTTGTCGCGCCCCGCGAGAAAGGTAGCCAAGGCTCTCGCGGCCCGCGATAGACCTTGTTGCTGGTAAATGGGTTGATTTTGCTTGTTTTGGTTATGGAACATGTTTTCTATGGTTTTCAAAGCCTCATATTTATTGTTTAAGTTGTTTTTGAATGTATGAGAATGTTATGGGTCTCCGGATAGTATTAGAATGGATTTACTTTTGTGTTAGCAAAGGAAACCCATAGGTAAACGTGTCTAGAAATGAATAAGCATGTATGTTAGTATGCATAGAACTTATATTATGAACAGTTGGGAATGTGTCTTGTTTAAGCGAGTATATAAGAACAAGAAAATAGTAAGCGAGAGCTCGTAGTCGTGTATACACGAATATAGGTATATATGATTGTATGTTCGTATGTATTAACATATGCATGTACGAAGGTGGGTTGCAATGAATATACGTGGGAATGGTTTCAATACTTTGAGTATTGACAAGTACTAACGACGTACCTTGAGATTGGAATGTAATGCAGGTATGAGGTTGTCGGATTCATGAGGAATTGAAGCCGATCTTGGACAAGGAGTTTAAGAGGATAATTGAATGATTCCAGATTTATATTGTGAAATGTTATACAATGTTCAATCATATAGAATAATGTTGTATGGTGGTGTCATTGGCTAACGGTTAAGTTTTTATGATGTCCACAGGAACCACACGGATTTCCTCTTTCGCTAGTGAAGATAAGCGGACACAGATCGAGTCAAAAAGCAAGGATTGTACGGAAAGAATGGTCACATTGTTTGAATTATATAACGCTTGTAGTGTTATTTAAATGTGAACGTTGTTAATTCCTTCTAGTAAAAGTTTGACATTTTTGTAACTGAGCCTTCTCGTAAGTATTGCAATTAATAAAGAAAGAAATTTTAAGGCCCATAATTTCCGCTGCGTCGTTTTGAGGTTAAACATGTTAGGGCGTTACAAATGAAGATGGGACAACAAAGATTAATAGTATTAAAATTTATTCATTTATTCAATAGTGGTAAATCAACAGTCGTTAGCATACACAGTTGTTTCATAAGAATGTTCGAATATATGACAACAGCAGCATATTTATACAAAGGTCTACAATTACAATTTCACATACTGTGCAACATCTAATCTAATGGACTAACAAACTCCCAACATCTGCTATTAACCTAACCACTGTTACTATAAAAACCTTTTGTTGGCTCAACATATTTTGAATATCATCTGTTGTTCTTTAACATCTGGTCTCCCATACAGACCTTTCCGTCTTCAATCTTTCGTCATCAGCATATGTTCTCTTTTATCAGACTTTAACTACAACAGACCTTTTATAACTCCAAATATTGACTCTCTATATTCTGTAGGAGAAAATTCTTCAAAAAATTGTTATCAACGATCAAATTTTATACCTTGTTTTATCTTTGCACTCATCTGCTCAACATTAAACCAACCCTTGATCCTATTTAACCTCTGTTGACTTACCAAACATCTGTTCACACATAATTCA
Organism: Helianthus tuberosus; assembly: GCA_030545235.1. Lineage (NCBI taxonomy): Eukaryota > Viridiplantae > Streptophyta > Magnoliopsida > Asterales > Asteraceae > Helianthus > Helianthus tuberosus. Next base: position 186,614,055 of record CM060403.1, on the reverse strand, counting down.
ACATCAACATAATCTAAATCAAACTCAAACACTAAATAAGTAAAAGTAAAACGCAACAACATAGATTCATAAGATTAAAATTTATTCATGACATTAAAAGACCAATAATTACATAACATACTGAACAACTAAACTTTCAAATCTAACAATAACAGCAAGAGTTAAGAAATTTTAGCTTCAACTCCATCGATTGCTGAACCTCTCGATGTATGTCCTTCAGCATCGCCATGAACTCCACATCTCTATCACCGCAATCTATATTACTGACAACACAAAGCTCACGAACGGAAGTTGAAGGCATCCGCATCAGATTTCTGGAAACCTGCTCTCTCGTGAACATGCCAACTTGCAATCCATCAAAACATCTCTTCAGCTCTCGAAGAGTAGCCCTGTCCTCATACACCTGTTCCTCAATTTTCCTGATAAAACGTTGCTTTAAATCATCTGATTTTGCAGAAGTGTATGACGCCATTTTAATAAACTATATTACTCGACTTTCCTGAAAGTGTGATATCTTCGTAGGAAAAAGTGATGAAAAACAGGTGAAGTGTCAATGAGTTTATATACTGAAATGTCTAAAAGGGAAAGAAATCACACTTAAACTCATTGTACATTTAATAATCTAATCAATCAAAACGTGTAGATTTAATATAAACATATTAATGTATATTTCAAAACAACAGTCTTTTAATGCAAAAACCTTTTCAAACCCCAACTTTTATGGGAAAACTATAAAATTAAATATCAAGAAACCCAAGGGACAAATTTTAGAACTTCAAAGGAAAAAGCAGATTATCATAATTACAATTAACCTCTTCATTTACCATGTAGACGCGTTTTTAAACTCTATAAAAGACCGATGATTACTTTATATTCAAAACATCAACAAATTGTCCTACAAATCACTATCTGTCAAAAATCGTTCCAAATCAGAAAATCCAACAAAAATCTACATAGCAAACTTCAGCTTCTACCACTGGTCAGACACCAGCGATGTTAAAACACAATTCTCGATGTGGTCACCAAAAAAAAAAAAGAACAGACGAAGAACTAAACAGGAAAGTCGACATAATCAATGACACTAATTACAACAAAACCTGGAACAACATAGCATTGCTCGACGAAGTCCTCCACTCCCCTCCATCAGATTTTCAGAAGAATGCAGAAGAGTTTCTGACACAACTACTAAAACAGGATCAGAAAATCTGCAACATGCTAACTGATCTGAAAAACAAAAGAGAGCATGAAATCACATGGAGAAAGGCCAGAGTCTACGAAATCCTAGCAAGTGTTAACTCTAGCGTGTAATAGTTTATGAATATTTCAGTAAAAAAAAATTTCTATGTATGTTTAATTAATTTAATAATCTCAATATGCATCTTAACATATTATAAAATGTCAGTGTCAATAAAAACTCTCAACATCATCAACACTTGTTTCTTCATAATCAAATTAAACTACAGGTAATCAAAATAAGAAACAAACCTAAAATGCAAAGGTCTCCTCTCAACGAAGGTAGCACATATAACTTTTCACGATATTGCACCAATCTACACTTTGTATAAAAGAAGGAAATATCGCTGACATAAAAAAAGCTGACTTTTGATTTAACGAAAATCGAACAATGCAACTCTCCCATCAAAGAAGGTAGCACATGCAACTTTTCACGATGTTGCAACAATGATACTGCAACATCGATGTTGAAAGGTTGATGTGTGAAGGGAAGCTTCATTGAAACGACGATGTTGGAACAATGATACTGGAACGATAATATGTAAACAGAAGTTCAAACACATGATATTGGAACGATGATGTGTAAACAGAATCAACAAACGTTCGAACAAAGAAGTATAATCGGAGATTAGCCGGCTGAATCACGAGACCTATGCATTTGAGAGAGAGATACGCTCGCAGATATGAGCGAGAGAGGTAGAGTTGAAATTTGAATGTGGAGCCAGATTCATATATCTTATTTATAGGATTCAAATATATGGTTTGAATTTTAAATTTTGAATCTGGAGCCAGAATTTTGAATCTGGACAGAGGTTTACTTTGGCTAAGATGAACAGAGGTTTGAATGTAAAGTGAAGAGCAGATGTTTTAATTGTGAATGAAGTGTAGATGTTTTTGGCAGAGGTTTGAAGAGAATTTTAAATGATTTTATATATTAGGCTTTATGATGCAGTAATGACATAAGAAAACATTGTTGGACAGCCTCTCTGGCTGTAACATCAGTTTTTCTTATGTCATTGGAATTTCCCCTTTTATAGAAAGTATAGATATGACTCATAATTAGGCTACACTGTATCAGACGCCAAACTTATTCACCTCAGCAAATTTTTGATCAATAGCGCCCCCCACACCATACCGTTAGCGCCATTAGGGAGCGCTATTGAATGCCAACCATTGCAATGGCGGACAATAGCGAACCATTGTGTGTGCGAGAGTTATTTAAACAAAGGGGCGCCAATGGTGAGAATAGGAAAGAGGGGGCTCCATACCATACTAGCAATTGAGCAAGGGCAATAGAGTCCCATGGTTGATATGGCACATACATGGCATAATAGAGCATCTCTCCATACCATGTAGTCTTAACGAGCAAGAGAGCTTCACCACAAACTACGAAATATTCTAAAAACAAACTATAAACTAAGAAATATTAGAAAACAAGTAAGATGAATGAGATAACCATGCTCAAAATAATACGGTTTGAAATTAAAGTGTCGTGAGAAATTGGAGGAGAACTTTGCGGTGCTTTATAAATAAACAGGTATAGTAACCCGAATTTTGTATTGATAATAACCCATGTTGGTTTGGATTAATAAAAAAAGTCGTGAAAGTCGATTAGGCCTTTGGGTATACTTTAACCTAACTTAACTCCACCTAAGTGACACATCAACTTTTTTCCCTCATTTCACTTTGTCTCACTCTAAGGAAATGCTTTAACATGTTAACACATAACTCATTTAATACACTTTAACATTGAGTTTTTGTCTAAAAAAGAAAATAATAATTAATTCAATCTCTTAACATTGGGTTAACATGTTAACACATAACTCATTTAATGCACTCTAACAAATTGAGGGAGTGGTTTGCAATGTTAGTTAACATGCCAAGTTATTGTTAACATTGTAGATGTTAAAGTACACCCCATGGCCTTATGTATGTAACAAATTAAGTAAACTTTAAACCAAAAGTAATTACTAAATTAGATAGATGTATTTATTAATAAATTGAATGAGTATTATGGTTATGATTCAAATTCTTTAACAATAAGTTTAAGTAAAATTTTGGTAAAACAGTTGGTCAACCAGAAACCAACATGTATTATGAAAAAAAAATAATGGATTTTAATAATCTCAACTATTATCTGTTGACTGTCAACGGTCTTAACTTCAAAAATTTCCACTGACAGTGTCGTATTTTCACATATTGGCCTTCAATTGACCCTGACTAACAGAACCCTAACGCCGTTATTCTCAGGTCGCCGGAAAAAGTTTTTGGTCGGAAAAATGTTCTAAAAGGTCCGATCTATGTTTACAAACAGGTTTGGGATGAAAACTTTGAGTTTTTCCGGCTAAAAAGTTGAGTTTCCCGCCAAAAAGATGTTTTCCGGCAAAAAAATAGTTTTTCCGGCGACCTTAATAATTGGGGCTTTTTACTAGAAAAGGTTCCTAAAGGTGCGTAATATGGTTTCAAAGAGTTTTGAGACAAAAAAGTTAAGTTTTCCGGCTAAAAAGGAGTTTTTCGGCCAAAAATGTTTTTCCGGCGACCAGAGACTAACGTCGTTAGGGTTCTGTTAGTTATGATCCATTGAATGCCAATATGTGAAAAGATGGGACCGTTAGTGCGAATTTTGCAAGTTGGAACCGTTTCCGGTCAATGGACAATAGTTGGGATTATTAAAATCTATTATTCCAAAAGAAAATTAAAAACTCAAAACGCGTATCAGATGAAACTTAAGTGGTTAGCAGGTAACCCGATCTTAGTACGAGGGTGCAAAAAACATTATTCGGATGAACCTGAATAACCTGAAATAGGATATCACAACATGGTGAGGGAATTTTTCTAGGGTATGTGCACTAATGTTTACCGAAGCAGCTCTAATCCCTTGTGATGCGCCCTCTGGTAAATGTTAATTTTGTTTTTTATTATTATAATTATAATTAATTTTAAACATATTTCACGAATAATAACTTTTTTTTATTAATTTTCGAATATATCATTGCGACATACTTATTTCTATGTACATCTCGATATAAATTTTATTCAAAACCGAGTTTTGAATAGTAACATATAAGTAATCGGAGCAAAAAATGTACACGTTATCAAAGCTACCTCATGGTTTAGTTTTTTTACGTTGTTTCACCTTTTGGTGTTATAACAATATAATATAATGCTTTAAAAAATTCTATATATATGCCATTACGACATGCTTATTTTTATTTGCATTCGCTAAAAGTTTTATCCAAAACCTTATTTTCTGGATTACGCAAGACAACTTGCAAGTGTGTTTCGGTGTCGTAAACATTACTTTGTGACTCACAAGTTAATGTTTTTAACTTTTATTTGATTATGTTGATACCATTTTAATTTGTAAACATTATACTTGGTCAAACTCCATTATGAAAAGTCATTTAGAAAAACATCGCAAGGTGTTGGAAACCAATCCGACTCGTGGTCAACAACAAATGTCAACCGAGGCAGGTATCTCCATGTCGAGATGATTTGTGAGAGGATGGCACAATTTGTTATTCAAGATAGCTTGTTGTTTGATCACTCTGAGTCTCTGACAACCCGCGCTTGACAAAGTAGATACAAGATACGCTCCAACCTCATTATCTTCACGTAAGTCATACTACCCTTAGAGTGATTTGTTTGAAAACTACCAACGTTTGGTCGACTCCACATAGTTTACCGGAATCATACCTTTGCGTTATCTCACATTGGGCTGATAAGATACGTGGCAAATGATGCAGTGTATGATTCCAATTGAATTATTTGGATATTCACATAATGGAGAAAATTTATTTTACATTTCAGATAGTGTAATAAAAACTTTTAAATTACAAGATTTTTTAAAATCTTCTGATAACGTCCCAAATATTACCAATGCGTTAAAATGTTTTTTGAGATATCAACCCATTTGTAATCATGTTTTTTTTTTTCCATAAATAATATGTTGCCTACATCCTAACTTGATTGTGCAAGAGAGAGTAGCGGTGCAAGAAATATATAACTCAAAAGAAGCAACTAAAATATGTTACATGAAATTTATAGTACTAGTAAAAAGTACATACACAATACATAAAATCGTGTCAGCAAAATAAGTTCCACCTTTCTAAGTCTGAACTGGGACATACTTAATAAGTGGAATTCGACATAAAAACATGTTTAAAAGTGCGATAAAAACAAAAGAGGAACTTTGGAAATGTTAAATGAAAGTCTTACTTGGCTCAGGTTGTGAGCTTTAGAAATGTTAAATGAAAGTTTTACCGTGGGTTGGGAAGATATTAACAAATTAACTGAATTGATTAAATTTACTAAAACCCCAATTACATGTTTATTGGAAGTTTATTATCCCATGAATTCTTTTATACTTTGCAATTATATTTAAAGTGTGTCAAATTAAATGATTTTGAATACGAAGGCGTAGCTTATGAGCAAATGATGGTTCCAATGAAAGAAGACGCTTGACGTTATTACTTGTGTCGTGGTATTGAACCAATGCTTAAATGTTATCGCGCTTGAAATATTAATTGATCAAGTAGTTGCAGATTTGAGGTTGAACGATGAAGACCTCTTTATTTTTCCAAGAAATACAAAACAACATTTTCAAACCAATTTACAAATATGTTTGATCATTATTTATATAAATATGGTTCCAGATCAAAGAGACACATTGTTTGGCGTCAAGTAGTGGCCGATCTAGTTAAATATAATTAGAGCAAATGGAATTGACTTGACCGAACAACCCAAATCCCAATCCGATATACCTGAAAACCGAACAAACGAAAACCGGATAACCTATTCTTAATAAGAATCTATTCTCGGATGAAATCCCATTCACAAAGAAAACCGAACCAATCAATCTGACCTACCCGATAACTGCTTAAAATATCCGATAACACCCCTACTTCTTCTAGTATATGGGCTCATTTAAATAATTGAATATCTGATTCATTTATATCATCATCATCTTTTTGGAGCAAAGTTAATCCAAGTAGATTTGGAATGGGCCTAGAACTTTATCATCGAAAGTAATCAAAACTCAAAAGACGGATAAGTTCAAGTCCAGAAAATTAAAGCCCAACTTAAAGTTCACTACGGCCTACGCTTTGTCATATCACAGATTATTGGGCCTTAGCTGGATAAGTTATCCGTTTTCATTTCTTTTGCACAAGTAACGGCAACAAATATTCACACTTTAATATTGGAAAAGTTATGGTTATTTGGAAAGACATGATATTGTGATTTTTCATGTTTTCTTTTTTACTTTAAATAAATCAGTTTTCATTTTTTTATTAATCAATAAAATAAAATATAAGACACTGGACCTAAATAACCCAAACTTTCATCAATTGATCGATAACAATCTAAACTTTCGAGTTGTACAACACTCCCAACTTTCAAGTTATTTTCTTTCCTCTGCCACTTCCAAACTAACTGAATCCTAACTCAGTTAGTTTTTTGCTGATGTGGTATCTGACGCGGCAATTTTGCTGACGTGGCATCTGAGATGGCTTTTTTTTTGCTGATGTGATATATGACGTGGCGCCTTTTGCTGACGTGACATCTGATGTGACACTTGTTTAGTGATGTGTCATTTGATATCAACTAACTGGGTTAGGGTACAGTTAGTTTGAGAGTGACAGAGGAAAATAAGTTGAAAGTTAGGAGTGTTGTGGTACAAATCGAAAATTGAGAGTGCTATCGGTCAATTGATGAAAATTTGAGGGTATTTAAATTCAATATTCCAAAATATAATATGCCAATGAGTTGGTGGGGAGTAGGCGGCGATCAATAGTTCGATCCTTGAATTGAACGAGTTTTACCTCACCGTACTGTCGTGCCTTTGGGCGAGTGTTCACTGGCTTCAGCTCTACGTGAGGGTTTTCCTCGTTTAAAGGCGAGTGTATCCCGATGTAATGATTTTTGCTAATAGCTCATTTAAATGATTCGTTTAGCTATTAAAAAAAATATTGTTTATAAAGTTTAATTGAATTTTTTTTAGTTTATCTCTAAAATTCAGTATTTTCAAGACAACCCCATCACCACCAACGACACATTGATACGACAAAAGACGTTGCATTTGATTAGGACGACACATGTGTAAAAAGGCACCTTTCGTAAAATTAATGGGATTATAAAATATTTTTTTATCGTATATAATGTTGTGTATCATGCTTTGTTTCTTGTAGTATTCTTTTATGGAAAAGCGTATGCATTCTCTAAGACATCTTTTGTTAGACTTGCAAAAATAATATATTTACTTTTTTTTACGTTTGGTTGTAAATTCTAATACTTGATAGCCCAAACAATTTATTTATTTATTTAATATATAATTAGTAAGTGAGTATGAACAGTAATTTTTTATAATAATAATATATAGTTTTTTCTTTATATTTTCTTTTAATACTACTATTACACATATTATTATTTACATTTAATTGTACCGCTATCATACAAAAAAGAACCGAAACTGACCGAATAATATATGTATCAGTACCAGTATTTATTTATACCGTTTTTGCTTTCGATAAACTGACATCGTATCGCTACTATACCATACCGAACAACATAGGTACATGTACTTGTACTCATTTGTATGGTATATGTTTGGTAATGAATTTTGTGCCACAACTGTAGTCAACCGAGCCGAAACCGAACGAACAACATCGGTATTTGTACCGGTACTTATTTTTAGTGTTTTTATATTTGATAAACTGACGTATCCTACCGAACAACATTGTTACATGTACCTGTATTCATCTATGATTTCCAGTTTCGATATTTTCATTTATACAACTCCGTCTGTGATGATAAACGAATATCATTACCAGTACCGTAACGATCTGAACTGATCGGTACCATTTGGACAACATCGTTGTCGGTACCGGGGTTTGTTTTTTTTACGTTTTCAATTGATGTTAAATATGTGTTGATTTCTATACCAAATGCATGTATTGTACCAGTACTATAACAAACCTAACCAATACCGATCGAATGCCCGCGATAACGTAATGCCGCAACGCACGGGAAAACAACCTAGTAGTATATATTTCTAACGACATAAATAATATATATTTAAAGGGTTAACATCAAATACAAAGCCCTAAACATAAGAAGTCATAAAAAGGTATCAAACAGATTCCGATTGACCTCATTCAAGCGGCATTAAAATTGTCTCATCGAACTATATGATATAAGATTTTAGGTTTTCGCTTTTAAATGTTTAGTTTGTAGATTTTAAAATTTTTGTTTAGATGATTGTTTCTTTTTATTTATCATTATATCTTTTCTATATTTGTGTTTTTTCCTCGACAATGTGATATTTTTCGGCATTGTATATTTTGCTCGATATTGTGTTATATTTTGCGATTTATTGTGTCTTTGTACTCTTTTTTAATTTTTGGGAGACTTTGTAGAATAACTTTATCCTATATTTATAACAAGATGAAATAATTAAAAATAAAAAAAGCTTATAAAATAACACATGATGTTGTATAATTTTTAAAATTTTGAGATAAGATTGTAAACGCATTAGTAACGTTTTATTGATTCACTAGTCTATAGTCCCGTGTGTTACACGGGTTCAATGATAAGATTGATTGTATTCGAAGAACAAAATAATTACAAAATTTGAATTATTCTTGATATTGCACATGTTAAATATAAATTCTGATATGAACACATATTACCCTAATATGAACTATCTATACCAAGTTAAAGAGAATATAAGATTACTCGCTATAAATGACACATTGAAGCAAATACTTTATATTTATTTGTTACTTTAGTAATAATAATTAGATATACGTAATATATATATATATATATATATATATATATTTAATAATTAAATTTATATATTATGTTATGATACGATACGATACATATAGAATGTGAACTAATTCTTAAACTCATCCTTATCTTGGGGAATGAGACAAAATAGAAAAAAACTGATGAACACATAAATGTTTCTTTAAAATTTTGAGACGACGATGAGAAGACTCTTAAATCTTAATTTAGATGGAGTTGGTGGCGATGGAGATGGATTCTGATGGGTATATCTAGTTATAATAAAAGATTTCAGTTAATGTCATATAATATTTTCTCTTTCAATTCATTAATAATATTATTATCTATTAATTAAAATTTGTTTGAGTTAATAGATTTAATAGATAATACTTCACTTCACTATTTTTAATATATAAACTCAAATCCGAGTGTTACTATTTTACATATTTTTTGTGGTGTTGATATGAAATATTAATGCACATAATTAAAAAAATAACATTTTTAATAATGTCACACCATGTTTCTTAGATAATAACAATTATTTTTTTTCAAAGGTAATAATATAATTTAATTATATTTATACTTGATTTACGCAAAACAGATAAAGTAAATCAAACCATATGCTTATCAATTTTAAGAAATAATAAAATCATAGATAATTTATATATTATTTAAACATAAATTGCGATTAGATATTAATGAATTAATAATATCATTAATGAATTAAATGAGAGAATGTCACGTGGTATTATTTGAAGTCCTTTATTAAAATTCGATATTTATATTTATATGTTATTATATGTTTAGAAATATTAGATTATTAGATATTTATTAATATTATTATCAAATTGATGAAGAAAATAACGTGTGACATTAGATAAACTCATTTATTATAAATAGATGTTGTATACAAATAAGCACCATTAAATTGAAATGCATTACTTCAAGTACGTTGTTGAAAGCAACGTTCCCCTTTGATTTAAACAACGTTATTAATAAAACATATCTTTGGAGCCGAAAGAACAAAAGTTAACCTTAAAACAAGGAAGGAACCTTCCAATAACTTCAACCTATATATGTAATTCTATTTTTCACGCCTTACCTTTATTTAAAATCAATACTAGCTACAAGATATACGGTGGTACACAATGCAAATTATTTTTCATGCCTTACCTATATATAAAATCAATACTACAAGATATACGGTGTGTTTATTGTGTTATATTATACTGTACAAGTATACGATGCAAAGAGTAGGGGTGTTCATCGAATCGAATAGCGAATTTTCGAATTATTCGAATATTTTTAATTTTTCCTTGAATTCGAATTCGATTAAAATCTACCCAATTCGATTCGAATTCGTATTTGAATAAAAAACCCAATTCGTATTCGATTAAAAATTCGAATTCGAATAAATTCGATTTGATTAAGTTTATTTTAAAACATATAAAAGCTATTAAAATGAAACGTAAATTTTAAAGCAGCCATAAAACGCGATATCACATTAAAATTTCCAAATAAAGTATCATAAGTCTAATATTCAAAATGAGAATTCGAGAATAACCTCTACAAAGTAATATTTTTAGGGTTAGAAATCTATTGATAGATTTGCTACTTAGGTTTTAGTTATGGGCAATGTATTGGGTTTGGTAATGGGTAATTTTAATACTTGGAATAAATTTTGAAAATAATTTATCGTATAGCCCAATAAAAGTTATATATGTATTATATATAAAAATAATAAATAAAATGTATAATTTTTATTCGATTTTCGAATCGAATCGAATTTGAAATTATAAATTCGTATTCGATTCGTATTCGATTTACTTGACTCGAATTGAATCGAATTCGAATTCTTATAATCGAAACGAATTCTTGATAATCGAATCGAATTTAATCGAATTTCGAATTTTTCGAATTCGAAACGAATTCTGAACACCCCTAGCAAAGAGGATACAACCCAGTGGCGGAACTAGAACATTAATTCAGGGGTATCCCAAAAAAAAAAAAATTTACCGTGCAATCATACAATATTAAAAAAAACAACAATACATAAATAAAAGTAAAAGAAATACCTAATAGATCACTTATTCCATTCAAGTCTTCAAAGTTATCATCATCGCTTATTGTGTGACGAAATGACTCAATGTCACCCAAAAGACTCCCTATTTCTTGTGTAGTAAAATCATCCGGGTACATCTTAGCAAACGGCAATATCTTCGATGGGTCAAACTTAGAAAAACCGTTAGAAGGATTTAAACCCGACATATTTTTTTATCAAACTAGTTGTTACCTCACTAAATCGATTTCCTAATTCTTGAATTTGCATGTCCAAAACCTCATTAAAAATGTCTACTTCAAAATGATGTCGATTTGTAATGACATTCTTTCGGTTTCTTGGATTACCATAACTTTCCGTCATGTCTAACATTGTAATGTCATATTTTTTACAAAAGGAAGTCACTCTTTCCAACATCGGCTCAAACCCATTTTGTCTTAAAGCATTTAATGCTCATTTTGTACCATTTAAACAAGTAACAATATAGACAATATACTTTGTCTGCTTTGATGCTATACTCTAACCAACTTCAATCATTAAACCAACTAACAACAAAACGTCTTTTTTTCCATAAAAGTCTTTAACATGAAACTTATGACTACGCGGTTGAAAAGCCCCTTTAACAAGATACGACCTTCTTATGTCATCTATTTGATTTGGGTGATAACTAGCAATAGGTGGCCTATCAAATGGATCCGAAGGAAGATCATTCAAATCAATAATACCTCGTGTTGTTGGAATTGAAGTTGTAGGATTATCATTATGAACATTCGGACTTGCATCAACGTCATCATTTGCTTGATCAACATTCGGACTTGCATCAACGTCATCATTTGCTTCGATATTATCATTATCAACATTTGGACTTGAATCAACCTCAACATTTGGAGGAATTGTTTCATTCGGAGTTGTATCATCATCATTAATTTCTTCGTATTTTCTTTTGAAAAAGTTCCCAATCAAAGCTTGTTTTTTGGATTTTGGTTTCGTCATCACTTCAAAGAATTCAAACAATAAACAATCATTTAAATTTTAACAATCAAACTAACAACCAATTACCAATAATCAGCCAATAAAAACAAGTAATAAGAATAAAACTAATCAAACTAACCAAAGTGCGATGACTCGACGTGGCGAACGTGCTACTGCCAAAGTGCCAATTCTTTTCGAACTGTTCGATATTCAACTGCCATTAACAATAAGTAACAATATTCTTAAAAGTAATCAAAGTTTCCTAAAACTAATCAAAGTATCAATCAAACTGAAACAATCGAAAAGAATTGTTTACAAATTACAATCAACTAACAAACCTAATCAAAGTAGAACATTAACTAATATTCATAAAACTAATCAAAGATGAAAGTATCAAACTGAAACAATCAACTAACAAACCTCCTGCGACTGCGAATCTGCTGCGATGAGTGATCTGTGTTCGTGTTCGACAACAGCAAATCTGCGAGACTGTTCGAGACTTCGAGTGTTCTGTGATTTCTGTTCGAGTTCGTCTGAAAGACTGCGTGACTTCCGAGTTCCGACTTTGTGACTTCGTGTTCGACAACAACAATTCAGCCAATTCTGTTCCGCCCCTAACTGTTCGTGACCTTTGATTATCCGGTGCATTCAATCTCCCGCCCAAATGCACTGTTGGGTTATTAACTTATTATTTTGTTATTTGGGCTAACTAGTATTGGGCTATCATTTGGTTATTTGGGCCAATATAATCAGTATTATTTGGGCTTAATTTTAGTTTGTAAAATTTTTTTTGAGGGGTGTCCTAGTACTTGTTGAGGGGTGTCCTTAGTATAAAAATCGGAATTTTTTTTTTTACACTAGCGGATAAAAGTTGAGCCGTAGCCCGGGCTACGCCTCGGACTACACTAGGTCCGCCCCTGATACAACCCGTAATTATATAGTAGAGATGATGGATATAGCTTCTTAGTTTGCCTAATACCAAACAATACAAATTATAACACATGTTATCTATGCAACTCGGAGAATGAGACGGCAAATCATCTTTTCACCTCATGTTTTGCAGCAACTATCAGGCAAAGTATTAGTGGGTGGTGCAAAATCTCGCAAATATACACCTTCTCGGTACAGGATCTTTTTGTGGTGCACAAATATGTCAACGACAATGATAAAATAAAGAGAATTTTCAATCCATCATTCTAACCGCGTGTTGACCATATGGTTCGCTCGGAACAAAGCTTGCTATGAAAATGAACCGATGAAGATCGACAAGACTATTGGAGATATTACCAAATCGGTATCGGTTTATTGGCCCCTATCTAGCTTCTTGCTAGTTGGGTGCTTTCTAAGGGTGAGAGGGGCACTCCCCTCTTAGGGGAGTCCCCTCTCTTACACACACCCAATCAGGTTATGCCACGTCAACTCCCCTCTTAAACTCCCCTCACACCCTCAATTTGATGGCGGCACTCCTCTCTTAGGGGACTTGCTTTTTTTATATTTTTAATTAAGAAAATATCACATGCACCTTCCATTTTTCAATAAATGTCTGACACAACTTATTTGCAACGTTCAAAAAATTGAAAACTTTGTGCGGTGAACACACACCGCTTTCACTCACCGATTACCCTCCCCGCGAGGATGGCGGCGGTGTTCCCGCTCGGGGACTAGGGTCACCGCTTGCCTCCCCGCATGGTGCCCCGTTCACCCTAATGATATTGGCACTCGAAAAAAAAATACAACACATTAAATGATATTAGAGTTCCAAAAAAATAAAAATTACAACACATTAATTATGTTTTGTTTATATTTCCAAATTAGTTATAAAAAGGTTATTGTTGAAAACCATGTATGTTTTTTTTGTGCATTCCTAATGGAATAATCAACAATCTGTAATAAAAATATGTAAAGAGTTAATAACTTCTAGCAAATTGTGTGGGAAATCGGATGAGGATGCAGATCATCTATTCACGAGCTGTTTAGTAGTGACAATATTATGGAACAAGGTAAGTATGTGGTGCAGAATACAACAAATATTCGCATTCTCAATGAAAGATTTGTTGGAATATCACAAAATAGCATCGATCGAAGACTGGAAAAGGAAATATATTCAACTCATCGTTTTGGCAACGTGCTGGGGAGTATGGAAGGCGAGAAATGAGAGCATATTCGGGGGGAAAAGAGTAAACATTGACGCGATTTTTGGGGAGGTACAAGCAACTACGTTTCTATGGATCAAGGGCCGAGCAAAGAGAAGCAATTTGGAATGGAGCAAATGGTTGCGATTTGAGTTGATGAGATAAAAATCGCAGTTTCATTGTTTTCTTTCTTTCTTACTTTTGTATTTGCTCAATTTTCTGTTTTGTAGTTCGGTGAGGCAAAAACATGTATTGGGTGGTTGGCTTAGTAGCTTACTAACCATATGTAATTTGCAAAACAAATTTTTGGGGTTTTGAATAAGAGTATAATTTGCCGTAAAAAAATAATTTCTAGCAAACAATTCAATTGGAATATTATATAAAGAAATAGAAGCAATACTTTATAAAAGTTTGGTGAATCAATTTATAGTTTTGACTTGACTAGATATCTCATAATTGGAGATTAAAGGCCTTAGTTTTCAATTAATATATCAATCTTTCACTTTAACTAATTTGTGTTTATAATATGAACCAATAATCACCGAAAAGAAAGCAACTTGTTTTTGCAAATACATGCATGCATGCAATTATTAGTGTACGTTATAACTATTTTATTGATCAAAATAACGAATAAAGCCGAATTATATTCAAATTGTTTATTCTAAACTTGTATTATAAACTCATCTTTTGACCTAAAATATAAATGATGATGCTTACGTACATGCAATATATAACTTTCAAACAATCACGGCACGACTGCATGAAATTAACAATGACGAAAGTACTTAGGTTTGTGTTGTGAATATAATTTATTAATCTGAATTGTTTCTTTTAGCCGAATGAACAAAAGGGTATATCAAGATTGCTAGATGAAGAATGATGCTTCCTAACTTTTTCTTGTTTTACTTCTACACATGTTTTAATTATCTTTCTGTTCCTGCTTTTTAATTATTTGTTTCATATTATTGTTCATAGTTTTATGTTTTGTTAATATAGAGTAGATCTTCCATTGATGATGAACCTTACGAGGGATAACATCTATTTAAGTAAAATTTTGCTTTTTTAAGTATAGGTGTTAATTGCTATTATATAAACTTAGTACTTTTTGTAAGATTAAATATATTATGGTATAATATTTAATCTAGTAGCCATTATAATCATTTACATTATATGGATCAAAATATATAACAACCTATTAAATAATTAGTTGGTAATTGTTGATGGACCATATTACCCTTATTAACTAATTAGGTTTCCTCCTGGATGCATATATAAGGAGAATAATGTGGAGGTTAAAGGGTTAGACAATTACACAAACCCTAATAACACATAACATCATCGAAACCTCTTCTCCATAACCGATTCCCCTTTATCGGTTTTCTTCATCACCATCATTAGATTGCACCCTAAGGAGGAACCAGATCAAGCTGACAATCATGTCAAACTCTGTTGATGCGTCTCCATCTGGATTCTCTGCTGGCCTGTACTGATGCAATAAAAGGTATGTTTTCATGTTTTCCTTTATGTATAAACAGAACTGAACCAACATGTGGTATCAGAGCATATGTTGATTAGTCAGTTCTGTTTTAGTATCCATTATTCTGGGATTGAAATCTGGAAAACAAAACTTTGAAAACCTAATAAAACTCAAAACCTTGTTTCGAGTCACTCTTTCTAAAAATTTCGGATCTTATGTTTTTGATGTTTAGGTCACTATTCCGAAATCAAATGTGTTAAGTTACTGTTCCGAAATCATTAAAATCCCAGATTTCGGATTTTAGAATTTTGTTTTTTGGTTTAGGGTTCATCATGTGTTCTTAGGAAAATTCGAAAATTCCCTTATGTTTTGGAATGTTATTAGGGTTAATGAGTGTTTTTCCATGTTTTGATCTGTTTTAACTATTAAAAATTTTCGAAAAAACTGTTATTAGATCAACAGATAAAATTTTCGAAATATTTGATAAAATTAGATCATCACTAAAACAGGAAACCATATCTCAAAATCCCTTAGAATTCGAATTTTCAGTTATTTTCACAACAACAGCTGTAAACAGTGGACTCAAGACCATCAGATCTCGACTCGAGACCATCAGATCTCGACTCGAGACCATCAGATCTCGACTCGAGACCACAAGGTCTTGACTCGAAATCATAAGGGTCCTCAAATCTTTGCAACTCGAAACCATCAGATCTCGACTCGAGACCATAAGGTCTCGACTCGAAATCATAAGAGCTTAAATCTTTATAACTCGAGACAAAGGTCTCGACTCGAGACAATAAAGCTTCAACTCGAGACCACTGAGATTTTGACTGAGGGTTTAAATCTTCACAACTCGAGACCATAAGGTCACAACTCGAGACCATAAGGTTGCGACTCGAGACCATAAGGCTACAACTCGAGATTAAGGTTGCGACTCGAGACCTCATAACTGACTCGAGATCTCATATCTCAGTCGAGACCTGACTCGAGACCTGACTCGAAACCTCATTACCTTAGGCTGTTTGATGTGAACTAAGATTTAGCTCGGGGCTCCGCCCCGAACCACGTGTAGGGGCACGCTGTCCCCCTGCACCCCCCAGCGAACTCACCGCGGAGTTCGATCCGCGCTAACAGGTGGTTTGCTATTAAATAACTGGTTTTTGTAAATATTTAGTTAATTAATAAGGATTAAATAATGTTTTACAAAACCAAAATGGCTTAACTTGAATGAGCTTCTGATGTATCACTTCTGGCCAAAGCTGATTTGATGCGTCTACTTATCGTTCAAGTATTACGAAAGCTATGTTAAGTGTGCATCATAAACATGAATGTCTTAATATCTGGCCAAAGCTGATTTAATTCTTTCATAGATGGCATACTTAACAGGTGCATAGCTAAAGTGATTGTCTCAATTTCTGGCCAAAGCTGATTTGTTACAACCATTTTGCACACATGCTTAAATGATTACACTTCTGGCCAAAGCTGATTTGTTTTTGTTTAAGTAGAACTTTAAATAGTCTATTATTTTGATGTTAGTAATAGACATATCACAACCTCTTCACATAATGATCCTTAATTAATTTTTATGATAATTTCGTCTGCCTTATCTTTTAGTACCCATAATTTTACTCACTATAATTTTCTTCTATATATATCTCATCCACTCTAATTCCTAAACCTAAAATGTTTGCTTTATTTAAAGTTTCTATAAGAATTAGCTCTTAAATTTGAATCCTTAATTATCTCTTAAGACACGATAATCCTACTGCTCTCTTCTGATAAAGGTACTACAGAAGAAAAGTAGAGCATGATGAATAGGATAAATCGAACATGATGTCTCTTATGATAATCAAGATCTCTCTAACATAATTGCTATCACTAAAGTTATTCCAGATTAAGTCTTTCCTAAGACTAATCTATTATATATGGAATAATCACAAGAATTCCTAAGATGCATGCCTTCATTTAAAATTCTAAACTATAAAGTTAAGTGGTATATGTGAATGCATTATAATGTACAATACCATGACCCATAAAGTTAAGGGCTTACGCATGGAAATAAGTACATATTTTCAGTACATTACATATTAAGATTTTCACTTGTACAATTTGATGCCTTATAAATCAACTATAACACTCAAAAGTACCAAAGTATAATGAGTGTGTTGATAAGCAACATATGTACAAAGAAATAAATGTTTGAAGATGGAAAATAAGTTGTTACTCACCTTACAACCACTTAAACTTTAAAAGAGGATTGTTCTAAGGTCCATAGTCAAAATACAAGTACAAAATTCCAACTCTAAGGTTCTTCAAGGGAGAATCTCACAGCATAATTATGCCATTAGACTAGGCATAAGCAACGAGACTATCCATTATTTAAAAGAACAGTTGGATAAGTTAATAAGGTAGTCACTTACTAATGATATTTAAGTCTGATAATTTTAATATTCCAATTAACACATGATTAGTTGACTCTAGTTCCATACGTTTCCTTACCAGAACTCGACAAATAACTAACATGAGAGTTAGTGACAAAATTAAATGTTAAGGCTATAAGAACCATAATAAGTTGTCTTCTAACAACGCTTTTCGATACCTTATATATTCTGAAAATTAATCAGAATATAGTATCATAATTAAGAAATGTTATGAAGGTTTTTAGGTTTGCATAGTCAACATAAAGTCACACTTACCTTAAATTCTCATCTTATTTGTTCTAAATATCTGGATAGAAACATTACTAAGATGGAACTAGATGACACCTAACACTTTCACAACTTTTGTCATCATGCAAATGAGAATTTGACGAAATGAAAATGAGACTTATAAATTTCATCCATTATTGTCACACCCCCAAAATCCACACGCGTAGTACCACCGCTTGGAGGCGTGACTGACCAGGATCTTAGCCACTAATTATTTTGAACGGATTAGTTGTTGTTATAGACATTAGCATAATTAGTGACCTAATTTAAATTTTTCAAAACATAGTTTAAGTTCACAGCGGAAAGGGAAAGAAGACGCATCATAATTGAAACCACAAGTTTATTATTGTGTTACTTACGAACCACGTACTCCATCCGATTGCAACGTCCGTCCAAAGTTGTACCGAGCAACCTGCAAAGCATGCAGTAGTGTGTCAACATAACGTTGGCGAGTTCACGTGTTTACAGTTTTCCATTTTTAATTTCCAAAAACTTGTTTCAACCAGTTAATTTATCCGTTTATACATGCGATGGGGAGCTACCCCATAAGTAAGCGACTAAACAGTTTTTACAATACCGAATACTATTCATTCGTACGTTTCCGTAGAGTGCCCCGTTTGTCAATGTTCTATCATCATTGACAGTTTCCAGAGTACATTAGTTCACGCCCGATCCCATACGCGGTCACGGTGTGAGGTTGGTGAGACCTAAATAGCGCTATCAACTAATAACCCGTTCGCCTGACCCCGGCGACTAATCGGTATTAAGAAGTGAGGACTTGAGTGATAGAGTTTTGTTTAGTGTTGCTTGTTGCATCCAGTATAAACAGTAATTAACTAAAAGTTCCCAGTAACAAGGGAAGTAAGTAAGTTTGTTCCCAGTAACAAGGGAAGAAAGGTAAGTTTGCTCCCAGTAACAAGGGAAGAAAAGTAAGTTTGTATCCCTCACAAGGGGATAGTGTTGTTACCCGTATCCCACACAAGGAGATAGAAATACCGTATCCCGCACAAGGAGATAGTAAGAAGTCCCAAACCAGGAAAAGTGTTTCATTCCGTTTCCCAACCACCGGGAACGCATGCTTTGAGTAATAAGTAGTGAACTCACCTTTGCTTTGCTCGGTAGTTAATTTACTTGTGTTACGTTGGCCAACCATACCCTATTATGGTTTATAAATATTTATTAGGTTCGTGTGCAAGTAAATGTCACATACAACTACGCGTATCTAACACATAGCACGTAAGTCATACTAGCATATACGTTATTGGGCCTATCCTAGCATGCAAACAGTTAAACAGTAACAGTTAAACATTAACAGTGGCACGTAGTCCAAAACATCAGTTTGTGCGGCCCAATAACTAAGCAGAGTGGTCCAGTCGAAACCGGGTGGTCTCGACTCGAGAACAAGAGGTCTCGAGTCACAACCATGAAGTTCCAAGTCGCAACCAGAGTGGTCTCGAGTTGTGCATAACTGAGTCGCAACCTTGAGGTCTCGAGTCAGGCTTGAGTCGAGATCAGAAGATCTCGAGTCGCAACCATGCCGGTCTCGAGTCCTTACGTGTGAAGTGTATGGTTTCGAGTCGCAATCTCGGATGAAACAGCTGCTGAGTCGAGACCAATAATGAATCCACTGGTATCGACTCGCAACCACCATGGAATCTTTCTAGAACCCTTACCCAGATGTACGAACCAATCAAAATTCCCTAACATGTCTATTCATCCGTACAATACCAAATTAGATCAAACCAACATATTTCAAATGTTCATAACATATTCAACAAGTTCATTATTCCGGGTTTTCATTACAAGCAACATATTCATTCCAAACACATTCATATTAGCATATTTTACCTATTCAGTGCACAATCTTAAGAACATAATCAATCCCTAACAATTAGCCTATATTTCACAAAGCAGGAGCATGTATACATAACTTATATATCAAACATCACACCAAGTTTATATCCCATATTCAAACCTCCTAAGATTTCAAGTAACCAAAATGTACGTCAAAACCATCAAACTTCATGTAACACTTATCGTTTAAACTTCTATTTATATCAAGCAGAATTAACAGTTAACAACTATTTTCGCCAAGAATATCAAGGATCCTCAAACAATAGTCAGCTACAAGAAAACCATCAGATTAGTTTGTTTTGCTAATTTCATATTCTAGACAGATTCTATTATCCTGTTCACACTAACAACTATATATACACAAAGTCATGGAACTCCAAAATACAAAACAATTCTCAGGTGAACCTTTACTGACCGGAAGTTATGATGGAGCGGGTATGTGTATAGGTGCGGCTGCTCCCTTTCTTGACCCGAGACCCGAACAGAACCCGAAGCTGACCTAATGTCCTGATAATAACTTCGTCATCTTCAACATCATGGAGTCGTCACGGCTGCCGGGGTCTAATCAGCTACCCAGGTTGTTCAAAACAGAAATCCTGAAGGTCTGAATCGTGTTTGGGAACATCGATTTAGGGGGGTTCCGCTGTCAAAGTTCGCCACTGCCGCCACCGAGAGTGGCGGCGCCGTCGCTGAGTCATCGCCGGTCACTGGAGGTTGGGAGAGCAGTGAGAGGGGCTGAGGTGTTTGTGGATTGGATTGCCGGAATCACGGCCGACCGTCGGCTGAGTGGATGCTCCGGTCAGACAACGAAAAGGAGGAGGGTGATAAGGGATGCTTGTCAGATGGTCGTCGCCAGAGTACGGTCTCCGGTGACCGGAGATGGGATAGCTGAGAGATTCAGGGAGTGTGTGTGCGGCTTGTGTGTGTGAGATTAGGGTTTTAGGTTTTGAAATGAGTGGTGGGGGTGTTTAAGTGTATATTTATATGTCTAGGGTTTAGGCTTAGGTTAATTGGGTTGGGCCTAGCCCAAGTGCGTGTACCCGTTTAAACAACTATGCGTCTCGCTCAACCGACTGGCCCTGTTCTAGTAACTCGTACGCAATTTAATTAGAACTCTCGTCGCGGATTATTATTATTTCGCAAATAATAATAATAATAATACTGATAATAATAAAAATGATAATAATAAACGCATGCTTTACTAAAATACCTTCCTCTCGACAACGAAGGTACGGGTTGTCACATTCTCCTCATGTTATTGGAATTTCGTCCTCGAAATTTAATCAAGAGTCATACACTACGCTCTATATGTATACATAGACTCCATTACCATACGTAGATACAGGCAGTTGTTTCACGAAAGTCCACAGAACGAACATGCAAGCCACATAGCATATTCAGTCACATAGCACGTAAAAATCACATAGCATTAGTTTCACAGAGTTCGTACATATTTCACTTAGTATAGAATTTCACAAAATTAACTATAACATCCAAGTAACGTACATGAAAACCGAAGTGTCACATTATCCCCAAGTTCAAGAAATTTCGTCCCGAAATTTTGCACGCAGCCACTGACAAGCTAGTGTGTTTAAACGTTTTCGTGGGGCGTCACATCATCCCCTTGTTGGCCTGAGATTTCTTACCGAAATTCAGTTGTAGCCTCAGTGCTGGAAGTATAATTTGCAAACCACTGGGGATACATGCGCATCAGCTGGTTTTCCCGTTCCCAGGTAAACTCTGGGTCACGGCGTGAGTTCCAACGAACTCGGTCTGTTACTCCACGCTAGAGGGCTTTGATTTCTTGATCCTTGATCTCAACCGGTTCCTCAACGATGCGTTGTTGGTTGCTGATCACGAGCTCCTAAAAAGGAACAACGAATGTTTCATCTGGCAGACACTTCTCCAGATTAGGCACGTGGAAGACGTGTACCGCACTTAGCTCTCCAGGCAGGTTTAGTCTGCAAGGCTACCTTACCGATCCTTTCGGTAATTTCGAACGGTCCAACATACCGCGGATTAAGTTCGTCCCGTTTACCAAAACGAATCACAGGCTTTAAGTAGAACCCAGTCTCTGACTAGGAGTTCTAGAGGCTTCCTACGCTTATCCGCGTAGCCTTTCTGACGGTCCGGAGCTGCCGCCATATGTTGTCTATTCTGGGCAATCCTACCCGTTGTGTCAAGTGCAAGTTCTGGGACAGTAGTCTGGCTTCCGCCCAACACAGAGGTGACCGGCATCTGCGTTCGTGCAATGCCTCAAGTGGTGCTGCCTGAATGCTGGTGTGGTAGCAGTTGTTGGGAGAGAATTCTACAGAAGGGAAGTGTCACTAGTATCCAAGGGTCGATAACACATGTTCTTGGCGTGCCTTTGAGTGTTTGGATGGTGCGTTTGGCCCATTCATCAGTTTGCGGGCGATAAGCGGTGCTCATGCCTAACAATGAGCCCAAAAGTCTTTCGTGCACAGCCTTGCGAAGAATCGGATGCAAAACGTGGGTTACGATCAGGTAAAAGAGAAGTTGGCATCTCGTGCCTAGTATCTACTTCTATCAAGTAGATGGTTGCCAGTTCGGAAACTTGTCGGTTTCTTTGGTCGCGTGCTGTTACTAGCAGACATTTCATTAATGCCTCGGACAGGATAGAGTAAGATAGTAGCACCTCGTAGATTATCTTCCAGTTGCTGGAGTTGCAGATCGTTTGAGGATCTCTCGAATGCTAGGTGATGCCCCTTTTGAGTTCAAATCGGGAGAGGTTGCGTATACGGTCGAGAAATGTGGGCTTTGTGGCGTTAAAAGTCGTGTACTGAAAACTTAGCGCAAGGCAGTTTTGCGTTGTAGAAGTTCCAAGGTAAAGCGTAGGAGTCGTTTGGATTCCCCACTGACTTTCAGAATAGGTTCGGGCGTTGCCGAAAGAAACAAGTGTCGAATATTTACAGGATGGAATAAATTCGAGTGTCGTGACTGGGTGTTGATCGTATCGAGTTCGAAGAACAGTGCTTGCGATACCCGTTACCCCCGGGGTATCCTTGGCTCGTTGCCCCCAACGAGTAACATTCGTAGGAAGTATTTCGTCCAAACGGAGATTTGTGCAGAATAGAGTAGGATAAGAATCAGGGAATTCATAACACGAGTAGCGAGGTAATGTTTGAAGGGTAGTCAACGTTGGTGCGTTCAATTTGAGACAAAACATAAAAGGCTTGGTGGTCGGCAATAAGGATTTATCTGGTGTCGATGAGGTAGTTGGTCGTACATAAGCCGCGGGCGATTAGGATAAAGAACGTCGTTTTGCCGATACTAGGTGTTACGTCAGTATGAATGGCACAACAAGAACCAAAGATCGAGAAGGACGGTCTTCGTATGGGTCGGGGGGGTTTAGGTTCACTAAAACGTCTAACAAGATGTTCTGAGCTGAGTCGTATGCGAAAAACGAGTTTGTGATCTCCCAAACCGGTAAGTAACCAAATTTGAATAGACTACCGAAGTCGTGAGGACGAGTCCGAAGTAGTGCTTGTGTCGTCGAAAGGCTTCCATGTAAGGTAATAAAAACATTTCTGAAAGGATACGTTTGGATCACACGTCACAATTTTTAAGATTCAAGAAGTTTATTGACTAGCAGTCGAGCTTGCTGAATTTCCCCAAACTAGAGGGAAATCTGGTCAAGGTCTCAGTATGAGGGGGGGGGGGGGTTTCGATGTGAAACTGTGAAAACAGGTTTTCAGGAAAGTACGATTGAAGTAGCACATTATTGAATTTCAAGGGATAAAAAGTTTGTTGACTAAAGGTCGAGTTTGTTGAACTCACCAAACTGAAGAGAGATCTGGGCATAGTTTCTATACGAAGAAACGTGGTTGTCGTGATAAAGAAATGATAGAAGCGGGGATACCATCTTGAGCAAGTAGCGCGAATTCGTACAAAAGCTAGCGAAAGGATCAACGGAAATCATAAAAGTTGTCAAAGAATATCGGTTCTGGCGAATGAAGGATAAGGTAAGCATCTAGGTTACCGTACTCGTCGGGGGTTAACTGGCTCGTGTCTTCGTCTTGCCACGCTTCCAAATACGCCGATTTGTAAGAAAGATATCACTTTGTTGGGTCTTGGGGCGTGCTAAGGTATAAGGTTGAACTTGAATAAGAATTTACCATGTAACGAGGAATTAGGGGAAATAACTTCGTGGTCGATGGAAATGTGGTACGATTGCTAGTACTGCAACGAGAAGTATTCACCGCGCATGCTTTTCGTGTTCAAGACGTGCAAACAGAGAACCCGAAAGGTGTAGACTTACTAGAATGCTTCAAGAATCTAGGTGATCAGTCGTATGAGGGAACAAGTCTCACTACTTAAGTTGAGAAAAGAAATGCGCAAGTAAAAGGATGCGAATAACGTCGTCGTTCCTTCTAATATCCCATGATATAGGGGTGGCTCCCCTTCGTCGATTCGTTCTCGTAACTTCTCTATGTGCTTCGTAGTAGACCTTTCCTGGGCAGGTCTATCGAGTGGACGTCCCTTGCGTCGATTTGCAGTCCAAGGATGATGTCAGGAAATACGTGGACGAGGACTTGGAATAACTGGTTCCTTGCCCTTAGTGTATCATGGTTTCGAATCAGGTTTAGGAGGGCTCGCTCCTGTTTAACACGTAACACGCTAGCCTAGCCTTCGTATGATCCACTGTTGTTTAATGCTAAATACACGCATACGTACTAACATATATATGCTAATTATACACATACACACATGCGTGTTCACACACGTAAGTTATGCACAAGTAAATGCTGATAGCCTACCATTACCAGGTGAGCATTTGAGGTTGACGAACCTTGCAATCCGGAGTGTGGTGTCGTTGTGGTTTCCACTAAAGAACGGTTATAGTCTGGTCTCTTTATAAAATATTTTATTTTCCAAACCAAAAATATTGTATATTTAAAACCTAGTTCGCTATAACCAATGGCTCTGATACCAATCTGTCACACCCCCAAAATCCACACGCGGAGTACCACCGCTTGGAGGCGTGACTGACCAGGATCTTAGCCACTAATTATTTTGAACGGATTAGTTGTTGTTATAGACATTAGCATAATTAGTGACCTAATTTAAATTTTTCAAAACATAGTTTAAGTTCACAGCGGAAAGGGAAAGAAGACGCATCATAATTGAAACCACAAGTTTATTATTGTGTTACTTACGAACCACGTTCTCCATCCGATTGCAACGTCCGTCCAAAGTTGTACCGAGCAACCTGCAAAGCATGCAGTAGTGTGTCAACATAACGTTGGTGAGTTCACGTGTTTACAGTTTTCCATTTTTAATTTCCAAAAACTTGTTTCAACCAGTTAATTTATCCGTTTATACATGCGATGGGGAGCTACCCCATAAGTAAGCGACTAAACAGTTTTTACAATACCGAATACTATTCATCCGTACGTTTCCGTAGAGTGCCCCGTTTGTCAATGTTCTATCATCATTGATGGTTGCCAGAGTACATTAGTTCACGCCCGATCCCATACGCGGGCACGGTGTGAGGTTGGTGAGACCTAAATAGCGCTATCAACTAATAACCCGTTCGCCTGACCCCGGCGACTAATCGGTATTAAGAAGTGAGGACTTGAGTGATAGAGTTTTGTTTAGTGTTGCTTGTTGCATCCAGTATAAACAGTAATTAACTAAAAGTTCCCAGTAACAAGGGAAGTAAGTAAGTTTGTTCCCAGTAACAAGGGAAGAAAGGTAAGTTTGCTCCCAGTAACAAGGGAAGAAAAGTAAGTTTGTATCCCTCACAAGGGGATAGTGTTGTTACCCGTATCCCACACAAGGAGATAGAAATACCGTATCCCGCACAAGGAGATAGTAAGAAGTCCCAAACCAGGAAAAGTGTTTCGTTCCGTTTCCCAACCACCGGGAACGCATGCTTTGAGTAATAAGTAGTGAACTCACCTTTGCTTTGCTCGGTAGTTAATTTACTTGTGTTACGTTGGCCAACCATACCCTGTTATGGTTTATAAATATTTATTAGGTTCGTGTGCAAGTAAATGTCACATAAAACTACACGTATCTAACACATAGCACGTAAGTCATACTAGCATATACGTTATTGGGCCTATCCTAGCATGCAAACAGTTAAACAGTAACAGTTAAACATTAACAGTGGCACGTAGTCCAAAACATCAGTTTGTGCGGCCCAATAACTAAGCAGAGTGGTCCAGTCGAAACCGGGTGGTCTCGACTCGAGAACAAGAGGTCTCGAGTCGCAACCATGAAGTTCCGAGTCGCAACCAGAGTGGTCTCGAGTTGTGCATAACTGAGTCGCAACCTTGAGGTCTCGAGTCAGGCTTGAGTCGAGATCAGAAGATCTCGAGTCGCAACCATGCCGGTCTCGAGTCCTTACGTGTGAAGTGTATGGTTTCGAGTCGCAATCTCGGATGAAACAGCTGCTGAGTCGAGACCAATAATGAATCCACTGGTATCGACTCGCAACCACCATGGAATCATTCTAGAACCCTTACCCAGATGTACGAACCAATCAAAATTCCCTAACATGTCTATTCCTCCGTACAATACCAAATTAGATCAAACCAACATATTTCAAATGTTCATAACATATTCAACAAGTTCATTATTCCGGGTTTTCATTACAAGCAACATATTCATTCCAAACACATTCATATTAGCATATTTTACCTATTCAGTGCACAATCTTAAGAACATAATCAATCCCTAACAATTAGCCTATATTTCACAAAGCAGGAGCATGTATACATAACTTATATATCAAACATCACACCAAGTTTATATCCCATATTCAAACCTCCTAAGATTTCAAGTAACCAAAATGTACGTCAAAACCATCAAACTTCATGTAACACTTATCGTTTAAACTTCTATTTATATCAAGCAGAATTAACAGTTAACAACTATTTTTGCCAAGAATATCAAGGATCCTCAAACAATAGTCAGCTACAAGAAAACCATCAGATTAGTTTGTTTTGCTAATTTCATATTCTAGACAGATTCTATTATCCTGTTCACACTAACAACTATATATACACAAAGTCATGGAACTCCAAAATACAAAACAATTCTCAGGTGAACCTTTACTGACCGGAAGTTATGATGGAGCGGGTATGTGTATAGGTGCGGCTGCTCCCTTTCTTGACCCGAGACCCGAACAGAACCCGAAGCTGACCTAATGTCCTGATAATAACTTCGTCATCTTCAACATCATGGAGTCGTCACGGCTGTCGGGGTCTAATTAGCTACCCAGGTTGTTCAAAACAGAAATCCTGAAGGTCTGAATCGCGTTTGGGAACATCGATTTAGGGGGGTTCCGCTGTCAAAGTTCGCCACTGCCGCCACCGAGAGTGGCGGCGCCGTCGCTGAGTCATCGCCGGTCACTGGAGGTTGGGAGAGCAGTGAGAGGAGCTGAGGTGTTTGTGGATTGGATTGCCGGAATCACGGCCGACCGTCGGCTGAGTTGATGCTCCGGTCAGACAACGAGAATGAGGAGGGTGATAAGGGATGCTTGTCAGATGGTCGTCGCCAGAGTACGGTCTCCGGTGACCGGAGATGGGAGAGCTGAGAGATTCAGGGAGTGTGTGTGCGGCTTGTGTGTGTAAGATTAGGGTTTTAGGTTTTGAAATGAGTGGTGGGGGTGTTTAAGTGTATATTTATATGTCTAGGGTTTAGGCTTAGGTTAATTGGGTTGGGCCTAGCCCAAGTGCGTGTACCCGTTTAAACAACTATGCGTCTCGCTCAACCGACTGGCCCTGTTCTAGTAACTCGTACGCAATTTAATTAGAACTCTCGTCGCGGATTATTATTATTTCGCAAATAATAATAATAATAATACTGATAATAATAAAAATGATATTAATAAACGCATGCTTTACTAAAATACCTTCCTCTCGACAACGAAGGTACGGGTTGTCACAATTATAACCGAAATTCATGAGAAATCAGGACATGGTTAATGAGGATGATTTTCTTTCATCTAATCTCATTCTAAGTGATTTTAAATCATGACATTAAAGCCCTAAAATATGATTTTGCTTAAGGAATAAGTATGGGTCCATCATAAGTCATTCATTGACATTCGTGGAACTTATTCCAAATGGAATATTCAGACATAATTCATTTATCATTTAAAAGACTATCAACTTGTATCTAAATTTTGTCGCATATGGCCCACGGTCTTAGAAGAAATCTATTTATATATGTACTTAATAAGATTTCTATTAAATATGTCCTTAAGTTTCTTATGATATTTGGACATTGAGGAAATCCAATAAAGTCTAACGTATATATGATAGGTTCCCACGTCACATAGCTCATTGAAACTTCTCTTGTAGCATTCTAGAGATATTAAAATATCAGTGGGTGCATTAAGTGTCTTAATAATAACTTGCAATAGTTGCAAGAGGTGGGGGAGTGAAAATTTTACATTACCTCAATTTGCACCTCTTGTACAAGATACCGCTCCATCACGACACTGTTCTATCAAAACTTATCTCCTTAAATCTAATGATACTCTTACAAAAGTTTCATTGTTGCCTAATTGTGGGCGCACTTAGATTTCTTACCTAAACTAACATTATCCTCAACAAGAGAAATCACAACGACTAACGTCATTAATTTGTTTTCTCTATTAGAATTTGTTGGTCGTTAAATATTTGACCCTGAGCATGCTAAGTTCCTAAAATTTTCTAAGGTCAGTGGGAGCAGTCAAAGTCCTTATCATGACTTGCAAGGAATACAAGAGGCGGGGGGAAGAATGTCATTAAATTTCACTTCGAATTTAACTCCGATTACACCTCTTGTACACCATACTGCACCAACTCTTACAAACTTAGAATGAAAATGATAGCAACCTAACCAAGAGCTAATCCATAAAACTGAAACTTCTAATGAACCCAAGAATCAACTCAGGAGGTCATATAGGTTTAAAAACCTACTAACTTTGATGATTACATAACCTCCCTAATTGAAGTTAAAATGGATTTTGGAAATGTTTACTGATCCTATCTCTTCAAATTAAGCCATTAGCGTCAATCAATCTTCTGAATGGAATAAAACAGTTTTCTAGTAAAACTGATTTTATGTGTTCGTATAACGTTTGGGATTTGATTGAATTACCTAAGAGTGTTCATAACTAAACCAAATCTTAATATAAGCGTTAAGACACGAAGAGGCATGATTGATTGTCAAAGGTTATACTTAGGAAGGGATAAATTATCAAAGATTTCTTTGAGGATCATCATTGTTCTAGTAGCTTATAATAGTTTAAAGCTACATTAGATGAACATTAAAAACAATTTTTCCTAACAAATGGCTAGCATATTTACATGTTCATAAGACAATCTGAAAGTTCTAAACTTATGGTTAAAGAACAGTTTGATTATAAGTCAATAAAATCCATGTATGGGTTAATGCAAACATCATAATGTGATGAAATCTTAACGCAATTATTTTCATCAAGAATCAAGTGGATTAATGTACATACCTCAAAATGAGTGTGAGCAACTAAAATAAATTTGTCTATATAGATGATATTCTTTTGACAAGAATATGTTACATAAGTCAAAGCATTGTTAACACAAACTTTGATATAATAGATCTCAGAGATATCTCTTACGTGATTGATATCATAACATACTGAGATAGACCCAATGGGACATTAGTTCCATTCCATAAGTTTAACATTAAATGGGTCCTTACATGTGTAACAAACAATACTGCTCTCCTTTAGAGGATAATAGGATAAATGAGATTATTTCCTTACGCTTCATTAATTGGAAGCCTTATGTAAGTTCAAGTCTATACTCGTTTAGATATTACTCACATTGCAACACACTAGATATGTCTAGATTAATGTGAAGCATCTAATGGAGTATTACAATATCTTTAAAAGAAACGAGAGGCTACAATTTAAAGAAGAAGTGAGAATTAAAACCGGTTTATTACTCTAACTTTGTGATATTCAAAGATGACAAAATGTAATTTCGGGTATATCCTTATGTCAGCAAACAAAACCTATCTCATGGAGGAGTCATAATAAACTGATAATAACGACCTAAGTTATAACGACATAATATAGTCACTAAATGTTGTTGAAAATTTATCAGTGGACTCATAAGTTTATTAACTCCATATAATTAATGTTTTGAAGACTTAGTGTGATAAAGTCAGCTACCATAACTCCTTGAACAGTAACAGTTCAAGAGGTGCTGCATTAAGTTTCGATACACAATTAATATTCGTTTATGAACGAATTAAGGAAACTAAGTTTGTATCGAATACATTCATGATATGCTTAAGGATCCTATAACTGAAGGGCTATTACCCATAAGTCTTATTAAGAGAGCTCAGAGACGGGTATTAATTGATGGTCGTGCGCAACTGCATATCGTACTATGAATGACTAAGTATTAGTTAATTTTCCTCATCAGTTTGATTTTGTATGTCTCTAAGAATATGTCAAGCTAGCATAATGGCATATAGACAAATATAGTTACAAATCAAACAAAGGGCTTATGCGTATTTTGATCATAATGATTAGGTTTTAAATTAAGGCTATAGTATGATTAATGGGGGTCCTGAGTCGCATAATGATTCAACGACTGTATTTCTCTACTATAGTACTTGTTTAAGGCTAAAATGAGTGTTAACTCCTGATCAGGCTTATCTAATACTCATAGTAAATGATTACTCGGCTAAGTGGGAGAATGTAAGATTAAATATAGAGTAAATTTCTGTTTTCGTCCCTGAGGTTTGTCCATTTTAACTAGTTTAGTCCAAAAATCTAATTTATAACAAAATCATCCCTAAGGTTGCATTTCTTAATGTTTTTCATCCCTAAGGTTTGCATTTCTTAACACTTTTCATCCCTAAGAATTAAATGAAAAAGCACCCTTAGGGATGAAAAGCGTTAAGAAATTCAAACTTCAGGGCTAGATTTGTTATAAATTAGATTTTTGGACTAAACTAATTAAAATTGACAAACCTCAGGGACGAAAACAGAAATTTACTCTTAAATATATTATGGTATAATATTTAATCTAGTAGCCATTATAATCATTTACATTATATGGATCAAAATATATAACAACCTGTTAAATAATTAGTTGGTAATTGTTGATGGACCATATTACCCTTATTAACTAATTAGGTTTCCTCCTGTGTGCATATATAAGGAGAATAATGTGGAGGTTAAAGGGTTAGACAATTACACAAACCCTAATAACACATAACATCATCGAAACCTCTTCTCCATAATCGATTCCCCTTTATCGGTTTTCTTCATCACCATCATTAGACTGCACCCTAAGGAGGAACCAGATCAAGCTGACAATCATGTCAAACTCTGTTGCTGCGTCTCCATCTGGATTCTCTGCTGGCCTGTACTGATGCAATAAAAGGTATGTTTTCATGTTTTCCTTTATGTATAAACAGAACTGAACCAACGCTTTTTTCTTAATTAACTTTTTGATATAAAATCGTGCTTTGAAATAAATGGTGTAAAGTTGAGGGGGACTACGTAATAATATATTGTTAAAAAAAACTTATATGTGATCGCCTGATATGCTTTTCTAAATAAATGGTGTAAAGTAGAGTGGGACTACGTAATAATATATTGTTGTTAAAAAAACCCCTTATATGTGAGCTCGTGATATATATGCTTTTCTAAATATTAGATGATTGAAACTATGTTTTATATAAGGGTGGTCGGGCCACAAGCCGTTTTCTGTTAGGGTTGCCCCTACCCAACCAACAACACTGGCACCAGTCCGTCGGGTAAGGGACTTTGGGTAGGTGGGCACGGGTTATGGTAACCGATTGAAGAAAAGGAAAAGCAGTCATTGGACGACGATAATTAGTATACAATGGTCAAATTTTATAAAAAAAAATTGTTTTTATTTAATTAATTACCACAACCATATATACACACACCATCATTTAATAACCACTCCAAACACCAATCTAACATATATTTTACACTCCAATTTAAATTTCATCACAATCTATAAAATTATATGGGTCCAAGAAAAGCGAAGGTTGGTACCACAAAGAAATCGAGAGTCCGGTTCTAGCTTGAGAGGAAGCAGGTCTAGTGCTAGAGGAGGCGATTCAAGCGCTAGAGGAGGCGGTTCAAATGATGTTTCGTATTGGTCGCAACATCTTTTTACCCAACAACCACAACCCCAATTTTACCAATATCCAACACTATACGGATTTTCACATTTTTTGCCTTTTTTTTTTCAGAACCACCACTCAACCTCACACTCTACCACACGGATTAATCTGATGAAGACGAGATGAGCTTCGATGCTTTTGGAATGAGGAGCCTAACTCATCATTCCCCTCGTATAGATGAAGATCGACGGCTTCCGACTGATGAAGGTGATGATGACGATATTGTGCCCCCGCCACATGTCATTGGTCTACGTCAAGATTTCGTTTTTGTTTTTTGTAAAGGTTTGAAGGCTTTC
Source organism: Helianthus tuberosus (assembly GCA_030545235.1). Lineage (NCBI taxonomy): Eukaryota > Viridiplantae > Streptophyta > Magnoliopsida > Asterales > Asteraceae > Helianthus > Helianthus tuberosus. The sequence goes on along the minus strand of CM060403.1, from coordinate 186,581,359 downwards.
GATCAACGTGCAGGTTTGTGTTAACGTTTCGACATTATTATGTTGCGACATCGTCAATTTTTTAATGTTTTCTCATATTTTAATATAAACTTTTGATTATATCAACACCCCTTCCACATCACGTTGGTTTACGTCAAGATTTTGTTTTTTTATAAAGATTTGAAAACCCCCACCTAAACGTGCGGGTCTGTGGTAACGTCTCGACGTGACTATTTTCATGGTTTAACGTTGCGTCTCCGCAACACAAGGCTTTGCATTTACTAGCTTTATCTATTTAGTGGTAACAACTTAGAAATTAAAATATAAGAAAGCACTAACACATTTGTTAACCCTACTTAATGGTGGTAGTACCTAACAAGAACTGTAATAGACACAAACACAAATTTAGTCATGTTTAGGATATTATATCAAACATGTTTAATAAACAAGTCGTGTTAAGATATGACTCTGTATCCCATTTAGTTAAACAAGTGACTTGTCAACCCGTTTAAAATTAGAAATTGAAAATATATTTGTTTAAAATTAGAATTTGAAAATATATTTTATAAGATCAACCTATTTACAACTTGATTCCAACATATTTACAACCTACCAACCCGAATGTAAATCATTCTTGTAAAAAATAATAACTACGTCGAAATAAAAAAGCCACGTAAAACACCTCGACTCAAATAACAATAGCAATAATAGTTAAATAAACTTTAAGGCTAGGGGTGTTCAAGATCGGATTATTCGTTTTTCGGATAGTGAATATTAATATCTGAACCCATATCCGAAATTTTGGATATTTTAACAAGTATCCGAATTTATAAAAAAAAATCAAAAAATCCGTTTCGTGCATTAAAACTAAACAATCATAAATCCACATCCGAATCTGATTATTTACTAATTTTTTATTATATTTTACTATATTTCAAACCAAACATAATGCTCATATAATATATATTTACTAGAGTAAATGTCAATTTACGTCCCTGAGGTTTACACCAAAACGCAGAATCAGCCCCTCATTTGAAAAAAAAAACGCTACAATCCAGTCCCTAGGGTTGTCTATTGCGTTTAATAACGTCCATCCTTATATTTTCCAATTACCGTCCATTTATTTAGTTAATAACTTAAAGGGCAAAATGGTAAGCTCACCCAAAAGTTACACCGCCCTTTCATATTATTCCCCAAGCTTGTTTGAGAAGCTCATTTTCAATCCCCCCCCCCCCCCCCCCCACCCTTCTTCCACACATGTTACCTCACCGGAGAAAAAATTACGTCCAAACGATTGACAAAATCAGACAATTAATTAACTAATTTGATATTAACGTGTGCTTAGAGTGCTCGAGTAAGACATCATCCTCGCCATGAACTAATAATAATAATAATCAAAATCCACAGATTTGAGCATTTTCACTAAAGAAGTAAGAAACCTACAACATATCTGCTACACAAGCAGAGAAAACAAGAGATTGAAGATCGAGATCTGGAAACCGAAAGAAAAATGAATGAAGAACTGACCTATTTGTAGAAATTGGCGAAGATGATGATGACGACGAAGAAGCAACAACTAATAAAACCGATCGCAAATGAATCCACGACGAAACCGTAACTTCTCCGACGGTCATCCAGAAAACCACACCTACAACTACACCTACACCTCCATCGCTCTTTCCGTCAACGAAACAGTAACTTGTCCGACGAATATCACCACCGGAGAATAAATCAAACATCAATGAGCAAATCAGCACCAGAAGAAGTGAAATTACAACATTAACCTTGCTGTTCTTCCTCTTTATTGTTGTTGTTAGCCCTAATTATCCCCACCCCATAACCTCTTTAAACACCTACTTTCGAAACCTTTTGAATATGGAGGGAATTGTTGATCAATTACAAAAGGGGCCGAAATGGTCATGAAAGTTTTGAGGGTAATTTAGTCTTTTCACAATATTTAAACCGGTAAAATATAAGGAGAGACATGATTGAACGCAATCAACAACCCCAGGGACTGGATTATAGTGTTTTTTCAAATGAGAGCTGATCCTGCGTTTTGATATAAACCTCGGGGACGTAAAGTGACATTTACTCTATTTACTATTTTTTTAGTGTTCGGATATCAGCAATCCGATTATCCAAAAAATTTTGAAAACAATATCTGAATCCGAAAATTAGGATATTTTGGATATGGGTTATCGGATTACCTCTACGTAAGGGTTATAAAAATTAGAAAATGTTGTATGGTGTACAATCAAGGGAACCCATTTTCACTATTAATGATAACTTAATAAGATCAAAACTATAATATTGACACACACATATGATATACACTCACTAAATAGTATTTTTTTTTTAATTAAGATTATTATTTTTATTATATATTACCTATTTATTAAAACCTATATAAATTAGCAAACTTTTTGGGCATAAGGACTTGTAAGTTGTGTTTTTGGTGTTTTCCAAAAAAAACTTGATTTTTTAGTTTTAACCCAAAGGTTTGTACATTTTCCAATTTTAACCCTACATAATTTGTTTTTTTAACTTTAACCCAAAACTTTTCATTATTTGCAATTTAACTTCACAACTTTTGTCACTTATACTTTTCATCTTTCACAAATTTTCGTTTTACGTATAGTTCTAAATTTTTCGAGTTAATACGACGCAACGTGCATGTGTGGTTCAACGTTTTTACCTCTATTTTTCCATGTGTGCTTTGGGGATTTTTCAAAGAAAAAATTGTTATGCATATGGTTGTCGTAATGTTGGCTTTGGGGGTTTTCCAAAAAAAAATTGATTTTTTTTACTTTTCACCCAAAAGTATTTCATAAATTACTTTTAACCCAAAACTATTTGTTTTTTACTTTTAACCCAAAACTTTTTATCTTTTACAATATATCCTTATAACTTTTTTTACTTTCAACTTTGTTCCTTTATAGTTTTCATTTTCCGCAAATTTTGCGCTCTATGCTTGGTTCTAAATTTTGTGACTTAACACATCACAGCGTGCGTCTTTGGCTTAACGTTTTTACGTTTCGTTCTAAATTTTGCGAGTTAACACGACGCAACGTGCGTGTGTGGGTGAACGTTTTTACATCGTCTATTTTTACCCCGTTTGACAGGTTTAACATAACGTGTGGGTCATAGATCGACTTAGTTATAAATAAAGAATCTCCGCCGCATTGCGGCGGGTCGTAATCCTAGTTAATATTAATTTGCAAAGTAAAAATAAAAATAAAAATAAACTCCTTTCACACAAACACTATTCAATTTGTTTGACTTTTTTTCTTTTACTTTTTAATATTATTTACTTTTAACCACAATAGTTTTCATCTTTTACATAACCCTTATAATTTTTATCTTTTACACTTTTGTCACAAACAATTTCTTTTTAATCCCAACATTTTCTCACTTTTAACTTTGGTCCCTATACTTTACATCTTTTACAAATTTATCGTTTTACGGTTCGTTCTAATTTTTTCGAGTTAACACGCGGCAATGCGCGCATGTGGTTCAACGTTTTTACGTATATTTTTTTACGGTTTAACAGCTCCGTCGAAACTCGCCGGTCATAAGCCGACTTAGTTATTCTTTTCTATGTTTGACCTTTTCGGTCTATTTTTTGCGAATTAACACGTCGTAACGTGTGTGTGTGATTAATCATTTTTACGTTTACTTTTTGTTCGACTTATCGGTCTCGTCGCAAAGCACGGGTCCTAGATACTACTATATATTAATTACCAACTTTTGTATGCTTTATTGGTTGTACGATGATTTGTTAATAAGTTTTTTGCCTTTCTTTTTTAATTTTTTACTTTTAACCCTAGCACGTGTATTTTTTTCTCATTTGATAGGTTCGTCGCAACGGTCAAGCTCTAGATAATAATATAAATCCTGATACTTACTATTTTGAAATATATCATAAAATATATAATACTTGATTCTTCCAGACATACATAATAATAGATGGTAATTTTAGACTTAGTTATTCTTTTCTATTTATAGTTATATACATTATTTACTATAAAAATATAATTGAAAACTTATTAGAATTAACTAAATATAATAAAGGGCTAACTTTGTAGAATAGTAACCAAGTTTTAAAAGTGTTCCAATTAGGTCACTTAAGTTTTAAAAGTGTTCTAATCATGTCACTCAACATTCATTTTTCATTAAAATTAAAGGTTTTTTCATCCATTTCATAAGTAACCATGGTGATGTGGATTTTTGTTTCTTTTTTCCCTTTTATTTGATGCTAACTTCGAGTGATGACGTGGATTGTAACTTGTTTATTTTTTATTTTTTAATGTAATTAAAGTGTTTTTAATTTTAATAACTATAATTTCATATATTAAAATAATCCGACCCCAACGTCTTATGCTTCATTTTTTTCTTGACACATAGAAAAACGGACATGACTCAATTTGAATGTTAAGTTATCTAATTGGGACAAAAAGGATACGAGTGACCTAATTAAAACATTTTTTTTTGAACGGCCAACATAAATTATTTTATTCAGAACTAGCAAGACGCTAGACACCAAATTTACAAGATAACATAAAGCCAGATATATATCAATTGGCACACCAAACTAGTCTAACCAGATTACAAATCTAAGATTGGTTGAAAATGTCGAACTTCTTCAAATTCTCCCATGTTATGTCGATTTCTTTCGACCGATTTTTGATCCATAAATAACCTGCCGATTTTGTTACTTCTAGAACCTTAGTAACATCAGGAAGAGAATTGTTAAAAACCACCTCATTTCTCATACGCCAGAGGCACCATAATACTATTAGAACTATAGCGTGCAAGGCTTTCTTCTTTTTCCTCGAACCCGGGCTGAATGTATGTAGTTCCAGGAGGTCCCTGATATCGAATGCTAAAATGGGTGGGAGTTTGCACCAATTTGCTATACTCTGCCATACCAGTTGAGCGAAATGACAAGAGGTAAATAGATAATCACACGATTCCTCGTATTCGGCGCATAAGACACAAACCGTATCGGCCACGGGAATATTTCTCTTTGATAAAGCTACTCTAGTGGCCAACCTCTCTTTCTCTGCTCTCCACGCCACCATACTAACCTTTTTTGGAACCCAATTATTCCAAACAAACACGTAATTAGAACATTTTTAAAACTTAGTTACTATTCTTTAACATTTTCCCTTTAATAAATGAACACATTATATAAAAAACCGTATTTAAGAACAATCATATTAAATATTCTTTGCTATACAACTATATTGAGGTTTGACAAATGATCCCTGAGCCGTAACTCATCATTAGAATTCGTATCTTTCCTGGTAACATTGGTGGTTGGGTACTATGTTATAAGGGTTAGGATCAAATACAAAGGATAAAATAAATAAGAAGTGTAAGAAGGATTCTAGTCCATTGATCTTAGATTTGGAGGGTTGAGATTGGTTGTAGGGAAAAGAAGATAATAGAATGGGCATAAAGGGAATCTTATATTTATGGATTTTCTCTCTCCACATGCAAGGCACATGCCAATTCCCCCATCGATTTAAAACGTCCATAACTTTTTCATACGACATTTTTTTTCAAAAAAAATTTCACCATAATAACGAGCGTTTTTTTTATCTTTAATATGAGTACCATATTATCATATAAAAATAAAATAAAAATTTTCATTTTTACTGGGTTTTTTTGGCATTGTGTTAAAGGTTCAGGTCATTGTGTCTTTTAACTGGGTTTTGGTCAGTAGAGTTTCTATACATTGTGTTATTATCAAAACCTATAACACAATGTTAATTTGAGTTCTATCCATTGCGTTTTTATAAAAACCTATAACACAATATATGACACAATGAAGATTTTGTTATATCTGGGTTTTCTATAAATTGTGTTATTAGTTCAGGTCATTGTGTTTAATATGTTATTCATTGTGTTTTAATATGTTGTCCATTGTGTTTTAATAATTTGTTCAATTTTTTTATTATCTTGTTCATTGTGTTTTAGTTTGTTATGTATTGTGTTTTAGTTTGTTATGTATTGTGTTTTTAGTTTGTTTTTCATTGTGTCTTCATCTGCTCTCCATTGTGTCTTTTATCTGCTGTCATTAATTGTGTCTTTTATCTGTTGTCATCAATTGTGTTTTTATTTAGTCTGATTCTTATTGTGTTATATGTTATCGCAATTGTGTTATACGTTATGGTCATTGTGTTTTAGTATGTTGTCCATTGTGTCTTTATCTGTTGTCATTGATTGTGTTTTTAATCTAATTTACATTGTGTTTTATATCATGTCCATTGTGTAATATGTTATTCATTGTGTTTTAATATGTTGTCCATTGTGGTTTAATAATTTGTTCAATTTTTTTATTATCTTGTTCATTGTGTTTTAGTTTGTTATGTATTGTGTTTTTAGTTTGTTTTTCATTGTGTCTTTATCTGCTCTCCATTGTGTCTTTTATGTGCTGTCATTAATTGTGTCTTTTATCTGTTGTCATCAATTGTGTTTTTATTTAGTCTGATTCTTATTGTGTTATACGTTATGTTCATTGTGTTTTAGTATGTTGTCCATTGTGTCTTTATCTGTTGTCATTGATTGTGTTTTTAATCTAATTTACATTGTGTTTTACATCATGTCCATTGTGTAATATGCAACTGGGTTTTTAAAATTTTTTTGAAAAATATAACAATATGGTACTCATATTAAAGATAAAAAACGCTCGATTTTATGGTATATTTTTTTTTTTAAACAAATGATGTATAAAAAAGTTACGGACGTTTAAAAGTTAAGGGGGAAATAGCATGTGACTTGCATGTGCATATTCTCTTTCCTCTTGTAGACAAAATTACACTTTCCATTTAATTACTCATAGGACACTTGTCACTCTCTGGTGTCTTCTTACCCTTCTTATTTTTAAATCTTTTGTATTATAACTCAACCCCTATGTTATACATGAAGACTTCTATAGTTTAAAACTTATAGCTTATTATTTGAGACTTGTATAAACAAAAAATTATATATTTATCAAATTTTTTAAAAAATAAGTTGGCTTGTCAAGCTACAGATGAATAAAGTTAAATGCAAGTTGTTCTTCCAACGCCACATTGGACATATAGCATACGAATCATATCAACTTGTACTTATCGACCTTAGTGTAAATTGACGTTAGCTCAACTCAAACTTAATTAGTGGTCGATAAGAAGTCATTAATTTGAGATATTATCGTTGTAATAAATGATTATTGTTAACTACAAGACATAGAAAGGAAAGATGAGAAAAGAGAATAATGATTGTAGTAATCAAACCTCTAATGATTATTTGTTGGAACCATAGTACACATAACTTTAGGTCTTAATGAATTTAAATCTTATGTAAAAGGGAATGCATCTGTTTAGACTTAAAAAGTAATGTACAAGTGGTGTATGCATCTGTTTAAATCTTAAGAAGTTTTATAATAACATAACCATAGTAAATAAGATAACAAGAAACATAAATTTAGAAAAAAAAATGTAATTTTTTTATGGCTAACTCAGATATGAGACACCCACTAACCTACTGCTAAATCTATAACATTGTCTATCGTGAAAATATCACTCTCAACCACTTATGGAAAATACTTTTATAATGATTTTATAGTGGAAAATCATGCATCTATCATTGATAATTTATAGATTCTCTATATCGATCGTAATTGTAAATTGATGATAAAAACTTTGAAAAGTTGGCACGAAAAGAAATGGATGGAACATCTCTAAAATTCCATGCGTAACCATCATTGTGTTTGCCTACATAATGACCCTCTTTTCTCACCTTTATGTAGCAGATTAGACTAATTTTAGTTTAGTATATGATTATTTTTTTTGTTCATTTATATAAAATAGTTAAAATTGTTGTACATTATGATAATTTATAACTTAATGAGGGTTTGCTATAGGAGGACGGTTTGCAACTATAGGACGTGCGTTAGCTACTGGAGGATGATGCCCCTCCCCAACTCGAATTCCGTTAAATCGTAGTTGACTAAAGGTATAATCATACACTCAATTTAACTCTTCCACAGTTAAATCGCTAGGGTGTTGAGGACGGTAGACTTTTGGAGTTTGAGCATCACCTGGAATTTGAGGACGATAGATTGCTAGAAGAGGGTTTGAAGGTACGTGGAGCAAGGTAGACTGCTGGATGAGGGTTTATAGGTCAAAGATAAGATCATCAAAAACTCCTACACTTATCCTACATAAGATCGTCAAAAACTATTTAGTCCACTGATTATCAGGTGGATACTGGAAGTTGAGGAAAGAGCGGCCATACATGGTGACCACCACGTGGCACCAGAGTTGTGGTGGATAACTTCATCTTCACCTTAATTGCAAAAAAAAAAAAAAGTTAGGTAACATTCGACTTAATCATTAAACAATTTCATTAAAGACTCTCATCAAATCAAACAATGAATCATTTAAAGAATGTTAACAATTTGATTAAACACTTAATCAACATTTGAGTTTCATCCCTCTTTCAATCCAGGGGTATATCCATCAATGAACAATGAACATTCGACTTTCTTTTCATCCCCCTATCAATATATGAACAAATAAAACAATGACCAATTGCTAATCGAGTAAGTTGTAGACTTTGTTTCAATCTAGGTGTCTGCAAAATCATGAACAGTTAACCCTAAGACGGTTCAAACAACAATCATGGAAATTAAGCATACAGACCTAACCTAATCGTAGCCCCTGTAATCTTATACCCTATAACATCACAAGTATCGATGATTGGTGGCTGGAATTGACCTAGTAGAAGTAGGAACATACCTGAAATCTCCCTAGTTAGGTTGCGTATCATCCTCCTTATTGGCATTCTTCTGATTAGTTACTGATCACGTCGACTAGTTGATGCCTGATTGCCAGAATACTTCATTGGAGAGCAAAAAGCTTGGTCTCGCTCTTGAATCGATGAGTGTGAATGGTTGGGAGTAAGATCAAACTAGTTTATGTAAAAAGGGGGCTTGGATATGAATAGACTAAGTAAAAAAGTGTGGAACTGAAAATTATACCCTTTGACCATTACATAGAAACATTGACATTCAACGGTGTTAAGTGGCAAGGTACAAGATTGATCCAATTGGGAGTAGTCGGAGGGGGGGTAAGGCAACAATTTTTTGAAATACGGGGTAAGGGTGTTAGCGCCCCCAAACCACAGGGGGTGAGTTAGAGTTGTTTATTTATCTTTGGTATTAGTAATTGTTAATGTTAATTACATTATCTAATAACTAATTAGAAACCTTTTTTCGCAAGCTAAGCGATAACAAATCAAGTATCAAATATTTTAATACCCATCCTATCAATGGTTGGTTCTTGCCTGATCTACAGTCTACACTAGATATATAATGTTAGTTCCCATAGGGCAATCTATGTGTTAGTTACTCGTAGGTATAATCTCATTATCCCGTAATCCAATTCATAACATTTTAATGTCGCATCAAACATAACATAAAGAGGAAAAATAATTGTAATTAATTTCATAACATGACATGTATACTTAGACTATGCGTAGTAGGTTAACTAAAAAGTGAAAACCCAAATGTCATGTCAGTGTCACATAGGCAGTGAGGCATTAACTATCTCATCCTTTCACTAAGTTATAAATTAAATAAAACTAAAAAGAGTATAAAAAATATAAAAGAATGTGTGTTTGTGCATGTGATTGGTGAAAAGGGGTCGAGAAGGATCTTAAAGCTCGTTAATTAAGGGGATAACAAGTAAGAGATTGGCTCCCCTTTTGCTGTTTGGTGCCCATAGTTGGTAATTTGGAAGGGGTTTCACACCCATTACACATAGCCTTAAGTTGATTAACCCCCACCTTACACGAAGCTCCATCGTCAATACAATAAATAGACCAACTTGATCGTTGAAGGTAGTTCTATCCTCAATTAAAGAAATAAGGCCTACGCCTAACTCGGTCGTTGAGGTAGTTCAACTACACTGGTGTACTTCTAATAACTTCTTTCATGTTGGGTGTTAATTTCTGATATGACACGAAAACACAAGACGAACCTAACACAACATTTGTCGGGTAAGGTTTAGTCTGAACGTGTTCGGGACAATTTTGGGTCAAAACCACGAACAAACTTAGTCAAACGGGTTAGGTTCCTCACATCCAATGGGTTCTCAAATTGAACTGATTAACCCATTCATTTACCTTTTATTTGAATTTTAGCTTAAATTTGTTTAGATAATAACAAACTATATGGTTATTTCTTATGCCACTATTTAAAAGTTTAAATATAACTTGACACAGTTTACACATAATTGTTTAAAAACTAGGAATAATATGTTAATTTAGAAATTTAAAGTATTATATACAAAATTAAAAAAAATTAATAAATTATTTTTCGAGTTAAATGAGTTGTGTTCGTATTAACATATGGCGTTAATTTACGGTTTTTGAATTCCTATAAAATTTTCAGGGCCCTGCCAGGTTCAGCTCATCAATCCAAATATCCAACCCATTTAACAACCATGCTTTCATGTCATGTAACATTGCAAGGGACATCATATCCATTTTAAATCGACAATTTAAGCAGAATAAGAGGAAATTACAAGGGACATCATATCCATCTTAAATCGACAATTTAAGCATAATAAGAGGAAAAACAACGTATAACTTATTTTGTTAATAGTTAAATACTTAAATCTTTGTTAGAAAGAATTATTTTGGGAAAATAAAATATAATCCGGACTATGATATTCGATATATTTTGAGAAAGTGGAATCAAATTTAAAACTTGTTGGCATTAAACATAATGCTTAAAAGAATTTCTCCAATGGACCGGGTCACTACACATAATATTTATTATACTACATATCATGTGACACCCTCTAATCCTATCTCGTGCTTAGATTCCCCAAAATGGACACACTTGTAACCTAATTTAAGTAAAATAACACCCATACATACTCCATAACATGGATGATGAAGTATACCAAAATCCAAATCATATTCTCCACATACCCTCTTGTCACGCGATATCACGTGATCTCCCTCCCTTACCTTTTTCCTGTATTTTATAATCAATTATTTTAACAATATGAAAACATTTTTGAAAGGAAAAAAGAAACGAATCTTCAGCTAATTTAAATAATCATATCAAAGTGTAGATCTTGATCTAGAATGAAAATTTACAAGGCTTTCAACCAGGTCACCGGAATAATTTCTTTTAAAAATATTTTATTATGTGTTGATATAAAAAAAATGCTTTTAAGGTAAAAAGGGTATAAGTCGTTCATGACTATTTTCTAAACTTTTTTCTTAAAACTTTTTTTTTCTTTGATATACTGTCTCTCATAATTGAATATATAATCCAATGAATAAAACTTGATGCGTAATCCCAACGGGAAATCAAAAACAAAATGTATTAACCAAACTTTTAAGGGTCGGATCAGAATTTTTGCATAAAACTACAATGTTTTTTTTTTCGGATGAAAGGGGACTGTTGCCCACTTGCCCCCACCATTACTAGTAGGTCCGCCCCTAGACATAAGGTAGTAAAACTGAATTATTTATTTACGTGTCGTTTTATTGTAACTTTTCTTTAATAAAAGGTAAATAAAGGGGTTAAGAGTGTGTAAACTTCTTAAATCTTTATCTATAGCACTTTATAGATATACAAACATCACATGAACATTTATAGAAGTCTAAACGTCAAGTAAATTCCTAATATCTTTAAATTACTATAAAAGTAAATCCTATAGAATTTAAATAGCACTTTATAGATATACAAACATCACATGAACATTTATAGAAGTCTAAACGCCAAGTAAATTCCTAACATCTTTAAATTACTGTAAAAGTAAATCCTATAGAATTTAAATAATTATACACATGTACAACTGTAAAAGTTTTTACCTCTTTCAGGTCATGCATAGTCAAGCGCTATGAGGGGGTGAAAAGGACCTATGGCGCTATGAGGAGGGTTATGGGCTACGCATGATGGTCATAGCGGGGTTATTGTTTTGGTTTCTCTTACACATATATATACATACATACATATATATCTATAATTGAAGGGGGTGTTATAATGGGTTATCCACTACACATAGGAGGAGGTTATGTTTGAGTAAAGGGGTTATGAATACACAAAAACTGGCCCACTTTATTTATATTTATTTCTTATTTTTCACAACCGTAGATTTTTGTTTCATGAAATTTTAGAAAATAAGAGCTAAAATTGTGACTTGTACTACCAGAAACAACTTTGGCGATTCATCATGATTCCTTTTTGTGTTTGACCATCTATACATGTACTTATTATCTCAAGACTTAACACAAACTTTTAACAAAAAAAAACTCTACACTATTGACTGGTACTAGTCGTCTCGCGTCACATTAATTTTAGTTCTTTTATTTCATAGACATTCATATAAAAAGTTATAATATGAAAAGAAATAAATATTGTATTTTTACAGAAAAAAAAAACATATAATTATGATTTTGTTGAAGGGGGCTGACATTGTAAGTAGCTTTTGTCTGATTACATGAACTTTCAAGTGGATTTAGCAGATCTGGTCGCATAAAATATATATATATATATATATATATATATATATATATATATATATATATATATAAAAGTATTTGGTTTTTAACTGCCTCTAGATGTAGATGTAGATGTAGATGTAGATCGAGATCCAATGTGGCAGGGTTTGCAACGGCTGCTAGTTTAGCTACATTAGTTATAGTACGTAAGGTTTAAAATACTTATGCTTTAATATTTCATTCTTTTATTTTACAGATTTTATGTCGATTTTTAAATGTCACACAAGATGGTTGGGACTTGGGAGACTTAATATTTGTTCAAATTATCAAAAATATGAATCACGTGTACTAAGTAAACGAAATATATGTCACATATATATATCATAGGCTTCTCTTTGAATAGGCAACGCCAGTTCTTGTAAAAGACTCTCTCACCAGGAAATTTAATGTATAACGTGGTGTTAGACAAGGTGATTCGTTATTACTTTTTTTGTTCATTGTTATGGAAGCGAACACAAATCATAAAGAGATAGTAATATTTCAAGGGATAGCCACTCCAAACGATGGTCCTATCAATTTCACACATTTTCTTTCCTAATGATGTAGTGTTTTTGGGTGAGTGGGGACGTGTTCCATATAACACATATATTCTATACACATTCCTCTGTACTTTAGACTACTTTTATTGCAAATCTGATAAGAATTAGAGTAAATTACAAGTTTTGTCCTTTATGTTTACATTAAATTGCAGGCGCTGTCCTTAACCTTCCAAAATCTTGCATGTTTTGTCCTTTAGGCCAAATCTGGTTAGAAATCTCAGTTAATTCTTGTCACATGCGATGCACATGAGGGTACAATGGTCTTTTTCCCTCAACCCTTCTATTTTCCCCTTTATAACCCTCACAAACCCTCAATTCATCTCTATATCACTTCGATGTTCAATATTTAGACCCTTAATTCCCATTGATATAACTTTCGATTCACGTATTCCTAGTACTTGCTACATCGTTCAATCTTTAAAACCCCAAATTGGAGTTCATCGCTCAGACATCAAATCCTTAATCGGAAGTTGGAAGAGATCAAACCCTTATGAAAAGGCTTCCAACGAGATCACTGTTGCGGTTCCGGACGGTTTCCAAACAATGGAAGTATTTGATTGATAGTTCTCAATTTGTTGTTGATTATAGCCTCAACCACACTCACCTCCAACACCTGTTGTTGCTTTTCAAATCAGGATTTGCTAATCGACTGATTTGAGTATGAATCTGAAGTTGAAATAGGTTTGTTTTTTTTAGAAATTATTGTAGGAATTGCTAATCAACCGATTTGAATATTAAATTGAAGTTGAATAGAGAGGTATTTTGAGCTACGTTTGAGATTGACCGATGAAAGCGGATTGAAAGAGATTAATTGGTGGTTGCAGGAGAGATTTAACTGATGAGAACAGAGGACGTTACCTCCTCCGACGATCGACGCAGTTACTGCTTTCATTGTTTTGGTGCTAGTGATTAATGTCACAAACACATAGGAATAACTCAATAAAAGGATATTGCCTGTTACTCGTTAAGAGGAAGAAGATGGATTAAGTTTGTTATCGTTAAAGCAATGCAGGATTTATGAGTGGAAAATGGCGTCACTGCGTGAGGGGTTTCTGACTGATGAACAGAGGGAAGTGTTGAAAATAGCAACTCAGTACGGAGATTTTGTCATCGTCGCTGAAATCGTCGTCATGGTTGATGTCTGAGTAGTCAATTAAAGCTCCGGCTGGAGAAACGACGCCAAACGGTGGCAATACTATGAGGGTTATAAAGGTAGGAAATAGAAAGGGTTGAGAGAAAAAGATCATTGTACCCTCATGTGCATCGCATGTGACAAGAATTAACTGAGATTTCTAACCAGTTTTGGCCTAAAGAACAAAACGTGCAAGATTTTAGAAGGTTAAGGACACCGCCTGTAAATGTTTGGCCAAAAGGACAGTGCCTGCAATTTGTTGTAAACATAATGGACAAAACTTGTAATTTACTCTAAGAATTAATATATAATCGTAGTTACCTTGGATTTGTAGGTTTGATGCAGAAATGAAGAAGTTGGAAAGGACCACAGGCCATGCGTTTCAAAATTTGATATCTTGCTCATCAAGTTAAATAATCGACCTACTAATGCACTAACACCTGTTTTGCAACACCCCGAAAATACAAATTCTTATAATACAATAACGTTGTGAATAAATAAAGAAAAATAAACTAACTAGGAATGACATTAACCTAGTTAGAGAATGAGTTGTGAGTAGTTAAAGAGTTAAAACAAATAAAGAATGAAAGTTGAAGGGCCAAAAGTGTTTAGATGAAAACTAATATTAATAAAACAAAATAAATTAAACTCAAACACACTTGTTTGTGTGTTGCTGAGATCGATCAGAGCAGGGGGCGATCCCAAGCTCCCCAAAACCCTAGTTTTTGCTAAAACCTCCAAATTGAAGGATCAAATCAAGTCCAAAACGAAAATCAAGCATAGATTATTGATCCCCATTGCAAGGATATCATAAGGTATGTAAAATTTGATAAAAAAAATCTCTACTTGAAATTCTCATGAATTTAGGGAATTCGAAATTTCTGGATGCATGTGTAATATATAGATGAAATAGGAACATTGAATTGTCTAGGAGTAAACCCTAGACAAATACATGTTGAAATCATACTTAGTTCTAGCAAAATTCACGAAACACCATTGTAGGTGGTTGGGGGTGGAGTAAAACTTGATAAACCCTAGGGAATTGGGGGTTGTTCTAGTGAAATTTGACATGTATGAAGTGATTTCAGAATTTCAGAGATTTATATTTATGTTAGATGGTTTGATTGATGAAAATTTAGAGCTACATGACAAGTTATGAACTTGTTAATACATTAAGTAAATTGCTGCCCTTAAAGTGTTTGTACAATTGTCTCAAAGAAGACTTAAAACTGAAATTTGAAGTTAAACCACGTAATTGTGATGTTTCGGAAAATTATGCGATATATGATTAAAAAGGGGTTCTAAACATGCTATGGTTGAACTCTATAGGAAAAGATACCGGAACGTCGAGCGGACAAGCCGGTGGTGACTTGCATTTGAAGGGCGTGCATTAAAGGTATGTAACTTAACTCGTTACATTAAGTGAATTGTTGTTAAATTTTATATAGTCGCATTGTAGTATAAAAGTTGTGTTGATTATAGCGACCATAATCGCTACTAAAATTCATAGGATTAGAGTTAGCAAGAAACCGTTTCGTAGCCATCATATTGGAGGATTCCATAAGATGGGCCAACGGGTCGAATAATAGTGTAAATTATAGTATTAGTGTTCTAATAGTTAGCAATGGCGACAACATTCACAAGAGCATTAAACCATGGGATTGGTAAGGAAATGCGGGTGATGATAAGTCCCGGATGATGGGTATAAGGCGCCATAGGCTTACTAGTGAAACGGTAGTAAAATGGGTGTAGTTAGAGTGGGTCGAATAATTGCATAGTGACTTTTAGTCGTTTGACCCGTAGATCAAATTTTCGGTATGATAACTGTAATAGGCACGTCGGTAATGAATTTACAGATGTATAGGAAAAAGAATCACCTAAAACGGACAACCGAGTAAAAAGTTATGGTCATTTTAAGTTGAAAATCTGAATTTCCGGAACTGGCAACAAGTGCAGGTCACAAAACTGAACCTGCTGGAAAACCACCTCCCCCGCGCCACGCGAGGGCCTGTCGCACCATGCGACAGGGTAATATTTTATTTTATTTTATTTTTGCATGTTTCAATGCTTGGAACTTGTTTATACACTTCATATAAATGTCAAAACTAACATTTTAAGTGGTTTTGACCTTAGGTGATAAAGGGAACTATCCAGATGGCGATCGAGCAAGTTTTTGAAGAACCGAACATAACTTTGCAAGCTTCCGCGTTAACTTAGTCTATGTTTAAACAATGCTTTTGGGATGTAAACAAATTACTAATCATGTCATGAATATCTAAACTAGTTGTAGATGGCTAGTAGTTGGTTACTTGAAACTTTGTTTTTTTTTTGTTTATTATGAAGTAGTGTACTTTGAATATAAAATCTTGCGACTTCTATTAAAAATTAATTAAAATTTTAGATGGGTGTTATATGTTTGAAGGGAGTATGACCCGTACCAGGCTCGTACGAGCCGTACGCCGATCAGAAAACCCTAAAAATTGCTTATTTAGGCACGCTTGACTACCAAACTTGTGGGATCGCGATTTGGAGGCTGAGAACAATCATTTGAAGTCAGAAGAGCAAATCCGGAGGTTAGAGGCTTGATGATTAAGCATTCGGTCATTCAGTTTCGTTTAATCGTGTAGATCGAATCGGTTGCTTTCGTTTTCATTTTCTATATTATCTATGTCTTCATCCATATATGTGTTTGGTTCGTTTATTAACATGTTACGCTACATTTCTGTAACCATTTAAGCTAAGATGGTTCTTGTTCTCGTTTGACTAGAACAATGGTTTTTACGTATAATCGTGTGATTTTAGTGAAGTTTGGTTTTTGATTACTGATGTGTGTGAATGTGTACTAAATTTCGGACCAGGTTTTAAAAGATGGAATTACCTAAAACTACACACAAACGACAAATTTACCGGACATGATGTCACACCCCGATATTTCCACGTATTACCGGTGGGCCAGGTGGGGAGTATCGTGACATAGTTGATATCATCATAGTCAAATAATCACAGTTCAATGCACAGCGGAAGTCTAAAAGTAAATTATTACAAACCGAGTTGAAAGTACAATAAAATATTATACAACGGGTTGTAAGATGGATCCACAGGCGGATCTATAATAAAAAGAAATATTGTTCAACAGATTTAAGCATCAAAAGCTTGCAAGACTCTTTATTTGACACTAGGAGTAGCCAACCCATTACGAGTAGTACCTGCACTTAACCTTTTGAAAAATACGTCAGTTTTCACTGGTAAATACAATTAACTGACTCTTTTGAAAAGTGTTTATAAAAATTGATTTAAATGCACAAGGCATAAATATTCTTTATAACTTGGGACAATTATTTAAAAATAATCTTGTATACAGTTTTACATGTTTGTCGTCCATTTAGGACCCGGTTTGAAGAGCCGGTTAAGATTAATAGACACACCACTTGGTATAATACCCACAAGAAGTTTCCTTACGAGTGGGGTACCGTTTTACATACGCAACTGTCAGGTGTATGCCTACACCTCGTGCTCAAGTCGTGGCCATTTCTAATGAATGAGCCGAGGATATCCAGGACATGGTCATTAACCCCCCAAAGGCATTGCATCAAACAAGACAGATTAAAACGGGTTATGCGTCTTTTTAATTACATTTCGATTGTACGACTTCATACCCGACCAAGCGGTATTATTATAATACCGTATCCCAAGCCCGTATAACGGAAAATAAGTTAAAAGTATTTACCTGAGGCTAAAATATAATTTTTAATCCCAGCCGTATATCAATCAGCAAATACAAATAGCTTTTACTGTGCTCCTAATCTGGAACAAAGGTTTTAATAACCTATTAGATTCCTAACGGGTCTTATTTAAGTCTTAACTTAGACCGGTTAGTTTTAAAGAAATGTTTACGGTTCAAAACGCAAGATTAAGCGAAGACTGGATTAGAATGTGATTTAGACCCGACAAGTGTGAAGACTTGTATAATATGGGTAAACTAAACACATTCTGGATTTTGAAGTAAAAATGATAAGGTTTGACCCGTTTCGGTTAATTTATGCAAACTAGTTACATAAACCGTACCAAACGCGAAAAATGCATAACGGGTAACCAAATGAGTCATGAACAGGTTCCACAAGTTAATATGCTTAAAATATGTTATGATATCAGTAGGATACCTTCCATTATGCCCAAAACGAATTTAAAACCAATTTATGCCCTGTAGGGGTATTTTGGTCATTTTAGAGTTCATAAAAGAGGTTAAATAGTAATCTGAGTTTCTGGACTAAAATAATCAGTAAAAATATTTATTTTAATAAGTTATATCAGTAAGATATCATATATATGTGAAATTTATCATTTATGGCTAAACTATGCACTGTAGGGGTATTTTGGTCATTTCACATATGTTATAAGGGTTAAATTTTGGAAATCTGAGTTCAAAACTTTTACTTACTGTTAAAGTATAAAAAATTAATCATAACATCAGTAGGTAATACATCTTAGGTGCCAAGTATGGTCTTAAACCATACTATGCGCCTAAATCGCATAAAAGTCGGTATTTGACGATATTCGGGTTGATTAAGGAAATCTGAGATTTTGATAAGTCTTTACTGTTTAAAATAAGTTCTTTAACATATGAAATCAGTAGGAAAAGGTTTTACATGTAAAGGATGTATAAAACTCATTTTATTAGCAAAAAGGGCATCATCGTCAATTACCGAGCCTGTGCATGAACTCTATGTTATGATTAGTTTAAAATTTAATAAAAATTTCCAAAAATCCCTAAATATTATATTACATCAGTGGGTAAAAGGTTTGGTGTCACAATTTGAGTTTAAATAGGATTTATATCAAAAATGTCATTTAATTAACAAAAAAGCTTTCATTTACGATATTGTGCATAACTCTCATTTTAGACCATAAACCGATGTCAAATTTTTTAGGACATACTTAAATATCAGTAATAAAGGTTTTTGTCCACTCACATTTTCAAAAATCTCGTTTTAATATCAAAAGGGCATAATGGTCAACATTTAAGCATTTAACGGAAACATACAAATGAACTAGGATTTCTATGGAACCAAGTTGTATAACCTCAGAGGGTTATACTAACATGTAATATGGTCCTAAAGGAACCCTAAGGCATATCTAAAACAAGCTCAATCGGGTCAGAACTGAAAGTCAAAGCAAAAGTCTATTTTTGCGACTTTCGGTTGCGAACCGAGCCTAAACTCATAATTGTCGGGTTGAACATGCCTAGACATGTTCTTATATTATTTACCAAGTTATTTTAATGTTAAAACGTGTTCCATAACCTCTGCATTATCAGTTATGAATTTATTTGTAAAAATTGCTTCTGTTGACGTTTTGTTAATAAGTTTGACCCGACAATTGACCAAGTTAGAGTGATAATCAGTAGGTGCCCTTTTAAGGGTTTATTACCTACATAATTACCAACTCATAGCCACTTTCAATTCGAATAATGGCTGGACCATTAGTGATTAATCACTAAGTCAAAGCTTAATTACGATAGCTTTGACTTTTGGTCATTAAGCTAATAAAACTTAAACTAGAGAGGCTAAGAATGCTTACAAGAACTCTTAGCACGAGATTAGAACAGAAGAAAGCTCTCTTGAACTCCAAGAAGCTCAAGAGAAAGTGTTTTGAAGTGAAATTGAAATGTGCAAATGAACAAGTGCAACAAAGGGCCTTTATATAGCAATTTCCAATTCATATGATCAATCCACATGTCCCTACATTGATCTCAGATGTTACCAGGTGTCCCTAGTGCATGAAAAACCATTTGCTCAGACCCTGGTATCGAAAAATTGCATGCAAAGGCGGTGGAATTGGCTGAACCTGCAGCTGTGCAGTTTTTTGTTTGCTGGCACTTCTCACGCGGGCCGCGTAAGACTCAGAGAGAGTCTACGCGGGCCGCGAGGCTCCCCCTAAACCGGAAAACAACTTTCAAACTTTGCAATTTTGGTCCCTGATCCATTTTAAGTTTATTTAACTTCCATTTATTGCACTTATGACCCCCATAGTTAACTTTTAAGGGCCTTAGGTCATATTATAACTCCGTTAAGCTCCCGGTTAGTTGCAAGATCACCGAAAAGTCTTGTTTTCATCAAAACTCCACAAAATTAATATCCAATATTCTTGAGAGCGAAATATTAAATTATTACAATGTTTTTGGGATCGTTAAAAGGCCACTTAGAGGTAACTTTTAACATGTTGATACTTTTAACCCCTATGCTTCGTAAAGTTTTAAATTTAAGCGCAAATGGCTTTCAATGTCCGATAATTTTATTCATCAAAGAATACGAACATCCTATGAGGTCATTTAGAGGCACTCGTTTGGCATGATGACACGTTTGATCCTTTTTACTTGCACATTTACATTGTTTGACAACTTTAGTCCCTCGGAATCAATTCATTACTCGTTTAAGTCCATGGCACGTGTCTTTATTATATTGGTCGTGATTTTACGAGGTGTTACACATGAAATAGCATAATATGCAAGACGAAGTATCGAACCTAGGGGCTCATAGGGGCAAACTCTAAAACTCGATCTAAACTGAATTACTATCTAAAATTAATTGGATTTTTGTTGATTCTAATTATTAACTAATTAATAACCAAAATTAATTTATAATAACTAAGACGAAGACGAGAGCAAATAAAAAGCAAGAATGTGAACAATGATGATAAATAAACCATATAGGCAAAAATCTCTAACCACTTGCAAGACTTCTACTGTTGACAAATTACCAAGTTTTTTAATATATATAACCCGGCCAACCTCCCGTAAAAATTGATTTAGTCCAAAATCTTGCAGCAGAAATGAAAATGTGGTAGTGATGGAGGTTGGTACTCATTGGTGTTTGGTGAATGATTTATTAATTGTTTTGGGCGTTTATTTTTATGATGTCATTAATCACCATAATTTAGAAAATATAATCATAACATAGTTGTCTTGAACCATTAAGGATCTTAATACATAGTCCCAAATTAAAACGTTATCCAAAACGAAAGTACAATAATAACACGTTCACCAAACACATACTTGGCAAAAATCCCGAAGCCGATATTAAGCACCTGAAAAACATGTTAATAAGTGTTAACACATTGGTTGGTGAGTTCACAAATATATATTAAAAGTAAAATTTTATCCATATTACTTTCAAATATTACTTGAAGCAAATTTTCTCAACTAAAATTTCCTTCCCAAAAACCATTTAGACAAAACCCATTGCACGGTGAATCGTCCCTCGTATGCATTTAGACAAAACTCGTTGCACGATGAATCATCCCTTATAAAACCTTTAGACAAGGCCCATCGGACAGTGAATTGTCCTTTATAAAACATTTAGACGTGTTAAATTTGAGTTAACTTTTTAGTTTCATAAACTAGTTAAGAATGTGACATATATTTGAACAACATAAGGTCATAATCAATGCAAGACAATACAAAAATCTACATATATAGGGGAATGTTAATGAATAATAATCTTTAACGTGCAATGCGTATGATATTAAATCACGCATGTTATGAAAATCAAACCCTAATCACGCATGAACAAAAACACATAATTACGCATGAACAAAATCAGAAATCAATCATAGGGTAAACCTTAATCACGCATGTTGTAAAAATAATTACGCACATTATAATTTCTATCGTACGCATCGAACGTTAAAAAATATTATATTTTACACTTTTACTTAACTTCTAATACAATTATATGGAATATAGGTTGAACAGAAAAAACAAAAAAAACATAATGAAATTTTAAACGTGGATGAGTAAGTGGTTTGGATATGTCGTATACATTGGATTTATTATATATAAGGTCTATTCTTTGTAGTGGATGGGCCTTGGCTGTGTCTAGCTATCTATATATAAAATTAAGTCATATCGTTGATAAATTGGTAAACAAAAAAATATATTTTAAAAAAGCTAATGATTAAAATTTTATTTAAAATGTTTTCAGATGTTAATCACCTGGTAAACTGTTTCATTATAAAGTTTTTTAAATCATTTTTTTAGTCTAAATTGTATACTCTTCAAAATTTTTGTACACCACTAAATTTACTTGCATATAATGATAGTTAAGTAACTTAAGCCTTGTCTGAACTAAAAGCCTTTCAATCATATATATACACACACCTACACATCTGAAAAAGGAAAAAACATTGATGAATTTGCCGCATCCATTCCGCCCTTAACACGTAATTAAGAATTGTTTGTTTGACCGAGATCCACTCGCATGTGAAGGTCTTTTTTCTCCAAATCTAGCAATAATGTAAACTTTGTTTCTCTTGTATTGCATTTGAGCCACGACATCAAGCCTCGAAGATTAGTCGTAGAGACATGAAACCACCTGTTGATTACCTTTCCAAAAGAAACATTCTTTATTTCTCGATCACTAAATGTTTGTGCGCTAGCGTTACGTTTGATTTAACACGTGGTGTAACATTATCAAAGAGTTTAAGGTAGCATTATTATCAATTTCATCCTTGATTCACCAAAAGTAGAGAAAGATTTTGGCCCCAAGAATCAAAGTTTCAAGATGTATCTATTTTCCAATAAAGTTAAAAGAAGATTGTACGTGTTTAAAGGGTATGCAAAACATAAAAAGGCCTCACATGTGATGCTCTTAAAAGTCATGTCCTATAAAAAACCCATTCACTGTTTCATTGTTTACTCGACTCAGATCTATCATTTCTGCACCTCTATTTTTATAAACTAGTGTAGGTCCTTGCTTTTACATGCATGTGGAACTTGTACTTTACAATTAGTCAATGCGTGGAATACCTACCCTATTTGTATTCTTTTATAATTATAATTATCCATACTTTTAAATACATCACAAAAATGGTAAAAAAAGAAACTAATAATAACACATGATAAAATCTTATTCTCACATTGTGTATACGGGCCGTATAAGGTTATACGGCCCTATTGAATAAAATGAACTGACAAAGAGGACTAGTCGGTGATTAATCGCTAGTCGGTCAATAATTGAGTAATTTTTTTGTTAATCGATCCATTAATCGGTAGTCGGCTCTAGTCAGACCTAATCGGCCCTAGTCGGCCGGCCAAAATCGAAGATTCCAGCCAAAAAACTCTAAATTCCGGTCAAAACCTGTAAATTTCGGCCAGCTTCCAACTTATGAATTCTGGTAGTTAATCGTGTATACTTAAAAAATGAGTTGAGTTAGGTTAAAACATGTATACTTAAAATATTTACTATTGAAATGTGTAGATGTATACATAAAACTGAAAATTACAAATAAAAATCATAATCTTATCAATCCTGATTAGTCTCGATTAATCGCTAGTCGATACCTCATCGTCCGATTACCGCCTATTACAACCTTGGTATAAAGATGTAACTTTATATTTACATAATAAAAACATAACTTAATAAACAAATCCATGTTAACAGAAAACACACTTAAGTAATACTTACCCCTCAAACATGATGGGCTAGTTGTCCTTTGATCCGTAGATTCTGGGTCTCTCTCACACCACAACCTCCTTTTCGTCATTTATAACATTAAAAAACCAAACCCACTAACACAAACTACACAACACAAATGATTTGGTTTTTCTCACATTGTTCCTCCCTAGGCTCATCCCCTTCCTTCCCCTGCCTTTCATTGGAATTTGCAACTTATTAACATTTTTGTAATGACTCAATTCACCCTTTTTCTACTCTTTCTTTTCATCTCTTCTTGTTTCTCCCTCAACCCACAAGGTCAAGCTCTTCTTTCATGGAGGAAAACATTAAAAGGACCAAATTTAGAGGTCCTTAACACATGGGACTCAACCAATGAGAGCCCATGTAGTTGGTTTGGTATCACTTGTGATGCTAACAACAATGTTGTTGAGTTGAGTTTAACTTCTCTTGACTTACTTGGATCCATTCCTAATGACTTCACCAACTTGTTAACACTCAAAAAGCTTGTGTTATCCGGCACCAATCTCACCGGGTCCATCCCGAAATCAATCGGGTCGTTACAGGATCTGAATTACTTGGATTTGAGTGACAATGGGTTAACCGGTGAAATCCCGAAAGAACTGTGTACGCTAGAGAAGCTAGTGGAGCTTTACATCAACACGAACAAGCTCGAAGGTTCCATCCCTGTCGAAATTGGGAACCTTTTGAATCTTGTCGTGTTGACATGTTACGATAATCAGCTCAGCGGAACCATCCCGAGCTCCATCGGGGAGTTGAAAAACCTTCAAGTGATCCGAGCAGGTGGAAACAAAAACATTGAAGGCCCATTGCCAAAACAAATTGGTAACTGCACTAGTTTAGTAATGTTGGGGATTGCTGAAACAAGTATATCAGGTTCTATACCTTCAACAATTGGCAATCTTAAAAACCTTCAAACTCTAGCAATCTACACCTCCTTATTATCCGGTCCTATCCCTATCGAGATTGGTGACTGCACCGAGTTAGAGAACATTTACTTATACGAGAATTCGCTCTCTGGTTCGGTCCCTAGCTCGTTAGGGAAGTTGAAAAACTTGAAGAATCTGTTACTATGGCAGAACAGTTTGGTTGGAGTGATTCCACCCGAACTTGGAAACTGTCTGCAGCTAGTTTTAATCGACATTTCGATGAATTTGTTAACCGGAGTCATTCCAGTGACATTCGGGAAACTGGGATCGTTACAGGAACTTCAGCTGAGTATGAACCAGATCTCAGGTTCTATCCCGACTCAAATCGGGAACTGCAAGAGTCTAACTCACATCGAACTCGACAACAATGAAATCACTGGTACTATTCCATCAGAAATCGGTAACTTCGAAAACCTTACTCTGTTGTTCTTGTGGCAGAATCATCTAGAAGGCTCAATACCTAGCTCCATATCGAATTGTCAAAATCTAGAAGCAATTGATTTGTCACAGAATTCGCTAACAGGACCGATCCCGAAAGGTTTGTTTAATTTGAAGAACTTAAACAAGTTATTATTGTTAGGAAACGAATTGTCAAACCATATACCTCCAGAGATTGGAAACTGTTCGTCACTGATCCGATTTCGAGCGAATGATAACCACCTGATTGGATCCATTCCGCGTGAGATTGGTAAGTTGACGAATTTAAACTTCCTTGATCTCGGATCAAACCGGTTAACCGGGATCATACCACCGGAGATATCCGGTTGCCAGAACTTAACGTTTCTAGACTTACATTCTAATTCGATAACTGGAACCTTACCGGCGAGTTTGAATAAGATTGTATCTCTCCAGCTTCTTGACATCTCTGAGAATGAAATCGAAGGTACATTGAGTCCTACACTCGGATCACTTGTTTCGTTAAACAAACTTGTGCTTCGTAAGAACCGGTTTTCCGGTTCGATTCCGTTGGAAATCGGATCGTGTATGAATTTACAATTACTCGATCTCAGCAGCAACGGTTTCTCCGGTGAGATTCCGGCGAGTTTAGGCAAGCTTCCAGCGTTAGAGATTGCTCTGAATCTCAGCTGTAACAAACTTTCCGGTAAGATACCACCGGAGTTTGCTGCTTTGGATAAACTTGGAGTTTTGGATATTTCTTACAATCTACTCTCCGGAGATTTACAAAATCTCGTGGACCTTGAAAATCTCGTGACACTTAACATCTCGCATAACGATTTCAAAGGTTACGTGCCAAACACGCCATTCTTCTCTAAACTGCCACTCAGTGTCTTATCGGGCAATCCTTCGTTGTGTTTGCCGGGAAACAAGTGTACCTCCGGTGGTGCTTCGAGGCGGAGTAAGGGTGCTCGGGTGGCGATGGCGGTGCTGATAGGGGTCGCGTGTGTTTTGTTGTTGTCGGCGTTTTACATCATATTCGCCGGAAAGATGCGGGCTCGTGATCGGGGTATCGATGATGCTGACGTGGAAATGGGGCCACCGTGGGAGATCACTTTGTACCAGAAACTTGACTTGTCAATTGCTGACATGGCAAAATACCTAACACCTGATAATGTGGTGGGCCGAGGTCGATCTGGCGTTGTGTACCGGGCAAATGTTCCTTCGGGGTTTCCCATCGCGGTGAAAAGGTTCCAGCAGTCGGAGAATTACTCTGCCGCCGCGTTTTCCTCGGAAATAGCGACTCTTGCACGCATCCGCCATAGGAATATTGTCCGCTTGTTGGGTTGGGCTGCCAATGGGAAGAACAAACTGTTGCTTTATGACTTTTTGCCTAACGGTACACTAGGCACCTTGTTACATGACGGTAACGTGGAGGTGGTCGAGTGGGAAACACGATTTAAGATCGCTTTGGGGGTGGCGGAAGGTTTAGCGTATTTACACCACGATTGCGTGCCGCCAATCCTCCACCGCGACGTGAAGGTGGAGAATATTTTGTTGGGTGATCGCAATGATGCTTGTCTTGCGGATTTTGGGCTTGCAAGATTGGTGGAAGACGATAACGCCTCGTTTTCGGTGAAGCCTCAGTTTGCCGGCTCATACGGTTACATGGCGCCAGGTAAACTATTAAATCACCACTTGAACAAGTAGTCATGTAATTTACATCACTTAGTTGTTTAAATAATTTTTTGTGTTCGCAGAATACGCTAGCATGTTGAAAATTACTGAAAAGAGCGACGTTTTTAGCTACGGAGTGGTGTTATTAGAGATTATCACGGGGAAAAAACCGGTGGACGAGTCTTTTTCTGAGGGCCAACATGTCATCCAATGGGTTCGCGATCATCTCAAAAGCAAGAAAGACCCGGTACACATTATAGACAGAAAACTACATGGGAATCCGGACTCACAAATACAAGAAATGTTACAAGCTCTAGGAATAGCCCTCTTGTGCACTAGTAATCGGCCCGAAGACCGGCCCACGATGAAAGACGTTGTGGCATTATTAAGAGAAATTAGACACGAGTCTACAACTAATGAATCTCACAAAGAGACCAACAATCAACAAAAAGATTCAAACACTTCGGGTCTGTATTCGTCGTCATCAGTGACCCCGGCTCAGTTGCTAGTACAAGGTTCATCAAATAGCTCCCTTGCTTACTCATCATAATCCCAATTCCTGGAGCAACAGATTCATAGATTTAGTTCATATATTAGCATTGTAAAAAGGGGCCTACTTTTTATTATTTATTTTTCTTTTTTGTAACTTTTTTAGATATTAAATATAGAAAACAAGAATTTAATCATTATATAGTGGATATTATTGTGGGTTGATGGTAACTTGAGAGGGAGAAATGTCCCTTATAATTGAGTCATACATCTCTATCAAACTTTTAAAGCAATTCCTTTATTGGTTTATAATCTATGATGAAATTTCTTTTTTTTTCCTGTCATATGAGATAAGTATGCCGACATTAGATAGAAAATTTTAATTAGAGTTAACTGCCATTTTCGTCCCTGTGGTTTGGTCACTTTGGCCATTTCAGTCCATTTTTCAAAAATGCGCCATTTCAGTCCCCGACGTTCTGGAAAGGTGTCATTTCAGTCCAAAAATCATAACCCAGTTAAGTCAGTTAGTAAAGAAGGACCGATTGTGTAAATTTGTAACATAAAGGACTGATTGTGTAAATTTGTAACAACACCACCACTAGCCCTGCCACCACCACCACTCCGCTGCCACCACCCCCGCCACCACCGCCACCACAGCCACACCGCCACACCGCCACCACAGCCACACCGCCACTGCCACCACCGGATGAAGTTGCAGGTTCCTGTGAAGTTGCAGGTTCCGGTGACCGGTTTCGAATCTGCCTGAATTTTCATTGACTGTTTTGATGGTGGTGGTGATTGCAGACCATTCATTTTCATCTCCGTATTCTCCGATTCATTTTCATCTCAGTCATAGGTGAGACAGTAACAGCATTTTTAGAGCTTTTTCTTAGTGAGCTTTATGACACGAGCTACTTAGATGGTCCAAGTAATAACTAATAACCAAGTAAAAATTGGTATTTGCTTGTTGGTTGTCTTCTGAGTAAAGTCCAGTGTTCTATTGTAAACCTATAAACTAAGATAAATGCACTCTTCAACATTAACGCACAGTCCAAAAATACTGGAGTTTACTAAGTTAACATAATAAACAAGTCGATCATAAACCTATAAACTAAGATAAGCATTCACAAGCTAAAACCTATGAATTTCACTAGTGTTATAACAATCTGAAACTTCTAATAAGCATTCACAAACAAAAACATCAATCATCATTCAAAGATATAACCAATTAAACCTAAAACCGAATCAATTAAGTAGCCAAACAACAACATATCAAATTTATAGTAAAAATCTGCTACAAATTTAGAGCCAAATAATTATTTTCAACGAAATCAACTATCCAATGTCTGAACAGATTACATATAAACAATATTTCGAAAAATCAATTTCAGAAAATTGTTGGCTCATTTTGCTACCGTTTTTTTCCGTGGTGACAATTGCCCTTTTGTGTAGCAGTTATAAACTTGGTTTGCCGCTCGGGAACACCGCCGCCTACCCTCTTTGTCGCGCGGTGAAGATTGATGAACGGTGAAGGGTTGCCGCTCGGTGAATGTGCATCCTCAACGGCTTTATAGCCGTTACAATTTAGAAAACAATTAATTTTCAACTTTATAAATAAAAACAAATTCACTTCCATTTTCGCCTAACAAACCCAACCTCTATATTCACCACCATTTTCACTCATTTTTTTCAAATCTTTTCATTCATTTTCATCTCCGTATGTTTCTGCAAGTTTAATTACATTATAATCATGTTTTGAATCGAAATCGGATCGGGTTTGACTTTCGTTGACTGTTTTGGGGAAGACGATGAACAGTAACATGTTCAAATATTTGAATTTTCATTGACTGTTTTGATGGTGGTGGTGATTGCAGACCATTCATATTCATTTTCATCTCCGTATTCTCCGATTCACTCCTACCGGCGACCAAACCTGCAACTATCATCATCTCCATTTGAATTTTCAAGTTCAGATTTCGAGTGTCGGTTTCGAGTTCATAGCCTCACAGCCGATCATCATCATCACAGAGTTGAAAGAGGATGACGACGATGAACGGAGGTGAACAATGGTGGTGAACGATGACCGGAGTGAGGTTCAGGTGGTGGCGGTGGTGGCGGTGTGGCTGTGGTGGCGGTGTGGCGGTGTGGCTGTGGCTGTGGTGGCGGTGGTGGCTGTGGTGGCGGTGGTGGTGGTGGTGGCAGCGGAGTGGTGGTGGTGGCAAGGCTAGTGGTGGTGGTGTTACAAATTTACACAATCAGTCCTTTATGTTACAAATTTACACAATCAGTCCTTCTTTACTAACTGACTTAACTGGGTTATGATTTTTGGACTGAAATGGCACCTTTCCAGAACGTCGGGGACTGAAATGGCGCATTTTTTAAAAATGGACTGAAATGGCCAAAGTGACCAAACCACATGGACGAAAATGGCAGTTAACTCTTTTAATTAATACATTTGTGATCGGAATTAATACAGAAAATAACGGACTCTTACGTGGATCAGCTTGATATAGAAAATAACGAAATCTTACATGAATCAGAGAAACAAAGATAAACGAGTTCTAAAATGTCCAATTTAAAGTGTCATAACTTAGAGTATGTTACAGGGCTCATATGCAGTTTATCTTAACCACCGCCCAAAGCCCCGATTTCATAGAGTTTTACTAAATTATGAATTTTAATTCCTTTTCTTTTTTATTAAATGTGTGAATTTTTTATTTGATTAATTCATGCGTTAATTTAGGAAGCCGGTTTGATAGTTATACGGTTACAGTTTTCTAAATCTGGCTCGACTTGATGTATATAAATTTTTCAATTTCTCTTGGAATTACAATATCTTTTATTCTTGCATTGTTTTTGCATCAATTTTATTTTTATAAAAATATAAAAAATACCCAAAATGTCAAAAATCAATTGTACGCATATTCGCGAAACTAGAGAGGATCCGGGCCTCCCTATGTCCAGTAAAAAAATATACTAAGGGGGTAGGGGTGGTCATCATTTGTACAAATTCCATCACTCTCAACATCCAATCAAGTTTCGTCATGTCATCAACCATTATTCCATCACTCACAACCTTTTTTAGTGGAAATCGTCATCACTCGACACCACACCCAACAATTTCCCTCACAACAATCAAAACTCAACGCGTCAAAAATATAACGCGTTTTATTATTGACGCGTGATCCTTTTTACTGGCGGTGGTGTTTTGTATAAGCCCACACGTGATATTCTTTTATCACGGAGAAACTTGTTGCCACCCCGGGTGGCCTAATAAAGGTATCTCATTGAAGCTTTCTTCTAGTTTGACCTCGTAAATTATCAATAACAGAGTTGTTAAAACGAATGTGAAAAAAAAAGGTTTTACGAATACCTTTGAACTAAAAAAAATAATAATAATCCCACCAACTATTAAACATAAAACGAGGATGGAATATTAAGGAAGATGGAATGTTAGGAAACGAAAGGGAGAGACACATAAAGCAATGATGATGATCAAGGTTATCCAATGAGCTAGTGATTGAAAAGAAGTAAGACCCCATTTGGGTTGGATGTAGGATCATGTCATACTCAAAGAAGGAGTTTGTAATGAGTTGTAAGGCTTGTTTGTTTGCTTGGCTATTTTCACAAAATGCTTTTGGGCATGTGGCCCTCTTTGTGATGTTAATTGACATCCATATTTTGTCCAAAAGTGGCAAGAAACCTTCCTCCACCTTCATGCATCTAATTCATCATAGGACCCATGCCATGTGAATTTGATATGGGTATGGATGATATGCACAATTCATAAAATAAAACTATAAAAACAAAACTTAATTATCTCTTTTAGTGATTGTTAGCTGTAATGTCAACATGGACAAAAGACAAATACAAATACCCTAATCATACAAAACCTATGAATAGGGTGAAAATTACCCAACAAATGATCTTGTAGGGTAATTTTGTAATATGTTCTTCTAAGGTAATTTTGATCTTGTAGGTTAAGTTTGTAAAATGTTATTGTATGGTAATTTTGATCTAGTAGAGTAATTTTGTAGAGTATCTTAATTACACTACAAATGATCTTGTAAGGTAATTTTGATCTTGTAAGATAATTTTTATCTTGTTGGGTAATTTTGTAGAGTATCATAACTATTCTACAAGTATTTCAAAATTACTCTGCAATTTTCAAAATTACTCTACAAGAACATTTTACAGAATTACCATACAAGATCAAAATTACCCTACAAGATCATTTGTAGAGAAATTTTGATAATTACCCTACGAGCAAATAATTACGAAAATGACATCGCGTTTTTTTTTCCGTATGTTTTGTACGATAAGAATGTCTGTACATAAACTTAACTCTATCACATGTACTGTATAAACTGATGCGTAGAATCAATCATGATTTCTTAGGTCTGCCACCAAATGTTGCTTTCTCTTTTCTGTTTTGTCTACAGGCTAATTTAATGTGTCAAGTGATATATTCAAGTACGAATGTATAAATAGTTAGTTACCTAAATCAACTAGATTAAATAGTTTCAGTTAAATTTTTGTGCTACGTCTTAAAATTTCAAACTCTTTCTCTTTTTTGCCCACGTATTCACATACTCAAAAGTGAGTATTGTGAGTCTTTATATTCATTAACTGTATGTTTTCAAGAAATACTTGTATTTATCATGTATCATGTCGGTTTTTTATATTTACTTGTTGTGCCTCTTCAAACATAAAACACTCGGGCTTCCTAACTCAGCATTGGATGAGTGTGAACTATGATTTAAAAAGCCCAGCATGTATATCCAGCCCATCAAGCAAGCTAGCCACCTACTTCCAAGTAGAGGTGCACAAAAAAACGTATCTGGAACCGGACCCGGTAAAAAAAAACCCGGAACCGGTTTTTTAATAACCGAGTATTTTATATCCAAAACCGAAACCAACCCTACCCTGGCATAGATATGGCACCTGGAACCGGAACCAATCATACCCGATTAATACCCGAAAACGGACAAGAACCGGAATCGATTATACCCGGTTATACCCGATGCATGATTCTAACATCTATCTTTTAAAAGTGCATTTATTTTAATTTTTTTAAATTGTACAATGCATATTTAATAATAATAAACAAAAAGACGAGAAAATTGGGTAATAAAATTGCAATCGAGTATTAAAAAAACCTGAATAGGGTATTAAAAAACTAGAAAATAGGGTATTTTAATACCCGGTTTCTTAAGAACCGGAACTGAATCCTACCCGGAACCAGGTATATAGGGTATGGTTTTTTGGTAAAAAAACGGAACCGGAACCGAACCTTTTATAGGAATAACTGGTTCAACTCTTAAAAAGAGAAACCGAAACCAGTTTCATAACCGGAACCGGTTATTAAAAATATCTAGGTTGTGCACCTCTACTTCCAACAACCGTAAATGTATATTATTTAATATAGACTCGAAAACGTATAGAATCCAACAGACCTAAAAATTCCATATATTCTTGAAAGAATATAGATCCTATAAAAGTAGATATTTATAAACCATGTCCATGTAAAATTATAAATCAATTATGAGGTTATGATTTGATAACATGAGAGAACAAGAAATTAAGAGATTGAAAGTGGGCTTTGGTGATGAGAGAACAAGAAATTAAGAGATTGAAATTGGGCTTTTCGTGAATTAGTTTTATATGAAATGAAACTGGGCATTTTAATTGGAATGTTCAGTTAGTTATATAATAAAGCTGGGTATTTAGTTATTCGGGCTTTTTTATCATAAGATTTGGCTGAAACAAAACATAGCACAGGAGGAGCACTAATTGGTTGGAGTATGGGACATTGGGACTGACCGGTGTATCAATTCAATACTTCCATTCGAGGTTTGTGTTGGAAAATGTTCAAGTGAAAGTAATAAAATAATAAATTATAAACCAGTTGGCCTCGAGATTAAGAGTAACATAGCAGTCAAGCCTTAGCAGAGCTCGGTCTATTCTTGATCTTTAGACAAGGCTAGAAACGGATTGAGCTTCAATTTTCTTAAGCTAAACAAATCAAGCTCGAGCTTAGTTCTCGACTCGTTTTCAATCTCTACTTAACTACAAACACGTAGTTGGTTGTCTACCTGATTTTAAATTTGATTTTTTTTATAGAAATATCATTCATTAAATAACTATTGTAGGAAGCAATAGACGGCTTAGGGAGCAAGGAATGAGCCTAGCCCTGTCCCTAGTCCTAAAGTGTAAAACTCACCCATCTAAGTCTTCGTCTCAAACAGAAAACTACGACAAATGTGTTCAAGGAGATCTCTTTTTAACGTAATCAGGTAAAAT
Source organism: Helianthus tuberosus (assembly GCA_030545235.1). NCBI lineage: Eukaryota > Viridiplantae > Streptophyta > Magnoliopsida > Asterales > Asteraceae > Helianthus > Helianthus tuberosus. The sequence goes on along the minus strand of CM060403.1, from coordinate 186,547,875 downwards.
TCATTTCATGGAACTTCGCCCATACGGTTGCCAAATCCACGTGTTGTCATATCCTTGGTCCACCCTCTATCATGGGAAACGCTATAACCCAACTGTTTTAGTCAAGTGTCACCCATCTGCATCCTCTTGTTTTTGGTGAAACTCATACAATGATACAACCAAGTGTTTTCAAACCTGGACCGGACCGACCAGTCGGACCGGGAACCGGAGGTTGAGTCGGTCCGGGTCATGGTATCGGGCTAGAAATGCATTGAAGCGGAGTTCAGAGCCGTCCCCGAAAACTCTCAAAAAAATTTAGGCCTCGGGCGACGAAAAGAATTGGGTCCAAAATTATGATTAAAGGTAAATGAATTACAAAATAAAAACTTAGTGATGGAGCAAACACTTGAACTTGAGAACTTTACATTATTTTGAGATGGTTTTTGCCACTACACCACCAATATTTTTTTGCATAATAAACGGATGGATATACTAAATATATAATTTAATAAATATATACAAGCTCATAAAGACTTTTCGGGCCCTTTGAAATTTTGGGCCTCGGGCGTCGGCATGAGTTTGCCGGGCCCAGAGCTGGCCCTGCCGGAGTTGAACCGGGTCATGTTATCTGCCGGACCCGTTCTTGGAAGGGTTGTACCGGTTTTTTATATATTTTTTCATATTTAACCCTATTAATTTTTATAATATTTACGATACCTTCCGGTTCTTACGTCCGGTCTGACCGGTCAGACCATTGAACAGGTAAGAAGACTGGCTCGACGTCCAGTCCGGTTCTGAAAACATTGATACAACCTAACTGTTTTGTGATTTTCCGATCAATGTTTATTTTCGTGATTTTCCTAGTTAACCTAAGGCCTCATACGAATAATTTTGAAAGTTTAGGGTAGAAAGCGCTAACTCTTCGTAAGATTAAGATTTACACTCTCTTCTCGAGTCTCATTTAGCAAAGGGGAAAGGAAAGAAAAAAGATGAAAATATAAAAAAAAACATGTTCCCGAGATTTTTTAAGGATAGAAGGGGAGGGGAAATGAGGAAAAAGGGAAGAAAATTTGTTAATATATTTATCCTTCAAATCCAAAATATTAGGTGAGAAAATCTTACTAATTACTAAATTACCATCATATCTAATTAAAATTTTATATATTTAAAGGCTATAATAATAAAATTGTTCATTTCTTTTCTTTTCCCCCTAACTCGAAAACACATAAAATTTCTTTTTCTTTTTTATTTACTTTTCATTAACCTCGAGAATTAGAAAAAAAAAGGGAATATTTCGCAGAATAGTAACCAAGTTTTAAAAGTGTTCTAATTAGGTCACTCGTGTCGTTTTTGTCACAATTAGATAACTTAACATTCAAATCTAGCCATGTCTTTTTTCCACATGCCAAAAAAAAAATGGAGCATAAGATGTTGGGGTCGAATTATTTTAATATATTAAATTATATTTATTAAAAATAAAAACCATTTAATTACATTAAAAATTAAAAAAAACAAGTTACAATCCACGTCATCACTCGACGTTAGCATCAAATAAAAGTGAAAAAAGAAACAAAAATCCACATCACCACGGTTACCTATGAAATAGATGAAAACCCCCTTAATTTTAATGAAGAATGAATGTTGAGTAACCTGATTGGAACACTTTTGAAACTTGAGTGACCTAATTGGAACACTTTTGAAACTTGGTTACTATTCTACAAAGTTACCCAAAAAAAATATTTTTTCCTTCCTTTTCTCTCTTAATTATATTAATAATTTTCCTTCCCCTCCTCACAGAGAGCCGGGAACACAGTGTTAGTGTAATCGCTAATTGAAGGTTTGAAACCACCGGAGATCGAATACGGTTGCAGCATCTTCTCCGGTGGCGAAAAAAAGTATGGGATTGAATATCGTAGGAGGGTTGGTTGAGAAGGTGAATGGTAATGAAATGAGTTACACTAGTTTTGCAGAGAAATACCTATCGAACAATAAACCCGTTGTTATAACGGGACTCATGGCCGATTGGAGAGCTCGTAAAGATTGGGTTTCTGATGATGGAACACCTAATCTTCACTTCATCTCTTCCACTTTCGCTAATTCTAAAGTTCAGGTGCCTTAAATCCCCCCTATACATACGTTTAGTTTAATACCCTAGGTTTAACTACTTGTATTGTATCTGTTTGTTTTTATGTTTATGTCTCCATACCATTGTTAGTTTAGGTCTTTAAGTTAAATATGGAATTCAGACAGGTCCTTTTTGCGGGTTCAAGCAGTTTTTTTCGACGCTTTTGTTGCGCTTGGCCGGGAATAGGATGGAATCCATAAACCCTCGCCCCCCATCAGGTTCGAACCTGGGATTAAAGCCCCGATTCGTCCCTTCACCCAGATGTCCCTCGAAAATGGCCAAGAGGGAATCGAACCTGCGTCTCCACTAGGTAGGGCAGGCCTTTGGCGCTTTTAACTACATAGGTTTTTGGGAGACTGGAAGTCGGGTGTTTGGTTTTGGACCTTTTGGTGCTCATTTAGATCAAAGCTTAAAGATGTTTTCTTCTTAGTTAAATTCCGAACAGTAGAACTGGAGTTGAATAACCTAGGTCGAAAGTGTATGTATGTGCAAACAGATGGACATGAAGTTACAATTTGAAATTCACAAACTTTGAAGTTCACAACAAATTAACCATCTTAAAATGAACGAAAACCTACTAGTGGTGGACTCGGGTTGCTCAACAAATCAGTGGATCAGGATTCAAACCATGAAAATTGACATCCTATTTTGAATCACAGTAGTTTGGTTGACTTAACCTGAACTAGCTGTCATTAAACGAATGGTTAACGGGGATGGACTGCAAATTAGTTAGCTATAGAAAAACCCTGAATCCTTGCTTGATTTACATTGTAACCCAAAAATTTCACAATGTTTCGTCGTATTGACTATTGACTTTCACTTTCTATATTTACATTTGGATTCCTAGGTTGCTGACTGTGGTAGTAGAGAATTTACTGATCAAAAGAGGTTTGACATGACAGTGGCAGAATTTATTGATCACTGGCTTAAGCTTTCCTCGGTGGAACATGGTAATCTGTATCTGAAGGACTGGCACTTTGTAAAGGTGCATTTTAAGTTGGTTAAATTATTAGTATTTAAACCATGAACTGCCATTTTATTCGTTATATAGATTTATCTTATTTAAAGATTGCAGGAGCACCCAGAGTATACAGCTTATACAACTCCACCGTTTTTTCGTGATGATTGGCTAAATTTGTATCTTGATCATTATCACATGCACGAAGACCATGATACATATCAAAAGAGAGACAACATAAGCTGTTCTGACTACCGTTTTGTGTACATGGGTGCAAAAGGTCGGGACCCTTTTTTTCTTGCAACACTCGTTTTGTGTGTGTGTCGATAAATTTTCATTTTTCATTTTTTTGTATTCAGGAACGTGGACGCCTTTCCATGCTGATGTGTTTAGGTCTTATAGTTGGTCAGCAAATGTATGTGGCAAGAAGCAATGGTACTTTCTATCTCCAGAACAACGTCACCTTGTCTTTGACAGGTATATCTGGTTTTTCTTAAAAGTAGATAATTTTTTAAATATTTTGTGTATATATTGTTCAAAAGGTTTAACTTTAAGTGCTTGTAGTCAGCACTTATTGGTATACATTAAGTACGATAAAAGATTTATTTGTTTGTACATCCAGGAACATGAAAAATTCTGTATATGACATCTTTGAAGAGGTTGATGACACAAAATTTCCAAACTTTACAAAGGTACTTTTTCTTTGTGGACTACTAGCTAACATTTGACTATTAACTTTACCTTTTATATTCTTCGATTTGGTTGTGTGCAGACTATATGGTTGGAATGCACACAAGATCAAAATGAAATAATTTTTGTTCCTAGCGGATGGTATCATCAAGTTCACAATCTGGTATACATTGCTCTGTATAGCGTATACAGATTTTATGTTGGTTTGGCTATGTGAACGATTTTTCTTGTATATATGCGTTAAATATGTTTATTACAGGAAGACACAATATCTATAAACCACAACTGGTTCAATGCCTATAATCTCTCGTGGGTGGTAAGTAGAGTCAAATAAAGCATAGTAATCACGTTAATAGTTGTATTCTAAAACTGAAGTTATCGTTGAACTTTTTTTTTATCTCCTGTAGTGGGATCTTATGTTGAGAGATTACAAGGAAGCTAGAGAGTATATTGAAGACATCAAAGATATTTGTGATGATTTTGAGGGACTATGTCAGCGGAATCTTGCAGCTAATACAGGTATGGTGTAAATTTAGGGCTGTCCAAAAAGCTCGCGGCTCGGAGCTCGATCAAAGCTCACTCGGATTTAGCTCGAAAAAAGCTCGCTCGAGCCTGGCTCGGTTTGAAAGTGAGCCAAGCCGGCTTGGCTCGGTTAGAAAGTGAGTCTAGCTCGGCTCGTAACGAGCCGGATTGGCTCGGTTTGGCTCGCATACCAGCTCGGCTCGGCTTAGCTCGGATTATTTTACTTTTAATATATTTTATTTTTATACACATTATAATATATCAAAAAAACTAATTATTATTTACATGTGATTATGAGTATAATTTGATATCTATACCACATTTTAAGGTTGATTACCATACTAATGAACTTATATTGTATTTCGTTGAAATTAAGAACGTATTTTGTGTTAAACTTGATTTTGGCTTGTAATGTATTAGGCTGAGCTTATTTTGGATATGTTATTTTAAATTATTGGATAATATTTTAGTTACTGAATTTTGAGAGCCATATGTTAATTTTTCTTTTCAAAATCGAGCCAAACCAAGCCGAGTTGAGCCAGCTCGGTTTAAAACCAAGCCGAGCCCGAGCTTTGATTTCCAGCTCGGTTTCAAATCCGAGCCGAGCCAGCTCGGTTTATAATCGAGCCGAGCCCGAGTTTTGCCCTAGCTCGGCTTGGTTCGGCTCGTGAACAGCCCTTATAACAACAGGTTGGATGTGCGTTTAAACTTATTATCGTGAGTTTATGACTTTAGATGTGTGTATGTCTACTAATGCAGGCATGAATTTTTATGACTTTTTCAACTTCATGGTGCGTTTTTCCTATGCAAACATCGTCCAACTTTGCCATCTTGCTAAAAGCAGTATGACTGCCGAATGGCGCTCTTCTTGTACAGCTCAGAATTTAATCTTCAACCTTGAATCTGCAAAGGATATTGCGATAAAGATGAAACTCACATGTTTGTCGGAAAATCATAACATTTCACTGGATTTTGGAAGTGTTTTGGAAGAACCTGCTTTCTTGGAACTATGTTTCCAACTGGAAAGAACATATGCTTTCATACATGATAAACATGAACCGACTGGTGATAAGAAGAAATATTTAATGGACGAGTTACTAGACATGGGTCTTGGTAAATTGTTGGGCGCTGTTGTTTGTAATCCTGAAAATCTAGCGACTCTTATAGATGACGCCTTGCAGAATCTTGTAATGTCGCCTAATAAAATATAGTGATTTGCATCTTTTGCGTCTTTTTTTTTTCTGGTGACTATACCTTCCTCGAGAAGGCGAATATTCTTAGCCATACTTGATCTAATCATTCATTTGTGTAATATTGATTGCTTGTTAAGCAAGTTTTTCAGTTAAATCATACAAACCAGTTCTCACAGTCTTGATGAAATCTTACCATTGAGCTCTTCTTTAACCAAGGATAATTCATTGATTAGTTGAAACTATATGTTATGTAATATTCATACAACTGAATCAGTTAAGACCTATGACTTAGTAGCATGTCCCGATACGTGGGGCCGCTGTTAGTTAAGGGTTATAGGTTATGATGGTGATAGAAGGGTGTTTGGTACACCAACATTAGGTTACATTGATATAAGTTCCTTTCAGTACCAACAAATAGAAAAGAGTAGAAGTAGATATCCAAACCATTGACTTCAATAATAAGATATATGCACTATCTAAGTATCCAAACCATTGACTTCAATATTAAGATATGCACTATATAAATAATACATATAAAAAACAAGGCCAACACTCAATAACAACTAACCATATAATATAAATCATTTTACAAAACCTAATACATATACAAGATCTTTGAACACAAAATTTATGACCACACTATGAAAAGAGTTAATTTTCTTTTGAGTAACTGTGAAAATCCGTTATCAGAAAACTCATACCCTGCAATCAGTAAGAACTAGTCAAACGCAGGCAGAAAACCACCGGAAGCTGGATTGGAACCTCAGACCTCTCTTACTCTCTTAGAATGAATCAAAACTCAAATTACTAAACAGGGAAAGAATTAACCATATTATAGACCAAAATATTTTGTTTATTGACAATGCCTTCTAATATTCCTTCCAGGACCTCCATAATAGATATAATCTCCCCAAACATTGTTTTTTTCCGGATTTTATATTGTAACAATTTGGATGATCAGCCATTAAACGAAGATTTCTGAGAGGAAGTAAACTGTTGTCCCAATCAACAACTTTCAAATTTCGAAAATAAGAAGCTTTCCCAAACCCTTCATCCGCAAAATGACCGCTACCCATTTGTGTTCTCGTGTGATGTCCCCTTGATCTAGAGTTCACTATCTCTCCTCCAAACTGGATCATACTTGCATGCTTTTGTAGATGACTGAACAAGAAAGATGGCCAGTAGCCTATAAGTAGGTCCGACCCGAACTCAAGCCACCAGTGTCCATGTTTAGGGTCCTACATACATTAAGAATCAATTAAGCCAAACATAATTAAATGTAATGATATAATCTAATCGGGCCAGTTAGCATTAAAAATTTAATTACCTTCCATATCATAATGCTGATATCAAACTGTTTACCCTTGTAAGATGATCTTGGAGAGATTGCTGCACCTATCGCGATCCGGTTGTTTGTTTGAACAAATCCTGAGCATAATAGGTTGTAGCATCCAGTGGTTTGGTATGCATCAGTCTGTTAAAACAAAACAAAAAAAAAACAAAAAAAGTCGTACTTTTAACAATATATTTTTATATATTATGCCAAAGTAGAAAAGATTTTTAAAGTACTTACAGTCCAGTAAGTGAAAAATCTTGGGTAACCATCTCCATATAACTCTGGGCTTACCTGAATAATCATCAATAATTTAGTAATTGTGTAAGTAACATAATTGCATGCTTGAATTAATTCTTTGTAACTAGCTGCAAATTACCTGCCAACCGGCTTCTACGGTATTCAAATCCTTTCCAAATGAACCGGAGATAACCCACAACTGCGATAGACTGAATTCGTATGGATTTGTAACGGCGGGTGTCCATACATTTATACCGGCTTTAGCTCCATAGTATTTATCTCCATTCACAAAAGCAACTGCATGCTACAACATAAATGACCATATCATGATCTATATAACATATATAACTTTTTGTTGAACTAGCTAGATGTAACAGTTATGTGCATTATGATCAAAATGTTAAACTTAATTGATGTTTACTTCATGAGCATCGCTTGTTGAGTCACGCCTCACGCGCCTGATGATCTTTCTTCCGAATCGTTTCAGAGAACTTGCTCGTAAAACATCAGTTTCTGTAGTTCTTCTGATTGGAACTGTGCCTTCTGGGCATAGTTCATTCGATTCGGCCCAAAGCTGAAAAGTGTGAATGGTTTCATCACTAGAGTTGTGACCCTTTGGTCTCTCCAACGGTGGTTCCTAAAAGTTCATTAAAAAAAAACTAAACCCATTGAAGATCATAATTCATAACACTTTGTGTAAATAGAAACAACTGAAAACGGAATATAAGAAGCGGAACCAATAGTTTTTGTCCTTTGAGCTTAGGATGATCAAATGCAGGTTGAAGATGAGAAAGAACACAATCTATCAAGTCTCCATCAGGACTCTACTTTTAAAGAAAACATCAAATGCAACTTTTACTTGACATACAAAAAACTACAAAAATGAAAAAAAAAAAAATTGCGAAAGATGAAGAAGAAAAATGCCTGAATGGTCTTGACTGAAGGCTTGTTAATCTTCTTGAGATGATCTCTGATTCTCTTTAGCTTCTTTAACTCTTCCACTGGCTTGAAAACAGTTTCGTTCTTCGGTTCAACTGGTACGGACACGAGTAGTATACAAACAAATATGAAGAAAATGGAAGAGGAAGAAGCCATGTTTGGTCTTTTGGTATTTGGTTGTATTCAAAGGTGAGTTTGGCTTTAATGTAGGTGTGTTTTTAGGCAGTTGGAGTTGTCTTCTTCCAACAGAAGTGAGATTTTGTCAAGAAAATAAGAACAAGAGACAGTTTTTGGTTTTATTCCTAAGTTTTGTCACATGGAAGAAAACACAGAAACTGTAGATGCATACAAGACAGAAGAAGAAGTTTGAAGTTGCAGTCGTTCAAAAGACAAAAGAGTTTATGAGCTCTTTTAAATCATTTCTTTTACTTTACTTGAGTACAAGAGAAGAAACAACACAACACACACATAATAGTTTTATAATATTTTTTTTCCTTCTAAAACTTAACTAATTAATAATTGGCATATAATAATTTTATGTTATTTTTTTCTTCTAAAATTAAGAAGCCACTAGTAAAAGAATAGTGCCTCTTAAACTTATGAATGTTTGTATTAAAATTTATAGATGAAGTATTTTGGAAATGAAATAGTGTCACATCTATAGTGTGTTGGAAATAAGGACCTTTGATAGGTTACATACTAACACTACTACAAAACATATTTTTATTGATACAAAATTCACTAATAGATTAAACAAATGTGACTAGTTTATTGTTTATTGTTTACTTAACATCAAGTGAAAATCTTAAATGTAACATGAATATGTTATTATTTTATACCATGACAACAAAGAAAGGTAATTTTAAATATTATTCATTGTCCATTGACCATTGTTGTGTAACCTTGTTGAGTCATTCCTAGTACCAATCATGCTTCTCATATAAATATATGAATAGCACCTAGAAACATAGGAACCAAATGTTCACCCTGATGTCTTTCACTATTATTTGAGCTCCTTTTATCATTAATGTTAAGACCAACTTTACCTTTTGTACTACCAAAATGAAGGGGCCCATTATTGAGTTGTAGCTTTTATCCAATCAAAAAAATCAGCTTCTAAGGGTTGTACGTTGCGCAATAACTAGTTGTACATCAAGTTGTCAAAAGACCCACCAGCTTTTAAAAGCAAACAATAGAAAACTCGTCTTTCTTTGTTGTCACATTTGGACCCCTTGAGATAACCTAACCCATAGGGCGATGGTTTGCCACTAGCATATAAAACAGGGCAAATGTTTATGGGCCCTTTGAGGTTTTTTCCCTCGAGGTTTTAGGCTAAAAGAATGTTTCCCTCTTAATATTATTAATCATTTATAACTTCATGTATAGTGAGGCGCGAAGATGGCGATTTTTGAGGCATGACGTCTCATATCGCCCGGCAACACCAACACTGCTGGCGTTATGGGGTGATTTTGGATGAGGGTGGTATGTACATAGCGACGTGAAGGAGAAGAGGGGTGTGGAATGTTGCTGCCATTTATGGAGGAGAGGGGTGTGAAATGAAAATAATTAATAGAAAATGTAATGATGGGTAGGGGCTTTATGACTACGTGCTCTAGTAATATAACGCCCCACAAAGCCCCTGTATGACGTGGCGCGACACGTGTCGCATAACACCCTCAAAGAGGCTTTATGACTACACATGGCGTAAGGGTTAAGTTATTCTACAAAGTCTCCTAAAAATAAGAAGTGTAATAGGACATTATAGAGTAACAAATGTCCAAGAACCTAAAACCTAAACCCACTACACCACCATCCAAAACCTAAACACCCACCCGGGAGGGGGGGGGTGTAACACCTCAAAAATTTACGTCCAATAATGTATTGACACGTGTCATGGGCTTTGAATATGTGAAAACATACTTTAGAGGGACTAAAGTTGACAAATAGTGAAACTATGTGAATATAAGGGTCCAAAGTGTCAACAATGGATAAATAGGCCATACAATAACCCTACATGGTGTTTATAACCTTAAACGGGTAAATCATGGATCATACGAAGCGGAAAATGAAAGAAAGTGAGGAATTACAAACTACAGGGGCTAAATGTGTCAACATGTTGAAAGTATACCTCTGAGTGACCTTTTGGCAAACCCGAAGCTTTGTAATGATAAAATATACTCACTAGAATATGTGATAAAAATTTCATCAAGTTTCGTTATCGTATGAGAAAGTTATGATCAAAACCGTACACGAAGGGTTAAATGCGTTAACGTTGAAATTCATGACTTTTCGGGTAAGCACAAAGTTAACCAAGGACTTTACCATGTTTATAAGAATCCCAAGGTCCTTAAAAATCAGATTTAAGGGTCCAATGTGCAAGAATAGGAGCCAAAACCACGTTACAAGAGACCAAGGACTGAAATGCAAATCAATGAAACTTGGAGACCTGGTCGCACACATGTACGCGGCCCGCGAGGGGCCTGTCGCGGCCCGCCTACAAGTCGCCAGCGACAAACACAGCGAACAGGTGCCAGTCAGGTCTGTTTTCGAGTTGTTTCCAGCTGTTGTCGATACCTGGGGCTCTCCAATGGGTTTACATGCATTTAGGGGCACTTGTCCTCTTCTCATAACACTCCTAGACCTCTGTGGCAGCCTATAATCAGATCAAAATTGTGATAAAAGGGACTTGAAGCTTGCAACCTTCAACACTTGCATGTTCAAAAATTCACAAGATCATCTCTGGAGCTCTCTGGACGTCAAGACATCTTTCTAGTGATCTCTAAGCTTTATTAGGACTCTTGTAAGCGTTCATAACCTTCTCAAATCCGTTCTAGCTTAGTTTATTAACCGAAAGTCAATCCATCGTAAATTAAGTTTGACTTCGTGATTAAACGAAATTGGCTCAGTCTTTTCTCAAATTGAAAGTACCTACAAGTTGGTATTTATGTGGGTAACAAACCCTCAAAAGGGTATTTTCAGATTCCCACTCTAAGTATGATAATTGTCGAGTCAAAGCTTTTCTTAAAAAGTCAACAGGATTGTTATTTGCAAATTTAAGCATGATTAGCAATGTAGGGTACATGCAACCTGTTTGATCATTAAAATAACTTGGTAATTAATGTAAGAACATGTCTCAACATGTTCATCTCGACAATTTTCAGTTTAAACCCGAATCGGAACCGAAAGTCGCATAAATTGACTTTTTCTTTTACTTTCAGTTCTGATCCGTTCATGCATGTTTGAGATCTGCATTAGAGCTTATTTTGGACCAATTTTCATATAAGTTTAACTCTTTGAGATTTTACATCTTGGTTCAACACTTATCCGATTCATATGCATGTTTCCGATTTATGCTTAAAAATGACTATTTTGCCCTTTTTACTATAAAACGTGATTTTTGAAAAAGTGAAAGAGTAGAAACATTTGTTACTGATTTATAAACTTGCACCTAAAATTTGATATCAGTTTGAGGTCTAGATTAAGAGTTATGCTCAATATCGTAATTTGAAAGCTTTATGTTACTTAAACGGCGTAATTAGCATATAACCCATTTAAACCCACTTTTTGATATCAAACTTTTTACCCACTGATGTTATATAATATTTTGGGATTTTTAAAGATTTTTATTTAATTTTTGGCTGAGCATAACATAGGTCTCTAAGTCTAATTCGGTAAATACCGATTTTGCCCTTTTTAGCCATAAAATGAGTTTTATAAATCCTTTTGACCCCAAACCTTATTCTACTGATTTTATTTGTTAAATATAATATTTTGAGCCTTCTGGAATTATAAAAATATCAGCTTTCCTTTAAAAACCCGGAAATGACTCTAAATCGCCTTTTTAAGCGTTTTTATCGCATAGTATGCACTATAACCATATTAGACATATAAGATTGATACCTACTGATGTTTTTAGCATATTTTTATATAATAACAGTAAGTACAAGTTTTTAAACTCAGGTTTCCAGTTTTGACCTTTTTAGCCCTTGTGAAATTACCAAAATACCCCTAAGGTGCATAGTTTGGTTTTAAATGATAAGTTTCATACATGGGTCATACCCTACTGTTATAACATGTTAAATTAAGTGTATTTACTGTATAAATCAGACCTGTAACTCATATTTCTAATTTAACTCTTTTATAATCTTTTAAATGACCAAAATGCCCTTATGAGGCGTAAATTGAGTTTAAATTCATTTGGGGCATAATAGAAGATATCTTTCTGATATTATAACATATTTAAAGTATGTTAAATCAGGGAACTTGCATATGACTCATTTGGTTACCCGTAACGCCCTTTTCGCGTTCGGTTCGGTTTATGTAACTAGTTTGCATAAATTGACCGAAACGGGTCAAACATTATCATTTTTGTCTCAAAATCCAGAATGTATTTAGTATACCCATATTATACAAGTCTTCAAACTTGTCGGGTCTAAATCACATTCTATCCGGTCTTCGCTTAATCGTGCGTATGAACCGTATCATCCTTAAAACTAACCGGTCTAGGCTTAGGCTTAAATAAAGACCCGTTAGAAATCTAATAGGTTATTATAAACCTTTGTTCCAGAGTAGAAGAACCAGTAAAAGCTACCTTCACTTGCTTGTTGTGATTTATACTTACCGAGGTAAATACTTTTAACTTATTTTCCCTATACGGGCTTGGGTTACGGTATATAGAATACCGCTTGATCGAGCATCAAATCTTACATCTTTGGGTGGTTAATTGAATAATTTGATCGGCTTGTTTAAACAGTCTTGTTCACTTAAAGCCTTTGGGGGGTTAATGACCATGTCCCGGATATCCTTGGCATCATCTTACGAGATGGCCACGACCGAGCACGAGGTGTAGGCGTACACCTGTCAGTGTATAACTCAATAATGTGGTGGGTCTATTGATCTTTAACCCGGCACGAACCGGGCCACTGAACGCACAAGTAACATGTAATTCGTTCACAAGATTATTATATTAAATAATTGACCCAAGTTATAAAATGTTTTGTGCCATGAGCATTCAAATCAATTTTCAACCCTTTATAAAATGAGTCAGTTAAATTGTATTTACCAGTGTAAACTGACGTATTTTTCCCAAAAGGTTAAGTGCAGGTACTACACGTAATAGGCTGGCAGTCTTCTAGAGCGTCCACAATAAGTCTCGCAAGCTTGGACGACAATAAACTGTTGAACAATATCTTATTTTATTTTGATCCGCCTGTGGATTCCGTTTCAACTATTAGTGATATTTAATATTACACTTTATAAAAGTTGAAATGAATCTATCTTTGCTTCCGCTGTGCATTTATATATTGTGTTGTTTGTCTATGATGATACCAACTACGTCACGATACTCCCCCACCGGGCCCACCGGTGACACGTGGAAAATAGGGGTGTGACAGGTTGGTATCAGAGCCAACTCTGAGTGAATTAAACACTAGCCTTTTGTGTTTAATCTCAGTTACACAATTGCACATTCCTCGATTCTCGAGTCTAGACAAAGAACTTAGGAAATTTCCAAATTTTTGGTTTTATTTCTAACTTTGTCTTATATATATTTTTGTGTTGTATCACTTGTTGTTTTTGACAGGTTCACAAAAATGCCGCCACGTATGAGAGGAAGAGGCAGGGGACAAGGAGCACATGTAGCCCCAAACGACCACGAGGCCGAACCGTCACACCGGCGAACACCTTCGGATTCTCATAACACAGCTGCTCAAGATTTTTGGAGGTCTTTTACCGAACCAGCTAGGCGCTCAGTCTCACTGAGTACCTCACCATCCATCCCACACTCCTTCGGGCCTCATTCAGAAAATGAGCCCCATAACTCTCACCAGTCCTATATTCCTCTCCAAGGACATCAATCACCCTTTGACCAACCATCGCCTGTCTTCCAAGGCCAATTTAACCCCGATGACTACCTTGGAGTACCAGTGGGTTTTAACCCACTTGGACCCGAAGACCACTTTTCTGGTGGCAACCCGATGGACATCGATGAAGATACCGATCCTTCCATGCCACCATCCGGAACTCCGAACCATCCCATCGAGATTTCTGATGGGTCACCGTTTGTGGGATCACCTTACAATGGTCCCGATAGCTTTGAGGAGAACTTCAAGCAGTATGACTGGGTGTTTACTCCCAGTTACCATAACTCTCATCTGCACCAGCCACACCAGTCTCCTCTGCACCAGTCATACCATAGCTCCCCCTTGCACCAGCCACACCACTCTCCCTTGCACCAGCCACATCACTCTCCTCTACACCAACAGGAGCAGCCACAGCAGCAGCAGCAGCAGAATCCTTCCGAGGATTCCCGACTTGTAGCGGTCACTCCGCCAGCAGCACCACCTCTGCTTCAGCCTCCCTCGCCTCCGAGGTGGAGGAGAACGACAGTGCGAATGTCCGCACGAGGGGGTGTGCGTATCAGCACCCCTCCACTTTCGAGTGGCAGCGGTTACTCACCGGTCCACGAAGAACCAGAGATGGGAGGACCTTCAAACCCCGTCTCAGAAGTGAACTCGGCGCCAGTCGCGCCACAGCCACCATTGGGTTTTGGAGACCCAATCCCCACTCACACTGGTGCTGCAGCATTCAACCCCTTCGAGCAGCCGATTCACACGGGTTACAACTTTACAGAGGATCCCTACTGGATAGCAGCAAACTCCAACACTTTCCATCAAGAAGGTCCCTACGGAGGTCCCTGGGCTACGGGACACTCGACCTATGGGTACCCACCATATGGGTATCAACAACCGCCTCCTCAACCTCTGCATTATCAGCAACCACCTCAGGCGCCGGCGATGTCACCGCCCCAAATGCAAGAAATCCTTCATGAGATACAAGAGGTGCGTTAAGAGATGCGGCATGAGTTGCGGCATGATCGGAGGCATAACCGGGGGATGTTTAAGAAGATGGTGGATTTGATTAAGGGAAAAAGCAAGAAGGATCGCTGAATCCTTTGTTTGTTGGGTTATCTAAGTGTGGTACTCATGTCCCTGCGTGGACATTTATTTATTTCTGTACTCTACCCCTGTGTGGGTATTTCTTTCTGTTCTGCCCCTGCATGGGCATATCTTTTTAATTGACCCCTGCGTGGGTTTTTTTATTTGTTTGGCCCCTGCGTGGGCATGTTGTTTATGTAAAAGACCCGTTTAGGGGGAATTGGTATTGGTTTAAATTTTTAATGGTATGGTTAATTTAAGTTTTTCATTTCTAAATTATGTGCATAAACATAGTGTATAAATAAATGAAAAATAACATTTATTATTTTGATTTACCATTTTAATAAGATAATAAGAATCTTAAAAAGGTAAAACCTAGCTTGAATGTCCTATTAAAGACCTGGCCAATATGGTAGAACCTGTTTAAAAAGATTCAAATCTCTGTTAACATCTGTAAACATGTTAACATTCTTGGCTAATGTGATCCGTAAAATCACACATGCCACCCTTTTAATAAATTATCCAAATTTATATTTTTATATATAATTGGTTGTGACATAATGCCAACGGGTTATGATTAATGTCATATAAAACAAAAAGGCAGCTGTAGTTTATAGACTCCCTGCCAAGAAAAGGATTGATTTGTTTTATTTATTCAAACTTTAATCCTACAAGATCTAAATTTATAATTTAGATATTTGTCTACGTGACTAGGCCTATTGTGCCAATATTTTATTTCATTCTAGGATAAAGTTATTAATAAAAAGTCCTGAATGAAATTACTTAACAAATTAACTAATATGGCTTTTTTTTACCATGGTTAATAAATCGTCAAGAACGATAATACTGTTTAGGCTTCTAAATAGACCTTGTCCTTATTTTTATGTAGCATTTAAAACTACGTGGCTAAGTTTGAAGAAATAAACAGTCATCCTGTGGAAAACCCCGATAACACAAAAATACTAGTAACGGGTGCGGAGCTACAAGCATTGGTAGAAAATGCTGTCACCAGAGCCATTGAAAGGCAATATAGTGAATCAAAGGGACCCGAAGTAGGACCCGATCCGCGCCACATTCCAAACCCAAAGTTCACTCGGAAGCTCATAGCAAACCGCCTTCTAAGAAAGAAGAACCTAAGATAGAAAAACCAAAGAAGGATGATGATCGACATTCATCTAATCAAAACAGTGTTCCGTCAAGGAAGGTCGAGCATAAACAGGAACCGCGTGGTAAGTCCTGTACATACAAATACTTCGTCTCATGTAAACCCCGAGACTTTACTGGGGAAAAGGGAGCGGTCGACTGCATGACCTGGTTGGACGAAATGGATACAGTAGTAGACATCAGCGGGTGTGCTGAACGGGATGTAGTGAAATATGTATCCCAATCGTTTAAAGGAGAAGCACTGGCGTGGTGGAAGTCTCTCATACAAGCTGCGGGGAAGATCCCACTCTATAACTTATCATGGGATCAGTTCGTTGCTCTGGTTAAAGAAAATTACTGCCCGCAGCACGAAGTTGAAAGAATTGAATCTGATTTCTTAGCTTTGGTAATGAAGAATCTAGATTGTCAGGCTTACCTCACCACTTTCAATACTCTATCTCGGTTGGTTCCGTACTTGGTAACCCCAGAACCGAGAAGGATTGCTCGTTATATCGGGGGTTTAGCCCCTGAAATTAAAGCAAGTGTTAAGGCATCAAGGCCTGCAACCTTCAGATCAGCGGCTGATCTATCTCTATCTCTCACCCTGGACGTAGTCAGGTTGAGAGCACTCAGGAACTCAGAAGAGAATAAGAGGAAGCGTGAGGACGATACCTCACGAAGATCGGAGAAGAGACACCGAGGAAATAATGACCACAAGAAAGGGTCGGGATCCAGGAAGGATGGGCAACAATCGGGGGATAAGCCCAAATGTAAAACTTGCAAGAAGAATCATTTTGGGAAGTGTCGATTTGAGTCGAAATCCTAGTCTAACGTGAGATCCTGTGGGATTTTCAAATCTACGGATCATAAGACTTTGGAGTGTAAGAAGCTAAAGGATGCAACATGTTATGGTTGCAACGAGAAAGGGCACATTAAGTCCAATTGCCCAAAGTACGCCAAGAAAGCCGAGGACGGGAAGAAGACCAATGCGAGGGTCTTCAAGATGGACGCTAAGGAAGCTGTTCAAGATGACAACGTGATTACAGGTACTTTTCTCGTAAATGATGTTTTTGCTAGAGTATTGTTTGATTCTGGAGCAGATAAGTCTTTTGTTGATGATAAGTTCTGTAAGTTATTAAGCCTACCTGTTAGAACCTTAAGTGTGAAATACGAGGTGGAATTAGCTGATGGAACCATAGAAACAGCCTCAACTGTTTTAGATGGATGTGCTATATCCATTAGGAATCATTCTTTTCCCTTGTCCTTACTTCCCTTTAAGCTAGCCGGCTTTGATGTAGTTATAGGCATGGATTGGTTATCGCATAACCAAGCCCAGATCATGTGCAACAGAAAGCAAGTGGTAGTCAAAACTCCGTCTGGGGAGTCACTTACCATTCAAGGGGATACTCAGCATGGACTGCCTGAGCAAGTGACCATGCTCAAGGCATCCAGATGTCTGCAGAAGGGTTGTGTCATTTATATGGCACAAGTTACCATAGATGAGCCAAAGCCAAAGATTGAAGACATCCCTGTCATTTCGGAATATCCCGAAGTTTTTCCCGAAGAACTACCTAGTTTACCACCAGATAGGCAAGTGGAATTCCGAATTGACATCATTCCGGGTGCAGCACCAGTTGCTAGAGCACCATATAGGTTGGCACCAACAGAGATGAAGGAATTAAGGACGCAATTAGATGATCTGCTAGCCAAAGGTTTTATTAGGCCTAGTTCGTCTCCCTGGGGAGCGCCGATCTTGTTTGTCAAGAAGAAGGATGGATCGATGCGTCTATGCATCGATTACCGTGAGCTTAATAAGGTCACTATCAAGAATAGGTATCCTTTGCCCAGGATCGATGATCTGTTCGATCAGTTACAA
Organism: Helianthus tuberosus; assembly: GCA_030545235.1. Classification (NCBI taxonomy): domain Eukaryota; kingdom Viridiplantae; phylum Streptophyta; class Magnoliopsida; order Asterales; family Asteraceae; genus Helianthus; species Helianthus tuberosus. Next base: position 186,529,942 of record CM060403.1, on the reverse strand, counting down.
GGAGCAAGCTACTTTTCTAAGATCGACTTGAGGTCAGGCTATCATCAGTTGAAGGTCAAAGATGAAGATGTGCACAAGACAGCGTTTAGGACTCGTTATGGACATTACGAGTTCCTAGTGATGCCTTTCGGGCTCACTAACGCACCAGCCGCATTCATGGATCTCATGAATCGCGTCTGCAAGCCTTATCTGGATAAATTCGTCATCGTCTTCATTGACGACATCCTTATCTACTCAAAGAATAAAGTTGACCACGAGAAACACCTTCGTTGTATTCTCAAACTTCTACATCATGAGAAACTCTACGCCAAATTTTCGAAGTGCGAATTTTGGCTCCGAGAAGTCCAATTCCTTGGACATGTGGTAAGTGAGCGTGGTATCCAAGTGGATCCCGCTAAGGTAGAAGCAGTTATGAATTGGCAAGAACCAAAGACGCCTACTGAGATTCGCAGTTTTCTGGGTTTAGCAGGATATTATAGGCGTTTTATTGAAAATTTCTCAAGGATTGTTGCGCCCCTAACCTCGTTGACACGTAAGAAGGTTAAGTTTGATTGGGGCCCTAAGCAGCAGGAAACCTTTGACATTCTGAAGAAAAAGTTGAGCAATGCACCAGTGTTAACACTGCCCGATGGTATAGAAGAATTTGTGGTGTATTGTGACGCATCACACACTGGTATGGGCTGTGTACTCATGCAAAAAGGCAAGGTTATTGCCTACGCTTCACGACAGCTAAAGGTGCATGAGAAGAACTACACCACCCACGACTTGGAGCTGGGTGTTGTTGTATTTGCATTAAAGCTATGGAGGCATTACTTATATGGAACCAAGTGTGTGATCTATTCAGATCACAAGAGCCTTCAACATTTGTTCAATCAGAAGGACTTGAACATGCGACAAAGACGATGGATGGAAACTTTAAATGATTATGATTGTGAAATAAGATACCATCCAGGCAAGGCAAATGTAGTTGCTGACGCCTTAAGCAGAAAAGAAAGAGTGAAGCCGATAAGGATCAATGCCAAGCGCATTGAAATAAGGAATAGTTTGAATGAAAGGGTGTTAGCAGCACAGAAGGAAGCTGTGTTGGAAGCTAATTATCCTGAAGAAAAGTTAGGAGTAACTGAGGAGCAGTTATCCTATGACAAAGACGGAATGCTAAGATTGAATGGACGAATATGGGTTCCAGTTTATGGAGGACTTCGGGATGTTATCCTCCAGGAAGCCCACAGTTCCAAATATTCCGTTCATCCTGGAGCTGATAAGATGTACCAGGATCTAAAAGCAAACTACTGGTGGATTGGTTTGAAAAAGTCTGTAGCTGCCTATGTAGCTAAATGTTTGACTTGTGCGCAAGTCAAAGCTGAGCATCAGAAGCCGTCAGGTTTGTTACAACAGTCTGAAATTCCCACGTGGAAGTGGGAGATGGTGACGATGGATTTCATCACCAAGTTGCCAAAGACGAGAAAGGGAAATGATACTATATGGGTCATAGTGGATAGACTGACGAAGTCAGCACATTTTCTACCCATCAAGGAGACTTATAGCTCCGATATGTTAGCCCAGTTATACGTTGATAAGATTGTAGCTTTGCATGGAATACCTGTGTCTATTATCTCTGACAGAGATACTAGATACACGTCACATTTTTGGAAGAGTTTCCAACAATCTTTGGGCACTCGTTTAAATTTTAGTACGGCTTATCATCCTCAGACTGACGGTCAGAGTGAGCGTACTATTCAAACGTTGGAAGACATGCTACGTGCATGTGCGATCGACTTAGGTGGTAATTGGGATAAGAACCTACCACTAATTGAGTTCTCCTACAACAATAGCTACCACACCAGCATAAAAGCTGCGCCTTTTGAGGCCTTATACGGTAGAAAGTGTAGATCGCCCATTTGTTGGGCGGAAGTTGGAGATGTCCAACTATCAGGACCAGAGATAGTTTTTGAGACGACGGACAAGATTGTCCAGATTCGCGATCGTTTGAAAGCTGCCAGGGATAGGCAGAAAAGTTATGCGGATCCAAAGCGTAAGGCTTTTCACTTCGAAGTGGGTGATAAAGTGTTGCTTAAAGTATCACCCTGGAAGGGGGTGATGCGATTTGGTAAGAAAGGCAAGCTAAGCCCGAGATACATAGGACCTTTCGAGGTTATCGAACGTGTCGGGTCAGTTGCTTATAAGTTAAACTTGCCTGAAGAACTTAGCGTTATCCATAATGTGTTCCACATCTGTAATTTGAAGAAGTGTTTCGCTGATGAATCACTGGTTATACCACATACAGATGTACATATAGATGAAAGCTTGAAATTTGTGGAAAAGCCATTGTCGATTGAAGATCGACAGGTAAAGAAGCTTCGAAGGAAGCATGTACTGTCACACCCCGACCGCGTAAAACAACAAATCGCGGCGGAAACATCGGGGCGTGTCGTAACAGAATTAATTGTTTCATAACCATGGTATTCAAAGTTGTATTTTATTTATTAAACAAGGATGTTACATTGTCTTGAACAGTAATAAAAGAGTTTATAACATAATTAAACAAGTCTATCTTCGTTTTTAGTCTCTAAGGCACAGGTCCGCCTTAGTGTCATGATCAACATCCTACGGAAAAGCACCTGAAAACACATGTGAAAGTAGGTACGTCAGCATAAAAATGCCTGTGAGATACATAGGTTTGTGAAAATAGGATTCATGACTTGTATTTGAGAAAATGTTTAGTCATGAACCTTGTAATTTGCTTTGTATTGTAAATCAATTGAAAAACGATAAGATCAGTTGATATGTATAAGTAAATGTAAGGTTAAATGTATAACTAAGTAAAATGAATTGTATAGAATAAACTGTTTTGTAAAACAATGTCTTATGAAAAGTATGTTATGTGTATAAAATGTAATATGTATCAAACTGAAATGATTCAAATAACGTTACGCTATGTAATATTATACAAACACTTATATATAGGAAGTACCAGCGGCGTATCCACCATGTTTGTATCATATTGCACACGTATCGTTACTTAATCACTTAATCAAACCAAACCATCAAGATGTAAAATGTTCATGTACAAACCAATTGTCAAGTGTTATTGTGTAAACCATATCAAAATGTCTATGTCCAATGTAAACCACCAATGTGTATATCAATGTCAAATGTTTATGTTCAATGTAGATCATGTAATATGTAACCAAAATGTCATGTATAGTAATTGAAATGTATCAACTAAACCATATGTAAAAATGCACAACAACAAGGTATTGAAGTAAAACACAGTTTAAATCAAAGTCATGTTTTGTGTAACAAATGCATGCTATACTGATACAAACATTTATGCGGTATTGTTAAAATGCATACATCCAAGCCTTGAGACTGTGGCGATAAACCCTTAAACAAATTAAAGGTTCATCTGAGTTATGTATATCGAATTCGGTCATTCCTTTCATCCCCTTTCCCTGGGATGTCCGGAACGGGAGTTGTCAATTCCTATGGTACCACTACCTACTAACGAATGGCATGATCAATGTTAATGAATGTATTGTCCCATGTTAAACAAACCAAATGTTATACCAAAAATGGAAGCATGTGATGCACTAAGTATGTAATCAAATGAACATACATAGCGTGAAAATGTAATGTAAAACAATGTACTAAGTAATGCACACAATGGGCACACCTAGCATGAAATGTAATGTAAAACGATGTACTAAGTAATGCACACAATGGGCACACCTAGCATGAAATGTAATGTAAAACAATGTACCAAGTAATGCACACAATGGGCACACCTAGCATGAAATGTAATGTAAAACAATGTACCAAGTAATGCACACAATGGGCACACCTAGCATGAAATGTAATGAAATCATGTACTATAATGTACTAACAAACATAGCCGGTATATAATGTGAAAACAGGAAAGCATGAAAGTAACAAGTAGGCACATGTGTTTCACCCCAAAACAGTTTGGAAAACAGTAAAAGAGGGGTCTATGTACTCACTTGAGATTGCTCAGATGTCTAAAGATAACCACCAAGCAATGATATAGATCACGGAATCAAACGACACCTAATATAGGTAACTATGTTAATAACCGGACCTAAATCGGAAGATCGGATAGAATGAGGTTTCGTAAACCAAACGAGTGTAGAGACTCGTGTCATTTGGTTTAACAAAGCCTACATACTAAATGAAACCTATCATAATTGTTTATGACCCATTACGACCCGTTTAGGAAGCTTATGCTACTTTAACGTGTCGTTCGCGTGAAACGCGTTCGGACCGCCTAACTAGCCCTATGACAAGTGTTATATGCCTAAACATGTTACATAATCAGTTAAGTGACAAAGGTTTAGGTTACATATGCTTAATTACCAATTATACATGAAAAGGGTATTCTGGTAATTTACCTAAGGCATATAAACTACCTATCATACAACTACTTAAACGATGTGACCATAGGGTATAACCTCGGAAGGTTATTCCCTACCTACTATGGTCACCTAATGTATTTGGTCGGATCCTAATGATCGACCAAACTGGGTCGGGTTCGAAGGTATAAGCGATTGATCAGATCGCTTACCCTACGACCCTAGACAACGTGGTAATCAGTAGGCATAGTCCCAAGGGACTATGACCATCGTGATTACAATCACGTTGCGAAGTTCAAACGAACTTCGCATTGACCATTACTGGTCAACGCTGAAAGTCAAACAAAGTTTGACTTTCTGACTTGAAAAGCAGTAAAAATAAGGAAAAGAACGAAAGAATACTTACGAAGGGTCCCCGAATGCTAATCCCGATCCAAGAACTCAGGTATGAAACAATGGTTTCAACTTAGAGCTCTCAAATTAGAATTCTTGTGCTTTAAAACAATGAAAGGCATGGGGTATATATAGTTTTCGGGGAACCGTTGAGATCGTTTCTTGGAAAAGGGGAAAAGATCTAGTCCGTACACTTGTCACAATGTTGTGGAAGCTAAATATGATCCTTATCTAGTGACTAAGCAAGTTTAGAACATGTGGTGGAGGATCAAATGGCTGCAACTTGTGATAAAATGCATTTAATCTGGTCTGATAGTGGGAAGCGGCCCGCTTCAGGATCAGGCAAACACAATGCGGGCCGCCTGACCCTTCTGATCCGCAAATATGTTCAAAAATGGCAGTTTCAGTCCCTGCACGTGTTTAAGGCCTTTTCCGACACTTCTAAGGCCCGTAAAGCCAACTTTAAGGCCCTAAAATGTTGCCTAAACATTGTGGACATGAAACATGTTCAAAAATATGTCGGATGATGGTTCGTTTGGTCGTACGAACGCGATGTTCGCTTAATTACGACGGAATGCGCACAAGCGCGAAAAACGATCCAAATGACGCGACGAATGGATTTTTCTTAAGGCGAACACTAAAACATAATATAGTCATGCTTACATAAATTTTTGGATGTCCAGATGTATTCAGAACGTAAGTTATGCGCGAAAATGCAAACTTGTGCACTTTTTGACACTTTTAGTCCCTGAATGACCCAAAAGTTTATTTTAGCACACCGAACCCCTCAAAGCCTATTTCTAAGCTATGTAAAGGATATTTAAGGTGTGTTTAACTTATGGTTATGTTCCGGAATGTTCGTTACAGTTCAAATTGACTTACTTTCGCAGTTTGTCAAGTTTAGTCCCTGTAAGCGAATTAACTTGTTTTTGCCATACCAAAGCCTTCAAAACTTATTTCTAAGTTATGTAAAGGTTATTTAAGGTATGTTGAGTATATGTTGATGTTCCGGAGTATTTCTCGCATTAAACTGAGTACGTTTACGCACTAGTTTGCGTATAACTCTCCAGAAAGCGATGTAGAGTTTGAAATTGAACAAAAGTCAAAACATGAAAAATGTAAAACACAATCAAACAAACATTGTGATCAAATAACCTTGTTTTATTGATAATAGAACTGTTCATAGTGATTACAAGCACAGTTGTTACAGTCTCCCCTACTTGTGGAAATTTCGTCCCGAAATTTATTTAGAGGAAACTCGTGGAAAAAGATGTGGATATTTCGCCTTCATTTGATCTTCGCGTTCCCAAGTAAACTCAGGTCCACGTTTAGCTTCCCAGCGAACTTTGACCAAAGGAATGCGCTTGCGTTTAAGCCACTTGACTTCACGTTCCATGATTTCCACTGGTTTCTCAACAAATTTCAGTGTTTTGCCAACACGAATTTCGTCAAGCGGTATGGAGAAGTTCTCATCAGCTGAACACTTCTTGAGATTGGACACGTGAAAAGTTGGATGAACATTTCCAAGTTCAGGAGGTAACTCAAGTCTGTAGGCTACCTTTCCGATTCTTTCGACGATCTTGAATGGTCCAACGTATCTAGGTGCAAGTTTTCCTTTCTTTCCAAATCTGATCACACCTTTCCAAGGTGAGACCTTAAGTAATACTCGATCACCGATTTGAAATTCCAAGGCTTTGCGTTTTGGATCCGCGTAAATCTTCTGACGGCTTCTAGCTGCCTGAAGGTTATCACGAACTTTCTTGACCTTGTCAGTTGTCTCTAAAATGAGGGCAGGTCCAGTAAGTTGAGCCTCGCCAATCTCATTCCAGCAGACTGGTGAACGACATTTTCGACCATAGAGAGCCTCGAAAGGAGCCATTTTGATGCTAGTGTGATAACTGTTGTTGTAGGAGAATTCAATCAATTTAAGATATGAATCCCAGCTACCACCAAAATCGATCACACAAGCTCTTAGCATATCCTCCAGAGTCTGGATTGTTCTCTCAGATTGACCATCCGTTTGCGGATGATAAGCTGTGCTCAGATTAAGTTGGGTCCCCATGGCAGATTGCATGGTTCTCCAAAAATGAGAAGTGAAACGAGCATCCCTGTCAGAAATAATGTTCAACGGAACACCATGTCGAGCTACAATTTCATCCACATAAATTTGAGCAAGTCTGTCAGCAGAAAAATCCTCACGGATTGGCAAGAAATGTGCTGACTTTGTAAGACGATCAACGACTACCCAGATGGCATCATGACCTTTCTTTGTGCGCGGGAGTTTGGTAACAAGATCCATAGTAATGTTTTCCCATTTCCAAACTGGGATCTCTGGTTGTTCCAATAAACCAGAAGGACGCTGGTGTTCAGCCTTAACCTTAAGACAAGTAAGGCATTTGGATACGTATAAGGCAATGTCTTTCTTCATACCAGGCCACCAATAGTGAATACGAAGATCCTTATACATTTTATCTGAGCCCGGATGAATAGAATAACGAGACTTATGGGCTTCATCCATAAGCAAGGTACGAAGATCATCCTGGCTTGGGACCCACAAACGGTCCATGAAGTAATATGATCCATTGTCCTTCAGTTCCAGAGCAGGCGTTATGTGATAGGGAAATTCCTTATCCATTAAACCTTGTGAAACACAAGATTGTTGAGACTGAGAAATGCGTGCTTGAATATCGGATCGAGCTTGAATAACAGATTGAACACGTACACAATGAAGCTTAGTACGTTCCTTACGACTCAATGCATCAGCTACGACATTCGCCTTACCAGGATGGTAGCGAATTTCGCAGTCATAGTCGTTTAAAAGCTCAACCCAACGTCGTTGTCTCATGTTGAGTTCTTTCTGGTTGAAGATATGTTGAAGACTTTTGTGGTCAGTGAAAACCACACATTTTGTACCGTACAAATAGTGTCTCCAGATCTTTAGAGCGAAAACAACTGCACCCAACTCAAGATCATGAGTGGTGTAGTTCTTCTCATGAATCTTCAACTGCCTCGATGCATAGGCTATGACTTTGTTCCTTTGCATAAGAACACAGCCAAGACCCAATTTCGATGCATCACAATACACAACAAAATCATCATCACCCTCAGGCAATGATAGAACAGGCGCATCGCAAAGCTTCTGCTTCAAGTGTTGAAAAGCTTCCTCTTGTTTGTTTCCCCAATAAAAAGGCATTTTCTTCTGAGTTAGAGCAGTTAGAGGAACTGCAATCTTAGAGAAGTTTTCAATGAAGCGGCGATAATAACCCGCTAGACCAAGAAAAGAACGAACTTCAGTAGGAGTAGTAGGTGTATCCCAATCCTTAATCGCACTGATCTTGGAGGGATCTACATGAATACCTCGTTCGTTGATAACATGCCCCAAAAATTGAACTTCTTTAAGCCAAAATTCGCACTTGGAGAATTTGGCGAAAAGTTGCTCTTTCTTTAGGAGTTCAAGAGTAAGACGAAGATGTTGCTCGTGATCAGCTCGCGTCTTAGAGTAAATCAAGATATCGTCAATAAAAACAATGACGAACTGATCCAAATAAGGTTTACAGACCCTATTCATTAGGTCCATGAAAACAACAGGAGCATTAGTCAAACCGAATGGCATGACTGTGAATTCATAATGCCCATACCGAGTGCGGAACGCTGTTTTCAAAATATCTTCTTCTTGCACGCGAAGTTGATGATACCCGGAACGTAGATCAATCTTCGAAAAATAAGAAGCGCCTTGTAACTGATCAAAGAGATCGTCTATGCGAGGTAAGGGATATCGATTCTTGATGGTAAGCTTGTTAAGCTCACGGTAATCGATACACATCCTAAAGGATCCATCCTTCTTCTTGACAAAAAGAACGGGAGCACCCCAGGGTGAAAAACTAGGACGTATAAAACCTTTGTCAGAGAGCTCCTGAAGCTGTTTAGACAACTCTTGCATCTCAGACGGTGCAAGACGATATGGAGCTCTGGCAATGGGATTTGCACCAGGTACGAGATCAATGCGGAACTCGACTTGGCGTGCTGGAGGTAGACCAGGTAAATCTTCAGGGAACACTTCAGAATAATCCCGAACGACAGGAATATCTGAAATAGACTTACCCTTGCCTTTATCTTCTGTAACATGTGCTAAGAAAGCCACATAGTTCTTCTGTAGATACTTCCGAGCTTTAAAACAAGACATGAGTTTGAGACCAACGGTAGGCTTCTCACCTTGAACCTGCAGGATCTCGCCTGTCGAAAGCGACACACGAACAATCTTCTCAGAACAAACTATCTCTGCGTGATGTTTGGATAACCAATCCATTCCCACAATAACGTCGAAGCTTCCGAGTTGCATAGGCGCGAGGTCAATAGGAAAAAGATGGTCGTTAAGGTTCAATTGGCAGTTGCGTAGAACAAAATTAAGAACAATGGGTTCACCACTAGCAACTTCTACTGTCAAAGATTTGCCTAGTTTCGTTCTAGACACGCGAAGCATTTGCTCAAAAGACAAAGACACGAAACTCTTATCGGCACCAGAATCGAAAAGAACAGATGCAAGCTGATTATTAATAAAGAACGTACCGTTCACCACATTATCGTCAGCCTGTGCCTCTTGGGCATTCATGTTAAAAACTCGGCCTCGAGCCGGAGCCTGATTCTGGTTCTGGTTCTGGTTCGCCAGTCTTGGGCACCGATTCCTATAGTGGGTCAGATCCCCACAATTGTAACAAGCACCTGGTGGGTATTGTGGTCGTGCAGCTTGACCCTGTTGCGGAGCAGGAGGCTGTGCAACTTGTTGGGCCGGGTTTTGAACTGCGCGATTCTGAGCAAACCGACAAACATCGGCAAGATGACCTGACTTCCCACAGCTAGTACAGAAACGGCACTGATGTTGCGGCTGATGGTGACTGTTGCACCTATTGCACAAAGGTGCATTCCCTGTATAATGTTTCTTTGCTGGAAGCTGCGCGGGTTGGTTAGGAGCTGCCTGATTAGCTTGGGCAGTGATAGCAAAATTTTGGGAAGCCTTACGCTTCCTTGACCTCTTCGAAGAACCAGAGTTCTTCCCATTCAAGTTTTGACCTTTCTTGCTATCACTCTTGTCAGCCGACTGTTTCTTGCCCTTGTCACCCTTCCTGTGTAACTTGTTCTTCCGGATCTGCGACTCAGTCAGTGTCGCTGATAACTCGATTGCCTGACGGAGTGTGGCAGGTTCACTACCAGTAAGAATGTCTTGTACCGAGTCAGGTAGGCCGTCGATGTATCTCTCGATAGCCTTGTCGAGTGGGGTAACCATAGTCGGGCAAAGAAGACTCAACTCTTCAAACCGATCAGTATAAGCCCTGTGCTCACCACTATCTTGCTTCAAAACATCAAACTCTTTCTCCAACGCTCGCTGCTCATGACGAGGACAGAATTCCCTCATCATAAGGGCTCTAAGTTCAGCCCAAGTCTGTGCAAGAGCAACTTCTGCACCCCTATCTCTCATAACCCCGTTCCACCATGTCAAAGCCCTCTTCTGAAATACGCTCGAAGCAAACTCAACTTTGCGATTATCCGGACACTGCACATGGCGAAAAGTATTCTCACTGCTCTCGAACCACTGAAGAAGCCCAGTCGCTCCTTCAGAACCACTAAACTTGAGTGGTTTAGCCTGGTTAAAATCCTTGTATTTGCATGGAACATTGTTGTTGTTGTTGTTGTTGGCTTGGTTCCATTGAGCAAAGAGATTTAGGAATTGGGCAGCCATCTGCTGCGCAATAATTTCTGCCAGTTCGGCAGTTGCTATCAGGTTGTCGCGTCGAGGAGGCATTCTAAAAGAGGAAAACATGAAAGGAAACGAGTGAGATGATTGGATGAAAAGAATGAGATGATAAAAACAAGAATTGCAAACAGCATAGATGGTGGTCATTCGTCCGTATCACAAAGCAAACAAACGACACACAGTGACTAATCAAAGTAAATGGATCAAAAATAATGTATAATGAAGACATGCTCGCCTATAAGTGAACACTCATCCCAAGAATTCCCAGGTAAGCACAACTGGTCTCGCGTCTGGTTGAGATGTATACGAAGTGCTTGCCTAGACAGAAAACTCAGAATACAGGCATTCACCCTTCCAGTTTGCACGTGTTCACATTATTTAAAACCCAAAACTTTTGATGAGATTTTGAAAATTTGAAGGCACAAGGCCAAAAACCAAAATGAAAAGGGTTCAAAACCATATAAAAGAGAGTTCAAAACCTTACAATTGAGGGTTCAAAACCTTGTAATAAATCATTCAAAAACAGATGATTGTTTTTCAAAAAAAAATCGATTCGGAAAATTTTGTTCTTGTTTTGATAATCACCTAAGGATAGGTGATGTACATGTTTTAAGATCTAAACACAAGATAACTTGTGTTAGGGTCCTAGAAAAGTTATAGTCTAGGTCAAAGCATTACTAATAACCTAATTCCCTATAACCATTGGCTCTGATACCAACTCTTCTGTCACACCCCGACCGCGTAAAACAACAAATCGCGGCGGAAACATCGGGGCGTGTCGTAACAGAATTAATTGTTTCATAACCATGGTATTCAAAGTTGTATTTTATTTATTAAACAAGGATGTTACATTGTCTTGAACAGTAATAAAAGAGTTTATAACATAATTAAACAAGTCTATCTTCGTTTTTAGTCTCTAAGGCACAGGTCCGCCTTAGTGTCATGATCAACATCCTACGGAAAAGCACCTGAAAACACATGTGAAAGTAGGTACGTCAGCATAAAAATGCCTGTGAGATACATAGGTTTGTGAAAATAGGATTCATGACTTGTATTTGAGAAAATGTTTAGTCATGAACCTTGTAATTTGCTTTGTATTGTAAATCAATTGAAAAACGATAAGATCAGTTGATATGTATAAGTAAATGTAAGGTTAAATGTATAACTAAGTAAAATGAATTGTATAGAATAAACTGTTTTGTAAAACAATGTCTTATGAAAAGTATGTTATGTGTATAAAATGTAATATGTATCAAACTGAAATGATTCAAATAACGTTACGCTATGTAATATTATACAAACACTTATATATAGGAAGTACCAGCGGCGTATCCACCATGTTTGTATCATATTGCACACGTATCGTTACTTAATCACTTAATCAAACCAAACCATCAAGATGTAAAATGTTCATGTACAAACCAATTGTCAAGTGTTATTGTGTAAACCATATCAAAATGTCTATGTCCAATGTAAACCACCAATGTGTATATCAATGTCAAATGTTTATGTTCAATGTAGATCATGTAATATGTAACCAAAATGTCATGTATGGTAATTGAAATGTATCAACTAAACCATATGTAAAAATGCACAACAACAAGGTATTGAAGTAAAACACAGTTTAAATCAAAGTCATGTTTTGTGTAACAAATGCATGCTATACTGATACAAACATTTATGCGGTATTGTTAAAATGCATACATCCAAGCCTTGAGACTGTGGCGATAAACCCTTAAACAAATTAAAGGTTCATCTGAGTTATGTATATCGAATTCGGTCATTCCTTTCATCCCCTTTCCCTGGGATGTCCGGAACGGGAGTTGTCAATTCCTATGGTACCACTACCTACTAACGAATGGCATGATCAATGTTAATGAATGTATTGTCCCATGTTAAACAAACCAAATGTTATACCAAAAATGGAAGCATGTGATGCACTAAGTATGTAATCAAATGAACATACATAGCGTGAAAATTTAATGTAAAACGATGTACTAAGTAATGCACACAATGGGCACACCTAGCATGAAATGTAATGTAAAATGATGTACTAAGTAATGCACACAATGGGCACACCTAGCATGAAATGTAATGTAAAACAATGTACCAAGTAATGCACACAATGGGCACACCTAGCATGAAATGTAATGTAAAACAATGTACCAAGTAATGCACACAATGGGCACACCTAGCATGAAATGTAATGAAATCATGTACTATAATGTACTAACAAACATAGCCGGTATATGATGTGAAAACAGGAAAGCATGAAAGTAACAAGTAGGCACATGTGTTTCACCCCAAAACAGTTTGGAAAACAGTAAAAGAGGGGTCTATGTACTCACTTGAGATTGCTCAGATGTCTAAAGATAACCACCAAGCAATGATATAGATCACGGAATCAAACGGCACCTAATATAGGTAACTATGTTAATAACCGGACCTAAATCGGAAGATCGGATAGAATGAGGTTTCGTAAACCAAACGAGTGTAGAGACTCGTGTCATTTGGTTTAACAAAGCCTACATACTAAATGAAACCTATCATAATTGTTTATGACCCATTACGACCCGTTTAGGAAGCTTATGCTACTTTAACGTGTCGTTCGCGTGAAACGCGTTCGGACCGCCTAACTAGCCCTATGACAAGTGTTATATGCCTAAACATGTTACATAATCAGTTAAGTGACAAAGGTTTAGGTTACATATGCTTAATTACCAATTATACATGAAAAGGGTATTCTGGTAATTTACCTAAGGCATATAAACTACCTATCATACAACTACTTAAACGATGTGACCATAGGGTATAACCTCGGAAGGTTATTCCCTACCTACTATGGTCACCTAATGTATTTGGTCGGATCCTAATGATCGACCAAACTGGGTCGGGTTCGAAGGTATAAGCGATTGATCAGATCGCTTACCCTACGACCCTAGACAACGTGGTAATCAGTAGGCATAGTCCCAAGGGACTATGACCATCGTGATTACAATCACGTTGCGAAGTTCAAACGAACTTCGCATTGACCATTACTGGTCAACGCTGAAAGTCAAACAAAGTTTGACTTTCTGACTTGAAAAGCAGTAAAAATAAGGAAAAGAACGAAAGAATACTTACGAAGGGTCCCCGAATGCTAATCCCGATCCAAGAACTCAGGTATGAAACAATGGTTTCAACTTAGAGCTCTCAAATTAGAATTCTTGTGCTTTAAAACAATGAAAGGCATGGGGTATATATAGTTTTCGGGGAACCGTTGAGATCGTTTCTTGGAAAAGGGGAAAAGATCTAGTCCGTACACTTGTCACAATGTTGTGGAAGCTAAATATGATCCTTATCTAGTGACTAAGCAAGTTTAGAACATGTGGTGGAGGATCAAATGGCTGCAACTTGTGATAAAATGCATTTAATCTGGTCTGATAGTGGGAAGCGGCCCGCTTCAGGATCAGGCAAACACAATGCGGGCCGCCTGACCCTTCTGATCCGCAAATATGTTCAAAAATGGCAGTTTCAGTCCCTGCACGTGTTTAAGGCCTTTTCCGACACTTCTAAGGCCCGTAAAGCCAACTTTAAGGCCCTAAAATGTTGCCTAAACATTGTGGACATGAAACATGTTCAAAAATATGTCGGATGATGGTTCGTTTGGTCATACGAACGCGATGTTCGCTTAATTACGACGGAATGCGCACAAGCGCGAAAAACGATCCAAATGACGCGACGAATGGATTTTTCTTAAGGCGAACACTAAAACATAATATAGTCATGCTTACATAAATTTTTGGATGTCCAGATGTATTCAGAACGTAAGTTATGCGCGAAAATGCAAACTTGTGCACTTTTTGACACTTTTAGTCCCTGAATGACCCAAAAGTTTATTTTAGCACACCGAACCCCTCAAAGCCTATTTCTAAGCTATGTAAAGGATATTTAAGGTGTGTTTAACTTATGGTTATGTTCCGGAATGTTCGTTACAGTTCAAATTGACTTACTTTCGCAGTTTGTCAAGTTTAGTCCCTGTAAGCGAATTAACTTGTTTTTGCCATACCAAAGCCTTTAAAACTTATTTCTAAGTTATGTAAAGGTTATTTAAGGTATGTTGAGTATATGTTGATGTTCCGGAGTATTTCTCGCATTAAACTGAGTACGTTTACGCACTAGTTTGCGTATAACTCTCCAGAAAGCGATGTAGAGTTTGAAATTGAACAAAAGTCAAAACATGAAAAATGTAAAACACAATCAAACAAACATTGTGATCAAATAACCTTGTTTTATTGATAATAGAACTGTTCATAGTGATTACAAGCACAGTTGTTACAGTCTCCCCTACTTGTGGAAATTTCGTCCCGAAATTTATTTAGAGGAAACTCGTGGAAAAAGATGTGGATATTTCGCCTTCATTTGATCTTCGCGTTCCCAAGTAAACTCAGGTCCACGTTTAGCTTCCCAGCGAAATTTGACCAAAGGAATGCGCTTGCGTTTAAGCCAATTGACTTCACGTTCCATGATTTCCACTGGTTTCTCAACAAATTTCAGTGTTTTGCCAACACGAATTTCGTCAAGCGGTATGGAGAAGTTCTCATCAGCTGAACACTTCTTGAGATTGGACACGTGAAAAGTTGGATGAACATTTCCAAGTTCAGGAGGTAACTCAAGTCTGTAGGCTACCTTTCCGATTCTTTCGACGATCTTGAATGGTCCAACGTATCTAGGTGCAAGTTTTCCTTTCTTTCCAAATCTGATCACACCTTTCCAAGGTGAGACCTTAAGTAATACTCGATCACCGATTTGAAATTCCAAGGCTTTGCGTTTTGGATCCGCGTAAATCTTCTGACGGCTTCTAGCTGCCTGAAGGTTATCACGAACTTTCTTGACCTTGTCAGTTGTCTCTAAAATGAGGGCAGGTCCAGTAAGTTGAGCCTCGCCAATCTCATTCCAGCAGACTGGTGAACGACATTTTCGACCATAGAGAGCCTCGAAAGGAGCCATTTTGATGCTAGTGTGATAACTGTTGTTGTAGGAGAATTCAATCAATTTAAGATATGAATCCCAGCTACCACCAAAATCGATCACACAAGCTCTTAGCATATCCTCCAGAGTCTGGATTGTTCTCTCAGATTGACCATCCGTTTGCGGATGATAAGCTGTGCTCAGATTAAGTTGGGTCCCCATGGCAGATTGCATGGTTCTCCAAAAATGAGAAGTGAAACGAGCATCCCTGTCAGAAATAATGTTCAACGGAACACCATGTCGAGCTACAATTTCATCCACATAAATTTGAGCAAGTCTGTCAGCAGAAAAATCCTCACGGATTGGCAAGAAATGTGCTGACTTTGTAAGACGATCAACGACTACCCAGATGGCATCATGACCTTTCTTTGTGCGCGGGAGTTTGGTAACAAGATCCATAGTAATGTTTTCCCATTTCCAAACTGGGATCTCTGGTCGAGATTTCTTTTAAGGGGGTGAGGATGTAACACCTCAAAAATTTACGTCCAATAATGTATTGACACGTGTCATGGGCTTTGAATATGTGAAAACATACTTTAGAGGGACTAAAGTTGACAAATAGTGAAACTATGTGAATATAAGGGTCCAAAGTGTCAACAATGGATAAATAGGCCCTACAATAACCCTACATGGTGTTTATAACCTTAAACGGGTAAATCATGGATCATACGAAGCGGAAAATGAAAGAAAGTGAGGAATTACAAACTACAGGGGCTAAATGTGTCAACATGTTGAAAGTATACCTCTGAGTGAGCTTTTGGCAAACCCGAAGCTTTGTAATGATAAAATATACTCACTAGAATATGTGATAAAAATTTCATCAAGTTTCGTTATCGTATGAGAAAGTTATGATCAAAACCGTACACGAAGGGTTAAATGCGTTAACGTTGAAATTCGTGACTTTTCGGGTAAGCACAAAGTTAACCAAGGACTTTACCATGTTTATAAGAATCCCAAGGTCCTTAAAAATCAGATTTGAGGGTCCAATGTGCAAGAATAGGAGCCAAAACCACGTTACAAGAGACCAAGGACTGAAATGCAAATCAATGAAACTTGGAGACCTGGTCGCACACATGTACGCGGCCCGCCTACAAGTCGCCAGCGACAAACACAGCGAACAGGTGCCAGTCAGGTCTGTTTTCGAGTTGTTTCCAGCTGTTGTCGATACCTGGGGCTCTCCAATGGGTTTACATGCATTTAGGGGCACTTGTCCTCTTCTCATAACATTCCTAGACCTCTGTGGCAGCCTATAATCAGATCAAAATTGTGATAAAAGGGACTTGAAGCTTGCAACCTTCAACACTTGCATGTTCAAAAATTCACAAGATCATCTCTGGAGCTCTCTGGACGTCAAGACATCTTTCTAGTGATCTCTAAGCTTTATTAGGACTCTTGTAAGCGTTCATAACCTTCTCAAATCCGTTCTAGCTTAGTTTATTAACCGAAAGTCAATCCATCGTAAATTAAGTTTGACTTCGTGATTAAACGAAATTGGCTCAGTCTTTTCTCAAATTGAAAGTACCTACAAGTTGGTATTTATGTGGGTAACAAACCCTCAAAAGGGTATTTTCAGATTCCCACTCTAAGTATGATAATTGTCGAGTCAAAGCTTTTCTTAAAAAGTCAACAGGATTGTTATTTGCAAATTTAAGCATGATTAGCAATGTAGGGTACATGCAACCTGTTTGATCATTAAAATAACTTGGTAATTAATGTAAGAACATGTCTCAACATGTTCATCTCGACAATTTTCAGTTTAAACCCGAATCGGAACTGAAAGTCGCATAAATTGACTTTTTCTTTGACTTTCAGTTCTGATCCGTTCATGCATGTTTGAGATCTGCATTAGAGCTTATTTTGGACCAATTTTCATATAAGTTTAACTCTCTGAGATTTTACATCTTGGTTCAACACTTATCCGATTCATATGCATGTTTCCGATTTATGCTTAAAAATGACTATTTTGCCCTTTTTACTATAAAACGTGATTTTTGAAAAAGTGAACGAGTAGAAACATTTGTTACTGATTTATAAACTTGCACCTAAAATTTGATATCAGTTTGAGGTCTAGATTAAGAGTTATGCTCAATATCGTAATTTGAAAGCTTTATGTTACTTAAACGGCGTAATTAGCATATAACCCATTTAAACTCACTTTTTGATATCAAACTTTTTACCCACTGATGTTATATAATATTTTGGGATTTTTAAAGATTTTTATTTAATTTTTGGCTGAGCATAACATAGGTCTCTAAGTCTAATTCGGTAAATACCGATTTTGCCCTTTTTAGCCATAAAATGAGTTTTATAAATCCTTTTGACCCCAAACCTTTTTCTACTGATTTTATTTGTTAAATATAATATTTTGAGCCTTCTGGAATTATAAAAATATCAGCTTTCCTTTAAAAACCCGGAAATGACTCCAAATCGCCTTTTTAAGCGTTTTTATCGCATAGTATGCACTATAACCATATTAGACATATAAGATTGATACCTACTGATGTTTTTAGCATATTTTTATATAATAACAGTAAGTACAAGTTTTTAAACTCAGGTTTCCAGTTTTGACCTTTTTAGCCCTTGTGAAATTACCAAAATACCCCTAAGGTGCATAGTTTGGTTTTAAATGATAAGTTTCATACATGGGTCATACCCTACTGTTATAACATGTTAAATTAAGTGTATTTACTGTATAAATCAGACCTGTAACTCATATTTCTAATTTAACTCTTTTATAATCTTTTAAATGACCAAAATGCCCTTATGAGGCGTAAATTGAGTTTAAATTCATTTGGGGCATAATAGAAGATATCTTTCTGATATTATAACATATTTAAAGTATGTTAAATCAGGGAACTTGCATATGACTCATTTGGTTACCCGTAACGCCCTTTTCGCGTTCGGTTCGGTTTATGTAACTAGTTTGCATAAATTGACCGAAACGGGTCAAACATTATCATTTTTGTCTCAAAATCCAGAATGTATTTAGTATACCTATATTATACAAGTCTTCAAACTTATCGGGTCTAAATCACATTCTATCCGGTCTTCGCTTAATCGTGCGTATGGACCGTATCATCCTTAAAACTAACCGGTCTAGGCTTAGGCTTAAATAAAGACCCGTTAGAAATCTAATAGGTTATTATAAACCTTTGTTCCAGAGTAGAAGAACCAGTAAAAGCTACCTTCACTTGCTTGTTGTGATTTATACTTACCGAGGTAAATACTTTTAACTTATTTTCCCTATACGGGCTTGGGTTACGGTATATAGAATACCGCTTGATCGAGCATCAAATCTTACATCTTTGGGTGGTTAATTGAATAATTTGATCGGCTTGTTTAAACAGTCTTGTTCACTTAAAGCCTTTGGGGGGTTAATGACCATGTCCCGGATATCCTTGGCATCATCTTACGAGATGGCCACGACCGAGCACGAGGTGTAGGCGTACACCTGTCAGTGTATAACTCAATAATGTGGTGGGTCTATTGATCTTTAACCCAGCACGAACCGGGCCACTGAACGCACAAGTAACATGTAATTCGTTCACAAGATTATTATATTAAATAATTGACCCAAGTTATAAAATGTTTTGTGCCATGAGCATTCAAATCAATTTTCAACCCTTTATAAAATGAGTCAGTTAAATTGTATTTACCAGTGTAAACTGACGTATTTTTCCCAAAAGGTTAAGTGCAGGTACTACACGTAATAGGCTGGCAGTCTTCTAGAGCGTCCACAATAAGTCTCGCAAGCTTGGACGACAATAAACTGTTGAACAATATCTTATTTTATTTTGATCCGCCTGTGGATTCCGTTTCAACTATTAGTGATATTTAATATTACACTTTATAAAAGTTGAAATGAATCTATCTTTGCTTCCGCTGTGCATTTATATATTGTGTTGTTTGTCTATGATGATACCAACTACGTCACGATACTCCCCCACCGGGCCCACCGGTGACACGTGGAAAATAGGGGTGTGACAGGGGGGGGGGGGTTAGGTTTTTGGGTGGTGGTGGGTGTTTAGGTGTTTTATTTTTTTTATTTTTTGGGTGTTGTGGGTTTATTTTTAGGAGCATTTGTTCACTTCTTATTTTTAGAAGTCTTTGTATTTGATCCTAAACCTCATTTATAATTAGCCTTAAGGAAACATAAATGACAACCCACAATGCCCATGAAGTGGTGGAGGCAGGAGGTGGAGTGGCGAGTGTGGCATTGGTGCTAATGGTGGGGCTAGCGACGAAAACGGTAGTGGTGGCGGCGCTAACGACGGTGTTGACAGTGACAATGGGGGTGGCAACGACAACAATAGCGGTACAATAGTGGCCGGTGACAGAGTGATGGCAGTGAGGTGGAGGTGGAGGTGGCGAGGGCTAGGGCGATGGTGGTGGCAGGATTGGCGGCGGGGTGGGGCGACAACACGGGTGGTGGATTTGATGTCGTTGAATGGATAGATATTTTAATTCCTTTGATTGAACTCTTTCACAATTTGGAAGGAACTGTAAAGGATTGTTAATTTCTTTATATGAATGAATTTGAGTAATTTTAATTCATTTTTCAATCAAAAATATTAAAAAGTGTATTGAGATTTCAATTCTAACAATTTTTATGAAACAAACAAATTGAGATATGAAATTTGCATTTCAATTTTTTTTCGAATTTCATGAGCAAACGCCCTCTTAACCGCCAAACCATAATAAGTGTATACTCTTAAAAATGTATGCATTTTATAATTATACATTTTGTCTATTTAGCTAGTACGCAATGGGTTAGTTATATTTTAAATGTGTATTTTTAATGTAGTGGACACTTATTTATTATTATACTAGATTATTAGACCCATGTATTACACGGGTTTAAAAATAGAAATTATATAATTTTACAATCTTTACATAAATTGACATAACTATATTTTTTTACTTTGGACGATGTCACATATAGTTGGTCATGTGTAGAAACTGTTTTTATAGAAACAAACCAACCTTACATAGCGAATGTCCTTGACTTTTATTTATTGTAATGACAAAAGATACGGCGAGAGGAATTTGTCTCCTTTTCAATATTTACAGAGTCATTTTATCTGAGAGTATTAATTGAAATCTAGATGTAAGCCTTTGAGTGCCAATTTTACTTCCAAATAAAATTTGTGCCTCAATAACCCGATCGCCATTGATTGGACCTGTAGTCGGGTTCCATTGCGTAAACCATATCTTTTAATCAATATTTCTTAATGACGTTATTAGAACATCGACCTTTAGTAATTATCTATGGTTTAGCAAGCCTAAAAGTTTAAGTCCATTAAGGACATTCGACGAGTGTAGATTTGCATAAAAATTATCATGAAGATACTTTGACTCTTAAAGACTAACATAACTTAGATATTCTTTTTATTCGTCAGGAAATAATGAAAGAAAGGATCGGATGGGTTAGTAATGAGGAGATTCTTTGGTATATCTATAACACTTTTATTTAGATATTTTTTTGCTTCCCAAACAAAAAAAAAACGTCATATGAAATTTTAATGACGTGATATATTAATTATAAAATTATAATAATTTATAAACAATTAACTTTGCGATATAACAACATTTTTTTATAATAGTTAATTAATGGTTAAAAAGCTTTTGATTTTGATATATTCATATTAATTAATGAATTAATTTAATATTAACATATTAAAGAAATAAAATGGCCCTTTGCTCAAGAATAAAAATTAAAACAAAATGAATCAACGGATAAGCATCGAATTAACATTTTTCTTTATTATTTTCATTATTTTGATTTGAAAATAATAAATAATTTAATAGATATTTTTAATAATTATGTAAGTAAATCTATTTGAGGAATAAGTGGTATATCTATCAACACTTTTATTTAGATATTTTTTTGCTTCTCAAACCCAAAAAAACGTGTCATGAAATTTTAATGACGTGATATATTAATTATAAAATTATAATAAGTTATAAGCAATTAACTTTGCGATATAACAACAATTTTTTTATAATAATTAATTAATGGTTAAAAAGGTTTTGATTTTGATATATTCATATTAATTAATGAATTAATTTAATATTAACATATTAAAGAAACAAAATGGCCGTTTGCTTAAGAATAAAAATTAAAACAAAATGATTCAACAGATAAGCATCGAATTAACATTTTTCTTTATTATTTTCATTATTTTGGTATGAAAACAATAAATAGTTTAATAGATATTTTTAATAATTATGTAAGTAAATCTATTTGAGGAATAAGGAGGTATTGCCATGTGACATTATTTGGAGTCTTTTATTAGTATTAGATTGAATTTACAAGTCATAAATGGTAAAGCATCAATGTACAAAATATGTAAGCTATGTGTTAGGTGTTATAATTTATAACCCTTCCAAGCAAAGGTACAAGTATATAAGAAACGTTAGAATGTGTTACGTGTTGTAACTTATAACCTTCTTGTCTTTGTTTTTTTAGCAAATCATGTTATGCCACGTGATCCGCCCATACCTTTTTATGTTTTTTGTTTATTTGTTCTCTTGTAGCTTTAAAATATGATCGATATTATATAAAATTCCGAATATACCGTTAGCGATATATTGTGTGTGATAATGTACTAGTCATTGAAGCACAAGTTGTCAACGCTCCTTTAAGGTTTTGTTTTTTATTGTGTTTTTTTTCCTCTTAAAACCTTTAAAACATAATGTTTTATAACATTTCATTCTTGTCGTTGTGACATGATTGTTTTTATCAACATTTTGATGTGAAACTTTTTTTTCATGGTGTGGATACTAATATATAAATTGTTGAACTGAGGCTTACATATTTTAATACTCTCACAATAGTGCGTAAGTATCGCCAATTAGTTTACGAAGAAATAAAGTTTTTTTTAACGGCAAATTTTGGATCATTGATGGACTACTGGAGTATTATCGTGCCACCAACGGAACCACCCGATCGTATCCATCTTCATTAGGCTATAATGTCTATACACCAATTCAGGAGGAAACCCAATAAATCTGGAACTCCCCCCCCCCCCCCCCCACCTCTTGTGGGAATCGAACTCATGACCTAAATGGTCTCTAAGCCTTATCCCACCCACTTGTGGAAATCAAACAAAGAAAGTATTTAAGATAAATTTTCCGGCCAAACTATTATTTGAATTTCTAAGCATTCTCCTATATATTAAATCTCCAATGCTTTGAACAGTAACAAAGAAAAACTAGCTATTAAACAAAAGCTCCAATGCTTTGAACAGTAACAAAGAAAAACTAGCTGTTAAACAAAAGTCTAGCACCAAAATAAATAAACAGATGCATCTAGAAATATAAGCCAAGATTTTCGACTAAAATAACAAAGAAAAAAATAGCATTATCCTATTATCCTAAAACCACATGGCAGAGAATAGTATCACCCTGCCATTGGTTCAAATGGGCAGCCGCTTCTCATTTATTGGACCAAGCAGTTTATTATTTT
The DNA here is from genome assembly GCA_030545235.1 of Helianthus tuberosus. NCBI lineage: Eukaryota > Viridiplantae > Streptophyta > Magnoliopsida > Asterales > Asteraceae > Helianthus > Helianthus tuberosus. The sequence continues at coordinate 186,506,955 of CM060403.1, read as the reverse complement.
ATACACGTTTTAAAATTACGTTTTTTGCCCTGGAATAGTGTTTCTCTGCCATTGGTTCAAATGGGCGGCGAGCAATACCCATTGGACCAATCAGTTTATTATTTTATCTCCACTTTAAAATTACGTTTTTGCCCCAGTTAAAAAATACGGTTTTGCCTCAACTTCAAAATACGTTTACCCTTTTACCCCGAGCTAAAAAATATGATTTCGCTCTCGGTAAAAAAATTACGCTTTTACCCTCAACCAAAATTACGTTTTCTCAAAATTACGATTTTACACGAGTTTATTATTTTATACCTACTTTAAAGTTACGGTTTTGCCCACAGTTTTAATTACGTATTTGCCCACAGTTAAAAATTAATTTATGCTTTTGCCCCAGCTAAAATTTACGAATTTCCCCGATATCACCCTCAATTCAAAATTACGTTTTTGCCCCCAGTGCAAAATAAAAATATGGTTTTCCCCTACCTATTAATTAGGATTTTACCATCGGGAAAAAAACTTTTGATTTTTCCCCCAAGTAAAAATAAAAATGTGACTTTGCCCCCAACTAAAAATCGTGTCGAAGAGCTGCCTAACACTCTTTTTACTTTTTATTACTAGCAAAACTATAGTACTGTTTTTAATTGGTTGAGAATTATTCGGCTATCGCCCCGCAACGCGGGCGGGGCATCACCTAGTTTTATTAATAAACATCTTAAATACACATTAATACCCTTAATTCTAAGAAATTTAAATAAACTAGTTTATAAAAACGTAATAAAAAGGGTTAATTAAATGGATGATACCTCTAGTAATGAAATATGCCGGGTTTGGTTATATATTCACAAAAAATTATGGACAACTCATAACATGTTATGCTACTTAGACTATACGAAGTGGGAGGGCATGAAAAGAAGACATTAAAAGTCATTTGACAGTCACGTTAGCAAAGGGATGTGGTAAAAAAAAGCACGGGGTGGCATTGAGCGTGGAAATCGCCCCATCTTTTTTTTTTGTTAGTGTTTAAAAAAAATAAAAAAAAATCACCAATCACAAACCTCCTACCATAAACCATCAATCAACTTGTGCCACATCATCAACAAAATTACCCCCACACCGGTGAAGAACCTCGCGCCATTGACTCCACGCCGCCCCAAGGGGCGGTGTTCCCAGCGTGAAGAGGCCGCCACGCGCCACTTTTCCACACCCACTCCGTCCAGCCTTAAAGTGGATGGCGGTTTGTTATGTATGTCAATTTCTAAAAAGATATTTTATTCCGTAGTAAAGAAACACAACTATATGCTAAGTATGGGTGGAGATACAATAGGAAGTTTATTTGGCTAGGAAGACTAGGAAGTGATCTTGACCATCCATTTAGTTAATCAATGGCTAAGATTAAATGAATGAAATTGAAGCAAAAAAAAAGAGGCGCGTGGGTTTGTTAGGGGCATTCTAGTCAATCCAGCACAATAGTTTATCTCTCCTTCAATTCCCCCCCATTTTTTAAACGTTAATAACCTTTTCATACGACATTATTTTTTTATAAAAATTGCACCAAAAAAACAAGCGTTTTTTTTATCTTTAAAACAAGTATACTATTGCTATATTTTCGAAAAAAATTTTTGAAAACCCGGTTGCGTAAAACGCAATGGAGAAAACCCAGTCGTGTAAAACGCAATGAAAAAAAAAACGTAAACAAATGACTTTTTCTAAAACGCAACGCACCAAAAACATAAAGAAATGTCTTATTTCTAAAACGCAATGACCAGAAAACACAAATAAATGTTTTATTTCTAAACAATGGACTGAATGTGTTTTACCTAAAACGCAATGCACCCAAAACACTAAAAAATGTCTTATTTCTAAAACGCAATGGCCAGAAAACACTTAAAAATGTCTTACTTCTAAAACGCAATGGCCAGAAAACACTTAAAAATGTCTTATTTCTAAAACGCAATGCCTAGAAAACACATAAAAATGTCTTATTTTTAAAACGCAATGGCCTAAAAACACAAAAGAAACTGTTCTCTCTAAAACGCAATGAACTGAATACACATAAAAATGTGTTTACCTAAAACGCAATGAGTAAAAACACTTCAAAATGTTTTATTTCTAAAACGCAATGACCAGAAACTATTGTTCACAGAACCAGAAACTGTCTAAAACGCAATGACCAGAAACTGTTGTTCACAGAACCAGAATCTAACTAAAACGCAATGACCAGAACCTGTTGTTTACAGAACCAGAAACACTGTCTACGAATGCAGTTTTCCAGAGGCAATTTACAGAAAATTAATTTTTCTGATGCATTTTTATTACAGCAATTTAATCGGGAAAAAAATTTTCCGAGCTGAACCCCAGCCAGGGGCTCTGCCCCTTGGACCCCGCCAGGGGCTGCCGCCACTGGGACCCCGCTACCGCCAAGATCGTAAAACGCAATGACTAAATCAAAAACCCAGATCGTAAAAATGAAATTAAAGAATTTCTTACATGGATCGAAGTGATTTCTTCAACAATTGACGAAGTTTGAATGATAGAAACACTTATCAGGGCTCGAATCGAACGAATCGAGTGATTATCTCCAAAATCACCGAAAAAAACAAGATTTTTTATGAAATTAAACTGGGTTTTCTTCAAAAAAAGCTGAAGAACACGTTGATCGGGTGTTTGAATCATTGATTTGTGATGAAAATCGCACTATAATGTAGTGATTATTGAGATAGAAAGTGAAGAAATGGTTGAAGATGGTGGGTTTTGAAGTTACTGGGTTTTGAAAAGGAAGAAGAAAGGGTTGGATTGACTAAAATACCCTTCCTCTTTATTTTAAATATTGCCATATGTCCTAATCCTATTGCTTCCTACACTTTCTAGCCAAAATAAACTTCCTATTTGATCTTTTCCCTGCTAAGTATTATGTATGAAAAAGAATATTATCAATTTAGCAATATGATTGTGTAATATTAAACACATTAACCTTTATAAAGATCAAATCTCAGAAAAAAAAATTAATGTTGCCACATGTCCTAATCCTATTGCTTCCTACACTTCCTAGCCAAAATAAACTTCCTATTTGATCTGCTAAGTATTATATATGAAAAAGAATATTATCAATTTAGCAATATGATTGTGTAATATTAAACACATTAACCTTTATAAAGATCAAATCTCAGAAAAAAAGAATTGAAAAAAAGGTGGCAACCCAAACTGCTTTAATCAGTACATGGTTATGGTTTTTGGATCTTTAAAAATAATAATGATACAAAAACAATTCATAAAAATGTAAAATTTTTGATTTAATATATATCGTATTTGAAATTTAAAATTTGAAAATCCAAAAAAAGTATAAAGTGATTTACCATGCGCAGGAGAATGTGCTCCATCTGCAACTTTGGGTTTGCTTTTAGGGTGGTCACCTTCATCTTGGATGATGTGTTCTCTAAGGTATACAAAAACATTTTTTCTTTTTACGAAACCAACTACTAAATAAACTCATCCTCAGTGGTGGATCTAGAAATTATTTGCTAGAGGTGTGGATGAGGTGTTCAACCATATTTTCAAAGGGTGCGGTCGTATTTTTTTGCCTAAAATATACACTAAAATTTTTTTTAAAGGGTGCGGCCGTCCACCCTGACCAAAGGGTAGATCCGCCCCTGCTCATCCTCCAATTTCAACTTCTGACCAAAAGTAGTTATATGACCAAAAAATAATGGTAATATATGCTAGTTAGACCATTCCTCAAGTGGTAAACTGAGTCGACAAATACATTGTTATCTGATTTTAATTTTGTATATACTTAAAATATAAATATATTAAACATAGGATTAAATAGTAATATAATTTCTTTTGAATAAAACTTCCAAAAATTTTACTTAAAATATATTTGGGTGATATGTCATTTTGTTTTAGCGAGGTTTTTGAATTTTATTATTTAAACCATAAAATATCAATTATAACCCAAATTAATTTTCTGATTTTACTTTTTAGCCAATATTCGTCAATATTGTTTTTGTTTATGCTCAGCTCAGGTGCTCAACTAGTAGAGATGGACAACAAAACTGATATGGGGCCGCCAAACTGGTTTATAACCTGACCCAATGCCATCAAAAAACGGTTTGAGCCAAACCCACCTCGCGGATTCATGTACCCGTTTCATCAACTTTTCTGTCGCAACGAGTTGAACCTTAATATAGCCGTTATTATTTCCCTTGGGGGTCATTTTTTATTTTACACTTTTGCCCCCAATATGGCAATATGTTAGTATAAATATGTATTGGGATGTTTTCGTTACGTTAAAGAAAGCTCTCAAATGGCTTCATCAAATGCATATATTTTTTTTTGGTTGTGGTCCATCTTCAAATTGTACGGTGGTTGGTTCATATGATGGCTAAAAAAGAAATTCGGAAATTTGGTGCAACTTTGATTTATGTGAAATGGCTTCACCACCTGTAGTTTTTTAAAGAAAAATTACAAGTTTTGTCATTTATCTTAACATTATTTATCAGACGGTTTCCTTTTTAACGAATTTTGACAAGTTTTGCCCTTTACAAGGAATTTTGTTGCACATTTTGTTCTTTAGACTTAACATAGTTAGGTTTTCTTGTTAAATCTTGTCACCCAAGGGTATTTTAGTCTTTTTACCCATTTATTTAATATTATTTAAAAGAATAAAACAAATTTTTTTTATGGTTGACTCTTGAAATCAATGGGTAAAAAGACTAAAACACCCTTGGGTGACAAGATTTAACAAGAAAATCTAACTGGATTAAGCCTAAAGGACAAAACGTGCAACAAAATTGCTTTTAAAGGACAAAACTTGACAAAATTCGTTAAAAAGGACACCGCCTGATAAGTGGTATTAAGATAAAAGACAAAACTTGTAATTTTTCCTTTTTTCAATGCATTTATGGTTTTCTAATATTTTAAACATTAAATAAAATAGTGAATTTCAGTTATTTTTCTTTGGTTTGTATACTTTTACAAATAAATAATGAAATATAAAAACATTTTGGGGTACAGGTTTAGGTCTGATCCAAATCGATTTGGATAAGTTCGCCGATATACACAATGAAAATCAGTTTATGACCTTGAATCGGTTTGGCAAAAAAACATTTTGTCCATCTCTAGAACCTTTCATATATGTCTTGGACCGTTTTGTAGAAGCCCATTTCTCAGAGTGCTTGTTTTTTTAAGCCCATTCGTATCTTGGGCCCCTGTTCTCATAGCAAGTTTTGAAAGGTTTTGTACAAAATCGAATAAACCAAATATAATTGATTTATTTTCCTATACTGTGATGATCGAGTCGGTATCATTCGAACAACGTCGATACCACTACCGGTATTCATTGTTTTGTTGTAGTTTTTTCAACCTCCCGGTATACATTTCATCACGAAAGGAGTTGTATTCTCAATACAATATTTTTTTTTCCAGTTTTCTTAGTTGTATTGAGTGACAATATCGTACAATGTGAAATCGAATGGATATCGTCCGAACAACATTGATACCAATACTTGTATTCATTTTATGATGTACGATTGATCTAAAACACATGTCAATTGCTATATCAAATATTGATATCATATCGGGAGTGTAAAAACCTACTCAATACCAATGTCAATTGCTATATCGAATATTCATGTCATATCGGAAGTGTAAAAAACCTACTCAATACCAATGTCAATTGCTATATCGAATATTCATGTCATATCGGAAGTGTAAAAAACCTACCCAATACCGATCAAAAGTTAAGTAATTTGAATTTATTGGAATATATTAAATTTATATTAGATAGTTTTAGCAATAACATTTACAGGATATATTTTTATACAATATTAAAATGACGAGTAAACTTCCGTTTTACTCCCTGTGGTTTGATCGTTTTAACGGTTTTGCCCGAATCCTTTAAAAATAGCCATTTTACTCCCTAATCTATGAAGCTTATCTCTATTTCACTCCCCGCCTCTAACGCCATCCAAATCAACGGTTAAATCCTGGTCACATGCCCTTCACATGAGGGGCATTTTAGTCTTTTCCCACTCAAACTTATTAATTTCTCTTTTTAATTCACACGCTATCATAGAAGGCGTTGTTGATAAATTCTCACACCTAATTTTTATAATTTTTAAACAGATGATATGAATCTTGAACCCAAATTGAGATACAAATCTTTCCTATGCATAGGCTACAATTACACAGAAAATAAATACAGGCCACCTGATGGACGTAATTGTGGAAATTATGTAACCCTAGAAAAGGGGGGAAATAAAAACTTACAGCAGGGAAACGCGTATCGAGCTTATTCTTCATGGCGTTAATTCATCAAAACTAATAATTCACAAACAGATCTGATTGGAATCAAGAAATCTGAGAATTGAATATTGATGGTGATGTGTAGTTAGCTTAGCAGATATGAATGAGTAGATAGATGGGGGCTCATTTCATTCCAGAACGAGGCCACCATCGACCAAATCCTATAATAAATAGCTTTGTATGCATTTTCACAAATTTCTACAACTTAACAACATGAGGGGCATCACAATTGAATGAGGCGAAAAACCTCCCATTACTTGTGAAATTTGGAATGGACATTGTAAAAGCTTAACCCGAGCGGGTCGGTACTTCAACGGTGATGGATACGGATATGGCCACATCTCGTCTTCTTCGCCCGAATCCTAGACCTGCAAATAAGAAGAAGATAGAAAAACGGGGACGTAGAGACGGCCGATAGGGGAAGAATCCCATGTTTCCAGCTACAAAAGTGTTGCCCCATATTTCATCCTCTAATAAGGAGGTGGAGACCTCCTTATATAGGAGATATGGGAAAAACCCTAACCTCAATGGGCCAGACCCAGTTAGGGGTTGTCTCTACGAGCCCACAACCTAATGTAGCATAACCTACAACGCGCTGGCTTCGCGGGTTAGTACACAATAATAATATATAATTACTATAAAAGTGATAAATAGCAAGAAAGTCTGACCGCTCGGGTCGGGGCCAGTACCATACCTCGTCAGACATCAACCCGTTGCAGTGTCAAAACGAACCCATATGGTTTTGCAGAAGTTGTTTGTGGATTGATTAGTTTGTGATGAAGCCGTTGAGCTGCAAAGAACAGGAAGTTGCCGACGACCTGTGGAGATTGTGAATAGTTCGGCCGAAAAAGGATTGTGAATAGAGGATTGTGAAGTGGTAATTTGAGGCCATTTTGTTATTGTTGTTGAAGTATAGCATAGAACTTGTTAACTTGTTAAGGAAGTATTAGGGTTGGAGAATTGGAGATGATGAAGGTGTGAGGAATGGTGTAGAGTGAGAGAAAATGTGTGAAAATTAAAAAGAGAAATTAATAAGTTTGAGTGGGAAAAGACTAAAATGCCCCTTATGTGAAGGGCATGTGACCAGGATTTAACCGTTGAATTGGATGGCGTTAAGGGCGGGGAGTGAAATAGAGATAAGCTTCACAGATTAGGGATTAAAATGACTATTTTTAAAGAATTAGAGCAAAACCGTTAAAACGACCAAACCACGTAGAGTAAAATGGAAGTTTACTCTTGAATATTATTCATGTACTTGCGTTAAAAATTGGAATCATTATCCTTCCCAAACACTCCAAAACATAAAACCATTGACCGAACCAACCTTCTTCTACTCAGGAAGAAGATGAACTTCACCTTCTCTGCAATCATCACCATCCTCTGCACTTTAGGCTTTACTCACGCCTATGAATCTCAACCATACACCGTAATCCACACCGAATCAGACTTCGAGATCAGACTTTACAAAGACTCAGTCTGGATGACCGCACCCGTCAAGGAAACATCCTTTCGAAAAGCCACCAACGATGGCTTCCACAGGTGTTTTATAATCTCTTGCATCCAATTATTTATAATTTGTTTAATTAAATTTACTTGGAGTTTATTGTATTCACCAAACCCTAACCTATACAATGATATTGTTCCACAGGTTGTTCCAGTTCATAGAAGGTGCAAATTTAAACAATTCGCGTGTAGCGATGACTGTACCGGTTTTAACAAGCATTGTTCCTGGAGCAGGGCCTCTTGATTCATCAGCATACGTTGTCCATTTCTACTTACCTGAAAAGTTTCAAGCCACACCTCCACTGCCTCTGCCTGAACTTAACCTTAAACCTGATTCATGGACCACAACTTGTAAAGCGGTGCGCCAGTTCTCCGGTTTTGCGAGAGATAAGAACACAGTTGAAGAGGCTGGGAAGCTGGAGACCAGCTTGAGGGGATCGGGGTACTCTACGTCTTCGTCTAGTAACTTTGCGTACTCGATAGCGCAGTATAATTCTCCGCTTAAGTTTTTCGGGAGGTTGAATGAGGTTTGGGTGGATGTTGATGGTTGTGAGTCTGCTAAAGTGGCTGCATACTGAAGTTGTGTTGACCGTGGGCTCGGGTTTAGCCGGCTAGTGTCAAGGTCAGGATTACTTGACTGCTAACTTGTGTATATTATGTTGGTGGAATAATTATCAACTCCTACCAATCTTGTGTTCATATGTATTGTTCTTTCGTTACTTTCATATCAGTGTCCAGTTTATTGTTATTTCATTACAAGTTCTGGAAAATGAACATGTATGCTGCTTGATAACTTACAATTTGTAAATATAATGAATGAATCAACTGTCACAAGCACGGACCCTAGGCTGGTCGACGTTTGGGATATACGTAGGATGCCACCATTTTTCCTAACATGGGCAGCTCAACTGCCACAAATAGAAGCAAAGCAAGAAAAAAAGGAAATAGTTTGAAAATATCACACACTAAAAGTGTCACTGAGACATAATCTGATAGAAACTTGAAATTGATATCATAGTCCAATTCGATTCGATTCCAGAAGGATTAAATCTTCCATTACAAAGGTATAAAAACCCTAATTTTATATAATAAACACATACACCTAAAACACTACCTATTCTGCCCTATTTAACATAAAAGAAAAGAAGATAATTAATTGCTAGAAAACCGCCCACTACTTGCTCCCAAAACTGTTTCCCCCAAAACTAATTCCTGCTAATAATTAAATGGGTCAAATACCCATCTAGAGCTGCCCATGAGAAGTGGGTCGACCCACGGGTTCATATCATAATCTCTTAATCACTAACACACAGTGTGTTCCTGATGAGAGACCGTAGAAGGAACTTGAAAACAGAGAAAATCAGCATACTTTCTTGAAACTAATTCTTGCTCTTTTACCCAAATCTTTGATATATTTGCCTATGAATTGCGGTTTGCACATTGTAAACAGAAAATCATCAAGGTAACTCTTGGAAATGTGCAGCTGAGTTGGTTCCTACAACCAAATTGAGCTTGTTTTTTCCTGCTATAGAAGTTGGGTTGCAGACGACCCATATTACTGGAGGTAGCAAATATGACCTGTATATTATGAATGAGCTTATTAAACGGGTCAAATAAAAAAAATTAGCTACAAGGGCATGTCTAATGGGTCAAATAGAGTTGAAAATGGTCAGTCTTCTAAATTGATGAGTTCAAGCATTTAAATGTATTGTTGTGATAATATTGATTTAGTAATCATAACTAACACATTAACTATTCATTAATAATGAACAAAATAGTGTTAATGTGTCAAGTGTCAACACAAGACGGGCGACACACGTTCCAACCATGAATGTGGTGTTACTGATCAACTTAAGCACAACATCAAAGTTGAAGAACTTGAGGACAAGGGTTGATGAACAATTGGTGGCATATCGGTAGTGCCAAGGGCTGAACATATTAAAACAAGTTGAATTTAAATCTATTATATATATATATGGTTCCCATTAAGTCTAACCACCATCCAAATCGATATCCACCGTCGGATCATGCTGAGATGAAATCTCAGCCGTTTAAACTCCAAAAAATAACCGCTCTAATGGCGGTTCAGAGCAGTTCTTTACGGTTTCCTTCAGCAGGTGGTTACCTCCATTATCTCCGCAAGTCAAGGTTCCCCACGTAGCCTGTAACTTCCATCCTCAGGTCTATTAAGTATGCGATCACCTCAATCCTCACTCTTATTTCTTGCCCAAAGGCCTCACCTTTCTTCTTTCTTCTCGGATTCACTTCTAAATCTGTCAAATCAGAAGGGTTTTTTTCTTGCTTCTGATTGCGTTGATTGTAACCTACAACTGATCATGGTTTTGTTCCATTTTATAAACACAAATACATGAATATAAGAGAGATTATGAAGATCGTACAGTGATGTAAAGTTTGAATTTATCAGGTTGAATCGTTTGATGCTCTGCTCTTCAACTTGACGACTTTATCTGCCCTAATTTACCGCTCGGTGTTCTCTGCCAATTCGTCTGTCGACATTTCTATGTGCAATTCTACAGCTTTTATTGCTCGATTCTTTCCAACGATTTTGGCACCTGAATATTAACGTACGATTTTGTTTCAGCAAATTTGTGAAATTTTGATTACTACCACCCGTATAATCATATTGTATCAGTTGATTTGATAGTTCGATTAACAGTAGGTTGTTTTAGCATTTTCGGTATGAATTCTTGTCATGAAATTTTGGAGTTAACTTGCTTTGATTATTCACACTAGCTTGCTTTGAGTTTTATCTAAAGTATATTACATATGAAAGAGGTATTATTGTTTATGTTGCGGCAGGAAGGCGTCTGTTTCTAGCGTTAACATCGCTCTCAGATACATACATAGTTGTGCATTCCTTCTCCATGTTGCTTTTGTTGGGTATGATTTGTCTCTGCAACTATGATTTTAGTGTTTATTGATTTCGATTTTTCACAGATAGTGGATCGGAAGCTAACGACACTCAGATTTGCTTATTGTTTAGGTTAATTCATAGTATTCTGCACAATAATTTTAATTCATAGTTTTGATACAACTATTTATCTAATTCATCCTTGATGGTGAATCTGATGATTTTGATTGCTGTAGTGATGTTTTTAATAACAATCTTTGTGGTATGAATGCACGATACCCTTTGATGTCCCTTTCACATTTCCACAAGCTTCCAAATCGAACGGTATTATCCCACACTATACTCTATGAAAGTTTGTTCCTTTTTAATCTTTGGTTCATTGGTTTTTATCACGTTTAAACTATAATGGAGGATCATAGTTTTCTTTTTGTTTCTGTCAGTTTTGAAAACGGTAGACTAAACAAGCCAGAGCTACAAGGGTATGCCTCATATTTTACGATTTTGGATGCTAAATTACTATAATGATGTGCATGGTTTGTCATGGCATCCAATTTTGATCAAGTATTTACCAGATTACTAAACGGAAGCATGTGAGTGGCCTGGGCATAGGGGATTTACAAAGCTTGAATTGGGCTTTAATCACTAAGTGGTTGTGGAGGTTCAGTACAAACCAAGATGCGCTATGGGCAAAAGTCATCTCCTCTATTCACGGGTCAGGTAATAAAGACAATTTGGCTCCTGTTAACAACCAGGCTTCGGGGTTCTAGAAGAATATTACTTCACTGCAAAAGCTTCTCGATAGGTGTGGGGGTTAAGCTGAAAGATCTGATGGAAAAAAAAGAACCAGGAATGGTACTGGAGAGACGACAAGGATGGCACCTACTCAGTCACTGAAGTGAGAAATCTGGTTGAAATAAAAAGAAATACTAAACCAGAGGATAAATGTTCAGATGGAACAAATGGTTGCCACCTAAAATAAACATTTTCTGCTGGCGAGCCATGATGGGGAAAATCCCTTCGGGATTGATTCGGAGAGCCATTAACATCCAAGATGGGCTCTGTAGTAGCCGTGGTTTGGTGGACGAAGGTCCAAACCACATCCTGTTTGAATGCATGTGGGTTGCTGCCATCTGGTGGAATGTTTGTGCCTAGATAAAGCTCCATTTCCCGTTGAAGCGGTTGACAAGACAAAAGGCTCTTAAGGCTTGGAAAAGAGTGGTGGCGATTGTGATTTTCTCAACAATGTGGAGAATCTGGAAGTTTTGAAATGAAAAGATTTTTGAGAACAAGCAGTACTCGGTCTTGGACATGGTGGAAAGCATAAAAGAAGACTCCTTCGCTTGGATAAAACATCGGTCGAACTCACGGATCTCGACTGGATTAGATGGAGAGACTTCAATATTAGAGACATTATTTTGTAATTCTATGCTTCCTCTGTACTTGGGACCTCCGGCCTCTAGCTGGCCCCGTTTTTGGCTTTTATTAAAGGTGCCTGTTTGTTCAATAAAAGAATGTTTCATTGTTTCCTTTTTGTCCTCCAAGCCTTTAAATTTGAGTGTGGTGTTAAAAACTTAAAATGCGAGTTTTTTATTGGTACAATTTTGAGACAAATTTATTCAAGTTAGAAGTACGGGATCATAAGGCCCAAGAAAGAGCTTGAATTATATCTCTTAACACTTGGCTCAGTTATTCATGTACTTATAAGATTAGATCTATAGTTGAGATAGGAATGAGTGCACCTTTGTGTGTGTGTGTGTGTATACACATATCTAACTGTGATCAAGGTCTCTATAACCAAAACTATCATACCATGTACTTAGTAATCGAGGATGTATACACTTATGGGTTCTCAAAATGAGGTAGTGCTTCTACAAGACAGTTTAGCTCTGCCTAAATAGTCATATTTCCAGTCTAAATTTGTTTCAAGTAAGGATGAATTATAGAGTTAATGATTTTCCACACAACCATGCACGTTTCAACCTCATGGTTCAACATCGATTTATGATGCATTTGGTTAGTATTTTAAACATCATTCTATACTCGGTTTATTATACTTCATGTCTAAGCTTTTGGCTTGATCATTGTTGTCTACATTAATGTGTTAAGTGGGAAGAAGATTTAGCTTGGACTATATGTGAGCACTTGGTTGAAGTAATTAAAGCCCCTACTTTATTTGCTACTCATTTTCGAGCTTGAAAATAGTTAAAATTTAAGTGGGATAATGTCACAATAGCAACTAATATTAGTAGTTATGTTGTTACAATTGAAGTAGATGCATCTTAATCATCCACAAGTACACATATTTAAAAGCTTAGTGTACAAGAAGAGAAGGGCATGGTACAACCTGAAGAGGATGCCCCTTCGTTGGTAATTCCAAAACATCTACAAGTCCACATTGCAGCTTACTCACACTTATGATTCAGAAGTTTGTTGCAAATAGAAATAATGGGTCCTCGAGACCATCTGTTGACCATTATCAAACCACGTATAATCTCTTTACAAATAGCTTCTCAATATTTACCTATGTATTAACTTAATTATCAGTTTTACTTTCTATCATGTTCAGGTTGTAAACCGTTATGTTCGCTTTCCTTTTATAAATTAAAGAACGGTGTTTTTGTTTGTCAAGTTGTTTAATTTTGTGTACGCTTAATAAGGTTAGCTTTGTTTGTCACGTTCATTTAATTTTGTTTCTTTGTGTTTATAGGTTTATTCATGTTGTTAATTAATATCTATTATATTTACGCCACCCGTCCACCGGACGGGTATTAAACTAGTTAAATTGATCTACAGATCTTTGTGTATTAAATACAAAATTATGTAAGGACTAAGTGGTGTATTTAGGCTATGGGTGTGAGATAAAGCCCCTAGGGGCTTTATCATGACACATCAGCGCCACGTCAGATCCACGTCAGCCATGGGGCTTTATCATGCCCTTCCTTAACTTACAGGGTGTGGGATAACGCTCCCTATTAAACAAAATATAAAAAAAAGTTTTTATTGGATGAAATGCATTAGGCCCCACCTGAACACAGTTTGTTCATCGTTACCATGGTGGCGGACAAGCCATGGCGCCCAGGTTTAAGTTGCAGGGTGTTGGGGGGGGGGGGGGGGGGGGGTTATCGGAGGTGAGGTGGCAGGTGGCGCCTTCCATACCCTCCGGCCTTAAACTAAGGTTTGAATCACGTAAACCTATGTCGGGTGGAGGGGTTGCCTTACCCCGCCTCCCTCGAGTAACATCGAGTTAAGTTTCGTATTACGGGAAGTGAGTACTTGTGAGTTAATGGCTCTCTTCAAATTAAGTACTTTTGGATCGAATTTGGTTAATTTAATAGAGTACTTGTGGGTTAATCGCCCATTCCACCCTTAGATTTTAAAAAAATGGGTATTATGAAAAAAGAACGCCTAAGATTAAACAACAAATGCAACTTAAAATTGAGCAATAAAGTCTAAAACGATAGAAACATATACTTTATCAAAGAAATCATGTGTGCTGCTTTTTTCATTTTTTGTAAAACTTAGTTTTATAAACATGCTCTCAAAATTACTTTCCAAAACGTGTATAACATTTGTGTTTTTTAGGCATGAACTATCGATCTTTACATTTTCGGACTTGTTTCAATTTTGAATTATATAAACAAGTAACGACGTTTCAAGAAAGATATATAATAAATGCAAGATGTTCTATAAGGTTGCATGGTGTGGGATAAAACTGATAGGGGCTTTATCACGCTACATATGCACCACATAAGTTTTAGGGCAACAATGCACCCCCCCTCCCCCAACTCAACATTTACGGTGTGGAATAAAGCTCATAATTATAAATAAAAAAACAAGAAAAAAAATCTGATTGGTTCTATAAAAATAGGGTCCGCCAAATCAATCTCTTAACACCCGTTATTGGGCTGGCGAGCCAATGGATGACAACCCTCTTTAATGAGGGATGGTGGTGTTGGGGGCGCTACGCTGCCACCCAACTGATGTGGCCTATGATAAAAAACAAGAAGATCAATTCTTTTTTTTTTTATATAAAGTTTATTTTCCATGGTAAAATACTATTTGTTTCGTGTTCTAAAAAACATTCCCATTGTAGAGTAGTTTTGTTTTGTGACCTCTAGAGATGGGCATAATACCCGGTTTCAAACCCGGACCCGTAGAACCGACCCGGAACCGGTTCCAGTTCGTACCCGGTACATAGGAGAACCGGGTCCAGGTTCAAAAACCCGATGGTTCCTACCCGGTTCCATTTTTTCTCAAAATAAATGGGTAGTACCCGGTTCCAAACCATACCCGGTTTATACCCGTACCCGGTTCCTCTGTTATACCCGGTTCTGCCATTACCCGGTTCCTCCAGTATACCCGGTATTTTTGTTACCATTGGAACCGGTTCTAGCCGTTGCAAACTCTTTAATATGCATTAAATGCCTAATATATCCGTTGGAACCGGTTTCTATCCGTTGGAACCGGTTACTAGCCGTTGTAACCGGTTACTAGCCGTTAAAACCGATTCCTATATAATGTTTTCAAATTTCAATTTTTTAACTCACCAATCCTTCGTCACGGGGCAATGGCGTTCGGTGTGCTTCTTTAGAGTGGAGTTGGCGGCCGCTTTCATAAACTTTCCACATCCCTTGCACCTAGCCATTTCGTGGTTGTCGGTCATCAAACATAAGTCGAAGTGCTTCCAAATAGTCGGGTTTCTTTTGGTTTCCAAAATCATCACCACTTCTTCGTTGCATGCCATCCTCTCTTCGTTTGATTTGTTTTTGGAGTAACTAGTAGGTTAAGGTGAAATGAAGAACTTGGGGTAATAATGTGAGTGAAGGGTGAGAATTTGGGTTTTTATAGAAAAAAAAAACAAATTTTTTAATATAAAATCGGTCCCAACGGTCATATACCCGTTGGAACCGGTTCCAAATAGTGAAATGCAGCTTTTGGTTTGAAAGTACCCGACAGAACCGGTTCCTGTTAGTACCCGGAATAACCGGTTCCAAACTGTACCCGAACCCGGTTTGAAAATACCCGTAACCGGTTACATCGGTTCCGTTTTTTTATACTTATACACGGGTTCAACCCGGACCCGGTTCCTTAGTGTACCCGGTTCCGCTACGCAATGTCAGTATCCGGGTACGGGTAGTACCCGGTTCCGGGTATTCAGAATACCCGATTATGCCCATCTCTAGTGACCCCTATAGATTTCAGCACAAACAAGTTTAGAGATAAAGCCAAATGAGTTACAGTGTTACACAATACCTAAGTAATATATTAAAGATGTCGAAGATTAAAAAAAATGTATGTTAAAAAAAAGACAAGGTTTAATAGTGCGATTTTGTTAAAATACACTTAACCAATGAATGTGTGATTTTGTTAAAATACACTTAACCAATGAATGGATGTTAAATGACATTCATTATCTATTTTTTTTTTGGCCAATTTATCATTTTGTTTTTTTCCCAAAGTTTTACTTAAGTGTAAGTTTCTTATTTTTATTTAGTGTTGTATATCATTTAAACTTTACTTAAATGTATATGTGAAGGTGTATATAATTATGCTTTACAAAACTACCTAAAGATATTTTAACAAGTTATATATATAATATTAAAATAAATAAGTTAAACCTAAAGATATTTAAACAAGTTATATATATAATATTAAAATAAATAAGTTAAAATAGTTTCTAATTTTTTGGTTTATTAAACTAAAATATTGGTGTTTGTCGGGATCAAACTCGAGACGGGACCTGTTGGTTTTAAAGCAATAACCAAAGGGATCACAACGAACCAAAACGATACCGATTGAGTTTTCTATGTGCAATGAACCAAAACGATACAAACCGAACACCACAGTATCACACAAAAAAAATGCCTCCCATGGCGAAGCACGGGCTTACTACAACCCTAATTGTGTACTAAGTAGAAGAAAGACATATCCTTCAGCGTAGATAGAGTCAATGAAATATAAAACAGGTACCGATAGGTGAATTAACTGAGTGTTAAATCTCAAAGGCCATCCCAAACAGTTTTATTATAGAAGTATATTGCATCTTGGGCTCCTCATAGCGTATCTTATTGAAGACATCATCTAGGAACTAGAGGGATAACAATAATCTATTTCTAAGTTTAGAGATCGTTTAGAAACTAAGAAAATAAATAATAAAAAATCCGTGGTTATCTTATTGAAGACATCATCTAGGAACTAGAGGGATAACAATAATCAATTTCTAAGTTTAGAGATCGTTTAGAAACTAAGAAAAGAAATAATAAAAAATCCGTGGTTAGGAAGGATTACACTCCCTCCACGCTTAGGCCTCAACTTAAATCACAATTATAAATTATAAAGATATATATATGTCACCAACTCACCTGAAAAAGACCATAAATCTTTTTAATAAAATTTGTTAATTGTTACGCAATCTAGTGACGATCCGTTTTGTCAACGAAAGATTTGACCGAATCCTAACCCAAGCTTGACTGGTTAATCTTGGTACATGATCAGATTTGTTATGTTTTGGGCTTTAGCCTTTTTCGCTTCCCGACCCACACCCACTCACCCACCCAACCCCAACCCCTTGGCAGGCATCACTTCTCTCCACCACACACGCCCATAACCATCGGAATACGATACCTAACGCCACCTTCACTCTCACCGTCACCCTAACCGTCTCCGTTATCTTCTTATCATCCTCCTCCTCTTGCTTTTGAAGATCGCAGATCAGACTCATACTCGTAGATCCGAATTATCTATCTCACTTTCTATCCCTACGTATGTCCGATTTCTCCTTTTTCTTCTTCTTATTGTTAGTTTTGTTACACTTCTTCAGTTTTTCTTATCGAGTTGAAAATTAGGGTTTGGAACGCTCACTTTTCGTTTTTTTTTTTATATTAATTTTACATAAGGATGTGTGCATACATGTTTGTTTTATGAATGGATATGTGTATTGCGACACTGGATGATATGATAATTTTGTATGGGAGTATTAGTATATTTGCTTGTGATCTGCTGGAAATAAAGGTCTTAATTTTTGTTGTTAATTTGTTGAAACTAATGACATTAAGCAGAAATTAGGGAGGATGCTTGGATTCTATTGCGTGAGAAGTACGCAGCTGGAATTTTATGTTTTTTGAGTTGGTTGTGGATCATGTAGACAGTAGGTTTACTTTATCTACTATTGAGGTTCTTATACCGGTAATATCTGTTGGTTAGATTTCTCAAGGTCTGAGAATTATGTATATTTTTTTGCAGTCTGTCAAGTGTAAAAGTTTAGAACAGTTATGATCAGCAGTGTGGTGTTAAAGTTACCTTTGTTATTAGCAGCCAAACATGCTGCAAGGTTTGTTAGCATCCAGCTCTATGAAAAAAAAGTTAAAAATTTGAAAAACATTTTTTTTGTTAGCTTTGGACTCTAAATCTTTATTTTGTTCGATTATATACTTCCGGTGACATCCATGGAGAAATTTGTTGCTTTACTGTTTTTGCTAAAGGGCGTGCATTAGATATAGCTCAAATCAGTATTAGGTTTGCATGTTAAAATACTGATCATGAACTAAACTACATACGGGATGCCGGATGAGTTCATAACGGGTTGTAAAGTTTGGCACAGAAGTGTTGCTCTTGCTCTCATTATTTCATATTTTCAGATGTGGTTATTTATCAGATCATGAACTACTACATTTTTAAGGCGTGCTCCCGTTTTTTTATTATTTTTATTGTCGTATTGAACTATTGAAAACCTCTGAATTCTTTTTGAATCTCTATTATCGGACAGAGGTGGCTACTAATAATTCTCTTTGACAGTTCTGTTACCGAATGATATCATAAGTTCCATTAGTTCTACTCTAATTGTCATGCAATTTGTTCCTTTAAGCCTACCTTGTGGAAACACATCGATGATATTGATTACTACTTCCCTGGCATTTGAAAACTACAAGTTCATTTCAAATCACATTCTTTCTGGTTTTGGCATGATTGAATGGGATTATTGACACTAGAACTATAGTTAAACACTTCATAAATGTGGTTGTATACATCTTTAATGTGCTAGGGTGTTATGCTAACCCGTTCCTAGTCTTATCTTTCTCAAACACATGGTTTTAGTCTTTTAGGTTTATTGATATCTTCACACACACTTTTAGATTCTAAAACGTATAAAGTATTCACTCTCTTCCTCAAGGGATCAGTAGATAATATGAAGAAAATTTAGTAAAAAAAAATTGAAATACATTGTATAGTGAGTTGGTTAAATTTTTGTGTCATGGGTTCTATGATAACAAAGCAAGTCATATGAGACCGAAGTGGTTGAGCTCATACAAAATTAAGATGCCTTGTTTATTGCTACATTTATATTCGACCGCCCAAACAATGCTTGCATGCACAGGAAAAAGACAAGATCAGTGGCTTATTTCTTTTAAGATGGTTTGTAAATGCCTCATCTTTGGAAATTATTCTTTTTATTTTAAAAAAGTCATTATCCTTCTATATGACACTATGAGCTTTATATAGTTTACTATGCACATAGTACTAGTGACTAGGTCATATGTTATTCATATTGTAATCCACATAGCATATCTTATTGCGTGACTGATTAAAAGTCTCGTTTTTTTATAGTAAGAAAAGTAATGTCTTTTTTATTTCATCTCCAGGTTTTGTATATGGTTCTTGGATGACCTTGGGACTACATTTGAACAATGTCATCGAGTATGTTGGCTGGAGAAAGAAAGTATAGCTCTTTCACTTATATCTTCATATGATCTTAGTTACTTTCTTCATATTTTCAAGGAAGAACCAAATATCAGAATGTACCTATTGTTTTAATTTTCTGTCTTTTTAGGTGGGCCTCTTCAAGAAGAGGTGGCATGACTGTTTTGGGCAAAGTTGCTGTTCCTAAACCTATTAATTTACCTAGCCAAAAGTACGGTTTTACATCTGAATTACAATAAGCTGTCTTATGATTTACGTACTAATAATGTCACATATTTTTATGCTGCTGTTTCAAGGTTAGAAAATCATGGTTTGGATCCAAATGTGGAAATTGTCCCCAAGTAAGAATCACTTATTTAACTTCATACACATTTCTTTTTCACTTTTCTCTATGCCTACTTTACCAATTTACCCTTTATCTTATGTTACCAACAGGGGTAGTCTTAGCTGGGGAAGCCGACCATCTTCATCAACATCAAATCCTTGGGGTTCGTCAGCAGTATCTCCAAATGCTGACGGCACTGCTGTCTCACCACATTATTCTAGTGGCCGTCCTACATCAGGAGGTGGTCTTAGTCGGCCGTCAACAGCTGGCAGTGATAGACATGATCCTTCTACTACTACGCGGGGCCCAAATTCCAGGCCATCATCAGCTTCAGGAGTCTTGACTTCAAATCAATCATCGCTAACTTCTTCGCGTCCGCTCAGTGCAGAAACAAGACCAGGTAGCTCACATTTATCCCGTTTTGCTGAGCCTGTTTATGATAGTTCAGTAGCTTGGGGCCCTAACGGCACTGCAGATAAGCTGGTAAGTTATTAGCTTGCTGGCTTCTACTCTATAACAGAGAAACTTTTTTCGTTATTTTTTATTTAGTTTTATTCCACAAGTAGATTGCCAAACCAAAAATTCATTTTTTTGTGCAGTCAATACCTTCCAAAGTCGATGATTTTTCTCTTAGTTCAGGGGACTTTCCAACACTGGGTTCAGAAAAAGATAATACGACAAAGAGCGGGGAAACACATGGTAATTTTTATTTACTGTAAAAATGTTAGTGTGAATTTTACTGAATCTAGACTCACTTATGTTGCAGATCATGGTTCTCGTGTTCGTCCCGGATCAGGCTCTGGCAGAAATGCACATGTGAACGACAGAAACGAGATGACCCAAGCTGGTCAATGTCTAGCCATCATCTTTAATTAACTGTTTAAGTTAATTTCGTCAATTAACAAAGTAAACGTTATGTTTTTTGAGTGCAGATCACAAAAGTGGAACTGTTGATACTTGGACACGAGATGATGGGGTTCGTCCTAATGCTGACAGGTGGCACGGAGACTCGCATCAATACGTCAATCCTAATGTACCCCCTCAACATTATGATGCCTGGCGAGGACCACCGATGAATGCGCCACCTGGCGTTTGGTACAGGGGACCACCACCTGCGGGCCCACCTTATCCACACGTTCCTCATGGTGGGTTTCCTATGGAACCGTATCCCTACTATCCCCCTCAGATCCCCCCTCCGTTAGCAAATTCCCAATCGGGCCCTCCGCATGGGCCCGGCCCAAGAGGTCACCATCCAAGAAACGGAGATTTTTACAGGCCCCAATTGCCTGATGCTTTTATCCGTCCAGGTATGCCAATTAGGCCCGGGTTTTACCCTGGTCCGGTTCCTTATGATGGTTATTTTGGTCCTCCGATGGGCTACAATCCCAATGACCGTGATATGTCATTTATGGGAATGCCACCCGGACCACATGGACCACCGCCTGTTTACAACATGTGTCCACCTCAAAATCCATCAGAACTTAACGATCCTCACTTTAGAGGTGGCGTGCGTGGACCGGTTCCGGTTGGAAATATGTATGTTTCTGAACAGTTAGATTCTCACCCCCCTGAGGAATCATCTCATGGGCCATACAAAGTTCTTAAAAAACGTGAAAATGAAAGGAATGCTGACGTGGAAGAAGACAGTTGGGAGCAGAGTGACCACCCGAGACCATCGTTTCACAAGAATGAACGGGGAACAGACACCAGAAGGAATAATGAAGATACGTCTTCAAGAAGAAACACGTCATCACAGGACTCACACAAGTCTAAAGCATCTACTGAGAGTTGGGGAAATAAGCCATCTTTTTCAGAAAACTCGAAAGATTCAACCTTGATACAGAAGATTGAAGATTTGAATGCAAAAGTACGGGCTTCTGATATTCGAGGGGATGGAGAGCAAACTAATAAATTACTAATGAACCCAAAGGGCAACTCTACTATTGCCTTCGGTAGCATTCCAACCGCTGGAGATCTTGCGCATCCCTATGACAAATCTAGGTTTATGATTTGTATTTTCTGATGTCATACATCACATTTAACATGTTTGTGTTAACAAAATTTGGTTTTTACAGGCAAGCACACCATGGAGTTCGAAATCGAGCAGATCATCATATCAAAGGAAGATTAAATCAAGATACAGGCGAATCATTGGCTCAAATGGTTGACCCTGCTGATGGTCAAGCACAGGTATTCAGCATTTAATATTTTGTTTTCGTCTTCCCGTTTTTTGTGCTAAGTAGTTAATGCGGTAATATATCGGATATCGGTCAAGGACCGATATTTGAGACATCGGTTATCGCGGTGGGATATCGGTAATTTTAATATCATGCTAAATTTATATATGTAGCAATTTAACACTAACAATTCAGTATACTCTCATACCATTAACAAATTAACGTTTTTGCAACTTGCAAAACACTAACAATTGTAGCAAGTAGGAACTGACTAAGACTTAACACTAACTTTTAAAACTAACAACTAACAATTAAGGCTTAAAACACTAATAGCAGCAATAAGAAGAAAGACGAATGGTAAAACTAAGAAGAAAGGTATTGATATCGGGAAAATCGGTGAGATATCGGTCCAATATCGCAGATATTATCGGTACCGATATTCTAACCGATATTTTGCACCAATATTTCACCAGGCGACCGATAACCGATATATCAGGATATTAGCTACATAGCTTTTGTGTGACGATTCATCTTACATTTTTATGCATGATCAGCGTGCTAGGATGAGGGAGTTGGCAAAACAACGTGCAATTGAGCTACAAAAGGAAGAGGAAGAAAGGATAAGAGAGCAGAAAGCAAAGGCTCTTGCAAAATTGGAAGAGTTGAATAGGCGTACACTTGCAGCATCGGATGGTACGATCCAGACCGAAGAAAAAAACAGCACTAGTGTTTCTGAGCAGGAAGATGCAGAGGGATCCCAAAAACCAACTGAACCAGCAGCTGCCCAGATCAGCGAGATTAGTCAACAAGATCCTGTTGACCAGTCGACGCTTCCCAAACAAAGCGATCCTGAAAGCAAAACTGATCTTGGTAATGATGTTGGTGTTAACAGGCAGAAGCGTGCTAGCCATAGGCAAAAGCAGAGTGTACAGGTGGTTGAGAGTTCAGTTGACAAGTCAAATAAGAGTGGGACGGGTGAAGCTGTACAAAGTCAAGAGTCAACAATGCCAAGCAACTCAAATATGATGTCTGAATCAACACAGCAGAAAAAGAAAAGTATCAAAAGTAGCAAAAATAAGCACAGAGAAGTTGATCCTGTTAAGCCAGAATCTCCTCAACCTGATTTAAATCCAAATCCAACTACCTCGTTGGTAACTGATAGCAAGGATGCAAAACAACCTAATACGGACCAGATTTCTTCTTTACCAAGTAACCAGCATAAACCTCAGCACTCAAGAAGGATGCCAAGAAATCCACAAGCTAATAAATTTCATGTAGGTGAAGTTGCTATCTGGGCCCCTGTGCGGGCCCAGACCAAAGAAGAGACCATGCAGGATGACGTGGCTTTGCCAGAAAAGACCGTTAACTCGGGCCAGACTAATTTAAAAAGCAAAAGGGCAGAAATGGAAAGGTATGTTCCTAAACCGGTGGCTAAAGAGCTGGCTCAGCAGGGAAGCGTAATCCAATCGACGACACCATCTTCACCCAAGAAAACCGCATTAGAAGATATGACAGATGTACACACTATCCCTGTGTCTTCAAATGTGGAGTCCAAAAGCGGTGATAATAAGCAGATGAAACCTCAACGTGATAAGGGTGTTCAACAGGATTCGAAGAAAGTTCTTCACAAATCTACAAGTCAACATGAAGAATCGAATTCTGTTCCTACTGAAGTTACACCTGTTGTGCATGAATGGGACCCGTCTGATGGCTGGTTTATGCCTGATGAAATCCCACCAACTGAGATTACACCTGTTGTGAAAGATGGTGGAGTCACGGGTAAAGGTAAAAAACCGGCTTACAAAGGCCAACGAAACACGGTGAAAAATCACACGGAAAGTGGTGCGGAAGTGGAGTTTGACCAAACAGACAGGCCTGCTTCTTCGAAAGAGAACCGTTCTTCTCACTGGCAACGAAAGCCACAAGCGTATAAAGGTCAAAATCCGAACTCAGAGTTTAAAAGGGAACCTAGAAGATATTCTCCGCAGGATGAACCTGTGCATGATGAGCATCAAGAGGGTAGGAGAGAAAGAAAGCCTGCTTCATTTAGAGGCCCAACCCACACGGAAGATGAAGCCCAAGCTCAGTTTGAGCAGCCGCCGCAGCATCATGTTCCTACAGGTTATAGGAAGTATGGAGGTCAAAACAACCGTTCGAGTGGTCAAGATGACAAGCGAAAGCATAACTATCAGCATAATGCAAATATAAACAGGGAAAAGCCAAGGCAGAATTTGCATTACGAGTACCAGCCAGTTGGATCAAACAACAATAATAGTAGTAATAAATCAAGTCTTCTTGATGCACCTGCGGATGCAGCTCCCAGGTACAAAGAAAGGGGTCCGGGTCAATCCAGACGAGGCGGTGGTAACTTTTACGGGCGGCAATAGTGGTTATGAGACGATCAAAGAGAATTCAGTTGAGCTTATTTACTTTTTTTATTAATCAGGAATTTGATCCATGGTGTCAGGTATTGTTTTTTTGTCTGCAATTGTTGCAAAAACTCGTAATTATGCATTTTTTTAAAATTTTATGGTTTGTCGCAGGTTTATTGAGCAGGGATGGAGGTTTAGGGCAAACGGTAGCAAGGGAAAACGTTTTGGGAGGTTTCTTCTGCGATTTAAGTTTAGAAAAAAGATGCGTATTTGTTCTGAATGTTGTAATACATTGTGGAATCTGTTGGGAAATTGTTGGAATGTGCTCGTTCTTGTTTGCCCTAACAATTGGTTTAAGTGGAGATTTATTAACTCGTTTGTTTTAAAAATTGGTTGTTGGGTAGATTTATATGTGCTAGGCTGTAGAATGCGTCTTAAATTCAATTAATTGCATATTTTTGCCCTTACAGGCATCAAACCTTTTCATTTCTATTCTGATATCGAGAGTTTTTAATTGGTATGGAATCTAATGATGCTTATGATTTAATGTTGTCAATTGTATGAGATCGGTGTGTTAAGAGTTGAATTGTTCGACATGATGATAACCCGTATTTTTGCTCGAGTAAAAACATCAACTCTTAGACTCCACAGTGTGGAGGTGTGGGACGGCACACTGTCTCGTGCCATGGCGCGGAGATGGAGGCGGCAAGATTCTCATTGGTGTGGAGGGCTTTGTCTTAGTGACATGGTGGCTTGTTATTGGTTGTTTGGGTGAATTTTAATGGTTGTTTATTATTATTATTATTATTATTATTATTATTATATTTAGAAAAAAAAAAAACGCAACTTTCAAGTCCCTTTCACCATGTACTTTTTTTTTCACGTCTCTCGGCTGACGTGGCTGCATGTGGCACTTCATGTTCCTCCACCTTGTGCAGTCTTAGCAATCACACATTCATTTAAACTGGTTATGTTAAATGGGTTGGTACTTGATAGGTAATAATCAAGCTGTAAACGTGTTAATCTGGATGGTAGGTTGTACAAAATGAGTTAGCGGGTTGACTTGTTTAATTAAACAGTCATACTTTCCAAAACACCAAACGTGGTCGGGAGATTCTAACCCTAGCGAGGGCTTTTCCAATGGGGCAAATGAGCATCATATGGGGTTTAAGATGGTGATGGCTGTCGGCGGAAATGCGATGGTGATGGTGATGTTATACAACAATGAAGGTCTTGTAGGCGTTTTTACAGCAGCTACTAGAGGATGACGGTAGTGGGAGACGTTTGAAGAGGTGAAGGAAGAACATGTGATGAACACTGTGTTCTGGTGGTGACGCGTGGAGTGAGCAAAAGCGAACAAATAATAAAAAACTTGAATCACAGTTCAAATTGTTGCTTTTTAAATCTAAGGTTAAATGGTAAAACAAGTTAATCGAACACAATTTTTTAATAAGACGTGTTAACCTAAACACGACATATTTATTAAACGGGTAAAATATAATAATTCAAAACCTATTAATTCTTTCATTGTTACAAAATCCTTGTCTGACTTTTGAGGATCAGGTTAATTCTTTCATTTTTACCCATTAAATTTGGAGTTGGAATCTTTGGTCGGTTGAATGTATGTTTACCTACCAAGTGTTTGTTCGAAACTCCAAAAGAACCGTCTAGGTCACTTTTTCCTGTTGTGTAGCCTAAACAAACGGCTTACGGCTCCAAGTGTTGTACCATCCAAACATATATTCATTTATGAGAAGCTTAAGAAAGGTGTTAGACCAACATATATTTATTATGCTTTTGATACACCATTAGATACCTGATTTTGCTACCCTTGACATCCTTTATTTTGACGCATTCTCGTAAATGTTTTGACATACTTTGATTTAAGAGAATCACATAACTCCTTACCATATTCAACATCAAACTGAGACATATTTTGTGGCCCCAACATATATAATCGTTTCCATGTTTCCTAATGTGGCTCATCATGTCTACGATTGGTCTTCCATAGTCTGTAGAATGGAGGTACTTGGTGCACACCCCATGATCTAGTGGTAGGGTTGCCTACTTGCCTCCCACAAAGTGACGCGGATTTAGTTCCTGCAACTGTAAGGTTAGATGGTATTTAGGTGTACAAAATTATTGTTAAAAAAAACTTAGTACATACACAACTTTTAATGTCGTGAGAAGGAACTGTGCCGTTTTAGTCATTTACTAAAATTGGTGTAAAAAGAAACATTAGCCGTTCGATAAAAAGACCGGGAATCAGAATACACACTCAAAACAATAAATCTAAACAATCTATTTTTACTTAAAACTCTAATTTGCACCAGTGGCGGAGCTAGACTTTAACACCAGGGGTATCCAAAAAAAAAAAAATTACGGTGTATTCATATAAAATCCTTTATAGGGGTATCCTCGTATTTTTTTAGGGGTATCCTTTATATAAAATCGAAAAAAAAACAAAAAATTAACACTGCGAAACACTGCGAACACGACTTTGAGCCGTAGCCCGTGCTACGGCTGGTTCTATGTTGTCTCCGCCCCTGATTTGCACACTAACACTCATAACTAGACTCAAACTAGGAAATCAAATAAACTAATTAAAATAATCAAGGCTCATTGATAATTGAGTTAAATGCCATTTTAGTCCCTGTGGTTTGGATCATTTTATCAATTTAGTCCAAATGTTTTATTTTTCGCTTGTGGGTCTAAAAAGGTTTCATCGTTGCCATTTTAGTCCACTGGGTTAACTTCATCCATTTTTTCTATTAACGAGAAGGGCAATTTGGTCATCTTATATGGCCGAATTGCTCTTCGAGTTAACGGAATTACATATAAAATGACCGAATTGCCCTTCTCGTTAACGGAATTACATACAAAATGACCGAATCGCCCTTCTCGTTAACAGAAAAAAAAGGATAAAGTTAACCCAGTGGACTAAAATGGCAACGGTGAAACCTCTTTGGGCTTACCGACAAAAAATGAAACATTTGGACTAAACTGACAAATGACCCAAACCACAGGGACTAAAATAACATTTAACTCTTGATAATTTAATACAAACTTGAATAAACCCAAAACTCGTCTTTTAAACTTCTTTGGATTCAACCCTTTAACATTCTCGATTCTTTCAGTTGTGACTCGATTAGATCAAACACCTTCAGTTTCTCAAATTTTAGGAGTCATGTATAGAATAAAAAATCTATGATCATCACGTAATACTACGAATGATTGGCGGAGAATATAATAAGTTTCTAGGTTGTTGATAGAATGATAACCAAGACAAAACTTAGAGCTTGTTTATTGCACTTTCCAAAAAAAAAAAAGTATTTCAGTTCTATAGTTACACCAAATCTACTATGGGTTGATCAAAAAGGCACTCTGGTTTATGAAAGACAAAAAACTTCAACCAAAACACGGAGAATCTATAATTATATGTAACAATCAAGTCAAAACCAATGATTTCAATTTCAACGAGCACAACATATTCGTACAGTAATGCAATATTAATGTTACTTTAGAAAACTTGCGTTCGATTCAATCTTGATTCTAGTTAAATAGTGTGCGATTATGACATTCGGTTTCAAATCTTTTAAGTAAAGAAAATAAGGAATACAAAGTAGCTTTATGTGTCATTGCTGTCCTTGAAACGTTTGACTGTAAATCAAAAGGAAATAATAATGTTTTGTTGAATCGTTTAAATGGAAAAATAGGTGTGGCTATATAAGTCCAGAGTCCCACATCGGCTTGGAGAGAGATAAGGCAAGCAGAGGTGTATTATAAAAAAGGACAGTAGGCAGTGGATTACTCACTTACCTGGACGGGGTCAATGGGCGATCAAGAAGGTTCATGGCCTAGGTTGGTGACCTTCATTGCACTTAGGAGGGGTGCCTGCCTAAGGTCGGCCCAAGTGGTCGAGCCTATGTCATAATTTGTGGCAGTGAGGGCCTGTGTTCGCGCGGCCCTCACAGAGTAAATCAGAGCCTATGTCACAATTTGAGGCAGTGAAAATTTTAATTATTTTAGTGTAAAATATTGGATTTTTAAGAGCCTTATGCTTTGGTGGAAATTGTACCAATAGCTTTTGCTTTGAGTAGGATTTTACTCGGTGTATGTTTGTTTATCTGTTTGTTTTAATTGTTAAAATGGTGAAGAGTCGAAACACATTACATGGGCCTGTGTTGGAGGAGCTATACGCCTATACAGGCACGAAAGCAGTTCGATAGGATCCGCCAATGGCCATCGGGAAGATGGGTGGCTGAGATTAAAGACACCATACAACAATAAAGAGTATGGTTTGGCACATTTGATACCGTTGTGCACGTTGCTAAAGCTTATGAAGAAACCGCATGTTTGCTTCGTGGACCAAACACTCGAACCAATTTTTGTACATGTATTCCACCTAACAAATAATAATGGAGAATATGAATCTTATTCTTGGAGTTCTTCTATTGATCCTGCTTCTATAAATATATTCTTCTGTGGAACTTTGATTATAGATTATAATCTAATACCAAGTAGCTAACAAGTCGTTGTAGTATAGTGGTAAGTATTCCCGCCTGTCACGCGGGTGACCCGGGTTCGATCCCCGGCAACGGCGTTCCTTTTTTATACAATGCACAGAGAAATTATAATTTTCATTCTAATATTCTATCAGTTCAAAGTTAAATAAACCATCTTTCTTTTTATGAACTCTAGTCTGCAACAAACGGTATATGAAGTTGAAAACATCTTTTATTTCATATCATATTTCATACCAGTATAACTATACTAGATAGTCAGAATTTATTAAACACGAAATATTATTAGAAAATAAGTATTAACAACCTTAAGAAGTATAAACATGTCCATAACAATGTCTTTCACACGCTAAAATGGTTTATATCATATGGTCATTGTCTATTAACACTTCAAATATTAACGAACGTAACATTTTATACGAGTCTTACATAACAAATGTATAAAAGATATGTTGAGTTCAAATAATCAAATCATCTAATTATATTATTGACCTGTTTAAACTATACTGGAGAGTGTATGTTATCTAACTCGTTTGACGCTCCAATTACAAGGTTCTAACTTGATACATGTATATCCAAAAACAAGAATATAAGAATTGAACTCACAATAATGGTTGGCATTCCTATCAATTAATTAAAATGGTTAGTCAATAACTACTCTTGGATTTTAATTGACCTTCAAGGCAATGGACCATTCTAACTTTTGCTTCATTTGTTTTTTTTTTTCAGCTCCTTTGCTCATTGACTTTCTCCCATAAAAGAATTACACAATGAACCAAAAATAATGACATTTTGGCATTTCCTTTCCCTCTCTAAATCTAAATGATTATTATATGATAACAATTATTGACCATCCATTAATGTACTACCTTCTACCTTGGATTTTATGTCCTGTCTTTTCTTCCTCTTTGTTATAATATGGCTATTATTACTATAATCCAACCATCCTCTATTTTCATTCCATATCACCATATTAGGTATCATCTTTTGGTGTCATTCTCTTTGTTTTTACCCCAATCTTCTAGGAAAAAGAATTTCTTCAGGATTAGGTACGAAAAATTCTCAGGTTATTGTCTTCATGCTAAGAACATCGTGACGTGAGGGTTTTGTTTCACGAGATATCTTTATCATGTTGAGTAAACATGCCAATCAGGTAGAAAGAGGAAACGAAAACTTTTAGTTATTTTTTTGTTCACAAAAATTGATTAAAAATACATGTAAATCAAGATTTGTGAAGAGATGAGTACAAAGGCACTCATGGATGATGGATGGTCCAAAGTTATACCAAGCAAGCCAATTTAGTGTCCATAATGGGATATTTGATGGGACAAAAGTTCATGGGACTTAAGTCCAAAGTGGTTGTATCTTTTTTTATTACACAAACACTAAGTCTAAAGCTTTGCTCGCCACCCACTACACACACAAATTGAAAATTGAGGAAAATCCCCATGTATCGAATATCAAGCCAACTCTTTGTCCTTTCTTGGTTTGGTTCCAATCTTAACATGGAATCCTTCTTCATTATACTCTAAATATACCACAAGTACAACTATACATGCACAAGGTGCAACTCATGCATGATTCTTGACATTGAAAACAACACATATGGTTGAGGATTAAGAGACATTTCAAATGAGTCTAAATCTCCCATGTGGTTGTTTGTAATTTATTAGTATTAGGTGAGGATTAGGTGAGTGATTTGAGATTAGAGCGCGTGGAAGAAGCTTGTTTAAGGACTAGTCTCGAAATCCTGACTACTTGTCGTGTTTTGTGTCTTAGGTTCTTCGAGCAACATTAACTTGTCAACTCGCCGCAAAGGTAAAGGCAAAGTTCATGATCCACCATGATTTAATCCTCAAATCAAGATCACTTAATTTTTCATTATTTTTTATTTGAGATATGAAACTCATAAATCCAAATAAATATAAACCTTTACTATACAATCATGACCATAAAATATAAGAAGTAAGAACTTAAAAATCTTACAAAAAATTCAAAGAATAAATATCATTCATCACGTGAAAGATAAATCAAGCATATTGTAAACGCTGCTCAAATGGTGATCATCCTGTCAAACCGATCTACCAAAGCACAAATCAGATTTCTCATTCAAAGTGTTACATGTTAAACCTATGAATCTTTTCCTTCCTTTTATGGATTGTGGAAGGAATAAGACACCTCAAGTTCATCACCCTTAGGGCAGAAGTGACTCACTTTTTATGAAGAGAGTGGGTTAATACCAATCAAGTTGACTAAAATGAGGGATATTTGACTTTACATCTTACAAATTGAAGCAACCTAATCTAATTTTTGTACTGTACCTTAAGATTCTCCCAAGGTTTTTTTTTTTTTTTTCTATTGAATATAAATTAAAAAGTGCAACTCTAAAAATGGTCCAACTCCAATCCATCAAGAGCAAGTGGGTCTGCCCCAAAATTCTCTTTTTTCTTGTCAACCATCACAATCTTATCTTCTTCTTCTTCTACTTCCTTCCATATAAGACCTGTTTGGAACTGTTTTTAACTTTTAACCATCAACTAATATCTTAAATTATAGGTATAATGAAATTAGAAACAAAGGCTTATATATAGATTTTGAAGCTAAAAGGTGCACCCACTTTTCATGCATGATCATCATCAACTTTGTGCAACATGAACCTTGATCTGTCCCATACCAGTTTGTCTTTCTGAACCCATTATCCCTTTTTCTTCTTTCACCAGGATTTTATCACCTTTCTTTCTTTCTTTCTTTCTTTCTGGGTTTCATGTATGATCTTTCCTTGTTAATCTTTTAGAATGGGTAAAATGCAAAATGCAATCTTTTTGTTCATACTCCTCATTTCTTTTCTAGAAGCTTCACTTGGAGCTCTTTCAAATGATTCATTCTGGCTACTCAAAATTAAATCAAAATTCACTGATCCAATGGGGGTGTTAAGCAACTGGTCTCCCGGATCGAATGTATGCACATGGAACGGCTTGGAATGTTCGAAAGATCAAACTCGTGTCGTGGGTATAAATCTTTCTAACTCGGGTCTCTCGGGATCTTTCTCTCCTGATATCTCACACCTTGTTTCACTTCAAAAAATCGATCTTTCGATGAATTTTCTAACCGGTATGATTCCTACCGAGCTTGGGAATCTTCAAGATCTTCAAGAACTCCTTCTGTTTTCAAATTATCTCACGGGTTTCATTCCCGTTGAGTTTCGTTTGTTAAAAAAGCTGCAAGTTCTTCGAATTGGAGATAACTTGTTAACGGGAGAACTTATTGAAACTATTGGAGAGTTAACCGAGTTAAGAGTATTAGCACTTGCTTACTGCCAATTTAACGGAACAATTCCATCCGAAATCGGCAAATTAAAGCGTTTACAGTCTCTCCATTTACAAGCCAACAGTTTTTCCGGAATCATTCCACAAGAAATAGCCAGCTGTGAAGAACTCGAAGATTTCGCAGCATCAAACAACAATCTGGAAGGTGAAATACCTTCTTCACTTGGAGAACTTCAGTTTCTAGAGATCTTGAATTTAGCGAACAATACGCTATCAGGAACGATTCCATCCGAGTTATCTCGGCTATCAAGGTTGAGATACTTGAACCTGTTTGGCAATCGGTTAACCGGTGAACTCCCGTTAGGCGTAATCCAACTGCCTAAACTCCAGAATCTTGATCTTTCAAGAAACAATCTTTCGGGAAACATAAGCCGTTTCGATTTCAATGGAAACAATGATCTCGAAGTGTTAGCTCTGTCGAGTAATTCTTTCACCGGCAGCTTCCCGGAGAAACTTTGTACCCGAAACTCGAAGTTACGTAACGTTCTCCTCTCGGTAAACCGTCTTTCCGGAGAATTCCCTTTGGCATTGCTAAACTGTTCGTCACTCGAAGTGCTAGACATTTCTGCTAACGAATTCGAGAACAAAATACCATCCGAGATTGAAAACCTGAAGAACCTCACAGATCTTTTGCTGAACAATAACAGTTTTTCGGGTGGTTTGCCTCCTGAAATCGGAAACTTGAGTAATCTGGTGAGTCTTTATCTGTTTGGCAACATGATCACCGGTGAAATCCCAGCCGAAATTGGAAAGTTACAGAAGCTGAGCGTGCTGTATCTGTACGAGAATCAGATGTCCGGAAACATTCCAACCGAGTTAACAAACTGCTCAAGCTTAAGCGAGATCGATTTTTTCGGGAATCATATTACAGGAGTGATTCCTGAAACAATTGGGAAGCTCAAGAATCTTGTTTTTCTTCAGCTGAGGCAAAATGATCTGTCAGGTCCAGTTCCATTAAGCTTAGGGTACTGCAAGAAGCTTCAAACGTTATCGTTAGGCGATAATAACCTTTCGGGATCGCTCTCAAAGACGTTTGGATATCTTTCCGAGCTTACGCTTCTTAGTCTTTACAACAATTCGTTCGAAGGCCCGCTTCCAGAATCCTTATTTCTGCTTAAAAACCTCACAATCATAAACATTTCTAACAACAGATTCTACGGTTCAATCTATCCTCTTTTGGGGTCGAACTTGCTGTCGTTGTTAGACATAACTAACAACAGCTTTTCGGGTCCTATGCCTTCTGAACTAGCCATGTCAAAGAACCTCACACGTATACGCCTCGCTCATAACCATCTAAACGGCACCATTCCTTCGCAATTCGGTCAACTCACTAACCTCAACTTTCTTGATCTTTCATCCAACAACTTCACAGGAGAGCTGCCACTAGAGCTATCAAACTGCAACAAAATCAGCCATTTTCTAGTCAGCAACAACCAGATATCCGGCACAGTTCCACAATGGCTAGGAACGTTGAAAGAACTCGGAGAGTTGGATCTTTCAAACAACGTTTTCAACGGATCGCTGCCTAAACAGGTAGGAGACTGTTCAAGATTACTCAAACTTTCGGTTAATCAAAACAAACTCTCGGGTGGCATACCCGAAGAGATCGGGAACCTAACGAGCCTCAATGTGTTAAAACTTCAAAGAAACAATCTCTCTGGGGCAATTCCTCGAACACTTGGCGGGTGTAAGAAACTATTCGAATTACGCCTGTCCGAAAACTCATTAACCGGGTCGATTCCACCCGAACTCGGCACTCTAACTGAACTCCAAGTGATTCTGGACCTAAGCAAGAACTCTCTCACGGGTGAAATCCCAGTATCCCTATCAAATTTGGTGAAATTAGAAAGATTAAACTTATCATCCAACGAACTTAAGGGTCAAGTTCCAGAGGCACTGGGGAGATTAACAAGTCTCCATGCTCTCAACCTCTCAAACAACCACCTTGAAGGAGAAATCCCAACAACCTTTTCAAGATTCCCACCAAATTCATTCATGTACAACGACAACCTGTGTGGGCCACCACTAACATCCTGCCGGGAATCAACCCGACAAGAAAAGAAGCAGCTGTCGAACACAGCGGCTGCTGGGATAGTGGTGGCGATAGTGTTCTCGGCGACGGTTATATGTTTGTATCTGATTTATTTAATGCTTAGGATATGGTGTAAATGGAAGCAAGCTTCGATTTCGAGTGATGATAATGGGGGTGGTGAAAAGGCGGGAAAAGAGGAGAAATGGGGTGATCATCGGGTGATTAGGAGTGATGAGTATTGGGATTTGAATAAGATGACGCTGCTGCCGTGTGAACGTTCTGGAAAAAAAGATGTTTCTTCCATGACGACTTGTATTTTTCATCATAGTATGAGTCGAGACAACTCCATGAGATCATTGGTTTAGTTTTTTTTTTTTTTTGGTTGTAAGATAGTTTGAAAGTTTGGGTTTGGGATTCAATTGTTTGTCGTTGTTTACGTGCGTAATTTATAAAGTTATGTTAGTCATTCTTTTGAAGTTATTGGTGTTAAAAATACATGCTAAGGGCGGTGGGGGTGGCACGTTATTTTTCCGTGATAAAACTCCATAATGCGTGATACAATGAATTATGCCACCGTCACTCCTCAACTTCAACGAGTGATGGTTTATGTGCGTGATGTTTTCAACGCGCTATGGGATTTTAGTGATTGAACATGTGAGGGGGTGTGAGGGTTTATTGTGGGTGTTGTGAGTGATAACCAATGCCACTAAAAAAGGTTGTGAGTGATGGAAAAATGGTTGATGACATGGCGAAACTTGATTGGATGCTTGTGAGTGATAGAATTATATCACTAGTGACCACCCCCACTCCCCTAAGAAACTTCATTTTCAAAATGGTTGTTTAGAGAAGACTAGTTGTGAACTTTCGATACGACATGAAAACACAATACTAATATAAAAGAGTGAATTTCAAGTATTGTTCTTTATCTTTATACCCATTTTCAGGCGCTGTCCTTTATGTTCAAAATTGACAAGTTTTGCCCTTTATGTTTTCATATCATACACGTTTTGTCCTTTAAGCCTAACCCAGTTAGTTTTTTCAGTTAAATTTGGTCATATGCTTTGCACATGAGGGCATTTTTGTCAATTCAAATGTAAATTCAATGGCAGACATACAGCTCAAAGCAGCTGCAACCTTTGAATTGACAAAAATGCCCTCATGTGCAAAGCACATGAACAAATTTAACTGAAAAAAACTAACTGAGTTAGGCCTAAAGGACAAAACTCGTCAATTTTGAACAAGAATGACAGCGCCTGAAAATAAGTATAAAGATAAAGGACAATCCTTGAAATTCACTCAATATAAAATGAAATTTACATGTTTTGGTTTAGTCAAAATGGGTCCAGGTAAGTTTCAGGTTAAGCTCATGAACGACGGGTCAAGTTCGTGTAAACCTAATTGGTTGGCAGGTTGACCTGTTAAACCCATTTCATTTATAAACTAGTATTAAGCCTCTGCGCTGCATCGGTTGTTATAAAACTGTGTTAAGTAGTAGCAATACTATACCATTGTCAGCGACCACCAACTCCGGAAAAGCTCGTAAAACAAAATAAATAAAAACGGGAAAAAAATAACGCCGAGCGAAAAGCAGACGTAAAATCTTTGAATCACGATTCACGCACGCTCGTTGCTAAGAAGTTAAACCAAAACATAAAACATAAGAAAAAGTAACTAACTCCATCCAGGACCCGCGTGTTGGACGCATTTGTCAAACGCAGAAAAATAGGTGTGACGCGACGGGCAAGTCAAACGGGAAGAAATATACGAAAAAATGTTGAACCCACATGCAAGTTGCGGTGCGTTAACTCGCAAAATTTAGAACAAAACGAAAAACTTGGGAAAGATAAAAAGTATGGTGGACCAAAATTGAAAATAAAAAAGAGTTGGAATTAAATTGCAAAAGATGAAAAACTTTGGGTTAAAAGTAAAAAAAAAAAAAAAACAAAGGTTATAAATTGTAAAATCGAAGTTATTTATTAATTTTAGATAAAGATAACGATAAAAATAAGTGATATCTATATACTGGTTATTAATTAATATTAATATTAAAAGAAATTTCTTAAGCAAATATAAAAAAAATTATGAGGTTGAAGGAGAGAATGTCATGTGGCATTATTTGTAGTCTTTTATTATAAGTTGAATTATTTATTTATTTTTAATTGTGTTTTATGTCATTAATTAAATTGGTCAAACATTTTATGTCATAATTATAATATAAAAAAGAAATTGGATTAAATTACGGTTTTGGTCCCAGTGGTTTAGTGGTTATTGCTATATTTTACAAAACCCAAATATCTTGAAATTTATATACCAAGGTTTATATTTTATTACAATTTTGGTCCACCACACTAACTCCATCCAACTTATAGTTAATTTATAGTCACATGTGATAGGTAATTAACCATTCAAATGAAAGAAAATAAAGTATTTTTTTAAGTCTGTTTTGTTCATTTTATTTCCATAAAATTAGGAATTACAATTTGATTATGTTATGTAAGGGCGGTTCTTAGAAGGGCTCTGGCAGGGCTACGGCCCGGGCAAGTTTTTCGGCCGTAGTGTTAATTTTTCGCATTTCGATCGAAACTTTTTTATATATACTATGTTTGGACCGGGCTTGCCCGGGCTTTTTTTAGTGCCCGTGTCTTTCGGCCCTGACACCTTCAACGGGCAAGATCCGCCACTGCTTTTAAATAGCTTCCAGTAGTGTTTCCTATATATAATGGTAGAATTATTTGTAATCAAGTAGAAGTTTTATTAAATATCAATTAAAAGAACAAAGAGTTCGCAACCTTGTGAGTTTTGCAACTGATTTTGTTTAACCAACTAGTGTTATGCGCCGCTTGCGTTGCGAGACGATAAACCGAATATTTCTTGTTTTGGTAATATGTACTCATGTATTCCGTTTACTTGTACATGATACTTATAACACGATCTCGAAAAAAAATACACCGAGTTAACCAATTGAGCCAAAACACTACCATAGTTTTGGTAAAAAAAAAAAAAAAAAAACACTAAAACAATGGCAAACATGTAATTTAGAGCTGGTGGCAAAACAATAATTTGTCAGGATCAATGAGCGAGTGCTAGGCAGCTGTTTGAGACGAATAAAAAACTATATTGAGTCAACCAAGTAAAATAAAATACTATTATAGTTTTACCAAAAAAAAATGATGACAATATCGCAATTTTAAACTGAGGGTAAAATTGTAATTTTGAAATGGGGGCAAAATTATAATTTTTAACTAGGCAAAACCATACTTTTATTAAAATCGTAATTTTAAACTGAGAGCAAAATCGTAATTTTAAACTGGGGGCAAAATCAAAATTTTATTGTAAACTAGAGGTGAAATCGTAATTTTAAATTGGGAATAAAATTGTAATTTGACACGGCCAGTGAGGAGGAAGTGCCAGACAGCTTCCTGGCACTATTCCCCCAACTTCCTTTTGTAGTTATAGATAATTGTAAAATGTAAAATTTTTCGAAATTATCACAATCTTTAAAATTTATCATAAACATGTCTATATAAATTGATATTTATTTAAAGATTAGTATTGATATTTACTGGATAAATGTTCCCCTGTTATACAAAATATATATTTACTAATAATATTAACATCACTCTATAATTTGTTAAATCAAATAACCAATAACTAACAAGTAAATTTTGAATGCAAAGTAATATTATCGAAGCGATCACATGACAATTGAAATTTAAGAGGGTTGATGAAAGGCTATTAGAGGTGGTGGACGTCGGAAGCTAATTAACAATTAACATTAACAAATATATTATTTGGGAACGCCTTTTTATATTATTCGGATTCTCTGTTTTGTTTACAGGGTGTGTGCGCGTATACATGCATTCGAGTTATTTGGTTCCGATTAAACATTTTGAAGTGTTGGGTTTTACGTGATTTGCAGGCATTGAGAAACTGGTGAAAAAGAGTGGAAAATAATATTTGTTTTCGTTCATTTGATTTTTTTAATTACCAAAATACCTAGCACATGCTCTCATGTGACTATGAATTAACTATAAGTTGGATGGAGTTAGTGTGGTGGATCAAATTTCAAAACCGCAACAAAATAGAAATCTTGGTATGTTAATTGCAAGATATTTGAGTTTTGTAAAATATAGCAATAACCACATGGACCAAACAGCAATTTACTCAAGAAAGTGACATAAGATTTTATAATTAAAATGTAATTGTTTTTTTATACATTTATATATTTTGCCATCGTTCACCCTGTTCGCTACAAGTTTGTGGTAATGTAATGGCTAAGTACTCTATTAATAATAAGAACGAGTTTTTGATTCAATACCTACTGTACCAATTTCTATCAAATTAATGCTGTAAATGTAGAGAAAAAAAAAACATCATTCCTCACCTCATCTACTTTTTTGACCATTTTAAAACTTCCAATTTTACTATTTGTAAATATGAAAAGAGAATCGAACTATAAAAAAAGAATGTAGGATGTAAAAAGAAGTTGGGTTTGAATCAAGTGAAATGAAAAACGATTTGTTATGGTTGTTTATAAAAAAACCATTATGTAGTTCTATTTAAGTCTATTTTTTCACAGAATCACTCACAATGGAATTTGTGCTTGAGACGAAAGGTGATGTCTCTTAAAACAAGAAATCAGTTAAAGACCCATAATTGTTCTAACTATGGTCGAGAAATAACAGATTCTATTCTGACATTTTATTAATTCAGTCTCTTCCACCTTCATATATATATTTTTATGCTAATCCTTATCACTAACCTATGTTAAAAGTCTCGGATGTTAAAAGTCTCAGTTAAACGTTAAATGTGTTTGAAATGTCTATCTCACCCTTAAGATAAAAAGTAAAAAACAAATAGAAATAAGTAGGCCCACTCCACCCCACCCTTCTTCGTCTTCTTCCCCACTCCATCCTTTAAGAGCCACCCATCACCACATCTCCCCAAAACACCACCACCAAATGACAAAAGTTAGCTAGTTAAAAAACTACTACTTTTTTTCTTCAAAGACCCTTTACAAAGTACATACTTCTCCCTTACTTTTATAAAAGTCATCATAAAGTTAAAACCATGAATCTAAATTTGATATATTTTGGGCATTTATCAGTATCAAGTTTTATTCCTTTTTTGGTATTGTTCATTTTGGGATTTTTATAAAATCTTAAAACTTTTTTGTCAAATAGCATAATAATTCAGATTTTGTAAGTAGCAGGGCCGGCTCTATAGGTTTGGTAACGTAGACACGGGCCTAGGGCCACTAAAAAATAAGAGACTCTAAGTTTTTATAAAGTTTTTTTATATAATATATGTATTAGGCCCAAATAAATATGTTTATTTTAAAATTAAACTGGTTTTTCATTGAAGGAACCTCAAATAAATATTGTTTAACAAAAAAAAGGCATTTCGCATTGATTTACAACCGCAATCATCGTTCCCACTTTCCATCGCAACCTGCTTTCAATTTCTAGGCTATCGGCTATCACTAGCCGAAAAAGTAAGGGTAATCACCCTTGGCGTCGGGATTGGAGTAGAATTATCGGCGAAATTAGGGCCCTCACTTCATAGTTGGCTTAGGGTTTCCAAAAACGTAAGAACGACCCTGGTAAGTAGAAAGAGTTTTGTAAATATATTTAAAAGGTCTAAAAGCACGTCTTAATATTAGGGTCATATTATGAATCATTATGATCGAGTAATAGTGTCAGTTCCTTTTATAAATTGCATTATTGAGATTAGTAGTGGTCAATTCCATCCTAACAATAGTGTTGTATTAAACTCGGTTGTAATCAGTCGCATTAGTTATGAGTTATGACATGTTAAACGGATTATAAAGCATCGATCCAACTCTAATTCCAAAAAGCTTGTATTAGCGGGTATCAAAGTGTGGAGAAAACGTGTTCTTCAAAGGTCTTAAGTCCTATAATCGACAAAGTTGTATGTTTAAGACCGTTTAAAAGGTGTGTAAGTTAGCAAGTAAGAGTAAAACTATAGGAAGATACACTTTTAGCGGTAAATTCTAATAAAAAATATCTTCGCTTCAAAAACACAACAGATAACAGATGATAAATTTAAAAAACCAACCTATATAACTTTAGATTCTTTAGAAAATAGGCAAGTGCTAACCCTTTCCAAGTCCCGTCCATGATTAAAATGTAAAGCTAATGGTATTTGGTTAGTGTAACAGTTCAAGTAAATTGTGCTAAGTATTGCCCGACGAGTTGCTCATCCAAGCAAAATGCAGGGCCGGCTAAAGGAGGAGTGAAATAAAAACAAGAGCTTTATGCCTCCATTTTCCTAGGGCATCAAATTCTAACAAAATATATTATATGTTGATAATTTTGACTTTGAGATTGTTAACATTGAGGTTTATAATCTATAATTATGCGTATACAAAAATAATATATGAATAATAGGATCCATAGCAATTTTTTTCATTTACAAAAAGGGCCCAAATTTTGCTATTCGCTTTGGGCCTAGAAAAATTTAGAAAATTTTGAACCGGTCCTGACAAAACGTGTATTTGTAGGAGAAGGTTTCTACCCCTAATAAGGAATGTTTCGTTCTCCCGCTCAACCAATGTGGGACTTACATCTCCACCCCTTCTAAGGGAGTCCGGTGATGGCACACCGACCCGGCCCTCGGCTCTGATAACATTTGTAACAGGCCAAGTAAACCGTGCATAGATATTGTCCACTTTCCCCCGATAGGTTTCCCATCCAGCGACTTCACGGTTTTGTTTTTACTCGACGAGTTGCTCATCCAGGCAAAACACGTCTTGGTAGAGAAGGTTTCCACCTCCACCATCTTATAAGGAAGACTTCGTTCTCCTCCTTAACCGATGTGGGTTACCTATCCAGGAACTCACGGTTTTGTTTTACCCGACGAGTACAACCAGACAAAACGCATTTTGGTAGAAAAGGTTTCCACTCCCTTATAAGGAAGACTTCGTTCTCCTCCTTAACCAATATCAAGAAGATTGCAGAAAATATCTTGACATAGTCTACTTGGTTGTTACAGTTATACTTTAGCTACGCCAAGTTAACTATCATAGAGTTGCACTGGTTCAAATAGGTTGATTTTAAATAGATTTAAGTGTTCACCGATATAGGAAAAAAGTTGGAATGTAAAGGGTCATGGTATCTAGACACCCCCCAAAAATCAGTGTACATCCCTCAATATGAAGTGTATAGCACAATACGCTTCCTATAGGTTTAAAAGCAATAAATGCTAAACCAATAGGAACCGTATAGGCCAATACGCTTCCTATTCGCTTGCTGAAAACTCCTGCCCTCTGCCATGCAGAAAGTGCAGATAGTTAGACCTGAAAAGTACTGACAACTTTTGAAAAGTGAGTTCAACAGGAGGCGTATTGGCCTATACGCTTCCCATCGGGTTTGCATGAGTCAACGATCCTGATGCTTTGTTTTCATTGGGTAAAAGGATTTCACACGGATCACACAGATTTGTGTTTTTAGGCCGTAACTTTGTGTTTTTTTTTCCCAAATTAATTATAAATTTTTTTATATAATTATAAAATTAATTACAAAATTTTTTTATATAAAATAAAATTAATTGAGAGAGCCAAGAGGCTGGTGGCGGTTGAGTAGTCGACCTTGGCCACAGCGCCCGGTGTCACGGTGGTTGACACTCGTTCCTTTCCGTTCAAAATAAAAAAAAAAAAAGATGATAAGAGCCATATGCTGCTTTTGAAAAAAAACTATAGGAAGCGTATAGGGCTATATAGGGCAATACGTTTCCCATGTGAGTAAAGTAAGTAAAGTATAGGAAGCGTATAGGGCAATATGGTTCGTCTTGGATGGGAGGCGAGGTTTTACCGATTATTCCACTGCCATTCCTTCGGGCGGGTAGAGGTCGGGTTTCCGCGTATTTGGGAGAGCCTAGAGGCTGGTGGCGGT
Organism: Helianthus tuberosus; assembly: GCA_030545235.1. Classification (NCBI taxonomy): domain Eukaryota; kingdom Viridiplantae; phylum Streptophyta; class Magnoliopsida; order Asterales; family Asteraceae; genus Helianthus; species Helianthus tuberosus. Next base: position 186,464,927 of record CM060403.1, on the reverse strand, counting down.
TGAGTAGTCGACCTTGGCCACAGCGCCCGGTGTCACGGTGGTTGACACTCGTTCATTTCCGTTCAAAATAAAAAAAAAGATGATAAGAGCCATATGCTGCTTTTGAAAAAAAAAACTATAGGAAGCGTATAGGGCTATATAGGGCAATACGTTTCCCATGTGAGTAAAGTAAGTAAAGTATAGGAAGCGTATAGGGCAATATGGTTCGTCTTGGATGGGAGGCGAGGTTTTACCGATTATTCCACTGTCATTCCTTCGGGCGGGTAGAGGTTGGGTTTCCGCGTATTTGGGAGAGCCAAGAGGCTGGTGGCGGTTGAGTAGTCGACCTTGGCCACAGCGTCCGGTGTCACGGTGGTTGACACTCTTTCCTTTCCGTTCAAAATAAAAAAAAAAGATGATAAGAGCCATATGCTGCTTTTGAAAAAAAAAAATCTATAGGAAGCGTATAGGGCTATATAGGGCAATACGTTTCCCATGTCAGTAAAGTAAGTAAAGTATAGGAAGCGTATAGGGCAATATGGTTCGTCTTGGATGGGAGGCGAGGTTTTACCGATTATTCCACTGCCATTCCTTCGGGCGGGTAGAGGTCGGGTTTCCGCGTATTTGGGAGAGCCAAGAGGCTGGTGGCGGTTGAGTAGTCGACCTTGGCCACAGCGCCCGGTGTCACGGTGGTTGACACTCGTTCCTTTCCGTTCAAAATAAAAAAAAAAAGATGATAAGAGCCATATGCTGCTTTTGAAAAAAAAAAATCTATAGGAAGCGTATAGGGCTATACGGTTCCTCTGGTCCCATAATCATTACATGAAAAGTGTCTGAAAAGTTGTACTTCAAGTACACGTATAGGAAGCGTATAGATCAATACGCTTTGACCCAGAGGAACCGTATAGCCCAATACACTTCCTGTAGGGTTAGGGATGTGCAAATAAAAAGAGGGGATGTGTGGATACCGAGAGCCAATGTAAAATCTCCCTCAGAAAAATATTTAAAATTCAACAAAGAGGTTCAGATAAGGCTGAAACTTATTTTTCTTCAATCATGGGGAGATAAATTCAACAAAGATGTTCACATAATTTACTTTTCTTTTTTTCACATTAGTTTTTTTCTTAACTCCAAAACCACAGTCCATCGAACACTCATTTGGTGTAATACAATCATTTGTCTACTACTAATAAACAAAAACAAAAGAAGGATAATTTGGCTAAGAAATAACAAATGTAGGGCGTTAAAAATAAAAGAAAATAATAGGATGCGAATGTAGAGTCATATCCATCTATCTTAAAAAAAGGCCCAATAAACACCGAAGTATTTAAATTGCAATAATATCCGCAAAGATATGGCCGCAGTGCCCACTACACGTCGCATGCGGATGGAAGATTTGCAGGAAGGAAAACATAATATTAAGTTTGTACCCTATGCAGATCTAGTTGTACGCTTTCTAACATTGCAAAAATACACTACTTTTTTTTCAAAGACCCTTTTTTCAGATTACATACTTGGAACTCTCCCTAACTTTTATAGATGCATGATTTAGTGATTTACAAAGTTAAAATTATGCTATGATAGTATAAAAAGTCTTGATCCTTTTTTATATTCTTCATTTTGGGATTTTTGTAAATCTTGTAAAAATGTAGTTACAGTATTACCCCGGCCAGACTGTAACAGTAAGTCCCGAAAGGCCAAAACTACAGGATCGACATGTCAAAGACAAAAACAAAACATAAAATCCGTAATCTAATGAGCATCTTTTAACCGTATATCCTGATGCAAAAAGTATATTCGCTGCAAAAACACAGCAGACGACAAATTTGACAAACCAAACCATATATAAACTTTTAAAAAAATAAAACCTTGAAAGTTCCGCCCATGATTTAAAAAAACATAAGACCAATGGCATCTTAGTTTAATTAATTACACCAAGCATTTATCCACATGTTCAACCCCGACAAACTTACAACAGGTGGATTTTAAGTAGACATGATTAAAAAAAGTTAAAAATGTAAAATCTCCCTCAGAAAAAACGTTAAAAATTCAACAAAGAAGTTCAGATAAGGCTGAAACTATTTTTTCTTCAATCATCGGGAGATAAATTAAATTCAAACAATTAGTTATTTTTACAACTCCAAATAACCACCAATACATATAATGTAATCCAATAATTGTTTATGTCTACTAAAAAACAAAAACAAATGAACAAAAATTTGGCTAAGAAATAGTAAACAAATGTGGGCCGTTAAAAATAAAAGAAAATAATAGATGCGAATGTAGAGTTGTCGCATCCATCTATCTTAAAAACGGCCGATAAACACCGAAGTGTTTAAACAGCAATGATGTCCGCAAAGATATGGCCGCAGTGCCCACTACACGTCGCATGCGGATGGAAGGTTTGCAGAAATAATACTAACATATAAGTAAGTTTGGAAAGGCATACATACATACATACATACATACATATATGAAAGCAATAGGAAAAGAAGAAGTTGACATAAAGTAAAAAACTGCAAGAAGCAGATTTTGAAGCACAAAAGAGAAAGAAGAAGATGGAGGCTGCAAGTGTTGTGGTGGATAAGTGTGGGTATTTATGGTAGGGTTTAGGGCAACGGGGTGGGTGTTGCAACTTGCTCACTCGGTGGTGGCCAGCCTGTCCGTACGACATTTAATATTATTTAATTAATGTTGTATATGTTTTTTGCATTTACGAGGCTTAGTATGTTGTATTAACTTTTTTACCCTTGTAAACCGGTGAAACCGTTTTTTTTAGTTTTCTACAGGGTGCGAATGAGTCTGAACTCAACTATGTTTGAGCTAGTGGAAGCTCAAGTTTGGTTTGATTTGAGTTTTGTTTCTAAGACTTGCATTCCCATCCAGTCCATCATATGTAGTGTGTGGGGTTTTTAAAATGTAAAGAGTATAAAAAGTGGTTGTGAGTGGAGGAGGGAGAAAATGTTACTGTTCATCTGTATATTTGAGGGGACACTGTTCACCCACTATAATTTTTTAATATATATTGAAAGTGGTTATGAGTGAAGAGAGAGAAAAATGTAATATATATCGAAAAGGAGAGATAAAAAGTATTTGTTTTTAGTGTAAATATATTGATATAGGAGTTGTTTTTTAGTGAAATGTATGTATATTTTTAGTGGATTGGATGTGAATGCTCTTATTAAGCTTAGTTTGTATGTGGTTTTTAAAAATCGGGTTTGGCTTCTTTATTATTTGTTGATTAATTTATATTAATTATAATTATTATTTTATATATAAGTTAGTAAAAAAGTTACAGTTTTATATATTGTAATTTTGATTATTTTCATATGTGTTTAATATATTAATTAAAAATTATATACCTATCGGGCTCAATTAGGCTCGTGAGCCGGCTTGAGCTCGATAAATGAAGCTCATATATTCGTGCTCATTTACAAGACAAACTTAACTTTAGGCTCGGGCTCGGGCCTGTTTAAGCTTAGCTCATTAGAGCTTCTTTTCAAGTCAAGCTTGAGTAGCTTGCGAGTATTTCGATTCGTTAATTTAATGTTTACTTTAAAGTCTATATTTATCAACAAATTATTTTTATTATGATTATTTCTTATTGCATAATATAAGACTTGTTGTTATAAACTACATGATCCATATAAGAATATGTCATGGTATACTAGTGATTTTTTCAAGAATTTCATTAAGTCATTCTTACTTTTTATTTATTATGTTTTCATAATCACTTAATTTTTACTTAAAATTCTCATTCATTCATGCTTTTTCACAATCTTTTTTAACGACAAATGTTATTTTACTCTATTTTACAGCAAAATTTTAAATTCGACTCTCTTGTCCAGGTTTCAAACATGTATACTTCCTTCTAACAAGTATCTGTTTCACATTCAACTTATTTAGGGTGGAGGGAGTGATAACCTAAGCGGGAGTGTTTAAATAATTTTTCTAGACAATAATATAATGTCATGTCAAATCCCCACTCCACTACTCATTTTGCACTCAATTACTGGCAATGGTCAAACACATGGAGAGTGGTAAACAATTTTTTTGTAAAAAAAAAGAAGAAGATAAATTTGTGATTGGTTGGAAGGGGTTGAAACCCACCATTAATTCCCTCACCCTCCCATCTCTCTCATCTTCAAACACTCGGTGAATACTCACCGATCAAGTCCCTCACCATTCACCGAAGAGATGTCACCGAAGGGGTGGCAATGGTTCCCCGTACGACAACCCAAGTCCCCGCATCCACTCCCCGATAGGACTCTGTCCCCCCTTATTATAATAAGTTTTTTAGTTTTCATGTCATATAAATAAATATAGTAAATTAGGTTTAAGTATTGCATATAAAAATGTTATTAAATCATTATATCATTAAATTTAATATATCATCTATAAACAAATATGGAAGAAGTATGAAAAGAAAACCGAAAATGGATGATTATATTTATATTAACCTTTTTGAGTAAAACTTTTACCATTTGAATTTCAAATATTATATCATTAAATTCAATATATCATTTGTAAATATTATATTATTATATTCAATATATCATCTAGGGGTGAGCAGAAAACCGAAATAACCGGATCGTAACCGAAATAACTGATAAAACCAAACCGAAAACCGAATCGAAACAAAAACTGACGGTTCGATTTTCGGATTTTTAATAACCGAAAATTTTGGTTCGGTTTTTTTATAACCATTTTCAATAACTGAAAAAAAATGAACCGATATTAGGCCTAGTCCATATATTTTTATGTTTAAGTTTAAGTTGTTTAAATGTTTAACCCATGCTAGTAGAAATTATTAATTTTATTCTTGAATGTTGAGTATTTATAATAAAAATATTAACATGTTTACTTATAATTGAAATAATTTATTTAGTGCCTACAACAAATAATACAATTTAATATAAAAATTAAATAATCTTCAAAGTATTATAAAAGAAAATGTCTTAATAAAAACTTGGAGAAACATAAAAATAGATTAGAATGTCAGGTTAATAGGTTTATGTGAACAATATTAATTAAAAAGATTTAATGTAATAACTTAAATGTTAACATTCTTAAATTTTTAATTATACCTTTTATTTTTTGAATCTTACGTAATTTTGTTCCAAAAACCAAAATAACCGGAAAAACAGAACCGAACCGGTGTAAAAATCGAAGAAACCGAAACTGAAAAACCCAAACCGAATGGTTTTCAAAAATCAAAAACCGACATTTTGGTTTCGGTTTTGGTTTTGCTCAAAAATTGAACCAAACCGAACCGTGCACACCATTAATAATATCATCTATAAACAAGAGAAAGTATCATGTACAAGAGAAAATTTACAAATAAAGCGGTGTCATCTATAAACAAGAGAAAGTATCATGTACAAGAGAAAATTTACAAATAAAGCGGTGTCATTTTCGTAAACATGAAGTTCAAACAATTGAAGAAGCAAAAAAAGAAAGGGTATTATGGTCTTTTCTCACTGGAGCTCTATCTCCCTTGATTTTTAAACGGCTATAACTTTTTCATACGTTAATATTTTTTTTAAATGCACCGTGTTAATGAGCATTTCATTCGCTTTAATTAGAGCAGTCTATTGCTAGAGATTTCTTAAGATATGCACGGATAGTCCCTATGGTTTTGTAAACTTTCACCTTTAGTCCACACCTTTTCAAAATTATATGTATGTTCCCTGTGGTTTAGCAACTTGTTACTCAGATAGTCCTTACACTGGATGGACGTTAACTATCCAGTTCAGTGTGAGTGAAATGACGTAATTAACCTTCCTTTTAAAAACCCAATAACTAAAACATTAAATAAAATAAGTGGGACCACCATCGTTCATCTCCACTATCCAGTAACCCCCCCCCCCCCATCCTTTCTTTTTCCATCAATCACAACCCAACCTCCTTCTGTCACACCCCCAACCGATGGCGGAAATATTGGAGTGAGACAAAAACGAGATTGTTCGAGACTTAATAACGACTAATTGTGACAGTATTTTAAATAACGAATTTCATTTCATTCCATTTCAAAAAGATTTTAGTATAATGCATGGAAGCAAATTACAACAAATTGAAACCTAACAACCTGATAACAAATATATAATTAAACTAGGTGTATTTCTAGTCATCCTACTAAATTCTTTCAACGCATCATTATCACAAACCTGCAATATGTATTAAAGTAACATGTCAACACAAAATGCATTGGTGAGCATTCAAGTTTAGTGTACTAGCATATGTATAAAAAGAATTCAACACGATCCACGGGGCAAAAACGTATACTAAGGCATAAACATAACATGAATAAGCATGCATCACATACGTGTCAACCCAAAGATTCCACTAGCGTAATCTTGTTATCGCAACGACAAGACCATTTGTATGGTTATATTACTTAACATAGAGCCATCACGGTTGGTGTGCTACTCCTATAGCACTATACATGTGTCACACCCCGATTTCCACGTGTCACCGGTGGGCCCGGTGGGGGAGTATCGTGACGTGGTGGTTGGCAACATAATAGTCAAACAACACAATGTTAATATGCACAGCGGAAGCAATTTAAAAATATAATACAACCGAATTTATTATTGTAATATCAAGTATCACAACGTTCGGATGTTTATCCACAGAACGGATCGAAATAAAATATGAAACAATAGTTCAACAGACTTTAGACATCTTAAGCTTGCGAGACTTCTATTGATGCTAAGGAGACAATCCAAGCCAATTTCGCTTAGTACCTGCATTTAATCTTTTTGGGAAAATACGTCAGTTTACACTGGTAAATACAATCAACTGACTCATTTTGAAAAATGATTTAAAATTGGTTTGGATGCACATGGCATAAACATTTTTATAACTTGGGAGAATTATCTAATATTATAATCTTGTGAACGAATTACATGTTACTTGTGCGTTCAGTCTCCCGGATCTTGTCCGGGTTAAAGATCAATAGACACACCACATCATAGAGTTATACACTGACAGGTGTACGCCTACACCCCGTGCTCAGGTCGTGGCCATCTCGTAAGATGATGCCAAGGATATCCGGGACATGGTCATTAACCCCCCAAAGGCATTAAGTAATCAAGACTGTTTAAACGAGCCGATCAAATTATTCAACTACCCACTCAACTATGGAGATTTGATGCTCGATCAAGCGGTATGCTATATACCGTAACCCAAGCCCGTATAGGGAAAATAAGTTAAAAGTATTTACCTGTGCAATGTATAAATCACAATAAGCAAAATGCACGTAGCTTTTACTGGTCCTCCTAATCTGGAATGAAGGTTTTATAATAACCTATTAGAATCCTAACGGGTCTTTAATTAAGCTTAAGCTTAGACCGGCTAGTTCAAAGATACGGTTCGTACGCACGATTAAGCGAAGACCGGATAGAATGTGATTTAGACCCGACAAGTTTGAAGACTTGTTTAATATGGGTTTATTATTCACATTCTGGATTTTTGAGATAAAACCGTTAAGGTTTGACCCGTTTCGGCTAACTTATGTAAACTTGTTACATAAACCGAACCGTACGCGTAATAAGCGTGACGGGTATTCGTGAGAGCTATATACAGGTTTCCTAAGTTAATTATGCCTCAAATATGTTGTGACATCAGTAAGATGTCTTTCATTATGCCCGAAACGTGTTTAAACACAAACTAGGCCCCGTAGGGGTATTTTGGTAATTTCACATAAGTCGAAAAGCTCAAAACTGAAGTCTGAGATTAACAACCTTTGCTTACTGTTAAAATGTTATAATTTGACTAAAACATCAGTAGGTATCACCCTTGTATGTTTAAAATAGTATTAGTACATACTATGCGCTAAAACGCTAAATAAGGCGATTAGGAGCCGTTTACGGGTTCAATACCTAAAGCTGATATTTTTATTATTCCAGAAGGTCTAAAATAATTTATTTATCATAACTAATTAGTAGCAAAAGGTTTGGAGTCGTTTTGATATGTAAAACTCATTTTATGGCCCGTAAGGGCAAAACCGACATTTACCGGATTAAGCCTACGACTATGAGTTATGCTCAGCCTAAAATAAAAATCTTTAAAAATCCCAAAATAATAGATTACATCAGTGGGTAAAAGATTTGATATCAAAAAGTATGTTTAAGTAGGCTATACGCTAATTACGCCATTTTATTAACATAAAGCATTCATTTAGCGATAATGAGCATAACTCTTAATCTACGATTCAAACTGATGTCAAACTTTGTATACACCTTTATATATCAGTAATTAAAGTTTCTACTCTTTTACAATTCCAAAAATCACGTTTTAAGGCAATAAGGGCATAACGGTCAACATATGAGCAATTAACGGAAACATGCATATTAATTGGATAACTAATGAACCAAGGTGTATAATCACAGAGGGTTGTACTAACATGTAACCTAGTCTAATTAAAGCTCTGAGGCATTTCTAAAACATGCCTAAACGGGTCAGAACTGAAAGTCAAAGTGAAAGTCAAACTATGTGACATTCGGTTCCGAACCGGGTCTAAACAGGAAATTGTCGGGTTGAACATGTTTAGACATGTTCTTACACTTATTACCAAGTTATAACAATGATCCAATAGGTTGTATATGATCTACAATGTTAATTATGCATAAATAACATTTTAGTCTTCCTGTTGACTTTTTAAATATAAGTTTGACCCGACTTTTGACCTGGTTAGAGTGATGATCAGGGGAAACCCTTTTGAGGTTTTATTACCCACATAAATACCAACTTATAACTACTTTTAATTCGAGATATGACTGAGCCATTGTTGACTAATCTCAAAGTCAAACCGTAATTACGACGGTTTGACTTTTAGCTAAATAACTAAGCTAAACTCAATTTAGAAAGGATTAGAACACTTACTGAAGTCCTAAGCTTGATTAGGGAACACTTGAGAAGAAGTTGAGCTCCAGAAGTGATCCACAAATGCAGATGAAGGTGTGAGGAATTGTTTGCAATACATGGCCCTTATATAGTGGATTTAAGCACCACAATTGATTGACAAACAAGTCTAGCACTCACCATACCCTTCCAACAAGTGTCCTATATGTTTAGGGGTCGTTTAGGGGCCAAGGGGGATGTGAAAAATCGTTTAAAGTCGATTACAAGAGCACCTAGCAAGCCCCTATCCAAGAAAAACAATTTCTGCCCAGATATGGCCGTCGCGTAGCGCGACGGCATGCCTCTTCAGGCTCGCGCTACGCGAGCACCCTTGGTTCAGCCAAACAATTTTCCCTTAATTGCAGGTTTGGTCCTTGGCTCTTCAAATTTCGAATAGGCACTCGTTTATTACATTATGAACCCTCACAATTGATCTATAAGGGCTTTAAAACATATACCCACTTTGCTAAGTCCCCGGTTAACTTTATTGTTACCCGAAAAGTCCTAACTTTCATCGTTTACGCTTTAACCCTTCGCACACGAATTTGATCATAACTTTCTCATACATTAACGAAACTTTACGAAATTTAAACCGTGTATTCTAGTGAGCATAATTAACCGTTACAAAGCTTCGGGTTTGTCAAATGGTCACTCAGAGGTATAATTTAAACATGTTGACACATTTAGCCCATGTAGTTTGTAATATCTCACTTTTAGCTTCGTATGATCCATGATTTATTCGTTTGAAGGTATGAGCATCTTGTAGGGTTAATGTACATTATATTTATTCACAGTTGACACTTAGAATCCATATATTCACATACTTTCCATGTTTGTCAACTTTAGTCCTTCTATAATATTTCTTTCACACATTTAAACATTTGACACGTGTCAACACATTATAGGACGTGAATTTTCGAGGTGTTACATCCTCACCCCCTTAAAATAAATCTCGACCCGAGATTTACTGAAACAAGTAAGGGTACTTTTCTTTCATCGTGGATTCAACCTCCCACGTGTATTCGGGACCTCTACGGGCATCCCATTTGACCTTTACAATAGGCACGTGCTTCCTTCGAAGCTTCTTTACCTGTCGATCTTCAATCGACAAAGGTTTTTTTTTCACAAATTTTAAGCTCTCATCTATATGCACATCTGTATGCGGTATAACCAGTGATTTATCAGCGAAGCACTTTTTCAGATTGCAGATGTGGAACACATTGTGAATTCCACTGAGCTCTTCCGGTAAGTTTAACTTATAGGTAACTGACCCGGCCCGTATGATAACCTCGAAAGGTCCTATGTATCTCGGGCTTAGCTTGCCTTTCTTACCAAACCGCATCACTCCCTTCCAGGGTGATACTTTAAGCAACACTTTATTACCTACTTCGAAGTGAAAAGCTTTACGCTTCGGATTTGCGTAGCTCTTCTGCCTATCCCGGGCAGCTTTGAGATGGTCACGAATCTGGACATTCTTGTCCGTCGTTTCGAAGACTATCTCTGGTCTTGATAACTGGACATCTCCAACTTCCGCCCAACAAACGGGCGATCCACACTTTCTACCGTATAATGCCTTGAAGGGCGCAGCCTCAATGCTGGTATGGTAGCTATTGTTGTAGGAGAATTTGATTAATGGTATGTTCTTATCCCAACTACCACCCAAATCGATCGCACATGCACGTAGCATGTCTTCCAACGTTTGAATAGTACGCTCACTCTGACCGTCAGTCTGAGGATGATAAGCTGTACTAAAATTCAAACGTGTGCCCAAAGATTGTTGGAAACTCTTTCAAAAATGTGACGTGTATCTAGTATCTCGGTCAGAGATAATAGACACAGGTATGCCATGTAAGGCTACAATCTTATCAACGTATAACTGGGCTAACATATCGGAGCTATAAGTCTCCTTGAAGGGTAAGAAATGTGCTGACTTAGTCAGTCTATCAACTATAACCCATGTTGTATCATTTCCTTTCCTTGTCTTGGGTAACTTGGTAATAGAATCCATAGTTACCATTTCCCACTTCCACGTAGGAAGTTCAAGCTGTTGTAGCAAACCTGACGGTTTCTGATGCTCAGCTTTGACTTGCGCACAAGTCAAGTATTTAGCTACTTAGGTGGCTACAGACTTCTTCAAGCCTATCCACCAATAATTTGCCCTTAGATCCTGGTAATTGAACTTACCAATCTATTGCCCTTACAATAGATGTTTATCATTCTATCTTTACGGGGTCTCCAAGAGAGCAGCCTTGATGCTTACATATCAACTATCATAGACAAGCTTATCTTAAGGTGAGATAGTTATTCCAACCACTACTTAACAAATTTTAAGGATTAGTTGATCCTTGAAGTTAGTTGAACAAATCGACGATTTAGAACAGCTGATGGCAATTTCTTAATTGTTGCCCAATTAGGGTTGCGGTAACTAATGCATAAGCAAAATGAACCGTCTTTCTTATTTAACGATATCAAACTTTCGGAATATCGAGTTAGGCTATATGAACCCTCTATTTTAAAACTTAGTAAATCAGGGTTTCGATTCTTCCAATGATGGTACTAGCCGTCTTAGAGATTTCATAATAATACAGTCTTAAATGGGATATAAATCTTAATTCTACCTGCCTTCCAGGAGGTAAGCAGGGAAACTTATGAGAAGCTAATCAAGATGCAAGGAGGCTACAGAGACTTTCCATATCTCAGGCTCCAGTTCATCCATCATTGCTCGTGTCAAATAAGTGACACATTTATGTTATAAGTCTACGAATTCCTTAATCGGGAACATTTACTTGAACAATTCCATTCTGGATACCTCCTTTGAATACTACTAGTCGACTTTAGTACCATATGACCTCTCGGAATATCTTTGTGGTCCCATGCATTAAACCTCCATACTGATCAGGCATGGAAGCAACCTATGGAACTTATTAAGATACACCAATCCTCATATGGCGCTTTTACCATATCATCTGGGATTCAGAATTGATAGAGATTAAATAGATATCAACTATATATGCTGACGCACTTCCTCTTAGAAAGAGGACATTTCGGAAACATACAACTGAAGGTTTCTGATAGGAACAAAGAAATGATTCTTTCGATTTCGTCTGTAACTTTTTTTTTTCCTTACACTTAATATCTGGGGTTTTTATGGGAAAAATTTCTAAAAGTTTGCTAAGCTTAAGATCTTATGAGAGACTTATTAGCATCCAAACCCAACGTATCTCTTAGCAGTCAAACCACTAATAATTATGTGCTTTAAGCTTAGATTTTTGGGTATACTGAATAGGGTACTATCTCAGCCAATGAATTAAAATTTGCGACATACTGTCGACTGTCTAGAATTTTTATGGCGAGAGTCGGAAATTCTTATCCTGTCTTTTCCCTTTTCGCGAAACGGATACTAGGTTTTTCTAATAAGGTCCTTAAAACTTGGACCATTCCACAATGTATAAGAGGGTCCTTTTTGAGGATTTCATTAATGTCCTTACTAATTAAGGGTATTGCCATCGAATGACTGTGGTGTATACCTTACCATGTCCTTTCTAGCATAACCACTGATATATTTAATGGTTTCTACTTCATCCTTTCTAGTGTTTAGGCAACATAAGCAAGCCAAGAGTAACTAAAACATAGAGGTTAAATCTTGGATTCTAATACTTAGTCAACATAATGAGGATAAGTAGGTGACTTATAGAAGAAATAAGGAAGTTATTGTACATGTGCTTATATTTAATCAGAATGGAAATTTCACAAACTAGGCACCTAGCTCGGCTGGCTAGGCGCGCGAAAGGGTGTGGCCTAGACCCAGGTTCGATTCCGGGGACGGCCAATTCCACCATTTTTTTTATGTTTAATACTAATTAATCGTACGGGTACATGTAATTATGAGGGTTGTCTCATAAGGAGTCTTGATAATTAATTGCTTCTTATCACCCACAATATGGGCTTGATTTTTAAGGCAACCAATCGATTTTTATCACTATTTTGAGTCCTTATATTTTAACGGATCTAGGACATCGAAAAATCCTTAATGGATATAAAACATCCATCTAATATTTCTGAAGCCGTCTCTGAGGTACTATCGGTAAATTTTACTTTACACTTAACACTTAGAGTTTTTAGCAGGCAGATTTAATTATTTACAAAATCTATTGTCTACGGAAGACTTATCTGAACCTGAATCAATTAATACTCTAGCATGAGCGTTATTGATAAAAATTACCTGTTATGACCATGTCCTCCTGAATAGCCTCCTGAGCGCCCATTCGAGAGCTCCCAGCTTCGGTCTTCTTAGCTTCCTTAAGCTTTTTGGCGTATTCAGGGCAGTTGGTCTTAATGTGCCCTTTTTTTATTGCAACCATAGCAGGTTGCGTCTCCCAATCTCCTGCAATCCAAGGTCTTATGCCCCTTGGACTTGCAGATTCCACAGGGTAGAGGCTGAGATTCATATCTGCATTTCCCGAGGTGGTATTTCCTACAGGTTTTGCATCTAGCCTTCTCACCGGTCTGCTGTTTATCCTTCAAATCCTCCCCAGACTTAGTTGCTCCTTCCTTGGCAGCCTTAGGGCAATTAGTACTGATGTGGCCCTTTTTGCCGCAGCTGAAACGGTTTGTATTCTTTATGTCCCTACATTCGTGGGAGTGGTGGCCATCTCTTTTACAGATGCCACATTTCTTTATCTTTGGGTTTGATCGACACTGCCCCCAGTGTCTTCTTTTGCAGGTTTTACATTTGGGTTTTGCCTCCCTTGGTTTGGACTGGTTATAGCTTGAACCGGTCTTAACCTTTTTGTAACTTTTATTTGGGGCATTATCGCACTTTCGCTTAAGATCCTTCAACACACGGTCCACAGCGTTGCTTACGGCTATTTTGATTATAGCCTTTAACCCGGTGCTTATTAATTTCAGTCTTGCATCATCCTTCTGATTAACTGGATGATTGTGAGCTTCAGAGGAGTCAGCCATGGTGAAGCTTTGAAGGCTACAAACCAAGTAGTAATAATTGGTTTAAGTATATGGTGAATTGTCAAATTTGATGATTATTTAGCCATGGTACAAATAAACCATATAGGCGAATAGATAGTATTTAACTTCATTTGATTATGTTTTGCCTAAGTTTTTAAATAAACTATCTTTGGCGTTTAAACGGACTGTAATCCTTCATATTTATTAGGCAGGGGACATAAGTCACGGCTGCCAATGTCATACTGACATATTTATATATAGCACAAGGGCTTGTTCCAAAGGACTTTTGATGGCTCATAGGCCTTGTCACTAGGGAAATTTTAAATCATAATCAATGATTCCTTTGGATCGGAAAATTTCATATGTCATTGTCTTGACAAGAAGTTATGAAATAAACTATCTTTTCATGTATACATCCTTGCCCGTAGGTATACATCCTAATGGATGTTTTGATGTGTTCAACATGTTCGACGTTTATTAGCCATGATTCCTATTGATCATAGTCTAAACAAGGGGTTTGTAAAAATTTCCTAATATAACGTCGACAAGTGTGATTTTATCACTTCACTGTTGCCAGAAGTGATAACATGTTTACAATGTTACAAAGATTTGAATCCTTTGGATCGGTTCTACCATCTTGGCCTCTTCTGGAATGACATATAGGCTAGGTCGTACCTTTAAGATTCTTTTTAATATGTATACTGGCAGGGAAGGAAGGATATTTATCTTATTCGGGATTTTTATCATAAATCCTAATTTACAAGTTAATAATAGCACAATTGGCCTAGTCGCGTAGACAAGTTTAATTTATAAGCCATGACTTTAGATAATCGAGGCATTAAGGTTTGAATCAAAGTTCATTACCTTTTCCTGACTGGGAGCTGTAGGCTACCACTGTCTTTAGTCTCAGAGGACATTAACTATAGTCCGTAGGCACTTCCCTTCTAAGGGATGTTTATTACGGAATCGTCCCTTAGGGAAACTTATTAACCATGGTAAACAGAGACCATATTTGGTTAATTTATTAATCACATATATTTTGGATTTCTATTATAATTTCTCCTAATTATAAAACATTAACAGTTTTATTAGTGGCACCCAATGGCCTGGTCACAAGGACAATTTTTAAACCATAAGCCATGATTTCAGAGAATCAAGGCCTTTAACTATTATTAGCACAACAGGCTTAGTCACAAGGACATATATAAATTTATATGCTATGATTTCAGAGAATCAAAGCATTTGAGGTTTGAACCTAGTTCATTACCTTTTTCTGACAAGGAGTCATAGCTACCACTGTATTTTGGCTCATTTGGAAATGAGCAAGGCCCGTAGGCACTATATTACCACGTATGGTTAAAGTATGATCATCTAAATTGATGATGTAAACCCAGGATTCAGAGATCATTAAACTGGGTTAGGAATCTTTTGAAGAATCCTTAATAACGTGTGTGATTTCCAACGAATCACATCTGCCGGGAGTGTTAACATGTTCTCAGATGTTAACTGGGATACGAATCTTTTAAACAGGTCTTACCATCTTGGCCAGGTCTTTATAATGACACTCAGGCTAGGTTTCACTCTTAAGATTCTTTTAATATTTATCGCAGAACAATTTCTAAATTGAAATGTTAATAAGGATCTGAATCTAAATTGAGGAACTGCCATCTTGGCCGGTCTTAATATGACCCGAAGCTAGGTCTTGTCCTTTTTAGATTTTTGCCATTTTATTATAATGGTAGATCTTGCAAAAGGAAATGTTATTTTCCATTTATTTAATATTCTTGTTTAGAATGAAAGTTTAAACTTAATCATTCCACTATATAAAAATAAAAGTATAAAGTTGCCCTAAGCGGGACTTAAAAGGAATAATGTTGTCCTCGTAGGGACTGAAAGATAATTGGGTCCTTATAAGGACTTTATTAAGGGAATGATCTTCCGCAAGAGGAGTTTCTTCTTTATTTTATTTCTGAGTGTCCTCTCCTTGGATGTTCGTTTCATTCTAGCCGCGGTACGAAGCTCAGCATTTCAAGGCTCCAGATGGGGAGAAGTTTTATTACAGCTTCTTCGCTTGGCAACGTATATAATTAAAAACTTGGAAGCAAAATTTCCAATTAGAATTGAGATTATTCCTATGTTAAGTCTAGACTCAGAAGGTCAAGGAATGTGCTACTGTGTCATTGAGATTAAACACTAAAGGGTAGTGTTTAATTCACTCAACGTTGGCTCTGATACCAACCTGTCACACCCCGATTTCCACGTGTCACCGGTGGGCCCGGTGGGGGAGTATCGTGACGTGGTGGTTGGCAACATAATAGTCAAACAACACAATGTTAATATGCACAGCGGAAGCAATTTAAAAATATAATACAACCGAATTTATTATTGTAATATCAAGTATCACAACGTTCGGATGTTTATCCACAGAACGGATCGAAATAAAATATGAAACAATAGTTCAACAGACTTTAGACATCTTAAGCTTGCGAGACTTCTATTGATGCTAAGGAGACAATCCCAGCCAATTTCGCTTAGTACCTGCATTTAATCTTTTTGGGAAAATACGTCAGTTTACACTGGTAAATACAATCAACTGACTCATTTTGAAAAATGATTTAAAATTGGTTTGGATGCACATGGCATAAACATTTTTATAACTTGGGAGAATTATCTAATATTATAATATTGTGAACGAATTACATGTTACTTGTGCGTTCAGTCGCCCGGATCTTGTCCGGGTTAAAGATTAGTAGACACACCACATCATAGAGTTATACACTGACAGGTGTACGCCTACACCCCGTGCTCAGGTCGTAGCCATCTCGTAAGATGATGCCAAGGATATCCGGGACATGGTCATTAACCCCCCAAAGGCATTAAGTAATCAAGACTGTTTAAACGAGCCAATCAAATTATTCAACTACCCACTCAACTGTGGAGATTTGATGCTCGATCAAGCGGTATGCTATATACCGTAACCCAAGCCCGTATAGGGAAAATAAGTTAAAAGTATTTACCTGTGCAATGTATAAATCACAATAAGCAAAATGCACGTAGCTTTTACTGGTCCTCCTAATCTGGAACGAAGGTTTTATAATAACCTATTAGAATCCTAACGGGTCTTTAATTAAGCTTAAGCTTAGACCGGCTAGTTCAAAGATACGGTTCGTACGCACGATTAAGCGAAGACCGGATAGAATGTGATTTAGACCCGACAAGTTTGAAGACTTGTTTAATATGGGTTTATTATTCACATTCTGGATTTTTGAGATAAAACCGTTAAGGTTTGACCCGTTTCGGCTAACTTATGTAAACTTGTTACATAAACCGAACCGTACGCGTAATAAGCGTGACGGGTATTCGTGAGAGCTATATACAGGTTTTCTAAGTTAATTATGCCTCAAATATGTTGTGACATCAGTAAGATGTCTTTCATTATGCCCGAAACGTGTTTAAACACAAACTAGGCCCCGTAGGGGTATTTTGGTAATTTCACATAAGTCGAAAAGCTCAAAACTGAAGTCTGAGATTAACAACCTTTTCTTACTGTTAAAATGTTATAATTTGACTAAAACATCAGTAGGTATCACCCTTGTATGTTTAAAATAGTATTAGTACATACTATGCGCTAAAACGCTAAATAAGGCGATTAGGAGCCGTTTACGGGTTCAATACCTAAAGCTGATATTTTTATTATTCCAGAAGGTCTAAAATAATTTATTTATCATAAATAATTAGTAGCAAAAGGTTTGGAGTCGTTTTGATATGTAAAACTCATTTTATGGCCCGTAAGGGCAAAACCGACATTTACCGGATTAAGCCTACGACTATGAGTTATGCTCAGCCTAAAATAAAAATCTTTAAAAATCCCAAAATAATATATTACATCAGTGGGTAAAATATTTGATATCAAAAAGTATGTTTAAGTAGGCTATACGCTAATTACGCCATTTTATTAACATAAAGCATTCATTTAGCGATAATGAGCATAACTCTTAATCTACGATTCAAACTGATGTCAAACTTTGTATACACCTTTATATATCAGTAATTAAAGTTTCTACTCTTTTACAATTCCAAAAATCACGTTTTAAGGCAATAAGGGCATAACGGTCAACATATGAGCAATTAACGGAAACATGCATATTAATTGGATAACTAATGAACCAAGGTGTATAATCACAGAGGGTTGTACTAACATGTAACCTAGTCCAATTAAAGCTCTGAGGCATTTATAAAACATGCCTAAACGGGTCAGAACTGAAAGTCAAAGTGAAAGTCAAACTATGTGACTTTCAGTTCCGAACCGTGTCTAAACAGGAAATTGTCGGGTTGAACATGTTTAGACATGTTCTTACACTTATTACCAAGTTATAACAATGATCCAACAGGTTCTATATGATCTACAATGTTAATTATGCATAAATAACATTTTAGTCTTCCTGTTGACTTTTTAAATATAAGTTTGACCCGACTTTTGACCTGGTTAGAGTGATGATCAGGGGAAACCCTTTTAAGGTTTTATTACCCACATAAATACCAACTTATAACTACTTTTAATTCGAGATATGACTGAACCATTGTTGACTAATCTCGAAGTCAAACCGTAATTACGACGGTTTGACTTTTAGCTAAATAACTAAGCTAAACTCAATTTAGAAAGGATTAGAACACTTACTGAAGTCCTAAGCTTGATTAGGGAACACTTGAGAGGAAGTTGAGCTCCAGAAGTGATCCACAAATGCAGATGAAGGTGTGAGGAATTATTTGCAATACATGGCCCTTATATAGTGGATTTAAGCACCACAATTGATTGACAAACAAGTCTAGCACTCACCATACCCTTCCAACAAGTGTCCTATATGTTTAGGGGTCGTTTAGGGGCCAAGGGGGATGTGAAAAATCGTTTAAAGTCGATTACAAGAGCACCTAGCAAGCCCCTATCCAAGAAAAACAATTTCTGCCCAGATATGGCCGTCGCGTAGCGCGACGGCATGCCTCTTCAGACTCGCACTACGCGAGCACCCTTGGTTCAGCCAAACAATTTTCCCTTAATTGCAGGTTTGGTCCTTGGCTCTTCAAATTTCGAATAGGCACTCGTTTATTGCATTATGAACCCTCACAATTGATCTATAAGGGCTTTAAAACATATACCCACTTTGCTAAGTCCCCGGTTAACTTTATTGTTACCCGAAAAGTCCTAACTTTCATCGTTTACGCTTTAACCCTTCGCACACGAATTTGATCATAACTTTCTCATACGTTAACGAAACTTTACGAAATTTAAACCGTATATTCTAGTGAGCATAATTAACCGTTACAAAGCTTCGGGTTTGTCAAATGGTCACTCAGAGGTATAATTTAAACATGTTGACACATTTAGCCCCTGTAGTTTGTAATCTCTCACTTTTAGCTTCGTATGATCCATGATTTATTCGTTTGAAGGTATGAGCATCTTGTAGGGTTAATGTACATTATATTTATTCACAGTTGACACTTAGAATCCGTATATTCACATACTTTCCATGTTTGTCAACTTTAGTCCTTCTATAATATTTCTTTCACACGTTTAAACATTTGACACGTGTCAACACATTATAGGACGTGAATTTTCGAGGTGTTACAACATGTTAAGGTAGGCTTGAACAAAGTTAATGAAAAAGTATAGTGCAAGAATGGCTTCTAGCATGCATGTATTCCTAAAGTATAAACGTATAAAACATGTATATTGGATTCGTTTGTATGAATAATGTATTTGCATATGTGTGTTTGTGTGAGTTTTAATATGGTAATATATATTGCACCCAAAAGTGTGAAAACGAAAAGAGGGTCATATATACTCACGGTTTGCGAAGTAATTCCACGTGGTGAGTTTGACGAGTCTTGATTTTTTGGAACACCGAAGTTACCCTAAGAGGGAAACGAAAGTGTATGAGTTGCGGATTTGATTAACAGATTGGATTCGGAATTTAGAAGATAACGTACATGAATGTAAAGTAAAGTACCATGAGAATGGTCATGCAAGGAGGTAGGATGAACTCCATCCATTTAACCTCATTATATGATTCACTAAAGCACAAAATCATCAACGATCATGAATAGAACATAAAATAAAAGTATTCATCTAATTCACCAAGTAACTAAGGGGCTGTTTGGTAGCCTCTGAATGGTCATTAAGAGGCTACCTCTTAATGGAACCATTACGAATTTTACCAATGAGAAGGTAGAAGAATGTGACATGTGATGATTTACCATTCAGAGGTTACCTCTTAACCATTCAGACTTGAGGTTACCTCTTATTCATTCAGAGGTTTTAAACCATTAAGAGTTAGCATCTGAATGGTCATTAAGAGGCTACCAAACAGCCCCTAAGTGAGCTCAAACTAGACTAGTGCATTCCAATCATGGCAAATGTTTGGAGACTTAGTGTTTGGTCACTTTGTTACTAGTAAGTATACTTGGTAACTTAGATGTAAGAATGACAATTTAGGTAAGTGAGGTAGTGGAACAAAGTTGGAGATCCAGGGCTTCCATGGTTCACACATTCACCAAAACACAAGTCTCACCATATTGAAGATGGTGAGCTTGGATGGTCTCAATACTTGTAGGTTGCTTGGAACCTTGTTAAAATAGAAAGTTTAGAAGGTGTTTGAACCTCTAAACTTATAGAAATAAACCATACTCAAGTCCCACAACCATAGACTTGGTTAGAAGCAAGGTAGGTGTAAGATTTCACATAATTAACATGTTTATAGAAAGTTTATGTAAAAAGTTAATCAAATCAGAAAGTTTGGACCTCAAAATGGTGATGTTCTACCTTGGTTTACCATGGTAAACTTGTGAAAACACCCCTAGAGGTGTTCCAAGCTTTCAAGAAGAAGAAAAAGTGAAGAAATATGGAGGCAAGTGAGGTGAAGACTCACTTTTGTCCTTAGTAGAAATCTGCCTTCGACTTAAATTTTCAGTAATTTGAGAGTGTTTTGAGTGAGTTTAGAGAGTTATAAAAGTGAAATGGAGGGTAAGAGGTTTGGTTATATAGTAGTGAGTTAGGGTTAGAGTTTTAATGAAGAAATAAGGTGATTGGGGGTGTATGGAGGTGGGAAAAATGGCCAACCCGGATGCATCAAACAACTTTTTTGCGGATTAAGGGTCCACGTGTCGCGTGGGCTTCATATCCTAGCCCGCCGCGCTACGCGGCGTGTTGATTCTTCAGCCCAAATTTGGTTTTTAACATTTTGGCCCCTGAACTTCCGTATGTATGTATGTGTTACGTATCGTGCATGTGTGAATGATAGTATGCATGTATAATAAGTCTCGGTTTTGCATACAAACACGTTTTTAATGATTGATTGCATATAACACAAGTATGAATGTAACACGTATATGTATAAAAGGGAACTTCCATTATGATCAAGGTCTCGGATTACAAGATTGGAAATGAAATACGAATACAAGTTTTTAAAAAAGGAAATACGACTACAACTTTCTAAACATGGAAAATACGGAAATGCGAAGCGTTACACAAATCCTAAGTAACAGGAAAACGAGCGCACCACCATGAAGCATGTCCATTACCATGGTTGGTCCTCGATACACCACCATGGTCGGAAAATGAGCTCAACACCATT
Organism: Helianthus tuberosus; assembly: GCA_030545235.1. Taxonomy (NCBI): domain Eukaryota; kingdom Viridiplantae; phylum Streptophyta; class Magnoliopsida; order Asterales; family Asteraceae; genus Helianthus; species Helianthus tuberosus. The sequence goes on along the minus strand of CM060403.1, from coordinate 186,443,451 downwards.
GGACATGATTAACTAGAGAGAGAGGACAAGTCAGAAACGTTTTGACTTTTGAAGTCTCCTATGGCTCCACCTACAAGGTTTTCTCAATTGGTTGATTTTTTAGAAATTTAGACCACCAAAATTAAACAATGCTCCAGCAGCTCCCCCAGGAAGAATATGCCATGTATCACCATCGGCGACCAAAACCGACGATATCTCACTGGAATTTTCGAATTGAAGCTCAATTCATCTAAACAATATAAAGATTTAACGCTAGATCTTACTATCTAAACAACAAATTTCCCGATTAACGAGTTTAGATCTGAACATCTTTGATTTTTCGGCATGTACCTGCAATTTCTAAATTAGCAGCGAGTTGCAGGTCAATGCTTCATCTTAGTTGCAGGTCGCACCGTCAGACACCTCCCTGTCACACAACACTTCCACCTTCAGAGGCCTGCCAGGCTGTAACACCTCGAAAATTCACGTCCTATAATGTGTTGACACTTGTCATATGTTTGAACGTGTGAATGAATGTTATCGAAGGACTAAAGTTGACAAACATGGAAAGTATGTGAATATACGTATTCTGAATGTCAACTGTGAATAAATATAATGTACATTAACCCTACACGATGTTTATAACATCAAACGAATAAATCATGGATCATACGAAGCTAAAAGTGAGAGATTTCAAACTACAGGGGTTAAATGTGTCAACATGTTTAAGTTATACCTCTGAGTGACCTTTTGACAAACCCGAAGCTTTGTAACTAGAAATTATGATCACTAGAATGCACGATATAAATTTCATAAAGTTTCGTAATCGTATGAGAAAGTTATGATCAAATTCGTGTCCGAGGGGTTAAAGCGTTAACGTTGAAAGTTATGACTTTTCGGGCAAACCGGAAGTGTCCAGGGACTTGGTAAAATGGGTACAAGTCCTAAAGCCCTTGTAGGTAAATGTAAGGGGGTCAAATTGCAAGAAAATACTGAGTTGCCCTTTCGAAAGGCCAAGGGACAATATGCGGAAACTTGAAAATGAAAAAGCTGATCAGAAGGGTTAAGGCGGGCCGCGTAAGGTCCATCAACACCCTTACGCGGGCCGCGTCAGGACATCAGAAGCAGAATCAGCGAACAGCAGCCTGGAAATGCGCAGAACCGACCTTTAATCGACATTAATGCACCATGGGCGACCCCTAAACAGTACTACACACTTAGGGACACATGTTGATGGTTTGTGGTCAGTGTTAGACCTTGGTGTCAACAATTTGTGGTAAGAATTTCACTATAAAAGGCCTCATGCTTTACCACTTTGATCACACCTTCATTCCTGCACTTCTGATCAATTCTGGAGCTCAAGCCTTCTCACAACTGATCACATTTCGTGCATAGGACTTCAGTAAGTCTACTAACCCTTTCTTAATTGAGTTTTAGCTTAGTTTTAGCTTAAAAGTCAAACCGTCGTAATTAACGGTTGACTTTAAGATTAATCACAAATGGTCCAGTGATTAGTCGAATCAAAAGTAGTTATAAGTTGGTATTTATGTGGGTAATAAACCCTCAAAAGGGTTCCCCCTGATTCCCACTCTAACTATGTCAAAAGTCGGGTCAAACTAGTTTATAAAAAGTCAACAGGATACTTAAAATGCCATTTATGCATAATTAACATTATAGATCATATACAACCTGTTGGATCATTGTTATAACTTTGTAATTAGTGTAAGAACATGTCTAAACACGTTCAACCCGACAATTTACTATAAAGACCCGGTTCGGAACCGAAAGTCACATAGTTTGACTTTCACTTTGACTTTCAGTTCTGACCCGTTTAAGCATGTTTTAGAAATGCCTTAGAGCCTTATTTGGACCAGGTAACATGCTAGTATAACCCTCTGTGATTATACACCATGGTTCATTAGTTAACCAATTATTATGCATGATTCCGTTAATTGCTCATATGTTGACCATTATGCCCTTATTACCTTAAAACGTGATTTTTGCAAAAGTAAAAGAGTAGAAACTTTAATTACTGATATATAAACTTGTATGCAAAGTTTGACATCAGTTTGAGGTATAGATTGAGAGTTATGCTCATTATCGCAAATTTAAAGCTTTATGTTAATTAAACGGCATAATTAGCGTATAGCCTAGTTAAGTCTACTTTTTGATATCAAACTTATTACCCAATGATGTAATATATTATTTTGGGATTTTTAAAGATTTTTAATTAATTTTAGGCTGAGCATAACTAGTAGTCGTAGGCTTAATCCGGCAATTGTCGGTTTTGCCCTTACGGGCCATAAAATGAGTTTTACATATCTAAACGACTCCAAAACTTTTGCTACTGATTAATTATGATAAATAAATTATTTTAAGCCTTCTAGAAATATAAAAATATCAGATTTAAGTATCGAACCCGGAAATGGCCTTTAATCGCCTTATTAAGCGTTCTTAACGCATAGTATGTATTAAAACTATATTAAACATACCCGGGTCGATACCAACTGATATTATAGGCAAATTATGATATTTTAACAGTAAGAAAAAGTTGATAAACTCATACTTCAGTTTTGAGCTTTTCGGCTTATGTGAAATTACCAAAATACCCCTACGGGGCGTAGTTTAGTTATGTTTGATAAATTTCACATATATACTTTACCCTACTGATATAACTTAGTAAATTGAGTATATTTGCTGATTACATCAGACCTGTAACTCAGGTTAGCATTAAAACTCTTTTATAAACTTTTAAATGACCAAACTACCCCTACGGGGCCTAGTTTGTGTTTAAACACGTTTCGGGCATAATGAAAGACATCTTACTGATGTCACAACATATTTGAGGCATAATTAACTTAGGAAACCTGTATATAGCTCTCATGAATACCCGTCACGCTTATTACGCGTACGGTTCGGTTTATGTAACAAGTTTACATAAATTAGCCGAAACGGGTCAAACCTTAACGGTTTTATCTCAAAATCCAGAATGTGAATAATATACCCATATTAAACACGTCTCTGAACTTGTCGGGTCTAAATCACATTCTATCCGGTCTTCGCTTAATCGTGCGTACGAACCGTATCTTTGAAACTAGCCGGTCTAAGCTTAAGCTTAATTAAAGACCCGTTAGGATTCTAATAGGTTATTATAAAACCTTTGTTCCAGATTAGGAGAACCAGTAAAAGCTACGTGCATTTTGCTTATTGTGATTTATACATTGCTCAGGTAAATACTTTTAACTTATTTTCCCTATACGGGCTTGGGTTACGTTATATAGCATACCGCTTGATCGAGCATCAAATCTCCACAGTTGAGTGGGTAGTTGACTAATTTGATCGGCTTGTTTAAACAGTCTTGATTACTTAAAGCCTTTGGGGGGTTAATGACCATGTCCCGGATATCCTTGGCATCATCTTACGAGATGGCCACGACCTGAGCACGGGGTGTAGGCGTACACCTGTCAGTGTATAACTCTATGATGTGGTGTGTCTATTGATCTTTAACCCGGACAAGATCCGGGCTACTGAACGCACAAGTAACATGTAATTCGTTCACAAGATTATAATATTAAATAATTCTCCCAAGTTAAATAAAATGTTTATGCCATGTGCATCCAAACAAATTTTCAATCATTTTCCAAAATGAGTCAGTTGATTGTATTTACCAGTGTAAACTGACGTATTTTCCCAAAAGGATTAAATGCAGGTACTAAGCGTAATCGGCTGGGATTTCTCCTTAGCATCATTAAAAGTCTCGCAAGCTTAGGATGCCGAAGTCTGTTGAACTATTGTTTCATATTTTATTTCCGATCCATCTGTGGATAAACATCCGAATATTGTGACATTAAATATTACAATATTAAATTCAGTTGTATTATATCTTTTTAAATTCGCTTCCGCTGTGCATTTTAAATATTGTGTTGTTTGACTATTATGTTGCCAACCACGTCACGATACTCCCCCACCGGGCCCACAGGTGACACGTGGAAATCGGGGTGTGACAGGTTGGTATCAGAGCCAACATTGAGTGAATTAAACACTAGCCTTTTGTGTTTAATCTCAATAACACAATTGCACATTTCTAAACTTTCGAGTCTAGACATATAACATAGGACAAATTCCACTTTGTTTGTGTTGTCCTTTATTTTGCATATATTTTTGTTTTGTTATCTCATATTGTATTGACAGGACAAAATGCCTCCAAGATTCTTCCGAAGGAGAGGACGAGGAAAGGGGCCGATCACCGCCCCCAATGACAACGAAGCTGGACCATCACATATGCGAGCTCCGTCCACTACCGAGAGTGACGACCCTCGGCAAAACAGGAGGAACTTGTTTGAACCAGCCAGACGATCGGTATCCCACAGCTCTACACCTCCGGTCCAAAACCCTTATGGGCCACAACCGGGGTATGAGCCCAATAATCCTCAACCGTCCTACATACCACTTCAGCGATCTTTATTGCATAATTCGTTTGGTGACCCCACACCCATCTTCCGAGGCCAATTTAACCCGGCCAATTACTTACCAGAACCCGTGGGTTTCAATCCACTGGGGCCAGATGATCACTTCTCAGGTGATAATGCGGATGACATGGACGAGGATACGGACCCCGTCGAACCTGCCAGTGGTACACCGAACCACCCGATCGAGATCTCTGACGGATCTTCGTTTCACGGATCACCCTACGGTGGTCCAGACAGTTCCCAAGCCATGTTTACCAGGCACGAATGGTACTATACACCTCCTCACCATTCATCACCCTCGCATCATTCGTCGCCTCATCAGCAACAGCAGCAACAGGATCCCTCTGTGGATTCAAGATTTGTGGCAGTCACGCCACCACCTCCACCGCCGCCAGTGCAGCCGGCACCTCCACAACCGCCAAGGCGAAGGAGAACCGGTGCCCGCATGTCTTCACGAGCAGGAGACTTTCATTTCAGCTCCCCTCGTCAATCCAGTGGCAGCCACTATCCGCCACACCAGGAGGACCCACAAATGGGTGGACCTTCTAACCCAGCTGTACCGCAGCCACCGCCGATGGGTTTTGATAACCCAATCCCAGCATATACGGGTTCTATGGCATACAACCCGTTTGAGCCACCGGTCCACAACAACTACGGTTACGCTGAGGCCGACCCTTACTTGGTAGCGGCAAATTACAACGCCCTGAACCCGGAAGGACCGTACGGAGCTCCATGGGGAGTTGGATACCCAACACATGGGTACCAGATACCTCCTAGGCCTATTATTCAGACACAATCGCAGCCGCCTCGGTTTTCTCCCCCAGAACGGGAGGAAATTCTTCATAGGCTGGATCAGGTTGAGCGAGAAAATCGCCGCGACCGCCAAGAGAGACAAAGCTTTTTCCAAGGATTGGCGAGCTAGATCAAAGGGAAGGGCAAGAAGGATCGCTGAATCCTTCCAATTGTTGTTGAGCCCCTGCGTGGGCCAGTTTTGCTGTATTAAGCCCCTACGTGGGTATGTTTGTTTGTTTGTTTTGAGCCCCTGCGCGGGCCTATTTTTTTATAAACCCCTACGTGGGTATGTTATTGTTTAAAGTCCCTGCGTGGACTATTATGTTGTATGTGTAAGTCCCTGCGTGGACTATTATGCTTGTTATTTAAGTCCCTGCGTGGACCAGTGTGTTGCTTGACCCCTGCGCGGGTAACTTGTTTGTTTGAAAAGACCCGTTTAGGGCAACATGTAACCTATGTATAATTAATGGAATGTTTGTTTTATAAATTTCATGTTTGCCTTACGTGCATAAATAATTTATATATGAAATAAATAAATTAAAATCATTCCTTTTGAAAAATCTGCCTATTTAAATTATTAATTAAGAATCTTCAGTGTGAAACCTAGCCTTCGGGTCAATTATAAGACCGGGCCAAGATGGTAAGACCTGTTGAAAAGATTCAAATCCCTGTTAACATCTGAAAACATGTTAACACTCCTGGCAGATGTGATTCATTTAAAATCACACACGTTATTATTATTATATAAGGATCTTTTTAAAGATTCCAAACGCAACTATATGATCTCCGAATCATGGGTTAAATCATCAATTAAGATGATCATAAATTGACCATACGTTGGTAAAATAGTGCCTACGGGCCTTGCTCATTTCTACATGAGCCAAAAGACAGTAGTAGCAATGACTCCCTGTCTGAAAGAGGTAATGAACTATATTTAAACCTTAAAAGCTTTGATTCTCTGAAATCATAGCTTATAATTTAAATTGTCCATGTGACTAGGCCTTTTGTGCTATAAATAAAACTATTATTGTTTTATAATTAGGATAAGTTATATTAAAAATCCTAAATAAATTTGATTAATAAATTAACCAAATATGGTCTCTGTTTACCATGGTTAATGAATTACCCTAAGGGGCAATTCCATAATAAACTCCCAAATAAAATATTGTCCTTGTTTTCTGCAACAGTTCAATTAAGATGGCTGACTCAGATGAAATAAATAGCCATCCAGTGGAGCAAAATGATAACGCCCAGATTACTTTAACGGGTGCTGAATTAAAAGCGATCATAGACGGCGCTGTTACACAAGCTTTGGAGCGGCAGTATGAGGATTATAGTGGGACTCGAAGTAGGACCCAATCTGCACCGCACTCAAAGCTCAAAACTCATTCTGAGGCGCATAGCAAGCCTCCTCCCAAAAAGGATATTCCCAAGAAAGATGGTGATGATTGTCAGTCCACAAACCACCACAGCGAACCCTCTCTGATAGTCGTGCCAAAACAAACCCATAATAAGGGTTGCTCCTATAAGTATTTTGTATCTTGCAAACCCTGGGATTTCACTGGGGAGAAAGGAGCCATTGACTGTATGACCTGGCTGGATGAGATGGATACGGTTGTGGACATCAGCGGATGCGCTGAGAAAGACGTGGTCAAGTTTGTGTCGCAGTCTTTTAAGGGTGAAGCTTTAGCATGGTGGAGATCTTTGATTCAAGCCACCGGGAAAATCCCACTGTACAATATGTCGTGGGATCAATTTGTTGCCCTTATCAGGGAAAATTACTGCCCTCAACATGAGGTGGAGAAGATAGAATCTGATTTTCTATCCTTGGTGATGACGAACCTCGACTGTCAAGCTTACCTAACGAGCTTCAACACTATGTCTCGGTTGGTTCCATATCTAGTAACCCCGGAACCAAAACGGATAGCTCGTTTTATCGGTGGTTTAGCCCCGAGATCAAGGCAAGCGTAAAAGCTTCTCGGCCAGCTACTTTTAGATCAGTAGCTGACATTTCCTTATCCCTCACTCTGGATGTGGTCCGGCAGAGATCGCTGAGGAATAAGGAGGCTGAGAAGAGAAAGCGTGAAGATGATGGTTCACGAAAGTCGAACAAGAAGCACCGTGGGAGCGGTGACAACAAGAAAGGATCGGAGTCAAGGAAAGATGGGCATAATTCTGGTGAGAAGCCCAAATGCAAAATATGCAAGAAGCAGCACTATGGAAAATGCAGACTTGAGTCGAACTCACAGACTCAGTCAAAAACCTATGCTTGTGGTATTTGCAAGTCCACGGATCACAAAACCTTGGATTGCAAGAAGATAAAAGACGCAACGTGCTACCGTTGCAATGAAAAGGGGCACATTAAGACCAACTGCCCTAAATACAACAAGAAGCCTGAAGAGGCCAAGAAGACTAATGCCAGAGTCTTCAGAATGGACGCGAAAGAGGCTGTGCAAGACGATAATGTCATAACAGGTACTTTCCTTGTAAATGATGTCTTTACAAGAGTACTTTTTGATTCTGGCGCAGATAAGTCTTTCGTAGATCACAAGTTTTGTAAATTATTGAATTTACCTGTCAAAACCTTAAGCGTAAACTATGAGGTAGAGTTAGCAGATGGTACCATAGAAACCGTCTCAACTGTGTTAGATGGATGTGTTATATCCATTAAGAACCATTCTTTTCCTCTTTCTCTACTTCCATTTAAGTTGGCCGGTTTTGACATAGTTCTGGGTATGGACTGGTTATCTCATAACCAGGCCCAAATTGTCTGTAACAAGAAGCAAGTGGTAATAAAGACTCCGTCTGGAGAACCACTTACCATTCGGGGAGATACCCAGTATGGGCTGCCTGAGCAAGTGACTATGCTCAAGGCTTCAAAATGTTTAAAAAGGGGTTGTGTCATCTACATGGCATAAGTGATTTTTGATGAGCCCAAACCAAAGATAGAAGACATCCCTGTCATCTCTGAATTCCCAGAAGTTTTTCCGGAAGAACTACCTGGTTTGCCACCAGATAGGCAAGTGGAATTCAGGATTGATATCATCCCCGGAGCAGCACCAGTTGCTAGAGCACCTTATAGGTTGGCGCCCACCGAGATGAAAGAATTGAGGACACAGCTAGACGAATTACTAGCCAAGGGTTTTATTAAGCCTAGTTCGTCTCCATGGGGAGCGCCAGTCCTGTTTGTCAAGAAGAAGGATGGATCGATGCGTCTGTGCATCGACTATCGCGAGCTTAACAAGGTCACAATAAAGAATAGATATCCTTTGCCCAGGATCGATGATTTATTCGATCGGTTGCAAGGGGCCAGTTATTTCTTGAAGATTGATTTGAGGTCAGGCTACCATCAACTGAAGGTTAGAGATGAAGACGTGTATAAAACTGCATTTAGGACTCGTTATGGTCATTACGAGTTCCTAGTGATGCCTTTTGGGCTCACTAATGCACCGGCCGTGTTCATGGATCTCATGAATCGCGTTTGCAAGCCACATCTAGATAAATTCGTCATCGTCTTCATTGACGACATCCTTATTTACTCGAAGAGCCAAGCTGATCACGAGAAGCATCTTCGTTGCATTCTGAAGCTACTTCACCAAGAGAAGCTCTATGCCAAATTCTCTAAGTGTGAGTTCTGGCTTCGAGAAGTCCAATTCCTTGGACATGTGGTCAGTGAGCGTGGTATCCAAGTGGATCCCGCTAAAGTTGAAGCAGTTATGAACTGGCAAGAGCCGAAGACGCCTACGGAGATTCGTAGCTTCCTAGGCCTCGCAGGATACTACAGGCGCTTCATTGAAAATTTTTCAAGGATTGCTGCGCCCCTAACTTCCTTGACTAAGAAGAAAGTAAAGTTCGTTTGGGGCCCTAAGCAGCAAGAAGCTTTCGATATTCTCAAGCAGAAGTTGAGCAATGCTCCTGTGTTGACATTGCCTGATGGAATCGAAGAATTTGTAGTATATTGTGATGCATCACACACCGGGATGGGGTGTGTACTTATGCAGAAAGGCAAGGTTATTGCCTATGCATCACGACAGTTAAAGGTGCACGAAAAGAATTACACCACCCACGACTTGGAATTGGGTGCCGTTGTATTCGCACTAAAACTGTGGAGGCATTATCTTTATGGAATCAAGTGTGTGATCTATTCTGATCACAAGAGCCTCCAGCATCTGTTTAATCAGAAAGAATTAAACATGAGGCAACGCCGTTGGATGGAGACTTTGAATGATTATGATTGTGAAATCAAGTACCATCCCGGCAAGGCGAATGTAGTCGCCGATGCCTTGAGTAGAAAGGAAAGGGTGAAACCCATTCGAATCAATGCCAAGAGCATTGAAGTAAAGAACAATTTGATTGAAAGGTTGTTAGCTGCACAGAAGGAAGCTGTGTTGGAAGCTAACTATCCTAATGAAAAGTTAGGAGTAACTGAGGAGCAGTTATCTCTTAGCAAGGACGGAATTTTAAGATTGAATGGACGAATATGGGTTCCAATTTATGGAGGACTTCGTGATGTTATCCTCCAGGAAGCCCATGGTTCCAAATACTCCGTTCATCCTGGAGCTGATAAGATGTACCAGGATCTAAAGGCAAATTATTGGTGGATAGGCTTGAAAAAGTCTGTAGCCGCTTATGTAGCAAAATGCTTGACATGTGCGCAAGTCAAAGCCGAGCATCAAAAGCCGTCAGGCTTGCTACAACAGCCTGAACTTCCTACGTGGAAGTGGGAAATGGTAACTATGGATTTTATTACCAAGTTGCCCAAGACAAGGAAAGGAAATAATACAATATGGGTTATAGTTGATAGACTGACTAAGTCAGCACATTTCTTACCCATCAAGGAGACTTATAGCTCCGATATGTTAGCCCAGTTATACGTCGATAAGATTGTCGCTTTACATGGCATACCTGTGTCTATTATCTCTGACAGAGATACTAGATACACGTCACATTTTTGGAAGAGTTTCCAACAATCTTTGGGCACACGTTTGAATTTTAGTACGGCCTATCATCCTCAGACTGACGGTCAGAGTGAGCGTACTATTCAAACGTTGGAAGACATGCTACGTGCATGTGCGATCGATTTGGGTGGTAGTTAGGATAAGAACCTACCATTAATCGAATTCTCCTACAACAATAGCTACCACACCAGCATAAAGGCTGCGCCTTTTGAGGCATTATACGGTAGAAAGTGTGGATCGCCAGTTTGTTGGGCGGAAGTTGGAGATGTCCAGTTGTCAGGACCAGAGATAGTCTTCGAAACGACGGACAAGATTGTCCAGATTCGTGACCGTCTCAAAGCTGCCCGAGATAGGCAGAAGAGCTACGCAGATCCGAAGCGTAAAGCTTTTCACTTCGAAGTAGGTGATAAAGTATTGCTTAAAGTATCACCCTGGAAGGGGGTGATGCGGTTTGGTAAGAAAGGCAAGCTAAGCCCGAGATTCATAGGACCTTTCGAGGTTATCGAACGTGTCGGGTCAGTTGCCTATAAGTTAAACTTACCGAAAGAGCTCAGTGGAATTCACAATGTGTTCCACATCTGCAATCTGAAAAAGTGCTTCGCTGATGAATCACTGGTAATACCGCATACAGATGTGCATATAGATGAGAGCTTGAAATTCGTGGAAAAACCTTTGTCGATTGAAGATCGACAGGTAAAGAAGCTTCGAAGGAAGCATGTACCTATTGTAAAGGTCAAATGGGATGCCCGTAGAGGTCCCGAATACACGTGGGAGGTTGAATCCACGATGAAATAAAAGTACCCTTATTTATTTCAGTAAATCTCGGGTCGAGATTTATTTTAAGGGGGTGAGGATGTAACACCTCGAAAATTCACGTCCTATAATGTGTTGACACGTGTCATATGTTTGAACGTGTGAATGAATGTTATCGAAGGACTAAAGTTGACAAACATGGAAAGTATGTGAATATACATATTCTGAATGTCAACTGTGAATAAATATAATGTACATTAACCCTACACGATGTTTATAACATTAAACGAATAAATCATGGATCATACGAAGCTAAAAGTGAGAGATTTCAAACTACAGGGGTTAAATGTGTCAACATGTTTAAGTTATACCTCTGAGTGACCTTTTGACAAACCCGAAGCTTTGTAACTATAAATTATTATCACTAGAATGCACGATATAAATTTCATAAAGTTTCGTAATCGTATGAGAAAGTTATGATCAAATTCGTGTCCGAGGGGTTAAAGCGTTAACGTTGAAAGTTATGACTTTTCGGGCAAACCGGAAGTGTCCAGGGACTTGGTAAAATGGGTACAAGTCCTAAAGCCCTTGTAGGTAAATATAAGGGGGTCAAATTGCAAGAAAATACTGAGTTGCCCTTTCGAAAGGCCAAGGGACAATATGCGGAAACTTGAAAATGAAAAAGCTGATCAGAAGGGTTAAGGCGGGCCGCGTAAGGTCCATCAACACCCTTACGCGGGCCGCGTCAGGACATCAAAAGCAGAATCAGCGAACAGCAGCCTGGAAATGCGCAGAACCGACCTTTAATCGACATTAATGCACCATGGGCGACCCCTAAACAGTACTACACACTTAGGGACACATGTTGATGGTTTGTGGTCAGTGTTAGACCTTGGTGTCAACAATTTGTGGTAAGAATTTCACTATAAAAGGCCTCATGCTTTACCACTTTGATCACACCTTCATTCCTGCACTTCTGATCAATTCTGGAGCTCAAGCCTTCTCACAACTGATCACATTTCGTGCATAGGACTTCAGTAAGTCTACTAACCCTTTCTTAATTGAGTTTTAGCTTAGTTTTAGCTTAAAAGTCAAACCGTCGTAATTAACGGTTGACTTTAAGATTAATCACAAATGGTCCAGTGATTAGTCGAATCAAAAGTAGTTATAAGTTGGTATTTATGTGGGTAATAAACCCTCAAAAGGGTTCCCCCTGATTCCCACTCTAACTATGTCAAAAGTCGGGTCAAACTAGTTTATAAAAAGTCAACAGGATACTTAAAATGCCATTTATGCATAATTAACATTATAGATCATATACAACCTGTTGGATCATTGTTATAACTTTGTAATTAGTGTAAGAACATGTCTAAACACGTTCAACCCGACAATTTACTATAAAGACCCGGTTCGGAACCGAAAGTCACATAGTTTGACTTTCACTTTGACTTTCAGTTCTGACCCGTTTAAGCATGTTTTAGAAATGCCTTAGAGCCTTATTTGGACCAGGTAACATGCTAGTATAACCCTCTGTGATTATACACCATGGTTCATTAGTTAACCAATTATTATGCATGATTCCGTTAATTGCTCATATGTTGACCATTATGCCCTTATTACCTTAAAACGTGATTTTTGCAAAAGTAAAAGAGTAGAAACTTTAATTACTGATATATAAACTTGTATGCAAAGTTTGACATCAGTTTGAGGTATAGATTGAGAGTTATGCTCATTATCGCAAATTTAAAGCTTTATGTTAATTAAACGGCATAATTAGCGTATAGCCTAGTTAAGTCTACTTTTTGATATCAAACTTATTACCCACTGATGTAATATATTATTTTGGGATTTTTAAAGATTTTTAATTAATTTTAGGCTGAGCATAACTAGTAGTCGTAGGCTTAATCCGGCAATTGTCGGTTTTGCCCTTACGGGCCATAAAATGAGTTTTACATATCTAAACGACTCCAAAACTTTTGCTACTGATTAATTATGATAAATAAATTATTTTAAGACTTCTAGAAATATAAAAATATCAGATTTAAGTATCGAACCCGGAAATGGCCTTTAATCGCCTTATTAAGCGTTCTTAACGCATAGTATGTATTAAAACTATATTAAACATACCCGGGTCGATACCAACTGATATTATAGGCAAATTATGATATTTTAACAGTAAGAAAAAGTTGATAAACTCATACTTCAGTTTTGAGCTTTTCGGCTTATGTGAAATTACCAAAATACCCCTACGGGGCGTAGTTTAGTTATGTTTGATAAATTTCACATATATACTTTACCCTACTGATATAACTTAGTAAATTGAGTATATTTGCTGATTACATCAGACCTGTAACTCAGGTTAGCATTAAAATTCTTTTATAAACTTTTAAATGACCAAACTACCCCTACGGGGCCTAGTTTGTGTTTAAACACGTTTCGGGCATAATGAAAGACATCTTACTGATGTCACAACATATTTGAGGCATAATTAACTTAGGAAACCTGTATATAGCTCTCATGAATACCCGTCACGCTTATTACGCGTACGGTTCGGTTTATGTAACAAGTTTACATAAATTAGCCGAAACGGGTCAAACCTTAACGGTTTTATCTCAAAATCCAGAATGTGAATAATATACCCATATTAAACAAGTCTCTGAACTTGTCGGGTCTAAATCACATTCTATCCGGTCTTCGCTTAATCGTGCGTACGAACCGTATCTTTGAAACTAGCCGGTCTAAGCTTAAGCTTAATTAAAGACCCGTTAGGATTCTAATAGGTTATTATAAAACCTTTGTTCCAGATTAGGAGAACCAGTAAAAGCTACGTGCATTTTGCTTATTGTGATTTATACATTGCTCAGGTAAATACTTTTAACTTATTTTCCCTATACGGGCTTGGGTTACGTTATATAGCATACCGCTTGATCGAGCATCAAATCTCCACAGTTGAGTGGGTAGTTGACTAATTTGATCGGCTCGTTTAAACAGTCTTGATTACTTAAAGCCTTTGGGGGGTTAATGACCATGTCCCGGATATCCTTGGCATCATCTTACGAGATGGCCACGACCTGAGCACGGGGTGTAGGCGTACACCTGTCAGTGTATAACTCTATGATGTGGTGTGTCTATTGATCTTTAACCCGGACAAGATCCGGGCTACTGAACGCACAAGTAACATGTAATTCGTTCACAAGATTATAATATTAAATAATTCTCCCAAGTTAAATAAAATGTTTATGCCATGTGCATCCAAACAAATTTTCAATCATTTTCCAAAATGAGTCAGTTGATTGTATTTACCAGTGTAAACTGACGTATTTTCCCAAAAAGATTAAATGCAGGTACTAAGCGTAATCGGCTGAGATTTCTCCTTAGCATCATTAAAAGTCTCGCAAGCTTAGGATGCCGAAGTCTGTTGAACTATTGTTTCATATTTTATTTCCGATCCATCTGTGGATAAACATCCGAATATTGTGACATTAAATATTACAATATTAAATTCGGTTGTATTATATCTTTTTAAATTCGCTTCCGCTGTGCATTTTAAATATTGTGTTGTTTGACTATTATGTTGTCAACCACGTCACGATACTCCCCCACCGGGCCCACCGGTGACACGTGGAAATCGGGGTGTGACACAGGCTACCATCGTGATACCTTCCTCCGTTGCAGCGCCCTTCCACCATTGGACCACCTTTTAACTTGAGAAGAAATGGAGGGAGAGGATGTTGTCGTCGGCTGAATTTGAGAAGAATCAGAGAAGAAAGGTGGAGGTGGGTGCTGGGATTGGTTTATTATACATTTTTATTTATTATTTTATAATGAGTGGGCCCACAAATATATCTATTATTTAATGTTTTGTTAGCAAGGGTATTTTTTGTCATTTCACTCACATTTAGCTGGATAAGTTAACGTCCATCCAGTGTAGGGACTATCCGAGTAACAATTGCTAAACCACAGGGAACATATATGTAATTTTGAAAAGGTGGGGGACTAAAGGTGAAACTTTACAAAACCACAGGGACCATCCGTGCATTTTACTCTTTTCTTAAAAAACTACACCGTAGTCACTTAGTGTGGTTTCACATACTATAATGAAATCACGTAATGGGTATTCAAAATCACATAGTCATGTGTTGGGTATTCAAAATCACGTAATAGGTATTCAAAATCATGTAATTTTTTTAAGAAAACTATAGCAATAGGTTGCTCGAATTAAAGAGAATGAAATACTTGTTAATACGATGTAATTTAAAAAAAAATATCAACGTATGAAAAAGTTATAGACGTTAGAAAATCAAGAAGAGAAGGAGTTAAAGTTTCTCTATTTGTTTCTTCAATTGTTTGAATATAATATTTACTGTCGAATCACCTAACTCCGATTCGTAGTTGAAGAGACTCGTCTGTTGGATATATGTATGTCCGACCTTAATTAAAGTCAACGTAACTAACTCGGTATGATCCGAAGAGTTACACGTTGGTACACGAATCGCATATGTTCACGAGTAGGTAGATTATTATTTGTGAAATAATAATAGTTTAAACCCGAGGGACTTAATATTAATTATATTATTATTAAGAGGATTATAATTGTATAATCTTAAAGGGCCTTAATGTAAGATTGGGTTTTATAAACGGATGTTTAAGGTGGAAACCCTAGACACACTTTTATAAAAACACAAAACCCTAGCCACCCTCCTAAGCTTGGCCACAATCCTCTTGCCGTCGACCAAGCATCGTCGCCGCCTCCTTCTTGGTCGGTTCTACTCTCGGGTATCTTGTGCTCGGTTGTGAACTTCCTACTAGCGAGGATTCGTTGTAACCCGCGTGTTACAATTCCGGTGTAGTCGTCAAAGGTTGATTACTAAAACCCTCTATGGTTGTTTATTCTTTTTATTTGTTTATACGTGTATAACCTTGATCCTGATTGGGAATATTTATTAATCGGATTAATAAATCAAATTTATATAATAAGCTTTTGGTAAATTATATAAACCGCTTCCGCTATTGATACCATGATTCCCAACAGTGGTATCAGAGCCACGGTTACAAGCGTATAGATGGTAAAGTTACAATTTTGATCTATGTTTTATTTGTCAAAAATTATTTGTTTTGACAAAAGATCAAAAGCTTTTGGTTGTCTATGGATTGTGATGTGAATCGAGCCCTAGGTTATGACCTTTGTCATGGTTGTGTTGGTTATGGTTTTATTTTGATTTGTATTTTTTCGGATATTGGATCCGATGTAATAGTATTTTTTATTTATATTTTGTTGCAGATATTGGATCCGATGTAATAGATAGGATTATAATAGATTTGGTTTTATTGTATTTTTAAATTTATTATTGTAATCCTTCGAGTACAAGATCAAGATAAATGGCGAACAGGTACCATGAAGATAGAGATCGCGGGTCAAGTGGGAGCTTTCAAAAATTAGCTTTTGAAACCCTTTTTGACTAGTTCGTTTCGTTTCTGGCTAAAATGAAACGGCCAACCTATTAGGGGCTCGATTCGTTTTTTTTTTATTGTGTTTTGTGGTTGTGTTTTATTTATTGTAAATAATCTAGATAACCCAAAATAAATAAAATTTTCACAATCAAGACAACGGTTTTTTTAAAAACAAGTTTTATAAAACTGAAAAGTATAATTAATAAAAGGTTTTTATTAATATTTAAAACATGATCATTCGCGATAAAACGACCGACATAGTTTAATAGGGTATTTAAAACTATATCGTGCGAGCGTGGAAAGGAGTTTCTATTATCACGAATTATATAAAATCGGATTTTATAAACTATTGTGTAACTCGCCTCATGCTACGAGTTATTCAAAATATTTTGGTAAATATTTTAAATTGATGTTTTATGCCACCCTTAACGAGTTAACACTTCATTCTAAATTGAACCCAAATGTTAGTGCTATACCCTGCATCTGGGCATCCATCATGAAAGAAGGTAATCATCGTGTTTCCTGTGTAACATAGGTCGGTGTTACAGTTAACAGTAAAGGAAAAAACATTGCTTGTTCATCAAGTGGGCATAGTTGGGGTTAAACATACATCGTTTTAAGCGATAACCCCAAATGGAGAGTTGTGTAGTGGACACAATTAACAACCGTTGTTTACCTACATAATCATACCAGTGGATAGTGCTTAAGCCAATTCACTGTCATATGATAAATCGGGATCTCATCTTAATTAAAATTTTGTTTTTGGGTCATAAAATTAAATTAAGATATTAAAAACATAAAATACTAATTAATTAATTTTGAATTTTGTAGATGTCAACTGAAAACAATTCCTCCCAATTCTCTCTCAAGTCCATCTTAGAGAAGGACAAACTGAACCACTCCAACTTCATGGACTGGCACCGCAACTTGAAAATTGTTCTCAAGGCGGAGAACAAATTGTATGTTCTTGAATCGCCAGTCCCTGATGAACCCATCAATCAGCAAACTGTTGCATATAGAAACTATGCAAAGCACTTTGACGACTCTATGAATGTCTCATGTTTAATGTTAGCATCCATGATTCCTGAACTTCAAAGGACCATGGATGACAAGATGGCATATGAGATGAATGAGCACCTGGTTGAAATGTTCCAACAGAAGGCTCGTCATGAGAGGTTTGATGTGATGAGATCACTCATAACCACTCGTATGCAAGAGGGTACATCAGTTAGCGCTCATGTGCTAAAAATGAAGGCATATATTGATCACTTTGCTCGTCTGGAATCCCTCTTGAGTGATGAATTAGCTGGGGATATCATCCTCAACTCATTGCCTAAGTCATATGATCAGTTCACTATGAACTACAATATGAATGGGATGGAGAAGACACTTGCAGAGCTGCATCAGATGCTCAAAACTGCTGAGGTGAATATACCCAGCAAGACTGCACCAGTGCTGATGATCAAGGAGGGTCATGTTAAGAAACCTAACACCAAGAAAAGGGGCAATCAGGGCAAAGGGAAGGGCAAAGGCAAACTAGTTGCAAACAAGAAGCCTCAGAAGGATTCCAAGTGTTTATATTGTAATGAAATTGGGCACTGGAAGAGGAACGGTGCTAAGTATTTAGCTGAACTGAAGCAAGCCAAGGCTTCAGGAGGAGAGTCCTCAGGTATATATGTTATTGAAATCTTTTCTTTTTCTGGCAAAACATGGGTGTTTGACACAGGATGTGGTTTTCACATTTGTAATGCTTTGCAGGGACTAAGAAAGATTAAGAAACTGAAACAAGGCGACTTGGAGGTCCATGTTGGCAATGGACAAAGAGTTGTTGTGAAGGCGATTGGAGAATATGTTCTTTTACTTCCTTCTGGTTTAGAACTTGTTTTTAACAATGTTTATTTTATTCCTAGTGTTACTAGAAATATTGTTTCGGTTTCTGCTTTGCATGGACAAGGTTTCAATTATCATTTTAATGGTGAATTTATTTCTGCTTATTTTAATGATGTATTTTACTTTGATGCAAAACCAAACAATGGAATCTATGAGATAGAAATTCAAAACAATAACATATTATGCAACATCTCCCATAAACGTAATAAGTTGGACTTTAACGATACGTATATGTGGCATTGTAGACTTGGTCACATAAGCGAGAACCGTGTTAAACAACTTAAAACCGCAGGAATCTTAGATTCTAAGGGTTCGGAAACGTTTGGCAAATGCGAATCATGCTTAAGTGGAAAGTTAACAAAAGCACCTTTTTCAAATGTTGGAGAAAGAGCTAATGATCTGTTGGGACTTGTACATACAGATGTATGTGGTCCATTCAGAACAATGTCAAGACATGGAGAAAGATACTTTGTTACATTCACTGATGATTTCAGTAGATATGGTTATGTTTATCTTATGAAGCATAAACATGAGACATTTGAAAAGTTCAAGGAGTACCAAAACGAAGTAGAGAATCAGCTAAATAGAACTATTAAGATGCTTCGATCAGATCGAGGCGGTGAATATCTTCGTCAGGAGTTCATCGACCATCTAAAGGATTGTGGAATAGTTTCACAGCTCACTCCACCTGGAACGCCACAACATAATGGTGTGTCTGAACGGAGAAATCGAACTCTATTAGATATGGTTCGATCAATGATGTGTCGAACAACCCTCCCACGCTCCTTTTGGAGTTACGCTCTGGAAACTGCCGCAAAACTTGTGAATATAGCTCCAACGAAGAAGGTTGACAAAGCGCCTTATGAGATATGGCATGGAAAGAAACCAAAAGTATCCTATCTCAAGGTCTGGGGATGTAACGCTTATGTCACTCTAGAATCTTCGGATAAACTAGATCCCAGAGGCGAAAAAGTGGTTTTCGTCGGATACGCTCAAAGGATCGGTTACCTTTTCTACCACCCCTCTGAAAATAAGATTTTCACTAAACGCAGAGGCACTTTCTTGGAGGAAGAGCTTCTGGCACGAGGGATTGGAGAAAACCATGTGGATCTTGAAGAAATTCGAGAATCACAAGGGACTGAACCAGTTGTTCAGACAGAACCAGAAGTAACTGATCTAGTTGTTGAAGTTGAGCCTGAGAGGACTCAAGAAACAACAGAAACACCAAGTGTTCGAAGAAGTATTAAGGATCGTCGTGCACCTGAAAGGTATGATGATATCTTCATGATTGATGAAGCTGAACCTGCTACTTACAAAGCTGCAATGTTGGATTCAGAATCCAAGAAATGGCAAGAAGCCATGAATGCAGAGATGCAATCCATGTATGATAACCAAGTCTGGGATTTGGTTGATCTTCCTACCGAAGGTCGGACTGTAGGAAACAAATGCATCTTCAAGAAGAAGACCGACATGGATGGAAATGTGCAAACCTACAAAGCAAGGCCTGTAGCAAAAGGGTTCACTCAGACTCAAGGAATTGATTATGAGGAAACTTTCTCGCCAGTAGCCATGCTTAAGTCTATTAGAATTCTACTTGCCATTGCTGCATATTATGACTATGAGATATGGCAAATGGATGTCAAGACCGCGTTCCTTAATGGACATTTACTTGAAGATGTCTATATGGTTCAACCTGAAGCTTTTGTCGATCCAAATAATCCTAATAAGTTGTGCAAGCTAAATAAATCCATCTATGGATTGAAGCAAGCATCTCGCAGCTGGAATCTTCGTTTTGATCAGAAAATTAAAGAGTTTGGATTCATTAAAACGAAGATGAACCGTGTGTTTACAAGAAATCTAGTGGGAGCTATATCACTTTTCTAATTCTGTATGTAGATGACATACTAATCATTGGAAACAATATCCCTATGCTAAAAGATGTTAAGGCTTGGTTGGGAAAATGTTTCGCAATGAAAGATCTTGGTGAAGCCGCTTATATTCTAGGAATAAAGATTTATAGAGATAGATCAAAGCGGTTATTAGGTTTAAGTCAAAGTACATATATTGATAAGGTCATACGACGCTTCTCAATGCAAAACTCAAAAAGGGGGCTCTTGCCCATGGCACGTGGAACCATTCTTAATGGCGAGCAGTGTGCTAAGACCGAAGAGGAAAAGAAGAAAATGGAAAGAGTTCCATATGCTTCTGCTATCAGTTCCATCATGTACGCCATGTTATGTACTAGAACTGATGTCTCGTATGCTCTTAGCATGACGAGTAGATATCAACAGAATCCGGGAGAGAGTCACTGGGCTGCAGTGAAGAATATTCTTAAGTACTTAAGAAGGACTAAGGACATGTTCTTAATATATGGAGGACTGGATGAGGAACTGTCAGTTAAGTGTTATACTGATGCAAGTTTCCAAACTGATCGTGATGATTCAAGATCACAGATGGGATATGTTTTCATTCTGAATGGCGGGGCTGTTACTTGGAAGAGCTCGAAGCAAAGTGTGGTTGCTCAATCCACATGTGAATCATAATACAATGCTGCATCGGATGCTGCTAAGGAGGCTGCCTGGATGAAGAAGTTCATTACTGATCTCGACGTTGTGCCTAGCATAAAGAAACCAATCGAGATGCTGTGTGACAATACTGGTGCCATTGCTCTTGCAAAGGAACCAAGGTCGCATCAAACCACAAGGCATATACTCAGAAAATTCCACTATATTAGAGAGATAATAGAGCGTGGAGACATCGTAATAAGCAAAGTTCATACGGATCTAAATCTGGCTAACCCCTTTACTAAGCCTCTGCCTCAAGCTAAACATGAGGAGCATGCTGGAAAAATAGGGCTTAGATTTGCTAGACAGTGGGCATGATCTGTAGTTAGTATTGGTTTTTAATTTTGAACTACAACAGTTACATTGAAATAGTTATTTGATTTATTGGTTAAATGCAAGTTTAATTATTTTGTAACTATGTTCGTTATTTGTATGTTTATATCCTTGAATAAGCGTATTCTAAAATATCCGTAGTCGATCAAATTACATGGGAATGAATTTGAATGTAAGACTATTGTGAATTGAGATGATTGTATTCATGAGATGAATAACTCAAGAGTTTGAGAATCAAAATTCACAGATATCACTTGGGAATGATATTGGATGTGACTCGCTTCAAAACGATCTCCATGGATCTAAGTCATGAGATGTTTTGATATTGATATGTTCAATCTGTCCTTTTTCCTTAGGCACATATTAAACTACATTGATCAAGGACAATCTTTGATGTTATCTAACACTGTCCTGAAACATGGGTAGTAATCCGGGTAGCGTTGGGAGGAATCCAAGGTTAAGTGGGAGTTGTATGATGCTGATGGAATTCTGTACTTCTATGGGATTAGAAGTTTAGACATTCCGGCGCCCTCGTTAACTCAAACTGGAATAAATGCGTGGCCACGCTCGGACTAAAAGTAGTTCGTTAGACCACTTTGAATTAAAGACGAGAATAGAGAATGGTTGATCACTATATAAGAATGAATGATCCATGTCTTATGATCAACGAATGTTCTATACAGAAGGGACTTATTGATAGAATTATCAGGGCTATAGTATTTGGTTAAGTAAAGTGTTACTTGAACGCAAAGAACTAGTTGACGACTGTAAAGTGTCATGCCGTGTTAAGAGCAGTGTGATGCAGCTAGGCGTCCAACTCTGCACACGTTGACTCATTTAATTAAAATCGTCCAAGTGGGAGATTGTTGGATATATGTATGTCCGACCTTAATTAAAGTCAACGTAACTAACTCGGTACGATCCGAAGAGTTACACGTTGGTACACGAATCGCATATGTACACGAGTAGGTAGATTATTATTTGTGAAATAATAATAGTTTAAACCCGAGGGACTTAATATTAATTATATTATTATTAAGAGGATTATAATTGTATAATCTTAAAGGGCCTTAATGTAAGAATGGGTTTTATAAAAGGATGTTTAAGGTGGAAACCCTAGACACACTTTTATAAAAACACAAAACCCTAGCCACCCTCCTAAGCTTGGCCGCCATCCTCTTGTCGTCGACCAAGCATCGCCGCCGCCTCCTTCTTGGCCGGTTCTACTCTCGGGTATCTTGTGCTCGGTTGTGAACTTCCTACTAGCGAGGATTCGTTGTAACCCGAGTGTTACAATTCCGGTGTAGTCGTCAAAGGTTGATTGCTAAAACCCTCTGTTTATTCTTTTTATTTGTTTATACGTGTATAACCTTGATCCTGATTGGGAATATTTATTAATCGGATTAATAAATCAAATTTATATAATCGGCTTTTGGTAAATTATATAAACCGCTTCTGCTATTATTTTGATACCATGATTCCCAACATCGTCAACGTCCAAAGAGATCTTCTTTAGGGTCTGCAAAAGAGAGCACCGCTAGCCTCGCCACGGAGGACCCCGGAGGGGAGTACGTGACCAAGCTCCGGTATGAGAATAAGTAAACTTGCCGGAGAAGAAATCATATTCTGGCGTGATGGTGTTGCCGGAATATATGGTGTGAACTCTAAGATTCGAGTATTCAATGTAAATCAGAGAATGTTCGAAATAAATGTCTTTTCTTGTGTGTGTGGAGAGGTTATTCAATGCTTACCTTCAATGATCATAAGGATGGCTTATATAGAGAGACTTATCGGTTGGTGAAGATATCTGTGAGATCTAACAGTCCTCTGCGTGCCAGAAGCGATCTCTGGCAGCGTCGGATACGTGTCTCCCTTTCGTCGGGGAGATGATCCTTGCAGTTAATGAAGTCAGTACTGACCTCATACTTGTTCCGGCTACAACCTTCTCTCTCCTGTTGCAGATCATTAAATGTTCTGGCAGGGACGATGAGGTGATGGTCCTCCTTGTTCCCGCTCTTTTCATTATGCATGAGATCCTTGAGAATGTGAAATGGGCCTTTTAGGGAGCCTAGATGAGCAGCCCATACAAGGAGCCTAAACGAGGGCCCTCGTCGACATTTACGAAAATGTCACTGCCTAGCCATCAATGACTAAGCATGTCTCCTACACTTGGTACACAATCCGTCCTCATGAAGTGATGATTGATGAATATGGAATAAATATTTAACTATTTTGTTTTGCAAGATTGTATGTTTGATTTCATTTTATAATATTATAGGTATGGAAAGCAATGATCATCAGGCAAACCTGAGAAACTATGTTCATGCACTCCAACTGAAAAACATAACTACTTTGCCAATTGATAAACTTAACTATTATTTACAACATATTCTTCCATTTATAAGATTAAAACTTATTAGAACAGCGAAACCGTCTTTTTCACATATTTACTACAGTAAATAGTTAAAAACCGTAAAAAATGAAGAAGTTAATTCACAAGTGGCATAGCATTATATTTTTTAAAAAATGGTCAAAACAACAGTCAAACCCATCATAGTGAAACCCATGTTTGTTTACAAATGTTATGAAGTGGCAAATCCTACAAGATCCCACAAGGTTCATCAGTTCAAAAGGTGGGAATCTTATTACAACAAAGGGGTTTCCATAGGGCCTAATTCAAACTAATAATACACACACACAATGACATAATGTTACACCTAAAAACATCTAGCTAGTTAGTTTTCCCCCTTCACCACATCCAGCTCCTGCAGTTCCGCCAATATGCGAGCATACTCTGCTTTCGCATCTCCCAGTTCCCTTTTAAGTTGTGCCACCTGTCATACATTCATTCATAACACAAGCCATCAATCAAAATTCTCACATTTTTATTGATTACAAAGTCAACATATCTTGAAACCCCAGTCAACGTAAGGGAACAGATAACCGGCCAAAAAGGGGCTAATGTTTACCTTGTTAGTAAGTTCTTCCTCTGCTTTCTCAAACTCCAGGCATCTGGAAAAAAAATATGAAACAGTTGAAAAACATCAAGAGATCACCGTCGTTTTTGAAGAAATAGATCAGTGAATAAATTGTGAAATAACTGAAAGTGGAAAAATATATAAACTATACTCACTGGGCTTTGAGCTTTTTGTTTTCGTCTATCACCTTTATTGCTCCTCCATTGTGTCCCAAATCAGTCTAAACAAATAATCACATGATAATAAAAAACAAATAAATATATGTCAATTGTCAAATCTTTTACATCAAAAAGCTAAAAATATTGTATTACCAGATTAGAGCCAACATTAACAACCTCCGACGAAAAACTTCGAGATTCGTCTCCCAACTTCCTTTTCAGATTTGACCCTTCAAAACATTCATGAAGCATACACGATGAAACAAAATAAACTTACATTAATTTTTAAAAAAATATATCTAATTGCTTCTTACCTTCTTTGAAACCTGGTGGAAAGCTTTGTTTCAATTCTACCGGTTTTAGAAACGAAGGGCTAGAATAAAGAGCAGCCTTGCTGTTTAAAGTACCTATAACCGTTGCTTTTTTAGTGGACCCAACATCATTATTACGTCTCTTACGGGAATAATCTTCAACGTGCTGATGAATGAAATTATATAAACCCGGGGTGTCTGATGGGGGCCGGGCTTTTTTCTTGATTTGATACCCAATCAGCCCGCAATGATAATCCCTGAAGTTTAAGTACTACATCAGAATCATAAAACTTTTCCAAATAATGTATTATTATTGTAGAATCAAGAAGTAACTTACCAGTATTCCCAGGTCATTTCTTTCAAACGGGTAACAAGTTTTTGAAAAAGTGACGTTTTCTCAAAATCTTGTTTATTGTGTGTTGGTTCAATAAAATCTGCTTCAAGAACACCTACACAAAAAACCTTAAAATAGTTGAATATAAAACAATAAACACGTTCATTGAAAAAACACTCTGCGTACGATATCTTACCAATAACACCTCTCCCCCGACTGTCGGCAAAAAGTACAACTGGTTGAAATGGCTGAAAAAAGCACATCAAAATTGCAGAAACTATAAACAAAATGGCCCTTTTTAGAATTCAAAATTAGGGGTACAAACGAACCGAGCGTTCAGCAAACAGTTCGTGAACCGTTCGTCGAAAAGTTTGTTTGTGTTCGTTCTTTTGAACAAGAAATTCTGTTTGTTTAGTTAAATGAGCGAACATGAACAGAGGCCGTGTTCATTCATTTATGTTCGTGAACGTGTTCGTTTATGTTCGTTTGTGTTTGTTAGTTCATTAGTATTTTAGTTTTTATATTTTATTTAAATACTACACAATTCCGACAAATAAAATATTTAATAAAATATATTCTATTCATAAACGCTTGTTTGTGTTCATTTGTTTCTAATTGTGTTCATAAACATTAGTTTGTGTTCATGAACGGCCATTACCTATAATTAACAAACGAACATGAACACGTTCATTTTCTTAATAGTTCGTGTTCACAAATATATTCTTAACAAACGAACACGAACAAGGTCTTGTTCGTGTTCGTTCGGTTCGTTTGGCGCCCTATTGAAAATTATTTATGCAAATAAAAATGTGAAAAGGGCAGAGTCAATCACCAGTATCAGACGATTCTTGTGGTAGATGTTAAATCCATGCACGCTAACATTTGGGGCCTCCTTATCAAACCCTATGGTTGTAACCACTGCATTCTGAACTTATCATAGAATTCAACAATGGGTAGATGTTAGTATATATTAGTATAAATGTAGAGATCGAAGTATCTATTAGTATAAATGTATAATACAACCTCGGCACATCCGTCACTTTGAGGTCTATACATGATAAATTCCGTGTGCTTTAAGTCATTAGCAATATTATGATAGAGAACGACGTTCCCTCGCAATACCATTGCAAAAGTAGCCGGTAATTTTAAGTACAAAATGGATAAGTATGCCTGAATCAAAATAAAAAATTTAGTGGAAAATGGTATGGTAAGTAGAATGAAAATAACGAAAATATTAATAATATAAAACTTACACGAAGAGAACAACGAAGGCGTTTAGCAAGATGCTTATCAGTTACCGCCATACGGGAACCTTCTTTAAATTTGCCTTTTCCATCCCAAGTAATACATATATCCTGAACCAATTATTCAATCATATGCATACACTGATACACAAATACACACACAAACACATATAGGCCTGTAAATGAACCGAACAAACACGAACAGAGGCATGTTCGTGTTCGTTCATTTAACTTTAACCAAACACGAACACAAACATATAATCGAACACATTTTTTGTTCATGTTCATTTATTAAGAAAATGGGCATGTTCATGTTTGTTTATGATCGTTCGTTTAAAACCTAAACGAATAGTTCACAAACATAAACGAACATAAACAAATGTAAATAAATGAGCACAAATAAACGGACGTCCACGAACATAAATGAACGAACAAAAATTGTTTTCATGTTCTTTAGTTTATTAGATAAACGAACATAAACGAACTTTTCACCGAACACGTTATGAACAGTTCATGAACATTCAGTTCGTTTACAGGCCTACAAACACATGTACACACGCATGTGGGCAAAATGGAAAAGGAATAGGATTAAAACCTCAGGATCTGACTCAAAATCAAGCTCCATATTACCATCATCATCGAGCCATAAATTGTATATGATAACTTTCGTGCCATGAGAACCAACATCTTCAAACTAAAGATAAAGAGATAAAGTTCTCGTTATGTTTTAATTTAGATTAATAATTTCCCAACGGTAAAATCGACTGTAAATTAAACCAGACTTACTTGCTTCAGTAGCTCTTCTTCTGTTGAATATGGGGACCATTTCAAAATAACAGATAGGTTTGAATTAGGGTTTTCAATACCTTCAGAATGTAGGGGATCAAAAGTTCCCGTCATAAAGTTGAACTGGTAGTGAACCTGCATATTATCACGATCATATATTTTTGGATTATATTCGTAAAGTGTCTTTCTAGTTTAATAAACTGAAATAAATTCGCACCATTGGGACTACAATCCTGTCATAGCCTGCTCGGGTTAAAAACGTATACGATAAAAGTCCGATACTTTGGGTCAATGTGCTGTTCAGAAATAAAATAAAATTAAAAACGCACCAGATGATAACTTTAATCCACATAAATAAATGAAAATGTAAAAAAGATCCATTGATGTTGAAAAGTCAAACCTGTCGGTTAAGTGACGGCTGAAAACGATCACATCTGCTCCAAGCCTCATTGTGCTGGTCTTGAAGCCATTTCCATCTGAACGTGTCTACAAGTCAACCAATCAAATTGAAGGGACAAAACAAACAATGCAAATAACGATAGAAGTTAATTATCAAGAAAACATACACTTCCCGATTGCGAACTTTGACTTCTTATCTGAAAACCCGAAACTCAAACAATGGCGCATTGCTTCCGGATCCATCCCACCTCCATCATCTAAATTCAGTAAAATAAAAATTGATCTCACTACCTCAAAATAAAAAACACAACAAAATATTCATCTAAAAAATATTTTACCTTGAATTAGCAATGCGGTACCTCCATTTCTTGGGTTAATCGTTTTGTCTATAATTGCATACGTAGCATTGTTTTGTATCTACAAGACATGAAGCATACCAAAACATAGAATTAAACTTCATCATAATATAAATCACAAATTCACAATATAATTTCATACTACAGTTAATTAGTAATTACCTCATCCACAGCATTGTCAATAAGCTCCGCAATAGCTGCAGGATGAAAATTAACAGAATTCATTAAACATGTTAAAACTTCTAGTTAAATAAAACAAATATCGAGTTAAGCACTTAAGCTCAACATACCACCAAATGCCCATTTGTGAGAAGTAGCATTCGAATGAAGGAACTTCGGGTGTATGTGTAAATAACTAGAACCCACTGTCATATACATTACCAATCATTAAACCTCGGAGAATATATATGCAAGTGAAATAATATAACAGTAAAAAAAAGATAATACATTTAGTTGCGGACTTTGGAGCAAGATCATCATTGTAGGCCCTGGCTTTCCAGAACTGTCTACAAACCGGTGCAGCGCAAACCGGTGATGTGGAACAAAGATTTGCATCATCTACCGGTGATTGTTCTTGGTCCAACACACTAGTGCCTGTAGAGCTCCTATTTTCTTCATTTTGGTTTTGTTTTTGCCGAGGTGGGGCCTCACCGACATTTGATTCCAGCTTAACGGCTGGTGTATCCATTTCGAGTTGATCATAATCACTAAAAAACTCAGAAATGTCCATCAAGACTTAATTTCATTCACTGCAAATGGATCATGAGAATGGGTTAGTATGTTACCAAAAGAGGGTTCTTACAGGCCACTAAACTGAACCTGTAGCATACTATTAGTGGAAAAAAAAAACTATATATGAAGGCTCTAGAAAAATTTAACAAAATAAGTAAACATGTATACAACATCACATCATCTTAGTAAATAGAATGCATTTGAAAACAAAAGACAACCCCCCCCCCCCCCCCTCTGCAAAGGCTTTACAGAAAAGCTACATGATAAGAAAAAAACATTGACATTTGACAAGAAAATGACATCACACACATATATGGAAAGATTATTATTATTACATGTGTGTAACACTACATATACAAGATACATTGTAAACATGAAATAGTGAAGGCTTTTAATAATTCCCAATTTCACTGTCTAGGGTTTTCAAAATTTTATATCACTCAAGAAGTTAAATTATTGAGTAAATCTTTGCACTTAATCAGAATAAATAGTACATTTATAAAAACTAAGCAAAAGATTACAGTGTTAAACCCAATTTAGCTATAACAAACCCTAAACATGAAAAACAAAAGGAAAGTAAAATCAAACTCGATGCAACGGTACATGAAGATAAAGATGAAGCAAGAAGAAGTAGCAGTATGTGAATTTGATGATTGATGGAAGTCACGAACAAAACCCAAACGAAAAAAAAAAAGTAGGGTTTCGAGCTCACACAGTAGTTGAAAATTCTTGCTATCGAGGCATGCAGTGAGAAGAAAGTGAAGTTAAGACGGCGATAACGGTGGTGGATTGTCCACCGGAGAGAGAGCGACGACGGAATACTACGGCGGCGATTGGTGAGGTGGGTGGGTGGGGGTATTGAAGAGGCAAGTGAGTACGGTTTTATGAAGTCATGTGTGAAGGCTTAAAACAACATATACTGATGATGGATCTAGTGACAAAAGTTTACTTCTAAATTTTTCATTTTTGTCTAATAACCCATGTCACCGTGATCTGTGGACTATTTAAACAAAGTACTTGTCTAATTTTTTTTTTTTAACGGCTAACTGCTTTCTATGTGTAAACCCATCCTTTCAGAGCTATGTCCAAAGGCCGACTACTTGACCACCGCTAGAAGCGTAGCACACCCCTGATGCGTAGAAACCCCGTGGAATAGGTAAAATTGAGCCCCCCTCAGACTTGAACCCGGGTAAAACCCCGGGCCAAGCATTCACCGAGATGGGAACAACCACTACGCTGCAGTGGAAGACCAAAAAAATCTTTTAACATCTGAGTCCCAACAGTTTTTTTTCTAATCTTTTTGGCCTCTAATTCTAACCTCATTCATTTACTTTTAAGGGCCAAAAAGATTAGAAAAAAAAAAAGACGTTGGGGCCCAAAATGTTTAGAAAAAAATACGTTGAGTACTCAAATAATAAAAGATTCTTTTTTAACTAAAAAGGTAAAAATGATAAAAGCACAAAAGGCTAAAATCATAATTTACTCAAATAAAAAATAACCCATGTCACCATGATCTGTGAATAAGTCAATTCAAGCACTATTTATTTATGTTAAAGTTTGATTTGATGTTGTTGGCTGACTTGTGCGTATGGGGCTGGGGTATGGGCTAAAGTGTACCGTACATGCCCTTGTAAATAAAATCATTGTTTGTTGTCTAAAAAAAATTGTAAATAATTTGATTTTATTTTATTATTACTAGTAATAAGATCCTTGTGAACACACGGGTAGGTTTAATAACGATCGAAATCAAATACTAAAAAACAGATTATGATATATCATTTAAATTGTTTCCGTTTAGTTACATATCTTTATAAAACAATCTTTACACTTGAATAAAATGTGGTAAAATACAACGTGTGAGTCAGATCTCGACTGTAAAATTACAATCATAACAACGATTCTTGGTCTATATTATTGAACCAATGACCATTCTATCTCTTGGAAACGAACTATCATCTATCTGTACTCGTGTGATAAATGGGACCTCGTGGAGTACCCGTATTTTTTGTTTTTTTAATTTCTCTTCAAAACAGCTAACCATGTCATAATGTTGCCAGCATACTCTTCTTTGTAGCCTCATTTTTCATTTGTGCACGCACGCATTTACCTGAATGACCCAGACGCTGATGGTTGTTTCAAGAGCAAAAAAAGCGAATCCAATGAAGTAGATGCCTTGCAAGTGTAAAAACCTTAACCTCAACTCCACATCATGATTTTACCTTCTACATGTCTATCATAAATATATATAGAAACATATAAAATATGAAACATCATGGGTTTAGTTATCCTTTAAGTATATTGAAACAAAAGTATTCTCTCAACCATTATGATGAATATTAATACACTTACCGCGAGTGAAGCATTCCAGGTTAGATAATCCAAAGCAGGCAAAATTCCTCTGTAATATACAGCAAGCGAATCATCATTTTTGAAAGGTTATTGTATATTTAGCGGATATATAACATATAACGAAAAAACTTACACTAAAGATTTCCCTTGAATAAAAAAAGGAGGAGCGAGTGCAGCGAAACCACCAGAAGGTTATGTGACACTGCATGAATAACAAAGGTTTCACATACAAAGAAGCAACTATGGTTAATGGGTTAGTTCCCAAAACGAAAAGTTTATAATAAATAGAAAGGAACAGAATTTACGATGTAAGTTAAGAAAAAGAAACCAAACTTTAGAGCGCTGTCCGTTCTGTCAAAAGAAAATAATAAATAAGAATATTATAATTGTCATAATAAAAATGTGTTTGCGTAACAAGCTTGGATCTTGTTATACCTCATGGCACGATACAAAGGACGATACCACAGAAAGTATGACCCGGGAACTCCTGTTATGATGTAGATAATAGCAAGTAACCATATTGAGGTACCTGTGAAATTAAGAAATTTATGTATTGGCCATGGGAGTTACATGATATATTTGAAAAAAAACAAAACAAAGCAAAATAAGAAAGAAATAGGGAGACTGTGCAAGTTGGACCAAAGTGAATTCTGACCAAAATGGGCTCGCCTTTATATATCCCATCTGTTATATTCATGTTCACGGTGGTGGATTGTCCACCGGAGAGAGAAGGACTACGGAATACTACGGCGGCGATTGGTGAGGTGGGTGGGGAATTGAAGAGGCAAGTGAGTACGCTTTTATGAAGTCATAACTGTGAAGGCTTAACAACATATACTGATGATGGATCTAGTGACAAAAGTTTACTTCTCAATTTTTCATTTTTGTCTAATAACCCATGTCACCGTGATCTGTGGACTATTTAAACAAAATACATGTCTAATATTTTTTTTTTAATGACTAACTGCTTTCCACGTGTAAACTCATTCTTTCGATGCTATGTCCAAAGGCTGACTACTCGACCACTGCTAGAAAGCGTAACACACCCCTGATGTGCAGAAACCCCGTGGATAGGTAAAACTGCGCCCCCTCAGACTCGAACCCGGGTCAAGCCTTCACCGAGATGGGAACAACCACTGCGCTGCAGTGGAAGACCAAAAAAAAATTTTAACATCTGAGACCCAACGTTTTTTTCCTAACATTTTTTGCCTCTAATACTAACCTCATCCAAATAGGGGCCAAAAAGGTTAGAAAAAAAGACGTTGAGGGCCAAAATGTTTAGAAAAAAAGACATTGGGTGCTCAGATATTAAAAGATTCTTTTTTAGCTAAAAGGATAAAAATGATATAAGCACAGTGGCTAAAATCGTAATTTACTCAAATAAAAAATAGGGGAAATCACGAATTTAGCCAACACATGGTCAAAATTTCAAAAATAGCCTGTTACACCCCATAAAATGCCGTTTCACGAATTCCAACCCGGCTCAAGACATAATTTAAGAACTTTTCTCAAACACCAATCACCTTTTGACACGTGTTAACTGCACCTGTCAGTGTTAACTGCACATGTCACATTTCTTCTACAAGACTTCTGTTGCACTCTACTACTCTACTACTCCCTCTCTTCACCACTCCCACAGTCCTCTTTCTCTCTCCCTCATCTCCCTATTTCTTCACCACTCCCACAGTCCCACCCTACTACTCCCTGTCTTCATCTTCTTCACCGAGCAACCACCCTCACTTCCCACCACCTTCACCGAGCACCACCACCCTGCAACCAACCACCACCACCACCCTCCACCCACCACAACCCTCACCTCCTTGAAGCATATGTGCAGATCGAAGTTCAAGTCTTTATCCTCGTTCAGCAACTCAATCAACTCAACAAACTCATCATCAACCACCGGTTTCACATTAAACAACTCAACAAACTCCGCCGCATCTATACTAATCTGGGTGGTGGTTATGGTGGGTGGAGGGTGGTGGTGCTCGGTGAGGGTGGTGGTTGGTTGCATGGTGGTGGTGCTCGGTGAGGGTGGTGGTGGTTTACGGTGGTGCTCAAGCCGAGCCGTTTCCGGCAAGTGCTCAAGCCGTTACAGGCACTGTTTGAGACGTCTGAGGTGACCCAAGCCGGTTCATCTGATTGGAGCCGTTTCAGTATATGTTTCGAGCCAGTTCATCTGATCGGAGCCGTTTCAGAAAACCATTTCAGAAGTTTGTCGGACACGTGTCGTGTTCCAATTGGTTTGCCTTGAAAGAACTCCTTAAGCCATGTCAGTGAACGGTACCGGCTCGTGGAGAGGTGTCAGTTGGCTAGTATTGAAATAACGGCGTGATCGTGGCTATTTTGGTGATTTTACCTAAAAAATAACCCATGTCGCCATGATCTGTCAATAAGTCAATTCAAGCACTATTTATTTATTTATGTTAAAGTTTGATTTGATGTTGTTGGCTGACTTGTAATGGGCGCAAGAGGATAGTAAGACCATGAGATATGGTGGGGCGGGGGTTGGGGGCATGAGTTGACACGTGGAGTTCGAGCCCCTCATCGGTGAGTGACGTGTCCGTGGGGTATGGCTGGGCGTGGGTGAACCGCGTGGCTTGGCAGTTTATTAAAAAAAAATACAAAAAATTAAAAAAATACACACAGCATTAAAAAAAAACCTAAAATTTTATTAAATTCTTAAAAATTACAAAAAACCTAAAAAGGATTACAAAAAAAAAAAAATTGAGCGTTAGGTAAATTTCAAAAAGAGCAAGCTTGTCGAACGGCTTTCGCTCCTTGCCCCGAAACTCAATGTTCGCCACCGCCACCCGGTACGCGTGGCTTAACTCACCGCTCGGAACGGCTTCGTAGTACGCTTTGAAACGATCAAGCTTCGGCCGTAGCTCGCGCCATTTATGTTGGCACGCGTTTAAGTTGTGCCGGTCATTTCCGATGTTATGTCGGTAGCTAGCAAAAGCTTCCGGCCAATAACGCGTTTCACCGGGTTGTACCTTCATTGCGTCAACGACGCTCGTGACGAGAGCTAGCTCTTCTTCATGTGTCCAAGAGGCCATCGATCAAGTGTGTTTGGGTAGCGGGTTCGATCAAGTGGGTTGGGGTAGCGGTGGACAGCCAACAAGTTTGTTTGGGTTGGGGTAGCCGGTGGGGTTGGGGTTATATATATAGCCGGGTGGTTGACTGTTGGGTTGGGTGAACCGCTTGGCTTAGCCAAACGGTTAGATTTTGAAATTTAGATGCCCCGCTATGACCTAGCCAACAAGCGAATAGGAGTCGGCCACATAGGATCGCTAGCTCGCCCCACGCCCGGCTTTAAACTCCCGCCCCTTGGGCCACGCCCAAACCCAAGCCCACCCGGGGTTATGGCTTGGGCGTTTTCAGCCAACCCACGCCCCAATCCCCGCCCCATACCCCACAGTCTAATGTAATGGGGTATGGGCTAAAGTGTACCGTACATGCCCTTGTAAATAAAAGGGTCTACATATTTACACACCCTGGTCCCTATTTACACACCCCCGTATACGCCTCGTATGGGTCTATACGTAGCGTATAGCCTTTTTCAATTTCCAAGAGAATGTCTGATTATGTCATATTTTGTCTTATATGCCTCGTATATGCATCGTATAGGCCTATAGAAACGGGATCGAGAGAAAACGCTCAAAAGTGTGAGAACGGTGAGAACGCTTCCTAGCCCAACACGTGTCACGCCGCTTAGAAAAGGGCGGAGGGGCTTTTTTGTCCTTTCATTTTCTGCTTTTCCAGTTCCGCTTTTCCCAATGTTGTTTTAATTTTTGGTTTTTAAGATTTTTGGCGTTAACCAAATTAAATAATTAATGGTGTTTTAATGGTTTCATTGTATCAACATTTTGACGTCTATGGCGTTTATTCACATCGTATGCCATTGGAACCCAGGGGGCAGGAAATCTATTTGAATGGCGTTTTCCAAGGCGTATTAAACAAGATGGCCTGTTGATCTATTTTTTTTATAAACATTTTGGCGTTTATGGTATCTTGGCGTTTTACTATTGTTAAATTATATTTCAACCACAGGAAAAAAAAAATACAAGGGAAGGAAATAAATTAAAAATCCTAATCGGATCTCTTTTCCCAATCTTCACTGTCATCAGTCTCTCTCTTCTTTAATAGTACAAGAACTGTCACCAAATATATGGCGTTTTATGTAAAACTTAACAAACCCATCGGTTTGATTTTTTTTGCCTGCTCGTCTGTTGAACTGGCTTTTTTGTGGATGTTTGGGGACATAGATCTATGGCGTGTGAGTGAGTTTTTCATTTTTTCTTTATCTGGATCTTCATCTTTATAGTGAACCCACTCTTCAGTGTCATTGACCTCTTCTCCTCATCCAAACCTTCTTCAAGAACAAAAAATACAAAATGTCATATGACTGGCATCAGTATCTTTTTCTTGAAATTTTGTCCATCTCATGCAGCAAAATCTTTCTGAGTTACTCCCCTCTGATAACAATTCATTCAGTTTATTTGTTGGCGTTTTACAGTTGGTGGTATTTAGCAGTATTGGCGTTTGTTTTTTTTTTTTTTTTTTTTTTTTTTTTGATCAAATGGAAGTTGCTGAGATATATCATTTTTATAGGATGTATTTTTGGCACCTAAATTAGGCGGTGCATTATTATAATAAAGTATTTGTCTTTTCAGTTACTGTTTTGTAATTAATGTTTTTGATAAGCTTTATCTCTGAAGTCTGTAAGACGTCCCATCTTTCAAGTTTGGCGTTTTAGATTCTTCAGTTTTTACTGATTTTGTATTTACTGTTTCTTGTTACATTTTC
Source organism: Helianthus tuberosus (assembly GCA_030545235.1). NCBI lineage: Eukaryota > Viridiplantae > Streptophyta > Magnoliopsida > Asterales > Asteraceae > Helianthus > Helianthus tuberosus. The sequence continues at coordinate 186,407,806 of CM060403.1, read as the reverse complement.
AAGTTTGGCGTTTTAGATTCTTCACTTTTTTTTTGGGTTTTTTATAATAATTTTTCAAAGTAATTTTATTATAGCTTGGGAGTTTTTTGGTGGCGTTTAACTTGATGATATCGTTTAAACAAGCATTTTGGCTGTTTTGGCGTTTTTATTATATACGGCGTTTTTATTATATAACAATTAACTGAAAATGAAAATAAAAAAAAGAATACATAAACAATTAATCTTCCAAATCTTCTCTGTCTTCAGTTTCTTTCTTCTCATTTTGAATCATGTTAACTGGCTGGTTCGACTTTCGTATGATTCATTTTGTTTTTTTTGTTTTTTCAAGTAGTTTTTTATGTTGCTGTTTGGAAGCACACAGTCTGACATCAGCATCTTTTTCTTGTAGATTTGTCCATCTCATGCAGCAAAATGTTATTGAGTTTATATCCTTCAACCAACAATCTTGAATTTTTACAATCAACGATGTTTGATTTTTTTTAACTTTTTTGGCGTTTTACCGATAAATAGAACGCCAAGAAATAAGATCACCTTAAACCTCAAATTTTGATCATGCTAAAATCAATAATGTTTTGCTGTATGAGTTGGACAACATTGTTAATCCTCGGTTAAGAAAGATAACTGACAATGTTGTCCACCCCATACAGCTAAACTTTATTGACAACAAACCTCAATAATGTTTTTGTATGTTTTGGCGTTATAAATTGGATGAAAGTTTAGGATAAGTCAATGAGATTTTACTCAATGAAATGGACAATATCCTCACTTAAGGATTTTGTCTATTTCATTGAGCGAAATCTTTACTGACAGGCAAACTGAATTTCAAAAAAAACGTTTTGGGGTACAAGATATTTGATGTTTGGGTTTTTTGGCGTTTCTAAGGCGAATGGGTTATATGAAAAATGGCGTTTGGGTTTTTGTGTGTGTTTTTAATTAAAGGTCTGAGATGTTGTATATATATGATTTTTTGGCGGTTTTTTTAGGCGGGATTTTACTATAATTAAGTTTGACGTTTTATATTTAATGGTGTTTTACTTAGAATGGTTTGTGATTTTTGTTTTTGGCGTTTTATTTCATGATTTGGCGTTTTGTGTGGAGTAGTCAAAAGACCCTTTTACCCTTAATGAAGCGCGTCCACATAATAAAATTGATGTTATTTACGAAAATGCCACCGCGCCAATCTAGTCCATAGATTGTTTTGATCGGACGATCGTTAAGCGTTCTCACACTTTCTATCATTTTCTCTAAATCCCGACCCTAGGCCTATATAGGGCGTATAGACGAAAAAGACCATTTTACCCCTGAGTTAGGCCTAGACTGGGGGTAAATTGGTCTTTTTTGCCTCTCTTATATGCCTAGTATAGGCCTGTATGAGGCGTATGTATATAATGCAAATTACCATTTTACCCCTGAATTAGGCCTGGACTGGGGGCACAACAGGGCTATAATGGTCATTTGGACCCCACTATACGCCCAGTCTAGCCCTGTATGGGGCATATATTTTTTTTTTTTTTTTGTTTTCTTTTTTTTAATATCCATAACACTAATATTAATTATAAAAAACTCATATTAATATCAATAACACTCATATTAATTATAATAACACTCATATTAATTATAGAACACTCATATTAATATCAGTAACACTAATATTAATTATAAAAACTCATATCTATACCTATACTATATTATAATGCATGAGGGAGAGGTATTTTAAGATACCCAAAAAATAAGAAATTTTCTCCTCTTTATTTATAGAAAGACCCCTAAAATAAGGGTAGTTTGGTCTTTTAAACACTATTTATTTTTTAGCCTCTAAACTTATTACACTTAAATCCCTGAGGTTTTAACAAAATTATAGATAATTAGTTACAATTCACCCATCCACAACAAACTTATATTTTTTTTATTGATATATCTTATAAACTATACTGTTTAAAAAAACCAAAGATAACATGACGACCAACACATTTTTGTCGACGTTTCGGTAGTTGTCTTGTTCAATCGGATTAAAATGTACAAGCCGATAATGCTTTAATGTACAAGTGATTAATGAAGAAAATCTATACTTCTATACTATAAGATAATGCATGATTGAAGGATATTTTATGATACCTAAAAAATAAGATTTTTTTTTGCTTTAATGCATAAGGTATAACTTAAAATGAGGGTAAATTAATCTTTTACACTCTAATTACACTTTAATCCCCTCATCTATTAAAAGTTTTACTAAAGTACAACCTATCAAGCTTAGTGTACAAGTTCTCAATGCATACCATGGTGGAGCGGGAGAACACAATTTAAAACTTTTTGAATCCTGACGCTATGATTTCAGTTTCCTTATCCCTCACTATCCTCCCATCCCTCATTTCATACAACCACACTTCAAATCTAGAGAGAGAAAGAGATGTATCTCCTTCATGGCGTGTCTCTCTACTTCGCCTCTGACTCGGATCATCACCAAGTAAATAAGGTAAACATCGTTCCCAATTTTGATTGGTAATTGCGACTTGATTTGGGGATCTGAGATCGAAATCAATTGCATTTCTAGGGCTTTAATCATGGTTTTGTTAAATTTTAAACATGTTCAAAAATCAATTGCATTTCTAGGGCTTCACAATCTTTCTCAGTCGCATCCTTAATTGGTCTTCTGATGTTCGAAAATCAGTTTACATACACATTTGGTCCTCCGTTGACCTACGGGTGCTCCTAATTGGTTTATGTTGTCGTCTTTTTGGTAAATTGTAACCCCAATTTATTCGTTTATGTGCTTGCGGAGAAATTATGCATACAATTTGTTGATTTTTAATTGTATTTAATGCTCAAAGGATTAATTTGTCTGAAAATTTGCTTATTGTGATTATGCAATTTTCTATGAAACCATCATATGTTACTACTGATGAACCACTTTTCTATACATACAAAGGCCTAAAAAGTCTTAATCGTGTCTTTCACTTGCTAGAGGGGTTTGAGTTATTCTTTTTTTTTTCTAGCAAAGAAGGGGAATTGAAGCCAAGCTATTTCTAGCTTACAAGTACTACCTACTGCTATATGCATTACACAAGCATAAATGAATAAAGCTGACTAAATCTATATGAAATTAATTAAATCTCTTATGCATTATTTGCGAAAGTAATGTGCTTACATGTTCAATTGTTGATTCGTAGTATATCTAGCCCTAAATATATTTAATTATACAAAGCAGGTTTTGTGTTATGGACTAGACAAATGGATTTTATAATACAAAACTGGTTGCTATTTCTTTCAATTGTTGATTCATGATTTTGCCCAAAATATATATAACTAATTTAGTGGTATGTTACTTTCAATGTTTATTTTGCTATATATATATATATAGGAACAGGATCAGGAGAGAACGCCTCAAAGTGTGAGAACGGTGAGAACGATTCTCAGCCACAAGATCTTAGTGATTTGTGGCCGAGATTGATGCGGTGGCATTTTTGTAAATAATAGGGGTCTTGGAATTACCAGGAGGGGTAAATATGAAGATCTAATCAAAGGTGCGCATGCTAATCACATGCCATTTCCCCCCATCATATTTAAACGACAATAACTTTTTTATACGTGATTATTTTTCGAAAAAAATTACACCATAAAACTCATCGTTTTTTTATCTTTCTAATGAGTATACTATTGATATACCTTTCGAAAAAAAAATTAACTGGGTTTTATGGCGTTTTTCTGAACTGGGTGTTTTATGGCGTTTTATACTAGGTATTTTCATGGCGTTTTTCTGAACTAGGTGTTTTTATGGCGTTTTAACTAGGTATTTTCATGGCGTTTTTCTGAACTGAGTGTTTTATGGCGTTTTCAACTGAGTTTTTCATGGCGTTTTTCTGAACTGCGTGTTTTACGGTGTTTTTACAGTACAAATTATGATTTTTCTGAGCTCAAAAAATATTAATTTAGGCGGATGGCTCAAAAAATTGGGTTTTTTGAGCTGTTGTAAATTATAGCTCAAAAAATAGCTTTTTTTTTTTGTTATGGCGTTTTAACTGGGAGCTCTGTGTGTCTTCATTGGAGTATGAATTCTTTTATTTCCAATCACATCCCCCCAAAGCTACGTGTATGATGTATGATGAAACTAATTAAATACTTGTGTTTACACTTGTTCACACTATAAGTTACACTTTGAACCTTGAAAATATAGCTTTTTTTTGTTTTGGCGTTTTAATTAGTAGGAAATCTTCTATTTCCAATCACATTCCCCCGTGTATGATGGAACTAATTAAATACTTTTGTTCACACTTGTTTACACTTGTTCACACTATAAGTTACACTTTGGACCCTGAAAACATAGCTTTTTTTGTTATAGCGATTTAACTAGGAGCTGGCTCAAAAAAATGGTTTTTTTGAGATGTTGTAAATTATAGCTTAAAAAATTGCTTTTGAGTGTTTGCGTTTTTCTAAATTGGGTGTTTTTATGGCGTTTTATGTAACACACCAAAAACAGGTTTGGTAGTCAAACCACGTTAATATTAATGACGGGTAAAATACCGTTAGTGGTAAAAATTTACCCGATAAATATTAGGATTTAAATAAATCAACTAGATGTTAATAAAAAAAAAAGAAGAAAGTAAATACTTTGATAAAAACAAAGTATGTAAAATGGACCAAGTTGACGGACTTAAAATAAGACAGGTTAGGAACTTCCCGAACCCACTAAGTTAACTAGGAATAATAAAACTAGTTAATTAGAGGGAATGTTACTAGAAATAAGTAGGTTGTGGCCTACTTAATAACAAACCAATACATGAGGGGCTAAAGATGGGTAAATAGGAAAAATGTTTTAGTTAAAACATTTATAAAAAAAAAAATTTAAAACACACACATACGTGCGTGTTCTAGTTCGATCGACCAGGGGAGAAGAAAAAGGGTCTAACCCTAATTTCAACAAAAGCATCAAATTGAAGGTCAAATCCAGCCCGAATCAGATGCATGAATACATAGAAACGATCACCTAGTCGTGGGGATCGTAAGGTATGTCGAATTATTGATATTTATGAAGTTGAGATTTTTGAAGAACTTATAAAAATCGAAATTCAAGCTTGAATGATTGATGTTTGGCTGAAACTAAGATGAATTCATGTTTAGAAACAAACCCTAGTTGAAAAACTTGATAAATCAGTATTAAAGACTAGGGATTTGATGATTACTCTTGCATGTGCTAGTGGGTTTTGACTAAATTCGTGTATGTGATGCTTTTAGGGGTCTTGATTGCTAAGAATAAGTGTTATAATGTCATAAACATGTTCGAATTGAAAGCTGAATTCTGATCAGAATTTACAGCCGACTTGTATCGGCTGTAACCTGGAAAAAACGTGACAAAAACATGTGTTTCTTGAGTCTAAAATGTAATTCCAGGAAATATCTTTAAAACCCCACTGGAATCGCATTTTTTCGACGAAAATTGAGCGTTTTATGAATTTTTCCGTATCAAAGGTTCAAGCTGCGTTTTCTGGCAGAATTTGCAGCCCATTACGAATGTCATAACTCAAATTAGGAATTGAGTTATGATCTCAAATTCTTACTGTAGGAAGTTTTAAGTGATTAAAAGAATCGCCAATTGGAATTTCGTCAATCGGATAAACGAGGAATTTTAAATGAATTTTTCCGTAAGCTGCAGTCAGAAGTGACGAATCTGATTGCAGCTTAGTAAATGAATATTTTTCGAATTTTTGGTATAGAGTTAGATCTTGAAATTTTAACACAAGGTCTAACCCTCCGAGTGGTACACCACAAAAAAAAATCATAATTTTTGAAGGCTTGTAAACAGGTTAAACAAGTCACCAAAAACAACCCATTTTCAGTGATATGAAATGCCTAAATGAAATCACGGTCTAATTGGTTTTGTGGAAAATTTGATTTCATTAAGAGTTCGGACGAGATATGTCTAAGTGAGTTCAATGAACCAAATGTGCATTTGAATATGTTGATAAGTCAATTGACTTTTAAAAAGTCAAACCGACCAATGATTAGATCGAATGATAATTTTGATATGGTCGAATGATAAATTCGACATAAAACCCGTAGGATGGAATAGTCGTAAACGATTATGACTAATCTAACCGTCTTACGAATTGTGATGATGATAGTTTGACTCTAGACAAGCTAGATGAAGACTTGGGAAAAGAAGCGGGTCAAACGGATCGAGTGCGCGGAAAAAGGACATAACCGGATGCAAGGTAAGTGAAACTTACACTTCTTGGTAGAATACGTATAAATTCTATAAGTTATGAATTACGAGAAGATTAATATTCGAAATACGGGTTCCGACACGTAATGATACGGGTCGGAACAAATATAAATGATAGAAACCATGGTTTATGAGAAAGAGGGTAAAAAAAATGGAAATATAGTCAAGCGTCGACTAATGTAAATTTAGTTTAAAAAGGATCTTGAGTTAAAATCCGAAATGGGTCGGATGTGAAAGTGAGAAATTGAAAACCATGTTTTATTAACCTATGCAAATGTTGGTCATACAGTCCAAACGGGTCAAATGGTGGTGAAAACACCATTTGACAATATCGGCTAATGATTGTTGTCAAGTCATATGTTAACAGGAGCAATTAGCAATTTGGTAGATTGCGACGCCATAGAATATCAGTTAGTTAAAGCAAGGTATAAAACGGGTCTATGTATTGACTCGAGCCAGGTACGCGTATATATAGATTTATAGTTAAAAGGACAATGTTGGTCAAAAACATTAGAAAAGGGCAAGTTTTAGACTAAATAGCTTAAATTCCCTAAATGGGTCAAAAACAGTTTATGCACATAGCCTACGAACTAGTCGCGCAATTTAAAAAAAAATATTATTATTACGAACCCGAGCTAAAGATTTTGGGTTAAAATACACTAGCGTATGTATTTTGGTTGTTTAAGAATCAAGTTGGTGGTTTTAAATACAACGGGTCAAAATGTTGATTTTGAATAATAAGCCGATTGCTTAAAAATTTGGAATTTTATTAGTTTATATGTTGGATTTTAACTCCATATGATGGAGAATTAAATTACGAACGCGTAGGAAAAGGAATCGCGTAAAACGGACTTGTAGATAAAAAGTTAAGACAATCTCAAGTTTGATTTTTGTTGAAAATTATAGCTGGCCAGAAAATGCAGGTTACAGTAATGAACCCGCTGGAAATTGGGTTCCCCCGCGACACGCGACGAAGGACTCAGCTTGGGGCGCGACACGCGACACATTGAGATGGGTCTCCCGCGACACGCGGGAGACATCAAAGTTGGAAATAATTATTTTGTTTGATTATTCGTTGCTTAGAACTTGTTTAGACTTATATTTAAGTTATTAAAACTAACTTTTATGTTGGTTTTGATCATAGGTGAATGTCAAGATGCCCCGGATGAAGATCAAGCTCATTGAAGAACCGAACACGATCAAGATACAAGCTTCCGCACACGGTTTCGTCGTCATTTAAAAACGACGAATTTATACATATTGTATTGTATTGTTTCAAATCCGAAAATGTTTTAATTTGACCGTATTTTTCAATGTATATGTAATTATAATTACATGTTTATTTACGTAAATAATACGAGAACCCTAAAATAATAGCAAGGATGTTACAAGTTGGTAATCAGAGCTCACGGTTAAAAGAATAAAGTGTTCGGTTCGAGGCTTGATCGCAAATCCGGTAAGTACATGTATATTAATGGTTCTATATGATTAAAGTGTTGTGAACAACACATAAAGTTATTGTGTAATTCAAGTTACACCAATCAAATCGATAATTGATAGATATCGCTAACCAAATTACGCGCGTTGACACGTATAATAGAAAAGCCTTGTATTATAATACGGGCGTTTAGTGAAGTTGACATTACTAATCTTTGTAAATGTTTTAAATAAAAGGATACTCGCATCTGGAGATGGCGAGGGTGTAACAAGTGACGGATAGGATAGAAGAACGCTTCGAAGTATGACAAGTGGAGCATGCTCACTTAGGACCAAATTGCGTAACAATCGCGAAGAGGAATAATGGCAAGGAACGCCCATCGGGGCAAGCATTACCAGGTGCACACTTTTAAATATAGTCGCACAAATAGCAATATGCAACAAACATGTAAAGAATAATTGTTGCATATGTAAATTAGAAACTTGAAAAACCTGAATAGAATACCTATCCAGGATATTATTTCCAAGAAAACTAAATAGAGGTGTTAATTAGATAGGGCGTAATGTGAAAACTATAAAAAGGTCATGTATGTCATGTGTTAATTGCCTACTCTGGCCAAGTAAGTAGTGGCATATGATACCATGAACTTCTTATAGCGGACACATTTACATTCAATGTAGTAAGGCCGGGGTTAATGGGACAAATTAAAAAAAAGGTACCCAAATGAATCAAACAAGTAAGATGTTTGATAGTAAACGTAAACGCAAGTCGGATGACAGAAGCGTATTACGTTAGAATAACGAGCCCGAGAGAAGGGACAAAGATCAAGGTAAATGAAAATACAGACTGACTAATAGGAATGCTAAGGTATAGGGATAAAAGTTTGACTGTCACAACTGATGAGATTCACACAGACAAGTCAAATGAATTAAATAAAGAATAAAGGACTTGATTGAATAAAAGCGATGGGTTTCGCTAAGACGACCAAATAAATTAAAATGAAGTCTTAATACATACCGGGACGGTGGCTTTGATAATGACTTCGGTAAAATACCCGATAGATGGGTAGGATTTTGAAAGTATGCGTAAACCAATAGATGGGAACGTGAAATAGAAAGTCAAAAGACTCGGATTTTGAGTCATGACTAAAAGACGATGAGAAATTGTAAACAAAAATTCTGATAATTACGTTCAACTATTTTAAAGTTGAACGGGTCGAATAAAGAATGAAGTTTGACGTTCACAAGTGATGAAATTTCACACGAACAAGTCAAACGAGTTATACTAAGAATAACGCTTGGTAATATAGACAGGAAAAAAACGCAAATTGGCAAAACAAGAATGTTAAAAACATTAAGATAAAGAACCTGGGTAACAGGTCGTAAGGAAGTATAGGTAAGAACTGAGTAACGGTAAGCGTAGGACAAACCGACGTGTAAATGACGTTAGAAGTTATAGAGTCGGAAGGATCATTCGGAAGAAAACAAATGTAGCCTTAGACTATGGTGAAGGTCCATAGAATTCAAGAATGAAAACGAATAATTTCTAAACTTAAAAGGGGTGCATTGACACTGAAGGTATGTTTTAGAACAACATGAGTAAAAGATGAATCTACGGGATCATCACAACCTTCAGGAATTATAAGAAATGTTAAGGTCTACAAGACCAAAAAGACCTTTGGGTCGCAAATGGAAAGAAACGAATTGTTGAGTCTCACCTTAAAAAGGTGGAAATCTAAAGAAATAACCTACGAGACTAAGCGAAAGGACCTACGGGTTATTTGGGTTAAGCGTGGGAACTAGTTGAAATTCCCCGCATCAAATGATAATGGAAAGGAACAAATCCTCGGATGTAAAATTCCTAGATAAGAAAGGAAGATGTAAAAAAAAAAAAAAGAAGAGAAAACGTGAACTAAAAAAATTAAATTTTTAGTCAAAAAAACAACGTTTTAATAAACATAAGTAGTATGAGGTGATTTAGGAAACCGTAAACACACATAAAGCCGGAGATGGCGACATGGATATACACCCGAGTAATGGAGTATAAGGTAACCGGCGGCTAACAAGTCTAACCGCAAAAATAGATAATCAATAAAGATAACGGATACGAGCTGAAAGTAACGGCCCACGAGGCCTTACACATGAAAGACGTACGCGTCAATATAGATGAAAACTTTTGACCAAAATAAACGGGTGCCGCGAAAACGAAACTTGGATCTTTTGATTAAACCAATGAACTACGTAAATAAGGTTTCGGGGACGAAACCTCTTTAAGGGGGGTAGACTTGTAACACCCCAAAAACAGGTTTGGTAGTCAAACCACGTTAATATTAATGACGGGTAAAATACCGTTAGTGGTAAAAATTTACCCGATAAATATTAGGATTTAAATAAATCAACTAGATGTTAATAAAAAAAAAAGAAGAAAGTAAATACTTTGATAAAAACAAAGTATGTAAAAAGGACCAAGTTAACGGACTTAAAATAAGACAGGTTAGGAACTTCCCGAACCCACTAAGTTAACTAGGAATAATAAACCTAGTTAATTAGAGGGAATGTTACTAGAAATAAGTAGGTTGTGGCCTACTTAATAACAAACCAATACATGAGGGGCTAAAGATGGGTAAATAGGAAAAATGTTTTAGTTAAAACATTTATAAAAAAAAAAAATTAAAACACACACATACGTGCGTGTTCTAGTTCGATCGACCAGGGGAGAAGAAAAAGGGTCTAACCCTAATTTCAACAAAAGCATCAAATTGAAGGTCAAATCCAGCCCGAATCAGATGCATGAATACATAGAAATGATCACCTAGTCGTGGGGATCGTAAGGTATGTCGAATTATTGATATTTATGAAGTTGAGATTTTTGATGAACTTATAAAAATCGAAATTCAAGCTTGAATGATTGATGTTTGGCTGAAACTAGGATGAATTCATGTTTAGAAACAAACCCTAGTTGAAAAACTTGATAAATCAGTATTAAAGACTAGGGATTTGATGATTACTCTTGCATGTGCTAGTGGGTTTTGACTAAATTCGTGTATGTGATGCTTTTAGGGGTCTTGATTGCTAAGAATAAGTGTTATAATGTCATAAACATGTTCGAATTGAAAGCTGAATTCTGATCAGAATTTACAGCCGACTTGTATCGGCTGTAACCTGGACAAAACGTGACAAAAACATGTGTTTCTTGAGTCTAAAATGTAATTCCAGGAAATATCTTTAAAACCCCACTGGAATCGCATTTTTTCGACGAAAATTGAGCGTTTTATGAATTTTTCCGTATCAAAGGTTCAAGCTGCGTTTTCTGGCAGAATTTGCAGCCCATTACGAATGTCATAACTCAAATTAGGAATTGAGTTATGATCTCAAATTCTTACTGTAGGAAGTTTTAAGTGATTAAAAGAATCGCCAATTGGAATTTCGTCAATCGGATAAACGAGGAATTTTAAATGAATTTTTCCGTAAGCTGCAGTCAGAAGTGACGAATCTGATTGCAGCTTAGTAAATGAATATTTTTCGAATTTTTGGTATAGAGTTAGATCTTGAAATTTTAACACAAGGTCTAACCCTCCGAGTGGTACACCACAAAAAAAAATCATAATTTTTGAAGGCTTGTAAACAGGTTAAACAAGTCACCAAAAACAACCCATTTTCAGTGATATGAAATGCCTAAATGAAATCGCGGTCTAATTGGTTTTGTGGAAAATTTGATTTCATTAAGAGTTCGGACGAGATATGTCTAAGTGAGTTCAATGAACCAAATGTGCATTTGAATATGTTGATAAGTCAATTGACTTTTAAAAAGTCAAACCGACCAATGATTAGATCGAATGATAATTTTGATATGGTCGAATGATAAATTCGACATAAAACCCGTAGGATGGAATAGTCGTAAACGATTATGACTAATCTAACCGTCTTACGAATTGTGATGATGATAGTTTGACTCTAGACAAGCTAGATGAAGACTTGGGAAAAGAAGCGGGTCAAACGGATCGAGTGCGCGGAAAAAGGACATAACCGGATGCAAGGTAAGTGAAACTTACACTTCTTGGTAGAATACGTATAAATTCTATAAGTTATGAATTACGAGAAGATTAATATTCGAAATACGGGTTCCGACACGTAATGATACGGGTCGGAACAAATATAAATGATAGAAACCATGGTTTATGAGAAAGAGGGTAAAAAAATGGAAATATAGTCAAGCGTCGACTAATGTAAATTTAGTTTAAAAAGGATCTTGAGTTAAAATCCGAAATGGGTCGGATGTGAAAGTGAGAAATTGAAAACCATGTTTTATTAACCTATGCAAATGTTGATCATACAGTCCAAACGGGTCAAATGGTGGTGAAAACACCATTTGACAATATCGGCTAATGATTGTCGTCAAGTCATATGTTAACAGGAGCAATTAGCAATTTGGTAGATTGCGACGCCATAGAATATCAGTTAGTTAAAGCAAGGTATAAAACGGGTCTATGTATTGACTCGAGCCAGGTACGCGTATATATAGATTTATAGTTAAAAGGACAATGTTGGTCAAAAACATTAGAAAAGGGCAAGTTTTAGACTAAATTGCTTAAATTCCCTAAATGGGTCAAAAACAGTTTATGCACATAGCCTATGAACTAGTCGTGCAATTTAAAAAAAAAATTATTATTACGAACCCGAGCTAAAGATTTTGGGTTAAAATACACTAGCGTATGTATTTTGGTTGTTTAAGAATCAAGTTGGTGGTTTTAAATACAACGGGTCAAAATGTTGATTTTGAATAATAAGCCGATTGCTTAAAAATTTGGAATTTTATTAGTTTGTATGTCGGATTTTAACTCCATATGATGGAGAATTCAATTACGAACGCGTAGGAAAAGGAATCGCGTAAAACGGACTTGTAGATAAAAAGTTAAGACAATTTCAAGTTTGATTTTTGTTGAAAATTATAGCTGGCCAGAAAATGCAGGTTACAGTAATGAACCCGCTGGAAATTGGGTTCCCCCGCGACACGCGACGAAGGACTCAGCTTGGGGCGCGACACGCGACGATCGCCGCGACACGCGACACATTGAGATGGGTCTCCCGCGACACGCGGGAGACATCATAGTTGGAAATAATTATTTTGTTTGATTATTCGTTGCTTAGAACTTGTTTAGACTTATATTTAAGTTATTAAAACTAACTTTTATGTTGGTTTTGATCATAGGTGAATGTCAAGATACCCCGGATGAAGATCAAGCTCATTGAAGAATCGAACACGATCAAGATACAAGCTTCCGCACATGGTTTCGTCGTCATTTAAAAACGACGAATTTATACATATTGTATTGTATTGTTTCAAATCCGAAAATGTTTTAATTTGACCGTATTTTTCAATGTATATGTAATTATAATTACATGTTTATTTACGTAAATAATACGAGAACCCTAATATAATAGCAAGGATGTTACATTTTATTTGAACACCCAGTTCATGTGATTGGGTTTTTTGACAATATTACCCCTTAGTGTAATTTAACATCAATGCCACATGTCACCACCAAAATCGTTCTCACCGTTCTCACACTTTTCACCGTTCTCTCTAAATCCTGACCCTATATATATAGGTAAAGTGTAGGATACAAATCTCCTTATCGTACATTATGTACGCGCTACCCACAGCCATACACGTGTCCTGATTCAATTTAATTAAATAAGGGTATATCAGACATTCTATTCAAACATCTGAGGGCTAATCAGGGAATTCCGTCAACTAGGAAGTCGATTTCGAGTTCGTTTCATAACCGTCCATTTAATTATTGTATGTATCAATTCGATTTGTAGGTTTTTTGATTGATTCCTGACCGAACGCAGATTGGCGATTTCCGAAAATGTTGGATTCGTCATTTAGGATGTTTGTTTTTGGTTTTTCATCATAGGGTTACGGTTGAGTTTTGGGTTTTATTTGATTTGAAGCTTTTTTCATTTTTTTAGATTGTAATGAGGTTGAAGATAAGTTGTTTCTGGTTTTATTTGTTGAGTTTATCATATCGCATGTGTTGTTTGAGATATCGCATTTGGTGTTTTTAACATAGCCCAGGTAGTTAAGATTGGATCATATGTATAATTTCGCATATTTAAGTTGGACATTTCGCACACAATGAAGTTTAATATTTAATTTCGCATGTTTAAGTTGGAGATTTCGCAAACTAGAAAGTATTTAACATATATAGCTCTTTATTTTGCACGCTTTAAAAGTAATTATATTTATTTTCGCACAGTGTGTTTCATAATTCAGTTCAATAATTGAAATCAAATAATTCAGTTCAATAATTGATTTCAATAATTCATATCAATAATTTTTCTTTTATTATATAGTTTATCTTTTTATCACTATTTCAAACATCCTATTAAAAATGGCAGATCTACCAAGATCCTCTTCTTCTGAATCAAGTATCAAGCAGGCTTTGAGGAAAAGGATTCAGGAACAAATTCAAGAGGATCGATCATGTCAAGAGATGTTGGAGACCAACATTTCTCGTGTAACAGAAAACATGAAGAGAAGACAAGAAATTCTGAACTTGCTATCTCAGATGCAAGTGAGTAGTCTTCAAGAAATTGCTGTTATGTTCATGGTGGATCTGGGTGAGAGGGATGAGAAGCAGTTGAAAGAGTTGGCGGATGCAATAACTATCTTAAGATGCTCGACGAAGATGAAAATGGAGTTTCTTTCATCTTTTGAATGAACTTTGTTTATTTTAGTGCTATGTTTTAATAAAATATCCAAGTTTTGCATGTTTCAATAAATTCGCATGTTGTGTTATGGAATGGATTTTTTATTTCGCATGTGTATATTCCCCTATTTTGCAAATTTTAAGCAATTCAATGTCAAACTTGCAATTTTAAACATAATATATGCGAAATTAAAAACACTAATGTTAGTTAACAAGTCTAAATATTCAACATAAATCCAACATCAAACAAGTTTACTTTTCCTTTCCAAAATATGCACTCATCCTATCTGGGATTATCTTCTCCAAATCTTTCATATACCATTCTTTGTCTGGCCTTTTATCGAAAGCATTTGCCTTTTTAATTATTAGTTCATGATGCATATTGTGTTCGGATAGAATGATTTTTTACTGAGATATCTGTGCCTTAGGAGATGAAGTTGTGAATTCTGTCTGTTGTTTACTTCATCTTCTTTCACAAATCCAGTCACCCATGGTGTTTTCTCTCCTTTGTATGTTTTCATGTGACGCATCGTAAACACTCCACAGTCTACGCCGTTATTCTTCGTCCTCCAATCCATCTCTTTTCTTTCTATAAGTGAGGTTGCAAGTTCTTCTATAGCCGGTGTTGGTTTTAAAGCCTTTCGTAGGTATAAAACCAATACCCTTCTCTGTAACACAGCAACATTGTGTTAGTAGCTTTTACATAATATATAACATGTATATGTATAAGTTTTTGTATTACCAGTATGTCTGGAAGCCCCTTGTATCTTTCCTCAAACTCTTGTTCAGCTGCTGAATTGTCAATCAGCTCAATTTTGCCGATTTTCAAGTGGAAGCACAAGACATAGAAGTGGTCAACTTGAAGTACCTGAATAAACACCAGATCAACCGAATCAAGTTTTTTTACCTCATATTTTAGTATGATGTCTTCAAAATTTGAGGCAAATATGTTTAGACGTTGGTTGTCTGTATATTTCTTCTCGTCGTAAAAGATATCCGGCTGTATGTTATGTAATTAGAATCAAAGTTAAGTAATGTATTAAAAGGTATTTAAACAATGGAATTTTTCACATGCGAATAATATGTATACCATATGCGAAATTACAACAGTATGAGAAATGTTGTTTTTTGTTTTCAAAGGAAAACTATCTACTATTCTACATGCGACTTAGCTATAATTAGTATGCGAAATCATTGAATATGCATTTACTGTTTTAATTTCAAATGCCAAAATGTTTATGAAAACATACCATCATTGTGTTAAACAAGAAGAGTCTGCATGGTGATGATTTTCTATCCCTCTTTTTCTCTTCAAGGTTTAGAACATCCACAAATGCATCTATTCCGTTTGATGCTACGTACTGACCCCAGTAGAAGCTTTCAAATATAGCTTTGAATGTGTAAACCCCAGTTTTTTATCGGTAAAGTTCATCTCTTCCAGGCAAAAAATAAATAATTAATATTTTGAGTGTATATATTTAGATGTTTGTTAGTTGATATAACCATTTTACTTACTCTATGTCTGCAAATGTAGCAAATGTATATCGGATCACACTCAAGTCTTGATTCAAGAGTGCTTCGTGCATGTTTACCACTCTGTTGCAGTAAGGGGAACAAAATGCGTCTCCAAGCTCTGCACGTCTTTTCTCAGCTCGAATTTTGGCTGCTTCTATTGTCTTATAAAGGAGTTCATTTAACCCCTTTGGTAGAACTTGTTTTGGAACTTGCTTTAGCTTTGAGTTTTTTCTTCCCCTAGCTGGTTTTTTTCCCTTATTTTCTTCCAGTCTGGGTCCCAGGCTCAAAAGCAGCTCAACAGACTGCAATTCCTCAGCCGTCACCTGAGGGCATTCAACTTCCGGTTCCTTCTCAACTTCGATACCCGAATCGGTTTGTTGAGGGTCTTTTTGTGTAGTTTCTCCTAAAGAAACTGCTTCCACTTCTGGCTCTTTTTCTTGAACTTTTTCTTGAATGTTTTGTGTAGATTCTGCCAAGTTCACTGTTTCTTCGATAACAGTTTCGTTTTCACCCCTTTCTGCAGGCCAGAATAAGTTAAGAAATATAATATTCTGTTTTTTTTTTAATTTTTTTCTAATATAAAGTGTTTTTTTACCTTTGGCAGGTGGTTTGTAAGCGTATACACCCGTTTCGACAGTTTGAATGTTTGCAATAAGGGTGTTTGTCACTCCTCCATCATCTTTACTTGTCAATCCTTCCTCATCTGGCTGCAATACCCATATAGATACAAATTATTGAATTTTAATACATCAAAATCACATGCTATACATGACATTGCATGCGAAATCAAATTTGAAGTCTTTGTCAGAAATCGCATGTGTTTTTTTAGGTATCGCATGTGTATAAGAAATAGTGATTTTTTAAATAATTTCGCATGTGTTAATTTTGAAATCGCATGTTTTCCCTTCAGATGCCATTTGTACCAAAACATTGGATATTACTTGTTGAACTTCTTCATTCTGTCTACCTTCTTCGTTTGTAGTAACTTCATGATGAACTTCAGCTGGATTTTCAGGCTGTTGATGAACATGAGAGGGTGCAGTTTCATGCTCTTGAACCGAATCAGGTGGCACACAAATGAGATTATTCCGAAGCGTCTCATCCCACTGCTTACAGGCCTCCATAATCTCCGGATCCCAAAAACACTTAGTTTTTGCTTTTGAAACTAAGTTGTTCATCCCTTGAACATCTTGAACCATTTTAAGGTATTTTTTGACATTGGCTTTCATTTTTTTAACAGGTTCTGTAATATTTTTCGAGTCAAGATACTATCAATTCAAATGTTAAATATAAATGGATTAAGTGAAATTAATATTTTTTTGCGCTTACCTTTTTATTGATTTTCGAAGCCTCTCGTTCTCGTTCATGGGCTGTGTCGTAGATTACCGATGGTGAAAGTTGAACAGGAGTGTTGCAATAATCCATCATTTTTTGTGTTTGTGTTCCAACTCCCATCTCAAGGTTCAACTGAGTCATTTCATGGATTTCAAAACTGAAATCCATGAAATCATCAATGTTCTCGTTATCGTTTGGCTCTTCCCCGGTTTCTACGTTTTCTACTGCACGTGCAGTCCTTCTTTTGTAGCTTATTGTGGTGTCAACCGGTGGTCGTAATGTATACTCCTCTGTTGAACGACCCTCTTCTTCTTCATTTTCACTCTCACTTGATGTCCACACAGGTCCGTTATCCGAAATATGCTCTTCGACTTTATCAATCTCTGTAGGATCGTTTGTAAGACTAAATGAGTCGTTCAGAAGAGATCTTGTCCAATACGAAACGCGGAAACAGACGTATCGTAGTTATTTCAGCTGATTTGCACAAAGAATCACTTTAATTGTCTCTTGTATTGATATCAGATCGTTTTACAATGCTGGAGACACTTCGGCAGAGCTTCGCTATCGGAATCGAAACCTTCCAAATGAAAGACTCAAGGCAACTATTTATAGGCAACTCATTTCGTGCGAAATGGTTTCACACGAAATGACATTTCGTACGAAATGGACATGTTCCATTTCGTGCGAAATGGCCACAACCTACAAACTTCTCGTTTTTCTCGTACAACGTGCCCTGATCTATCTACACTTTTACAAGACTCGATACAAGACGAAGTCGACAGACATATGCACCAACAATCTCCGAAGATGTGATATAACGAATAACCGGTATCTCCACGACTTTCTCAAACAGTTTAAGCCTCTTGTTGTACTCATGCGTGTATAGAAGCTGTATAAATCGCAAGATCAAACAAAATTATTTTTAAAATCGCATGTATCATTTAATTATATAACAAAACAAACTAGTCTTTTAAATATGTTATCAAATGTAGTAATGCATACCGTAAGAAAGGGAACAGGTCCCACGAACTGTATTTTATAGTTCTTCCAGCCCGCTCGTGTACGACGCAAAGTGTCAAGTAGATATGAGCACCAATCTAGATTCTGTGTTTCCTCAACAGCCTCTACACCAAGCAAACATCTATCATTCGCAGTTGTTGCCTTTGTGATCTCCGCAAAGAACATCAACCAGTACACTAGGAAATTTAATCTAAACAGGTTACCCCCATCTCTTTGATTTTCCATTGTATTTGCAATTAAGCCATGGATAATTCTTGTGTTTTCCCCCCACTGGCTAATGAATGTATCTCTGACAGCATTTCCCGATTCTTTACTCTTTTCAATTTTCTCCTCCTTTTTAACTTTTCTCTTATCGACTATTATTTCTACTTGCTTTGGCCCCTTTGGTATTCTAAATACCTCATAAACTGTGTCCGATGTAATTTTTATTTGGTGTCTACCTACGTTTAGTGTATCGAACATCTCGTCAAAGTTTCTTGCAAGCCAATATGCCAAACGTGTTGAAATATGATTGATATTCATATCTAGAATAGCTCCGAATCCCATATTTTTCACCTCATCAAGTTGTTTTTTTGAAAATTTCTTCACAATATCCATATATGAGTTAGGTTGACATCTTAACAATATTGCTTCGTTGCTGTATTCGAAGAAAGCTCTAGTTTCTGTTCTCGGTTATTCCATCTTTTTTGAAGGTTTTTTTGTTTGAATCTTAGATTTCCCGTCATCTTTTTTTTTTCGGTAGTGGCTTAACAAAGTCATCCTCCTCAGAACTTTCTTCAACAATCCTTCTTTTTCTATTTTTGTTAACTTTTATCAGTGTTGATATTGGGCCTTCAAAGTCATCATCAGAATCTATTTCTACAAAATCGCATGATATCAGTCAAAAACCTTTATAAAATCGCATTTATCAGTTAATCATGTACCCTAAGTCATTAAGTGATAAAATCGCATGAATGAGTTATCAATTCGCATGTCTTAGTTAAGCATTACCAAAACTAGCCAATCTTTTATAAATCGCATGGTTTAGACAACTAAAAAATATAAAACCGCATGTATAATTTAATCATGATCCCCTAATACTAACTAATCATATGAAATCGCAAGAGGTTTTTATCAATTCGCAAGTTCAACCTAACCTAAGACAAAAACCTTCTACAAACAAAACTTTACATATAAAATCGCATTTGTAATACAAAACCCTCACAAAACCCTATATAATATCGCACATATATCAGCTTATCATTAACAAAACTTCATAATCAAGCAAAACCTAATAAATAACCATACCAGTCATAAACCCTAACAAAATCGTAGTTATGAACAATACGTAATCTTATAAAACTATATGTTTCAGTCTAAAACCTTAATAATCAAACAAAATCGCATTTGACATGAAAGTCCCTGTATATTCCATTATAAAATCGCAAATGTAAATCGATACCTGGATTCATCTTCTTCGCTTGTGGTCTGTCGTTGTTTGCTTTGCTTCGTTTCTCAAAACTCATGAATCTTAGTTGAATCGCAACGGTGAGTAGCAGGGAACTTGGGAGAAGGAGAATGCAATGTTGATTTTGGGTTTACAGTATGATTGTGAGTTATTGTGTGCTGATTATCAGGGGTTTTGATCTCGCAATGTACGATTTTAACCTTGGCCGTTTCTTTTATTAATTTTAATTTGATTTATTTAATAGTTGAACACGCGCTTTAAATGAGATGATCTGAAGGTTGTGGTTGTAGCGTACATAATGTACGATTAGTGTATTTGTATGTTAACCGGCCTCTGTATATATATAGGGGATCGCTAAAATGAAAACCATCTCTAGTTGTAAGAACAATGGAAACCACTTTTTAGCCCTTAGATCAACTAGATGGATGGATGAGATTAAAAGTAGTTAATATTAAAAGTTTTTTGTCTTATTATGTTTTTAATATTTTATTGTTAAAGGGTATTTAGGTAAAATTGATTTTTTTGTCTTTTTATATATATTATTTTTAAATGTCTTTTTTGTCCCATTCATTAATTACTTTTTTTGTCTTAATAATTTTTTATTAAAAACTGATTTTTTGGTTTAAAAACTTTTTGAAATCAGATTTTTATAATATTTTTTTTTTAAGATTAGTTTAAAAAAACGTTTTGAAGAGCCGTTTTTTTACGCCCCGTTCTTACGCCCGGCTTTTTTAGGCGTCGTTTTTTTAACGCGCCGACATTTACGTTAAAAACTTTACGCGCCGTTTTTTTAACGTTTTAGGCGCCGTTTTTTACGTTTTACGCGCTGTTTTTTACGTTTCAATCGTCGTTTTTTTTTACGTTTTACGCGCTGTTTTTTACGTTTCAATCGTCGTTTTACGCGCCGGTTTTTTTACGTTTTACGCGCTGGTTTTTTACGTTAACCTTTTTTTAAGTTTAACGCGCCGGTTTTTTACGCGCCCGTTTTTTTTTACGTTTTACGCGCCCGGTTTTTACGTTAACTTTTTTAACGCCGTTTTTACGTTAACGTTATTTACGTTTTACGCGCCGGTTTTTTACGTTAACGTTTTTTTACGTTTTACGCGCCGGTTTTTTACGTTAACGTTTTTTTACGTTTTACGCGCCGGTTTTTTACGTTAACATTTTTTACGTTTTACGCGCCGGTTTTTACGTTTTACGTAAAACTTTTTACGTATTACTAAAAAAAATTTACGATTTACGTTTTACGTTTTTACGTTTTATGTTAAAAAGTTTACGGTTTAACTTTTTTTTTTTTTTTTTACAAAAACGTTTTTACGCAAAACCGAACGCACCCAGAAAATCGCACACTCGGGGGGTGTCTCAGATAGTTTGCTATCATCATCGACGCCTCAAAAAAAAACCAACAAACAAAAATCAAAAGAACGAGTGGATTCTTGAAAAAAAACGAAGTTTTGGCTCAGATTTTCTGATAATCAGAGGCTGCAAAGTGGGGTTGCAGGTTCAAAAACCTACCCTCCACCATCCTTGCCGCGCAATCGTCAGTTTTTTTTTTTTTTTTTGCATCATCACCACCGATTCAAAGAGGCGCCAGATTCAACCGATTTAAACATTCAAAAGGAACAAGAACATCATTCAAACCTGTATCCAGATCCAAACCGATCAAAACCCACATAATCAAATAATACAAATGGATCATTCAAGGAACCTGTATCCAGATCCAAAAAACATTCAAACATCAAACAACGTCAAGAACCGAACCAAAAACATCAAACAACCCACCAAAACAGAGACACCCCTCCTCACCCCACCCCTCCACCCATCATTCACCTCCGCCGCCGACGACGACACACCGCCCCCTAACCCACCACAAACAATCCCCCTTCACCGGCCACCGCCGCCAAAAAACGTCAAAATCAGAACCAAAAAAACATCAAACATCATCAAAAATACAGAACCAAAAAACATCAAACAAAACCCCCAAAACAGAGACACAAAGAAAATATCACTACCTTTGTCTCTCTCTTCGTGTTCCACCACCACTGAAGAACTGAACCACCGGCATCACACTACACCGCCAACAAGACCCATTCCCCTTGCTATATAAACAGAAAATCAGAGGAGAGGAAGGTGGTGCGGAGAACGAGGGGCCGTCGGAGAAATGAGGGGGCCGCCGGAGTGGGTCTGGTGTTTGGGAGTCGCCGGTGTGGAGGTGTGGTGGCGGTGGTGCAGGTAAGTTATGGAGGAGGGATGAGGGTTTTGGGGTTTCTTTATGAAGATGAGAGAAGAGATGATGGATTTTTTAAAGTTCTGAAACAATTTCGAGAGAGAGAGAGAGATGGGAGGTTTAGTTTTTATGGGGAGTGATAAAAGTCAGACAATTAAAGAGAGAGGAGAGAGAAGAGAGGAGAGATGAGAGATTAGACATTTATAGGAAATGACCAAATTACCCCTTTTCCTGATTGGTTGAGAGTGGTTCTCGCGGTTCTTACAACTGGAGGTGGTTTCTATTTTAGCGGCTCCCTATATATATATATATATAGGAGTTGGGTAGAAAGTGGATTTTTCCTAGAAAGTCTAGGAAGCAATAAGAATGTGACATGTGGCATGGAGGGATTTTAACTAAAAGGGCACTTGTGTAATTTGACATTTTATTTTATTTTTGGAATTTTATCTCTCATTAACTAACAATGCCTATAATTATGGAAACTGTTTCTCCAAGATTTTTTGTATTTCGCAACCTTCTCCTTCTTCGTCTTCGTCATCGTCAAACACTTCTCCATCTCCACCATCTCCGAGTTCATCATCACCATTCAAATACTGTTCGTATCATCTCCGTTTTCTTGACGATGTGTTTTAACAGCAAGCAAATTAATACAGTTGTGTTTTAGCAGCAAGCAGATTCATACAGTTGTGTTTTAACAGCAAACAGATTCATACAGTTGTGTTTTAGCATTCAGATTCATACAGTTGTGTTTTAACAGCAAGCAGGTTCATACAGTTGTGTTTTAACAACAAGCAGATTCATACAGTTGTGTTTTAGCATTCAGATTCATACAGTTGTGTTTTAACAGCAAGCAGATTCATACAGTTATGTTTTAACAGCAAGCATATTCATACAGTTGTGTTTTAACAGCAAGCATATTCATACAGTTGTGTTTTAGCATTCAGATTCATACAGTTGTGTTTTAACAGCAAGCAGATTCATACAGTTGTGTTTTAGCATTCAGATTCATACAGTTGTGTTTTAACAGCAAGCAGATTCATACAGTTGTGTTTTAACAGCAAGCAGATTCATACAGTTGTGTTTTAGCATTCAGATTCATACAGTTGTGTTTTAACAGCAAGCAGATTCATACGCTGTGTTTTACCATCCATGCTGGTAATGCTGGTGGATTTCTTGACGCTGTGTTTTAACAGCAAGAAGATTAGCAAGCAGAGTAATACGATGTGTTTTCTTGATGTGTTTCTTCATGAAGGATAGAAGGAAGAGAGAGAGAGAAAGGGAGAGAGAGAGAGAGAGAAAAAAAAATCGCATGAAATGTGGGGTGGTTATGGAATGACAATTAATTCCATATTTAAAACAAGCTAAATGAAACTCTACCCTTGATTAATTAAATAATCCTATTTCTAAGAAACACATATTACCAAAATGCCACCAAGATGATCTCAACCATTAAACACACCCATTGGATGGCCCAGATCGCTTCCTAGACTTTCTAGGAAAAACACACTTTTCGTAGGATCCCCACTCTATATATATATATATGTCTAGGTTGTGCTTTGCATCTGTAATATGATTTCGCATTCCTAATTTTTATACCGATAATCTTATAATAAGTTATCTTATTATTGCATATTGGTCAGTATATTGGAACAAATGGTGGTTTTGTTACATCAGGAGAACTTGCTCTATATCTTGATGTACAAACGACAGAAAATACAGTACGTCCTCTATACATGACATGAATAATATAAAAAAGAAGCTTAGTCATAATAATGGAGGAACCCATTTAAAAAAATAAAAAAAAAACTACAACATAATCATAACATTTATATAAAGCAATTGCGTATTTGTGTTTTTTTTTTTTTTTTTTTTTGCGACAGGACGATGACTCACACATATTACATGTACTTCGTTTCGTTGGACAAGCAGGATTGGATGAATAGGTATTTACTAGATTAATGATTATTTAACAGTGTGCATATGAAAGATATAAACATAATTTCATGTACACTTGGATAAATAGGGGTTTGGAATTTTTTGCTATTAAACTGTGGTTAGCAAATTTTAAGTATACATATGTGGTGAATAAAAACACATTATGCAACTGATCTTATAGATGGATGCTGAGGAGACACTGTGTTAAATCTTGGGACTTGGAGACGTTTGAATTGATTGGATCAACTCGATCAAAGGTGCCAATTATTTCATTCTCTCCTTGTACTCCTTGTATTTGTTCATTAAGGACTTTTATATATGCCATCCTTTGGAAGGTAAGTTCCCATTATTTATTGCAAGTATTCTAGATTTATGTGTTTTCGCTTCTAATATTTCAGGAACTGGCGTACGAACAATTACCTTTCCTCTGTATGAAAGGACTCTCTTTTGAGGCTTAGATGGCAGTTTAAAGGTATTAAACTTTTCCATTAAATTTATGAACATCCTAAACTTCTTAATTAATTTTTTGTTATTCTTTCTAGAACGATATGATACATTTATATGTCTTCCATTAAAAGATGTGTTTGACCATTGGGTGAAACCTGCCTGAATCAACCAACTGACACATTTAACTTGCTGATTGCCCATCTCGACTTGAATCTGTCTTGACGCATTTCCTGGCTTGCCTTTTTTTCTTTGACAATTAGGATACATGAAACATGGAACTGATAAAATCCCAAAAAAGGACAGTCTGCAACCTTCATTACTCATCCCAGAAAATGAACAATGTTCCAATTCTTCTATTAAATGACATAATACACACTTGATTATAGTCAAAACATTTCAACTGAACTATGTTATTACTTTATGATTTGTGTTTTTATAGCATATTTGTGAGAGGCATGGAGTGGTCTAACGTACAACCAAATCTTCCGTGGGTGGTGGAAGCAAGTGGGTGTGTAATGATCTTTTGTTCTAGAGTAGGATTTTTATTTGGAATTTGATAAAAGTGTGTTTTTAATGTTAGTATGCAACTATCAGACAATGCATAGTGGTAAGGGTGAATAATGCCCCAGACCTTTGGCGTTTTCCGCCATGTGGCAGTACAGTTAGCAAGGGGCATTATTGGGCGTTTTTCTAAAATGGGTGTAGTGGGAATGTGGGTATTATGTTAAAAGGGTGTAAACAATTAAATAAAATAAAAAAAAACTAACCAAAAGAAGGTATTGGTCAAACCCTAAAGAAGATAGCTCTGATTGGCCCAAACATTGCCCCCATAGCGTTATTTAAACAACACCAAAACAACAAATTCATCCAAAAACGCCCTAGGGGGTGGTGGGGCGGCGTGTTTAGGCGTTTTTCGGCCAAAAAAAGCCCCCTTGGGCACGACTACGGGTGGCCTCACTATACTACTTTTGTATGTTTGTTTGCTCGAGTTATCTTAGTTATGTTTTATGTTTGTTTAAATATGACAACTTTGACCTTTAAGAAAGTCAAAGCCATTGTCAACATTAGTTTAACCAAACCATATGAAACTGATCATCACAATCATATTCTATTTGCATGCCCTTTAGCAATGTTACTAAAGGAAGGACCAATAACGGCCTTGGTTAAAATTTGTTTTTAAACAATTTGTGGCTATAGCCACTAATGTGAAGATCATTTTAACAATATAACAATGTTTCTACATGTTATTTTATATCTAATCCTTTGGCAAGTGCCCAAACATGCATGGAAAAATCACAATTTTGATGTATTATGCGTCTCTAATTTGTTCAATGTTCTTCGGACAAAATTAGTTCATTCGAGAAAACCGACTCAACCTGAGACCATCCCAAAATACATACAAAGTAGTTTGGTCCCGGGTTCTTGATTTATATGAAAACATGACGGTTACCCATCTAGACACGTCTCCGACAACGCCTTTGGTGATGATGGTGGTTGTTACTGGCCGGTACTAACCAAGACCTCTGAGCATTAGCAAAAGTAGTAGTGTTGTTGATTTTTCGGCAAAAAACTGATGACTATCGCTGATGGCAAGTGACAACAGTTCGCTATGGCGAAGGATTTTAGCACAAGTCAATAGTGGTGGTCAGATTCAAGGACATGGTCGCTAAAATGGGGGTCGAAGTGCTTAGAGTGATGAACGGGTCCAGTCAAAGTCGATCAACGAGCAAACGTACTATACAATATATCACACGAGAACTGATAAACTAACATAAAATGAGTACCGCAATGCAAAGTGTCGCCCCCGCAGCATCGCGCGTGCACCCTACTAGTTAATTATAATAACTCTAATATTAATTATTAAAAAAACTCATATTAATTATAATAACTCGTATAGGCCTGTAGGTGTAGTATGGATCTCGCATATGACGTATCAAAGGGTGTCTAAATAGGTAGATAGGGTGTGTGGATAGTTTGAGTGTAACGCCTCGTATTTTCATATTTGTATTTTAACTTTTCGAGGCGTTAATCATAATGGTAATACATTTTTTTATCACATTGTTAATGGGTAAACACAAGATTTTTATAAGAAACCGAAAAACTATACAAAGAAAAATTATTTTTCTAATAAATTTTTATACAAAAGAATTTTTAATAATTTTTAGAAATGGTTTTAGTATAGGTCACTTTTATAAAAAGTGCTTGTTTTAATCCATAGTATTAAAAAAAAAAAAAAAAAAAAAAACTGTTAGCGTGAATAGTACCCTGCAGGGTACTATTCACATCAGCAACTATATTTGAACGAAAATATGAACATTTTTCTCATTTCTTGCCTAATTTTGCAGCCTTTTGACCAATTTAGATCACCACCTACCCCCTTCCATCTATAAATACACCTTCCCTAAGGCCTTAGACTCTTGCACAACTCTCAAATCTCTCCTAAATCCCTCTCAAATCTCTTGCAAAGTTGAAATTCGGGCAGATTCACCCTTGCTTACAAAAGTGAGCATAACTTGCTCAAAACTCAACCAAATCACTTGATTCTTTTTCCTACTTGTTTGTATAATCATGGGCTTTGATTCCTTGACTTCTCTTGGGAGAAATCAGACCTGGAATTGCCCCGAAAATGTCCATAAACTTTCTGTTTTGCATGAAACTTTCTTAAACTCTTGCATACTTCAAACAAACTTGTGTTCTTATGCTTCTAGTCTATCGTATGATTAGTAAAGCCAAACCAAGGTTGTTTTACACTTAATAAGAGTGTCTAAACATTCTAAACTTTCTGTTTTAATAGAGTTGTTAACTCACAAGTGGTGCCAAGTCTTGAACTTGAAGATGGTGTGACTACTTGGTTAGCATAGGCTAACTTACATACAAGTCCACACATCACTTGATGTTTTGTTTAGTATAATTGTACCTTTAATTCATGAACATACTTATGAGGTTCCTAAGTGGAAGGTTCACCTCCCGCCTCTTACATAACCTATATATATTAACATAATAATCGAGTTAACCAAGTGGAAGGTTTAACCTCCCGCCTCCTACATAACTCATATGGCATCAAGAGGTAAACAAGTGGAAGGTTTGACCTCCCGCCTCCTACGTGGCTAACTATATTATTAATATGTATATATTATTATTATTATGTATATAGTATAATTATGTATATATTATAAACCGAACCCTTGATAGTGATTATATAAATCTACTACCAAGTTAATAAATTTCTCACTAAGTGTGTAGTTCCTTGTCACGATTCTAATAGGTCTTGAACCTATGAAATCACATATAATCCTTAAGGATTACCATAGTGTCAAGACAAGTGCTAATACCATAGTGAATATTTTCCTAATACATACATTGTCATTCTGTGAATCTAAGTCCGAATCTCGACTCTAAACATACTTGAACTTTAGCCTCTACACATTCAACCGTCTAAACTCGTCTACTTCCTCACATTGGATAATCGGAAAGTATATGCAATATTGTGAGTATACTCGATCCCTTTTTGCTTTTAAACACTTTTGGGATGCAACATGTATTCTATATCAAGACACTTGACACTTGAAACTTATTTGAAACATACTCTGTCTATTTAAACATGAAACATGAAACTTGTGGACTGTTGATACTTTTTGGTGCTATGTGAACGTTTAATCCCTGTGTGTAGTTCCGCCCTAACAATTAGTAGTACTATGCATATGCTATAGGAGTCGTGCACCTCCCCCATTTGTGCTCGAGGGGTATTGTTAGGAGGTGTCATATTAGCCTCCCGTTGAACTTTGGGTTAGGTACTTTAACGCATTGGAAAATGGTCTAGCACTTGGACTGCGTAAACTAGCATGACTGAAACTATTTTTATTATGTTCATGTTGGATATGAGTACTTTTATTCTATGTTATATTAGGTATCAAACTTGTATACTCGCCAACTTTTTGTGGATTTTATTTTAATACATGTTGCAGGTTGATAGTCAAGATTATGAAGGAATCAAGTTAGGATGGACTAGATACACACCTTTAATCTATTTATCTTTGGATGTTATGTTGTAATTTGAACAATGTTGTTATTTCTATTCTAAATGTTGTACGACAATTTAGCACTTGCAATGAAATTTGAATTTAATTAAATATTGTCACATAGTGTTATGAAGTCTCGAGCAATCTATACACACTTCGTCTCATCCCGATGTTTCCGCCATCGGTTGGGGTGTGACAGATTGGTATCAGAGCCATAACTATAGGGAATTAGGAAAAGTAGGAATGCTTTAACCTAGTCTATAGTTTTAGAGCTTTATTTTTGTGTATTGCTTGAAACTGCTTCACATGCTACTCTTATGGAACATCCTTATGTGCTAATTTTGAAACGCCTCGTATGTGTTAATACCTGAAATGCCATTCTTATGTATCAATACTTGTTTTACCATGTGTTAAATGCTTGTTTTAGGGTTCTACACCGTATATGCTATTCATGAAATGTCGTTACATGTTATTTTCTTGAGATGCTTTATGTTCTTATACTTATTATAATAAATTTTTTTAAACATATGTCATTTACTCATTATTCGTAAAATTAATTAATATTAAGCAATATATAAATTATACCTTACATACCTCAAGTGTAAAAAAAAGATATGGTGAAATCGGTCAAAAATGGTGAAATCGGCCGTCCCTGGAATCGAACCTTGGTCTAGGCCGCACCCTTTCGCGCGCCTAGCCAACTGAGCTAGGTGCCTAGTTTGTGAAATTTCCGTTTTGGTTATATATAAGCACATGTACAATAACTTCCTTACTTATTACTATAAGTCATCTACTTATCCTCCTTATGTTGTTAATAATTGTTGTATTATCTCATTAATTAGGTGCTATTCTTGACATGTTTATACTTGTTTATTAACATTCAACATACGTTTTCCTCATACATTTTACTCAACTATTCTAAATCCAACAACACTCATATTGTACAAACGAGACGAGTTTACCAAAATAGGCGTGAAACCCACAATTTGGTGAACGACTCTCAACCTACCTATTCTTTTACATGAAATTACACCATTAAGTTAGGAGTGAAATCCACATCTTAATGATAATTTCAATTTCAAAAGTCTAGTGGACCCTCGTCAACGTGTCGAAATTAACTTTTGACCCGACGAGTACCAACCACACTTAGGATACTAAAATCGCCAAGTTAGGGGTGAAACCCGCACCTTGTCGACTAGTTCCACTCCTTGTATTTTTATAATTCCCGCCAAAGTCTCGAGATTTCGATCGATTTGTGACATGTAGTAACTGGAAGGGTAAATACCGTTAACCGACTTGTCGGCAAGAGTATTTCACCTATTAGGCCAAAGCATGCTCCGCAAATTCGAAAGACTTTTCGACTACTTTGGTTAGTCAACGTTCCATTTCGGAACCATCCTAAATTTTAATCGAACATGCGTTATATTATTTATTTTTATACGATGCAATCTTTCAACTAAGAATTTACTTTTGGTATTTTCTCCTCACACACACAACATATTAAATTCTTTTCATACATTTATACATATGCATGGTCTTATATAATTTAAATTTGTATTCCTTGTAATAACGAGTGGGAATATATCATCAAGGTAAGGATGATTTCTTTACCTTGACGATTAACTCCACTCCCCTTTTCTTAAAAACGACCTCACCAACGAATTAGGGGTGATTCCCTTACCTAGGTGAACGTTACCAAAACGCCTCTTCTAAATATCTCATTACGCAAACTCGATCGTATTTTATACTTAAATTATTTATCATTATTCAAAATACATACGTATACGATTTCAAAATACATTTTTTTTTCAAGCGTACTTCCTATCCTACAACCTATTTTCACTTGAACTCATCTACACGAGATTCTTAAACATATCTAAAACGTATTATCACACGATTTGGTTTTATAATTAAATCTTTAGTCATTTTGTCATATATATATATATATATATATATATATATAACGGTTATATAGCCGTTGCCAACGGCTATATTTCCCCCTACAAATACCCATCAACAAATCTCATTTTACTCATAACAAAACACTCTCCCTTCTCACTCTCTTCAAGTTTTCGAAAATAATATTAAGGATGATTCATCCGGCTCTTGTGTTTGCTGGGGCGCTGATCGTGATACTGCACTATTTGATTTTTTAGCCTTCCATTGGAAGAAATGGGGTCATATTTATTCTTGGATATTTTCGTTGTTTTACCATTGTATTTCATTTGTTTGATGATAAGGGTATGATTTGTCATGTTTATTGTACTCATCTTTGGAATAAAATTTTGAGTGAACCATAGTAGGAATAAAATCATTACGTCACCCTATCAATTTAATCGGTCCAATGAAATTATTGCCTATGAACTTCATATTCGACTTAATCACTAAAACATACACTCACGTTATATCACCATACAAAAGACCTTCATCTTCATATACTTATAAGATCTCATAGATATTATACGGTCATTTTACCAAAGACGCCTTTCAACATCAACAAATCATTTGTTAAAATATTTTTTTTAACAATCACTGCATCCTTTTTCAAACTTATCGTCGCCAATTTTCTTTCCGGCTCATGATTTCTCGGTAATTGATTGGAGTCCGCGTTTCCATCTTATCAATCAATGTGAACCTAGACTTTTGGTAACGCCTTTGCGGCTCATCATACAGCATTCCGGACTTTACGATATTTGCATGAGCTATAAAAACCAAACCGTTCTACCTTCTCACATCACCACAACACCTTCTTAAACTACATATCACTCACACACTCGCCGGAGAAACTCACCACTTAAACCCAATATTCAAATGGCATACTTCCCAGTAGCACATGCTGAATCCTCAAGTGCAGCAGGAACTCACCCATTCCTCCGGTTTGCTGACCTACCCACTAGTGAGAAGTATCAGAAACTCAAGAATCTTGAAGTTTTTACCAGTAGCGGCATTGATTGGCCTCGAATAGGAATGGTTGACCCCACTGGTTCACTGGCAAGACTACTACCACTCAATACACCATGGCGCCGTTTCTTCGACATCTTAGAGCCATCATATGATGAACTGGTATACGAATTCTTGTCCACTTTCTATTACCAACCTAATAAACACCTTACCGAAGTATCCATTCATTTTCGGCTTTGTGGACAACCTCATAACATGTCATTATCAGAATTCGCAGTTCGCCTGGGTATTTATACCAATGAGGAAGTTAATCAGCCCATTTTTACGAGGGCGTTAACCTCCTTCTCCTATATGGGAAAGAGAAAATATTGGCAACACCATACATCAAAAACATGGTGCAGCTACAATCATTCTATGAACTTCGAAGACCCTCGTTATCGGTATATGCACCACGTTTTAGCCAACACTATCACGGGGCGCCAGATTTATCAACAAAGGGTTCGTTCAACCGAAGTCTTCTATCTGTACAGTATTTTTGAGCAAGTTCCTTGCAATATTGCCCGCGAACTTGCTGCTTATTTTTCTAGTCAACAAACCGGTTCCCTGAGAAGCCTCATGGGAGGATCTTATGTCACAAGAATAGCAAAATCCTTAGGTTCCTTGAGTGACCAGGTTATCCAAGGATTATCTCCGTCAAAGGCACCTGGGATTGTGAATTGTAACAATATTAAGCTAACCCCTACTCTTGGCCATGCACCGACTCAACTATCTCAGTCGGAGAGAGCTCCTTTTATCTTAAACAGTACCCCCACACAAAATCGACAACAATCATGGTTGCAATTTCCCCCACCATCTTTTTACCGTCATGACATGCTATCACAGCTGTCATACACACAGGAACCCATTACTACTAACATATTCCAACCATTAGCATCAAACGTTTCACAAGGCCTCTCACCCTTAGTCTTCGAGGAGGCTCCAATGACGCAAGATGAATTGTTTGATGAAAGCATGATGCTCCAAGAACAGTTAGAACCGGATCCACTTTTGCCACAATCTTTCCTAGCACTAATGAATGAAGTAGAACAACTACCACCAACTGATGTAGCAGGCCCAAGTATGGTGCCTCAAATGGATCTACATCCAGATCAAATGGTAGTTGAAATGGCTAGGTTAAACAATCAGAACCAAGAATTACTACGACAAGTACAAGAACTAACGGAAAGAAATCAACAGTTAGAAAGCCTGTTAGCTGCTCGTATGCAATTGGATCCACTACCCCCACTACCTGATAATTTTGAGCCTGAAATTGACCCATTACATGACGTGTTTCAAATATAATTTGTTCACATCATAAATTTTCATGATTGTTTTACGTGCTTAAATTTGCCACGTTTCAATTAATACTATACACGCAATCATTAGTAGTCGTACTCACACTCATGCTCATACTCATAACAATACATTTTAGACTTATGCTCGTATTTATATTCATACGTTTCATGCTTATACATATACTCATAATACTCGTACGTTTTATGTCTATGCTCATACTTACGAGAATAATCATATTTATGCTCATACTTTCATTCATACTCGTGGTTCATACCTTTGTACCCATACGCGAGCGTGATCCGAGTGATTCGTTTACATGGGTCCTATACATAGTTAAGCATGGACTTGCTTACATACTTTATTCTTATACACATACACATTCTTAAAATTTTTATTATGTATACCCTAATTCATACATAACAAGTACAAGCTGTGCAGATCATGCGACGATCAATATAATCACGGGTGCACATGGGATTATAATGATTGGCTCATAAGAACCATAGAGTGTACTACTAAGTATGATAAAACACAGAACGTGACATGACACCGAATACAACTTTAGACAACTCACAACGCATTATATCCGATTATTCACGACGAGACTTCATTCTAAATACACTGCATTCATCTATCCAACACTTATGCTATTCTTATACTCATGATCGTTATTAGATCAATCGTTTACCCTTATACCTCAATTATACTCTGTTGTCTCAAACTCCAATGCCTCAATTTTAAACAATACTCTTCTGTTTGCTAAAACCCTTTCAAGTCTTCCTTCTGAATAAATTTCGGGACGAAATTTCCTAAAGTAGGGGAGACTGTAACGCCTCGTATTTTCATATTTGTATTTTAACTTTTCGAGGCGTTAATCATAATGGTAATACATTTTTTTATCACATTGTTAATGGGTAAACACAAGATTTTTATAAGAAACCGAAAAACTATACAAAGAAAAATTATTAGAAAAATTATTTTTCTAATAAATTTTTATACAAAAGAATGTTTAATAATTTTTAGAAATGGTTTTAGTATAGGTCCCTTTTATAAAAAGTGCTTGTTTTAATCCATAGTATTAAAAAAAAAAAAAAACTATTAGCGTGAATAGTACCCTGCAGGGTACTATTCACATCAGCAACTATATTTGAACAAAAATATGAACATTTTTCTCATTTCTTGCCTAATTTTGCAGCCTTTTGACCAATTTAGATCACCACCTACCCCCTTCCATCTATAAATACACCTTCCCTAAGGCCTTAGACTCTTGCACAACTCTCAAATCTCTCCTAAATCCCTCTCAAATCTCTTGCAAAGTTGAAATTCGGGCAGATTCACCCTTGCTTACAAAAGTGAGCATAACTTGCTCAAAACTCAACCAAATCACTTGATTCTTTTTCCTACTTGTTTGTATAATCATGGGCTTTGATTCCTTGACTTCTCTTGGGAGAAATCAGACCTGGAATTGCCCCGAAAATGTCCATAAACTTTCTGTTTTGCATGAAACTTTCTTAAACTCTTGCATATTTCAAACAAACTTGTGTTCTTATGCTTCTAGTCTATCGTATGATTAGTAAAGCCAAACCAAGGTTGTTTTACACTTAATAAGAGTGTCTAAACATTCTAAACTTTCTGTTTTAATAGAGTTGTTAACTCACAAGTGGTGCCAAGTCTTGAACTTGAAGATGGTGTGACTACTTGGTTAGCATAGGCTAACTTACATACAAGTCCACACATCACTTGATGTTTTGTTTAGTATAATTGTACCTTTAATTCATGAACATACTTATGAGGTTCCTAAGTGGAAGGTTCACCTCCCGCCTCTTACATAACCTATATATATTAACATAATAATCGAGGTAACCAAGTGGAAGGTTTAACCTCCCGCCTCCTACATAACTCATATGGCATCAAGAGGTAAACAAGTGGAAGGTTTGACCTCCCGCCTCCTACGTGGCTAACTATATTATTAATATGTATATATTATTATTATGTATATAGTATAATTATGTATATATTATAAACCGAACCATTGATAGTGATTATATAAATCTACTACCAAGTTAATAAGTTTCTCACTAAGTGTGTAGTTCCTTGTCACGATTCTAATAGGTCTTGAACCTATGAAATCACATATAATCCTTAAGGATTACCATAGTGTCAAGACAAGTGCTAATACCATAGTGAATATTTTCCTAATACATACATTGTCATTCTGTGAATCTAAGTCCGAATCTCGACTCTAAACATACTTGAACTTTAGCCTCTACACATTCAACCGTCTAAACTCGTCTACTTCCTCACATTGGATAATCGGAAAGTATATGCAATATTGTGAGTATACTTGATCCCTTTTTGCTTTTAAACACTTTTGGGATGCAACATGTATTCTATATCAAGACACTTGACACTTGAAACTTATTTGAAACATACTCTATCTATTTAAACATGAAACATGAAACTTGTGGACTGTTGATACTTTTTGGTGCTATGTGAACGTTTAATCCCTGTGTGTAGTTCCGCACTAACAATTAGTAGTACTATGCATATGCTATAGGAGTCGTGCACCTCCCCCATTTGTGCTCGAGGGGTATTGTTAGGAGGTGTCATATTAGCCTCCCGTTGAACTTTGGGTTAGGCACTTTAACGCATTGGAAAATGGTCTAGCACTTGGACTGCGTAAACTAGCATGACTGAAACTATTTTTATTATGTTCATGTTGGATATGAGTACTTTTATTCTATGTTATATTAGGTATCAAACTTGTATACTCGCCAACTTTTTGTTGATTTTATTTTAATACATGTTGCAGGTTGATAGTCAAGATTATGAAGGAATCAAGTTAGGATGGACTAGATACACACCTTTAATCTATTTATCTTTGGATGTTATGTTGTAATTTGAACAATGTTGTTATTTCTATTCTAAATGTTGTACGACAATTTAGCACTTGCAATGAAATTTGAATTTAATTAAATATTGTCACATAGTGTTATGAAGTCTCGAGCAATCTATACACACTTCGTCTCATCCCGATATTGTAATTCTCTAAAAATGGGTGCCCATGGAATGTGCAACCCTCTACTATTGGAGAGACTTCTTTAAATGTATGCGACCCCGAGATGGGGCTCCTCTTCTTTGGAGAGATACTTTCTAAAACACAGACCTGTGGCGGAGATCTTTTCTTTTCAAGGAAAGGATTCTTCAGATTCGAAGTCCCTTGTCAAGGGGGCTCTCCCCCCCCCCCCCTTTTTTGAATAAGTTGTTCAGGTGCGAAATCTCAAGGAGGATTTTTCTCATATATCAAATTCCAGGGATGTACTTTCTCGTCCTTAGAAGGAACTTTACCAATACTTGATCCCGTAGCCGGGTGCACTCTTGTTCGTTGAATAGACTTCTGCAATACTTAATCCCACGGGAGGGGATACCCTCCTTTTCTTGGGAGAAACTTGTTCCTGTTCGTTGAAGAGACTTACGAGACCCCTAATCACATAGGGGGGGGGGGGCATCTTCATTTTTTCGGAGGTGGCTCCTCCAAGACTTAATCCCCAGAGATACTAATCCCCATTGTGAAAATTCCCACTTTAGTTACCTCCCACATTTAAGTTTCAAATAATGACACATTGGACCCCCAACTTATTTACTTCACATTCCTCTTGTATTTTCATTCAATTCAACTTTTGATTGATGACCGAACGGCCCTTGTACTTCATCATTTCATATTACTTGCATATTCAAACCATCAACTCGGCCCGAAACGCATCCAAATAATTTTGTTTACCTCGCTTATCATCTTCGTCTGTTCCGCTTTATCTCTAAACTCCTTAACTTCACTGAATTAAGCAATTAAACCTTCCTATTCTTGGAAGGAGTTTCTTCAAGGCTGAATCCCGAGGGAGGGATATGTTCATGTTTATGGAAGGGACTTCTAAAACACTTGATCCCAGAGAATGGGATATTCTTCACTTTTTTGGAAGGAACTTTTCCTGAATTTGATTCCATGGAAAGTATACGTTCCTGTTCTTGGAAGCGATTGCTGAGATACCTTCAAAGGAGGAGCGTCCAGGTTTTTCCTTAAGGACTAATAACGTAGTCCGAGGAGTGTTCCGCCTTCAAGGGCGGAGCGTCCATGTTTCCTTAAGGACTAATAACGTAGTCCAATGACTCTTCCGTCTTCTGGCGAGGAGCCAAATATGCAGCCCAGGCTTCCCATTTCTTCAAGTGAAGGATTAGGGACATAGCCCACTGATTCTTTTTCCTTCAGGGAAGGAGCCAAATACACATCACAGGCTTTTCCCTGTCTTCAAGCGGAGGATGAATGATGTAGCCTATTGATTCTTTTTCCTTCAGGGAAGGAGCCAAATACATATCCCAGTCTTTTCCTTGTCTTCAAGGGAGGAATTAGTAATGCAGTCCATGCCCCTTCTCCCTCCTTCCTTTTTTTTTTTTGTTTTTTTGTTGGGGAGATTTTCGACCATGAGAACTTATGGAGGGGGCTTAATCCCTTTTGAAGGAGGCAATACAAAAATAAAGATTATTTCTAGAAGTCTTCAATGTAGAACCCAATGGTGTTATACCATGCTAGCTTCCCAGTTCAGTGTTGTCAAGCGTAGTTGGTAATACTGAACTTATGAAATAAGATGTCCTTTAGACCGTCCGTCTAGATGATCGATTGTGATTCTTGTTGAACGAGAATAACCACAGGTTAACAAAAAACTCGGGTGAACAATGTCCGCGAGAAATATAGAGCCCATATTTCTGATAAACCACTTGATACGAGGACGTCGATAAATGTCCAATAAATGTCATGTAATGATGGTGTTGTACCCTAACAGCCCCATTTTATTGTTGCATGAAGGTTTTTCTTGCTTTCACTGATGTTGTGTCGTTTTCCTCCTAGCCGAAGCTATATCCTTGTTTAAGGATGTTGAAGGTGATCACTATTCTTTAGTATCTTTTCAAAGATCATGCCTTATTTCTTGGGTGCACATCATCCAGTCCAATATTAGCCTTTGTCGACCTATCCCGTAGGTCGTGGCTGATAGCTTCTTATGTTGTTCATGTTCATGCTTCGATATTTGCCACGAAAACACTTTCAAAGAGGTAAGTCATACCAAAGATCAATTTCTTTATGCGTTAAACATGTTGTGTTGTGTGTACAAGTACTTGTGCCTCATGTTTTATTTTTGTGAAGACGTGTTGCCATCATATCATTAAGGGGGTAGCCTACGTACCCTAACAACGTTGTAATGGGAACAATAAATTTGTGTCTAGAAGCGGCGCACGACGCAAGACCTCAAAGAAGGGCCTTGCTCAAGTGTTTTGTGTTAGGATCTAGAAAAGGACCTGAGGAAGAGGAACTGAGGAAGGTCCTGGGGAAGGACCTTGGTAGAAGGGCCTGAGAAAGGACCCTGAGGAAGGACCCTGTGAAAGGACCTAGGAAAGGTCCTGAGGAAGGACCGGGTGGAAGGGCCTAAGGGAGGACCCTGTGATAGGACCTGAGGAAAGGCCAGGTGGAAGGACCTGAGGAAGGACCCGGGGAAGGACCCTGTGGAAGGACCTAGGAAAGGTCCTAAGGAAGGACCGGGTGGAAGGGTCTGAGGGAGGACCCTGTGAAAGGACCTAGAGAAGGACCGTGTAGAAGGGCCTGAGGAAGGACCCTGGTAGAAGGGCCTGAGGAAGGACCCTGTGAAAAAACCTGAGGAAGGGGCCAGGGGAAGGGACCCCGAGAAAGGATCTGGGGAAGGACCTTGTACTAGTAAAATATTATTATTTTTCATAAGAAAGTCAAAGTAACTTTCTTTTCATAAAAATATCTTATCACATTGATAAGAGTGAGACATCTTTACTCTTTTTCTTTTTTCAAAAGGTGAGGTCACATCACCTTGGAAAGATAAATGCTTAGCTTTTTTCCTTCCTTTCTTTCTCTTTTTTTTATACATATTAGAAACAAATATGGGTGTCCACGTACCCAAATATGTGTAAACTTTTGAGTATAAATGTTTATAAAACAGCTATATGGAGGGCTCTAAAAAAAATAAAGCACATAGGTTATATGGTTTTAATGTAGGATTTGACCTTAAGGATGCGTCTTCAATTATGGGGGTAACATGCATTTGTCAGAAATACATATGTGTTACTTTAGATTTATTAACAGAAAATACTTCTTGTTAATTAATTTATTTTTCTTTTGGAAGAAAAGAGGTTAAGCCTCTGTGTACTTTGTACTTGAAAACTCTGAAAAGGTAAATTACCTTTTCACCATCCTTCACTCAATGTCAGTATTCCATGTTCACAAATTAAATAAAAGGGGTTAAACCTTAGTTACTATGTGGATATGCGTTAGAGACTTGTACTTCACCATGCTTTACATAGTTGTAACTTGTGCACTAACAAGTGTATGTCTTTTAACCTTTTGTAATGGATATGACATAAAAGTTATGCCTGTGTTCTGTTCCCAAGGAAAGCAAAGGCATTCTGACTTTGTACATTGGTCAAGTCACCATATACTATTCGGAGAAAATAAAGTAAAAACCAAATTGATACTCTCCTGGAGCACTACATTATTTCATGAGCAAAGCTTTGATTTTTAAATTCTTCGTGAACGAGACTTTATCTCTTAAATCCATAACCTTATTCATGGAAATGAAAAGGTTTTGAAGACGTGTAAAGCTTCCCCAAAACGAAGATCCATGATGTTAACTCGAGACTTATGTATAACATTTCAATGGGTAGGATACGCCTGTACCCCATGCGTAAGCATTTCAACCCTGAATTTTTAAGAGAGGCGATTGTTGTAAAACATCATTTCTGTTTTCCTCTTAACACCGTGTGTGTTTTCTTATTAATAAAAAAGAGTTGTTTTTTTTTATTTACTTGGCAACGATTAATATAGACATGAATCTGCGTTTTGAGCTCATAATATGACAAGGAGTAGTATAGATCTAAAAAGTGTGTCGATATCCGTAGAACACATTATGATGTAAAAAAGGGGGTGCGAGGTTTGGAACCTGTGTTAACCGGAGATGTGTAGGCAGACCTAAATATCGTGTAAACTACACGAGGAGAGCAGATCTGGCCGTTCATATGAAGAGACCGAGACACGCTTGTACTCGGTCCCACGAATGGCGCCAATGTCGAATCCCCAAATCCCTGAAGTCGTTCAAAGGATTTGGCGGTACTAACCTTAGATTCGGTGAGCTCCGGTTCAAGTTCGTCATCTTGTCGTCATAGTGGCGGTTCCTCTTGCGGGGCACCGGGTCTTGGGCTGCAGCCACATGTAGATCTAGTTAGAGGGCCCGAGGGGGTTCACCCCGAGGGCACTCCGACGCTCAAGTCAGTATCTTGTATGAAGAAGATAATTATAAGTGCAAGTAAATGTATATTTTTGTGAGAGGGAGCTGATGTTGTATGTGAGAAGGAAGAGGAGGAAATAACCTTTTATTGGGGAGATGTAATCTGCCCCTTCTTGGAGAAGGGGGTTCTCTTTATATAATGAGACATTTGGGCCATAACCCTAATGGGCCGGTCCAAGAATGGGCTTATCAGGACGTGGCCCACTCGAACCAACTAAACATACCGAGAAAGAACCAAGTGGGCTCGAGCCCAGTCACCAATCTAGGGCGATAAGCCCAGACGAGGAGCCCAAGCGGGGATCCTCGTCGTCACTTAGAATAACAAGTAGAAGCATTTGTACGTATCAATTTAAACCAAACTTTGAATTCCTACCACGATTTTGATGAAAAATAAAAATAGAACAAATACAACAATAAGGTGTATTATGAAACATACCTTTCGCAGAAACACAACTAACCAATTTGCAATACTTCGGTTCAATGAACTGGTTGTTATATCCAATGACACGAATAACCCTAATCAAACAACTATGAAATCACCTAGCAAAACGAAACCGACACACGAAACGAAGCGGCAGAGGTGAGACGGGATCGCGACAACGACGTTAGTGGCGGCGCACGACGGTAGTGTCCGATCGGGGAAGGGGAGCCTGATGGTGGGTGGTGACAACAGTAGTAGAGAGGGAGAGAAGATAGATTAAGTTTTAATAAAAAACAAGTTCCAATTGTATCGCCTCCTTAAATTAGGGTTTCCAAATCAGAATGACATATCTCAAAGAAAATTACTTTTGATTTAAATTCTATGGGTTAGAATCAAATACAAAGGATAAAATAAATAAAAAGTGTAAGAAGGATTCTAGTCCATTGATATTAGATTTGAAGGGTTGAGATTGGTTGTAGGGAAAAGAAGATAATAGAAGGGCAAAAAAGGAATCCTATATTTATGGATTTTCTCTCTCCACATGCAAGGCACATGCCAATTCCCCCATCGATTTAAAACGTCAATAACTTTTTCATACGACATTTTTTTTCAAAAAAAATTTCACCATAATAACGAGCATTTTTTTATCTTTAATATGAGTACCATATTATCATATAAAAATAAAATAAAATTTTTCATTTTTACTGGGTTTTTTGGCATTGTGTTAAAGGTTCAGGTCATTGTGTCTTTTAACTGGGTTTTGGTCAGTAGAGTTTCTATACATTGTGTTATTATCAAAACCCATAACACAATGTTAATTTGAGTTCTATCCATTGCGTTTTTATAAAAACCTATAACACAATATATGACACAATGAAGATTTTGTTATATCTGGGTTTTCTATAAATTGTGTTATTAGTTCAGGTCATTGTGTTTAATATGTTATTCATTGTGTTTTAATATATTGTCCATTATGTTTTAATAATTTGTTCAATTTTTTTATTATCTTGTTCATTGCGTTTTAGTTTGTTATGTATTGTGTTTTTAGTTTGTTTTTCATTGTGTCTTCATCTGCTCTCCATTGTGTCTTTTATCTGCTGTCATTAATTGTGTCTTTTATCTGTTGTCATCAATTGTGTTTTTATTTAGTCTGATTCTTATTGTGTTATATGTTATCGCCATTGTGTTATACGTTATGGTCATTGTGTTTTAGTATGTTGTCCATTGTGTCTTTATCTATTGTCATTGATTGTGTTTTTATTCTAATTTACATTGTGTTTTACATCATGTCCATTGTGTAATATGTTATTCACTGTGTTTTAATATGTTGTCCATTGTGGTTTAATAATTTGTTCAATTTTTTTATTATCTTGTTCATTGTGTTTTAGTTTGTTATGTATCGTGTTTTTAGTTTGTTTTTCATTGTGTCTTCATCTGCTCTCCATTGTGTCTTTTATTTGCTGTCATTAATTGTGTCTTTTATCTGTTGTCATTAATTGTGTTTTTATTTAGTCTGATTCTTATTGTGTTATACGTTATGTTCATTGTGTTTTAGTATGTTGTCCATTGTGTCTTTATCTGTTGTCATTGATTGTGTTTTTAATCTAATTTACATTGTGTTTTACATCATGTCCATTGTGTAATATGTTATTCATTGTGTTTTAATATGTTGTCC
Source organism: Helianthus tuberosus (assembly GCA_030545235.1). NCBI lineage: Eukaryota > Viridiplantae > Streptophyta > Magnoliopsida > Asterales > Asteraceae > Helianthus > Helianthus tuberosus. The sequence goes on along the minus strand of CM060403.1, from coordinate 186,365,804 downwards.
ATTGTGGTTTAATAATTTGTTCAATTTTTTTTATTATCTTGTTCATTGTGTTTTAGTTTGTTAAGTATTGTGTTTTTAGTTTGTTTTTCATTGTGTCTTCATCTGCTCTCCATTGTGTCTTTTATTTGCTGTCATTAATTGTGTCTTTTATCTGTTGTCATCAATTGTGTTTTTATTTAGTCTGATTCTTATTGTGTTATATGTTATCGTCATTGTGCTATACGTCATGTTCATTGTGTTTTAGTATGTTGTCCATTGTGTCTTTATCTGTTGTCATTGATTGTGCTTTTAATCTAATTTACATTGTGTTTTACATCACTTCCATTGTGTAATATGCAACTGGGTTTTTGAAATTTTTTTGAAAAATATAACAATATGGTACTCATATTAAAGATAAAAAAACGCTCGATTTTATGGTATAATTTTTTTTTAAACAAATGATGTATAAAAAAGTTACGGACGTTTAAAAGTTAGGGGGGAAATAGCATGTGACTTGCATGTGCATATTCTCTTTCCTCTTGTAGACAAAATTACCCTTTCCATTTAATTACTCATAGGACACTTGTCACTCTCTGGTGCCTTCTTACCCTTCTTATTTTTAAATCTTTTGTATTATAACTCAACCCATACTATAATTATCTTATAATTTTTTATGGGAAAACTAGAATAATAACCAAGTTTACCCTTTGTTTCATTAAAAAGTCATTCGCTCTTTTTTTTCTTTATAAAGTCTTTCAAGTTTGATTTACCATTCTAGTCTTGTGCAATTATCAGGCTATACAATTACCTTGATGACGTGTAAGGAGCACTTTTCTATTAATTTCTAAAGCCTTTGTGGTAATTACATCACTTTTTCAACAAATTAAAAAAAATGATAAAAGTATATTAAATCAACTAATAAAAGATCAAAAACCTATATATATATGATTCAAAATCCTTGATTATGTGAATCACACTCATCATACTCGATCCAATTCTGGTATAATCATCCATCGACTCAATCAAATTATTTTGGCAAAAATGCATGTTTCAGTCTTGTTTGTTTGGCACTTTTGCAGTGCGATTTGGCAAACATGTATTTTTAATTAGGATGGAAAAAATAACCTAGTATGCAATCAAGGCAAGCTAATAACCTAGTAATTGTGCAAGATTGAAACACTAAAGAAAACTAGATTGACTTTTAATGGAATAAGTGAGAAACTTGGTTACAATTTTGCAAAGTTACCCCCTTATTTAATTATTTACTATATTTATCTGTTTACTTAATAAATATAAATAAATAAATATTATTAACTAACGTTTAATTAATAACACCATATAGTTGGTTAATTACAAACAAATCCCCTAACCTAGATAAACTATTCAACTAATATTTATTCTCAAATCTCGCCACTTTTGTGTCAGAATATTTAATCTGTTAAATATTATTTTTATTCATAGTTCAAAGTGTAATTTTTCGGATCGTACCTTATTAGTAGTAATGATTTGTCAATAAATGGACATGTTAATTCAACAATATCTCACTTGGACAATTATCGATAAATTTCCTCAACACGGACAGTGGTTGACACCTAGTTGCATCCATTGCCCCTATATATGACGTTTTGATTCCGTCAACTATTCATTTTTAATTCAAGCAACCTATTTACTTAACTACGTACAATAACTATCGTAACATGTCAGTTTTCCTTTATGTTATAGACATCCATTGAACACGAAACATGGATCAAGAACCAATCTCATATACTGTTCAACAATTGTCATTTTTCGACCAAGATTCAAAGTGGTCTTACAAACTTTCAAGTTGAGCACGACTATGCATTTACACCAGTTTGAATCAACAAGGGCGACGAGATGTCAGACTCTTACATAAGCAACTGAACAAAATTCCATATTGACTACATGCATCTCCCACTGAACTTCAGATTTATTCCCAACTATTGACCTTATTACTACCTGTCACGAAACAATGTTAGACGGACGTCAAACCTTCAATAAACGTGAACTATGATATTCATCACCACTCGAAGAATACAAAGACCATACTAGTTTCAAAGCTTCTTATAACGATATAACAACACTCGAAAACGGCCTAATATACCCCGTATACCCGTAAGCGAACCCGTTTAACCCTAATTTCATTAAAAAAACAAATAAAATAATGTTTTATTGCCACTCGCGGGCCGCGACAGGGTCAAGGGGGTGTGTCGCGGGGCGCGACATGCTCTTTCTTGACAGACACCCCTTGTGCCACGTGGCACAACACGTGTTCGGACTAGGCTCGTGACCAGGCAACCCTAGCCGTAGCTAGGGTGCCCACGCGGGGCGCGAGAGAACCAGGGGAGATGGGTCGCGGGGCGCGAGCAGCTCCGGATTCACCTATAAATTGAGCAGACTTCTGCCTTTCAATTTCGTTCATCTCCTTCTTTCTCTCGGTCTATATTATAGCAAAAAATAGCTCGGTATTATACCCCTAAAACACGAAGCTCTGCCTCGTTGTAAGTATTTTAACCCCAATCACTGATTCGTTACCCCCGATTGATTTAGGACCTACCAACGCATGTCGAGGCTCTGCCTGACTAAGTTCGTTGGGGTTCTGTCTCGTGTTATATGGCTAATGTGATTTGGGTTATCTTACTAATACGTGTGCATTGTATGTTTTTAATAGAAAATAATCAGGAAAATCAACAGGAAGCTGTAGAAATACATAAGTCTACAATGTGAGTCATTCTCTTTTTCTACCAAGATATGGTACAAAATCTCATATTTTCAATTATACTTACAATGATTGAGTCTTTGTATTCTACAATTGCTGCCGGTATGTAGGGTTTTGTATACGCTACTGGTCAAGCGTTACTATTGGACAAAGAGTTGGCCAATAGTAATATAACCACAGTCATGGAACTGCCAACATGACAAATACTGAATGAGTAATTGGGTAGATATAAACATTGTAATCGCTCTCAATACTGTAAAGTTATAAAAGCTTATTTTGATTAAACTGGGATATACTCGCCAGTATTTCTTGCTGATAAAATCTTTTTAAAATGCGTTTCAGGTAACTTAATGTGAAGCAATAAGAAGCCAGCTATGGAGCACTGAAGGCTTAAAGAAAATGGCTATAAAAGTTACCTAAATAAAAGTTTATGTTTTCAGCAACTAAGGTTTATCCCTATAAATGTATTATGAAGGAAACATGGGTTTTATCCCATTTGTTTATTATAAAAATTTGGTGTTTTGAAACTCTGAAATTTATTTCCTAACTACGATCCTGATGTTCTCGTTTCCGCTGGTAAATTAATATACAACGATACCACTTGACTGGTTCGCGGCTCCCGCTCCCGCGGTAGGGGTCGGGGGTTGCGACAAACGATGATCCATAAAGAAAGTTTTGAAGCGATTCACCCGATATCATTCTATAATGCATATCTACGAATTTTGGTCCTCAATAACTTTATGCCTTCATATGATGAACCAACCAGACATTCACAATAGTTTTACTTCGATTCGTTCCTACGAATCTGATGGAGTATGGATATTTAGAATAATTGTTTTTCAAGGATTTAAACATACCAAAACTCGAACACGGTAACATTTATTCGTAAAGCATTTAACCATTAAATCAAAATAAAACAAATGTAACTGCTACAGTTCGAAAACATCCAAATATTAAAACAAATCAATTCTAGTCACGGATTAGGATCAAATACAAATGATAATATAAATAAGAAGGGTAAGAAGGATTCTAATCCATTGATCTTAGAGTTGGAGGGTTGAGATTAGTTTTAGAGAAATTAAGATAATGGAAGGGCACAAAGGGAATCCTACATTTATAGATTTTCTCTCTCCACATGCAAGGCACATGCCAATTCCCCCAATCAATTTAAAACGTCCATAATTTTTTCATACGACTGTTTTTTTTAAATCACCATAATAACGAGCGTTTTTTATCTTTAATATGGGTATTATATTGTCATATAAAAATAAAATAAAATAATTCATTTTTACTAGGTTTTTTTTTTTTTTTGCATTGTGTTAAAGGTTCCAGTCATTGTGTCTCTTAACCGGGTTTTGGTCATTATGTTTTACTAGGTTTTCTATACATTGTGTTATTATCAAAATCTATAACACAATGTTAATTTGGGTTCAACCCATTGCGTTTTTATAAGAAACTATAACATAATATATGACACAATGAAGATGGTGTTATATCTGAGTTTTCTATACATTGTGTTATTGGTTCTGGTCATTGTGATTAATTTGTTATCCATTGTGTTTTAATATATTGTCTATTGTGTTTTAATCTATTATTCATTGTGTTTTAATTTGTTATGTATTGTGTTTTTAGTTTGTTGTTTATTGTGTTTTAATTTGCTCTCTATTGTGTCTAGGGGTGCAAACGAGTCGAGCGGCTCGAGAAAAAGCTCGAAACGAGCCGAGTCTTATCGAGCCCGAGCCGAGCTTGAGCTTAAAATAAAACTCGTTTGTTTATCGAGCTCGAGCCGAGCCACGCATGTGAAGCTCGTTAGGCTCGTCGAGCCTTATCGAGCCTTAGTGTAAACGAGCCGAGTCAAGCCGAGTCGAGCCGAGCTTATTTAAACTTGTTTACAAACCTATATTGAACCTAAAAAGAAGCTTATTTAGTAAATGAGCCCGAGCCCGAGCTTCACTTATCGAGCTTGCGAGCCTAAAAAGTCTATTATTTATATTTTTTTATTTAATATATCAATTAATAGATGATAAACGAGCCAAGCTCGAACTTGAGAAAATTCCAACGAGCTGAGCTCGAGCTTTGAAAACAAAACTCAAATTGAGCCGAGCTCGAGCCCGAGCTTTCATAAGTTAATCGAGCTCGAGCTCGGGCTCCGCTCGTTTGCACCCCTAACTGTGTCTTTTATCTGTTGTCATAAATTGTGTCTTTTATCTATTGTTATCAATTGTGTTTTTATTTAGTTTGATATTTATTGTGTTATACGTTATGACCACTGTGTTATATGTTGTTGTCATTGTATTTTAATCTGTTGTCCATTGTGTCTTTATCTATTGTCATTGATTGTGTTATTTGATCTACTTTCCATTGTGTTTTACGCCAGGTCCATTGTGTAATACGCAACTGGGTTTTCAATCTTTTTTAAATAATAATATGGTACTCATATTAAAGATAAAAAGACGCTCGATTTTATGGTATGATTTTTTTTAAACAAATGATGTATAAAAAAGTTACGGACGTTTAAAAAAGGGGGGGGATAGCATGTGACTTGCATGTGCATATTATTTTCCTCTTATAGACAAAATTACCCTTCTCACTTGATTCTTTCTAGGACACTTGTCACTCTCTAATGACTTCTTACCTTTCTTATTTTTAAATCCTTTGTACTATAACTCAACCCTTCTAGTCACTAGCCATCATAATCCTTGTCTTGTCAGCATGCTCCACATACTTACCTTGAAGCATAAGGCATAGCAAACGGGTCTACTAGATTTTGATATGTATGAACTTTGTTTATCACGACGTCTTCACGTTCAAGTATCTCCCATATGCAATGGAACTTATATTGCTTGAGCAAGAATCATCTCGATTAGTTTAAAAGCTAGTGTAAGAATATAAAGAAGATTAACATGGACCGTGTAAAACCCTAGGAAATCCCACATCGGGCTTGGCCAGGAGAGATTCAAGGTTATAAAGAATGCCCGGCCTCTTAAATCACCAACGCGTTTTTGGCGCAATGGTTGTGGAGCACATGAAAACTCCACAGTTAAGCGTGCTCAAATGGCAATAGTACTAGGATTGGTGTCCTCGTGAGAAGTCACCACTAGGGAAACCAAAAACAAATTCATGAGTTTCTATACGGGCAACCTATCGGGGGCAAAACGAGCAATTATGGTAGTACGAGGGCCCGAATGTTACAAATGTTACTAGAGTCATTCCTATCTAGTTCGGGTTGGTGGGGCAAACCTCATCGAGGACGACGAGTCCCTAAATGTGGGTGATTAACGATACTATAAAGATTAACATGGACCATTGTAACACCCTAGACATTATAATTATTATTTTATGCTACGAGTATGGTTTCAAAGACATTATATATGCGAGAAGTACAAAGACATTATAACTATTTTTTTAAATACAACTTAGTTTTTTTCATAATTATACAAATAATTATATATATATATATATATATATTTAATATATTAATTAAAACTTATATAAACAATGGGATCGTTTAGGCTCGTGAGCTGGCTCGAGCTCGATAAGTGAAGCTTGAGATCAGGTTTATTTACTAAATAATCTTATTTTTAGGCCCATGCTTGAGCTCTTTTAAGCTCGGCGCGTTTTGAGCTTTTTTTTAGTCGAGCTTGAATAGCTCAACTCGTTTGCACCCCGACATTTCACATAAACAAACTAAGGTCTAACGTAAAAAACATACTACTAGCCTTAGCAAATAGGTTTTAATGCCTACATCAAAATGATAAGAACAAAAAGGCTTCTTCATGCATTCCTAAGTTCGTCTTCATGATTCACTTACTTGTTTCCTTAAAAAATGGTTAAAACATGTTAACTAAAAAACTAGTGAGTTCGCATGTTTATAGACACAACTAAACAGTTTGTATTTATGAAAGTTTGTGTTTAATATAGATGCAAGACATAGTTGCCATGAGCCTGACGCACTTAGAAAGTAACAATAAAATTAAAACAATCACACGGACGAGTTTTAAGGTAAAAACCAACAAATACTACACGTTATAGGGAAGCGTACTTATCAGAATATAATATAGCTAAGGTAAGTACCCAAGTATCAATCCAAGGACACAAAATCTATTAGCAATGAACTGATCACTTTATATGCAATCTACCAATAATTATAACTTAAACTTAAAAATAACTAAAACTTTAATTACTTAGAGTGGTTACCAAAAGTTAAGAAAATATAACCATCGTAAACTCGAATCAACGAAGACTGTTGATGATAGACGAAACTTATTAAAGCAACTCAAGACCTAGTTTAACTATGGTGTATAAACTGCTAAAATGAACTAGACCGGTTAAGGTTAATCCTATTAAAACATGGTTAAGGCTATAGTCACACCTTTAGACGTACTTCAATAAAGCTTGGTAATAGTATGGATTCTTATGACTTGGGGTTTCTAGCCTAGTGCCAAGGTGAACAACGAACATAATGGTTTATGAACTACCAAGGTAAGACGATTATAGGAAACCCTAATAAGTTTCTAGACTCTTATAATCAGATCCTTCCCTTCAGCAGAACATATGTTTTACCAGTTATAATGATTAGTTATCTATTAGCGATTAAAGTTTCAAGCCCTAAGCTAATGAACATCAATATAACCTAGAGATAAAATATATTGAATCTAACATATATAACCTCATTGAAAGATCAACACAACCACACAATCAACATCATAATCAATATGAACATACATGCATACACATCATAAGAACTAGTCATACCATACTACCAAAATTATATTGATAAGAAACCCATCATCAATCATAAACAAAATAAACGAATCATCTCACTCGAACAATCATATAAAAGTTTAGCCGAACATGACAAATAAATTCAAAACACAAGTCAAATTTATCATCATGAACAGAAGTTAATGTAAGAACTCTCAAAATTATCCTTAAAATACCCGTAAGTGAAAACCCGGACCCCTGAAACCCTAAACCACATTCAAAATCAAGAAAACCAGAAATTTGGGTTCCAGGCGGGCCGCGTAAGACTTAAGAGTATCTTACGCGGGCCGCGTCAACTCATGTTTGACCGGATAAGTGTTCCGGGTCCAAGTTTAGGTTGTGGTTTACGCGGGCCGCGACAGGTCCTAATTTTACCTATAAATAGCCCGTCACTTGCACAATCCACTGGTGTCAAAATCTTTTCGTAAAAACGAATTGATAGCACTCTGAAGTCGAAAATAGTAATTAATTAGCGAGGCGCTGCTCCGATACCGGGTATTAACTCGATCGCTGCTACGATTCAATGTCCGATCGATTAAATTATCCAATGGATGTTTAAGTGCTGCCCACATTAGGGTTTATGCTTTGTCATTCGTCGTTAATACGATGGATGTTTAAGTATCGCACTTTGTCATTCGTTGTGAAGGTTTAATCTCGTGAGTTATCGTAAATGCTGTATTAGTTACTAACTGAGTTCGTGTGCATGTTATTAAATTTAGGTTAAAAAGGCTAATCAGTAGGCTAGGCTCTGCTCAAACTAAATCTGCAATGTGAGTCATTCTCTTTTTATCAAATTTGATTTCAAAAGCATGTTTATTTTCAAGGTTATAATTACAGGGATTAAGTCTTTGTAATCATAAAATTACAGCCGGTATGTGGGGTATTGTATACATTACTTGTTCCCGTCACCATTGGACAACGAGTTAGCCAATGGGTGATCTGACCACAGTCACAGAAACAAGTCGAGTGACAAATACTGTGGGTAGTTGGTTGATATAGAAACAATGTAATCACCCTTAATACTGTAAATTATACCAAACGGGTCGTTTTAGTAAAAAGAATGATTCACCAGTATTTCCCGCTGACAAAACCTTTTTCAAACATGTTTCAGGTGATCTGTTGTGATCCAAGGAAAAGTGCCGTGAAGCACTACAAGCTTAAGGAAGTGGCTCAAAATAAAATAAAGAAACATGTTTTGTAAAAATAAAGATTTCTCCGTGAAATCATATGATTGTAAACTACCGGGGTTTATCCCGAGTTGTGAAATAAAATAATCGGGAAATTTCAGTTTAGAAAAGATCCTGAAGAAAAACTTCCGCTGTTAACTCAATTAATTAAATACCACGGGATTTTCTGTCCCGCGGCTCCTGAAACGGGTCAAACCGAGTCGGGGGCCGTGACAGAAAAAGGCGGTATCAGAGCCACTGATTTAAGTATTTAGAAAATACTTAATTTTACTAATTGCTATTTTGTGATTATGTGTTTTATTAATTCACTATTTATTAATTACAGTATGGGTAAGCGAAAGCTTTCAAATATCTATCTTAAATTAGATAGGTCGTCAATCGAGAAGGGAAGTTCATCCCAAACAAAATCCTCAAAATACCTAACCGATCCTGATGAAGGAATCTTTGTTCGTAAAGCACACCATGAGGAACCACTTTCTCCTGATAAAAGAAGTTTGATTATTAAGAAAAGTCAGGAGAAAATAAAGAAAACCCGAGAAAAGAAAGTTAAACAGGAAACCCAGGAATTAACCAGTAAATCACCATGGGAAGACAAGTTAGATGAAAAATGGGCAGATCTTTATATGTTAGCCACTGTAGCAGTAAATGCAAATTTTTAAATATTCAAGTTTTAGTACCCTTATCACCTACAAAACTAGAAACCTTATCCAGTAGATAAATAAGTTTACAAGTAAACCTCAGTATGTTTAATTTTTAGTTATCTTTTGTGTTACATTAGTCACACGGTATGCAATAAAATTTAAAGGTTATTCATAAAATTTTGTTATAAAATTTTAACTTAGCATTTTGTGTATTTTGCATATATGTTAAACAGCATGAATGACTTGTCTGAAGCCCTTCAAGACCTAAATCTCTATCCGGTGAAAATAGAGGTTTCCATAGATTTCAATAGGTATATACCAGACATAGAAGAACCTATGGAATTCAACGCTCCACCTCTGGAAAAGCCAAAACCTAAGAAAAGAAAGAGATTCGTATGGGGGAGGCATGTACGTAGGAGAAAGCTAGCTAAGAGACTTCCTAAAATAGAAAATCCCTTAGATAAAGGGAAGGGGATTGAAGTTAGGGAAGATTCTAGGAAAATGGAAATGGAATTTGGAGAAGGTTCTAGACAGAAGGAAATAGAGATTGGAGGAGGTTTTAGACAAACCCAGCTAGAAATCGGGGAAAGCTCTAGCCAAGTTGATCAGTTACCATTTCAGGATGAATTAGATCGCGCATTGGCAAGCTGTGATATAGTCAGGCCTGTCAATAATAACTTCTACTCTCATCCTATTGAAAATCAACTCCCTATAAATTTGGAACCAGCAATCCCAGAACCAATAATCCACACTCAACCTCAAGGAATGGACGAGTGGTGGACTAATGATTGGCAATTCCAAAACCTTCTCAATAGTCCTTATTCCTTTCTTCCTCAGTTCAATCCAGAACCTCTACCAAATCCACCGATGAGTAATGAGAATATGGCTGAACTCCGCTATTTTGGCGAAGAGCTGATGGATGTTGGGAATAGGATCCGAGAAATAGGAGGACAAATTTCATGGAAATATGATGAAAGGGAACATCGTTATTAAAGATGCAAGTTGACGAGGGAGAAGTGGGTAGTGAATCTGTGTTTGTATAATAACAATAATATTAATAAAAATCAGTATGTGTAAAATAAACAACAAAACGGCTGTAAAATAAAAATGTATATGGAAGTATAATATAATCTATAAAATAAAAAGAAAATTTACAATTTTTGGTTGTATAATTGTTTACATGATTATGTGCGATTAATTGTTATATTGGATTGTTTCTTATTTTATACTAATTATTTATTTATAAATTAATTATCAGATGGCAAACATTGGTAATGAACCAGTAAATGAAGTAAATCAATCTGAGCAAAATCAGGAAGAGCAATTGTTAAATAGGCAAGATATCGAGGATATCATTGCACAAGGAATAGCCAATGCTATTCCAGCAATCATTGCTGCTGCCCAGAAACCTGTTAAACCTCAATCAATCATTCCTAGTAAACGTACACAAGGCGACAATTTTAGTAATAGTATAAACGGAGGAGGCAATCATATTAATAATAACAATAATGATCTGCAAGCCCCAATTTTTAAGAAAATGAAAGCTGCAACACTTGGTTGCACTTACAAAGAATTTCTTGCCTGTAAACCAGCTGAGTTTGCAGGTAATGAAGGGGCTATTGCAGCACTGCGTTGGTTAGAGAAAACTGAGGCAGTAATCACTATAAGTAAATGTGCTGAGGAAGATCAAGTTATGTATGCGTCAAATCTTTTTAAAGAAGGGGCGCTAGAATGGTGGAACACAGTATTACAAGCTAAAAGAAGGATCGAGGCATATGCCATGAACTGGGAAGAATTTAAGAATCTTGTAGAAAGAAAATTCTGTCCCGAGTATGAAAAAGATCAAATGGAAAATAAGTTCCTAAACCACCGGATGGTGAATGTGGACTGTCGAGGATATACTTTGACATTCTTCGAATATGCTAGAGTGGTACCAACGCTGGCTTCGCCAGAACCAGTACTCATTTCTCGCTATATTTGGGGATTAATTAGAGAAATCCGTAATATCGTTAAAGCTGCGAGACCTCGCACTATTGACGATGCGGTAGAATTAGCTAATACCCTCACTGACGAACTGGTACGCACAAGAGATGAAAATAGGAAAAAGGAACTGGCTCAGAAAATTACCCAAGGATTTCGGGTGGGTAATAATAGCAACTTCAAGAGAAGAGGAACAGGGCAATCTTCAACTTCTCCGTTCTGCAGAAATTGCAGAAAGAAACATTATGGAAGATGTAATGTAATCTGCAACTTTTACAAAGCCATAGGACATCGCGAAGAAGACTGCAGGAAGAAAACAAGAATCTGCTATAACTGTGGAGAAACAGGACATTTTAAGCCAGAATGCCCTAAATTGGTTAAACCAGCAGACAACAAAACCAAGGCGACCGACGGAGCTACCAAGAAGAATGTTCGAGCCTTCCAGTTGACCACTCAAGAAGCAGAACTCATTCCAGATGTGATAGCTGGTACGTTCCTAGTTCACAACATTTACGCAAAAGTATTATTTGACTCTGGTGCAAACCAAAGTTTTATCAATACTTCATTCTGCCAAGCTCTTAATTTACCTTTAATCAACCTTAGGCAGATTTTTATAGTCGAAACGGCAGATGGGAATTCAGTTAAAATAGATAAGGTTTTGCGGGAAGGAAATATAGAACTTTTAGGTCATAAATTCTCTGCAAACCTGTTACCTATGAAATTAGCTGAATTCAATGTTGTGCTAGGAATGGATTGGTTAGTAGCTAACCATGCTCGAATCATTTGTGATAAAAATTCTATAGAAATTCAGGCACCTACCGGAGAAGTAATCCGGATTACAGGAGATAAACCACGTAAACCCATGAAGTTCATATCAGTAATGAAAGTTGCTAGTTATGAACGAAAACAAGGAATAGTATATATGATTTCAGTAATCATTAGTACTAGAGGTAAAGAACTTAAGGAGATTCCTGTAGTCTCAGAATACCAAGATATATTCCCAGAAGAATTACCAGGATTACCACCAGATAGGGAAGTAGAATTTAGGATTCATCTAATTCCTGGAACTACACCGATAGCCAAGGCACCTTATCGGTTAGCTCCTACCGAAATGTTAGAACTGAAAAAGCAATTAGATGAATTACTAAGCAAAGGATTCATACAACCTAGCTCATCCCCTTGGGGAGCGCCAGTATTGTTCGTAAAGAAGAAGGATGGTTCGATGAGAATGTGTATTGATTATAGAGAATTGAATAAGGTTACAATTAAGAATCGATACCCATTACCTAGGATTGATGATCTTTTTGATCAACTTCAAGGAGCTAGATACTTTTCTAAGATCGACTTACGTTCCGGATATCATCAATTGAAAGTACAAGAGGAAGACATACCTAAAACTGCTTTCAGGACTAGGTATGGTCATTACGAGTTTACAGTCATGCCCTTTGGGTTAACGAATGCTCATGCTGCATTCATGGACATGATGAATAGAATCTGTAAACCCTATTTGGATAAATTTGTAATTGTTTTTATAGACGATATACTTATTTATTCCAAAAGTCAGACAGAACATTGTGAGCATTTGCATGCACTCTTAACTGTGTTAAGAAAAGAAAAGCTTTATGCCAAATTCTCGAAGTGTGAATTTTGGCTACAAGAAGTACAATTTCTAGGACACATGGTGAATCATGAAGGTATTCATGTAGATCCTGCTAAGATAGAGGCAATTACCAAATGGAGGGTTCCGCAAACTGCAATGGAAATTAGAAGTTTTATAGGTTTAGCTGGATATTATAGACGGTTTATTAAGGATTTTTCCAAGATACCTGTACCATTAACTAAGCTAACCTGTAAAGCCATTAAGTTTGAATGGGGACCTAAACAAGAAGAAGCCTTTAGAATCTTAAAGCAGAAATTAACAAATGCTCCCATCCTAGCTTTACCAAAAGGGACTGAAGATTTTGAAGTATATTGTGATGCTTCAAAACTAGGATTAGGATGTGTGCTAATGCAACGCAAGAAGGTAATTGCATATGCTTCAAGGCAATTGAAAAAGCACGAAGAAAACTATACGACTCATGATTTAGAATTAGGAGCCGTAATTTTTGCCCTTAAGATTTGGAGGCATTATCTGTACGGAAGTAAATTTACTGTCTATACAGATCATAAAAGTTTAAGATATATATTTGGGCAAAAAGAGTTAAACATGAGGCAAAGGAGATGGATGGAAATCCTAAGTGATTACGACTGTGATATTCAATATCACGAAGGAAAGGCAAATGTAGTTGCAGATGCCTTAAGTCGTAAATATCATAAGAAACAACGACGGGTTCGTGCTCTTAGATTAAATCTACAGTTAGATTTAATGGAACAATTGAAGTATTTTCAAGAAACAGCAATCAAGGATAATGCTGAAGGAATGAAGGGAAGAATAAAAGAATTAGAACAAGGAGCTGATGGAATTTGGAGATTCCACAAAAGAAGAATTTAGGTACCTAAACAGGGAGAATTAAGAAATAAAATTTTAGAAGAAGCCCATAAATCTAGGTATACCATGCACCCTGGAAACAATAAAATGTACCAAGATTTAAGAAACAACTTTTGGTGGATATGAATGAAAAAGGATATAGCTCGATATGTTTCTAAGTGTCTTACTTGTTCACAAGTTAAGGCAGAACATCAGAAACCTTCAGGTCTACTACAACAATTAGAAATGCCTGTATGGAAATGGGAACTCATAACAATGGATTTTGTTACTAAGTTGCCCAAAACCAGAAAAGGTAATGATGCGATTTGGGTAATTGTGGATCGATTAACCAAATCAGCTCATTTTCTACCTATGAAAGAAACCTTTAGCATAGAAAGGTTGGCAAAGTTGTATGTAGATGAAGTAGTATCCTTACATGGAGTTCCACTCTCCATTGTATCAGATAGGGATAGTCGTTTCACTTCTCACTTCTGGACAAGTTTCCAAGAAGCCATGGGAACTAAACTAAACTTGAGCACGGCATATCATCCTCAGACAGACGGACAAAGTGAAAGGACAATCCAAACTCTGGAAGACATGCTTAGAGCATGTGTAATAGTTTTTGGTGGAAACTGGGATGACCACTTGCCATTAATTGAATTCTCCTATAACAATAGTTATCATTCAAGTATAGAAACTGCCCCATTTGAAGCACTATATGGAAGAAAGTGCAGAACTCCAGTATATTGGGCAGAAATAGGAGAAAGTAAATTATCAGGTCCGGAAATTGTGCAAGAGACCACTGATAAGATCACTTAAATCAAAGAAAGATTGAAGATGGCTCGAGATCATCAGAAAAGTTATGCAGACAATAGAAGGAAGCCATTGGAATTTCAAATTGGAGACAAAGTACTATTGAAAGTATCTCCTTGGAAAGGAGTAGTTCGATTCGGTAAGAAAGGAAAACTAAGCCCAAGATACGTAGGACCATTTCAAGTGATCCAACGTATAGGACCAGTTGCTTATCGTTTACAACTACCAGAAGAGTTAGCTGGAGTACATGACGTATTTCATGTATCCAACCTCAAGAAATGTCTATCAGACGAATCTTTGGTAGTACCTCTCTAAGATATACAGGTAAATGAGAAATTAAAAATTGTGGAGAAACCTCTTCAGATAGAAGATAGAAAGGTGAAGTTTCTCAAACACAAACGGTTAGTACTTGTCAAAGTCAAGTGGGATTCAAAGAGAGGACCTGAATACACTTGGGAGCTGGAATCGGAAATGAAGCGAAAGTATCCTCACTTATTCCAATGAATCTCGAGGACGAGATTCTAAATAAGGTGGGGAGAATGTAAGAACTCTCAAAATTATCCTTAAAATACCCGTAAGTGAAAACCCGGACCCCTGAAACCCTAAACCACATTCAAAATCAAGAAAACCAGAAATTTGGGTTCCAGGCGGGCCGCGTAAGACTTAAGAGTATCTTACGCGGGTCGCGTCAACTCATGTTTGACCGGATAAGTGTTCCGGGTCCAAGTGTCGCCTACGTGTCACACCTACTGGTGACTGGTCAAGGCTACTCGTAGACTGGGCGGCCACGCGGGTCGCGTAAAGTTTAGGTTGTGGTTTACGCGGGCCGCGACAGGTCCTAATTTTACCTATAAATAGCCCGTCACTTGCACAATCCACTGGTGTCAAAATCTTTTCGTAAAAACGAATTGATAGCACTCTGAAGTCGAAAATAGTAATTAATTAGCGAGGCGCTGCTCCGATACCGGGTATTAACTCGATCGCTGCTACGATTCAATGTCCGATCGATTAAATTATCCAATGGATGTTTAAGTGCTGCCCACATTAGGGTTTATGCTTTGTCATTCGTCGTTAATACGATGGATGTTTAAGTATCGCACTTTGTCATTCGTTGTGAAGGTTTAATCTCGTGAGTTATCGTAAATGCTGTATTAGTTACTAACCGAGTTCGTGTGCATGTTATTAAATTTAGGTTAAAAAGGCTAATCAGTAGGCTAGGCTCTGCTCAAACTAAATCTGCAATGTGAGTCATTCTCTTTTTATCAAATTTGATTTCAAAAGCATGTTTATTTTCAAGGTTATAATTACAGGGATTAAGACTTTGTAATCATCAAATTACAGCCGGTATGTGGGGTATTGTATACATTACTTGTTCCCGTCACCATTGGACAACGAGTTAGCCAATGGGTGATCTGACCACAGTCACAGAAACAAGTCGAGTGACAAATACTGTGGGTAGTTGGTTGATATAGAAACAATGTAATCACCCTTAATACTGTAAATTATACCAAACGGGTCGTTTTAGTAAAAAGAATGATTCACCAGTATTTCCCGCTGACAAAACCTTTTTCAAACATGTTTCAGGTGATCTGTTGTGATCCAAGGAAAAGTGCCGTGAAGCACTACAAGCTTAAGGAAGTGGCTCATAATAAAATAAAGAAACATGTTTTGTAAAAATAAAGATTTCTCCGTGAAATCATATGATTGTAAACTACCGGGGTTTATCCCGAGTTGTGAAATAAAATAATCGGGAAATTTCAGTTTAGAAAAGATCCTGAAGAAAAACTTCCGCTGTTAACTCAATTAATTAAATACCACGGGATTTTCTGTCCCGCGGCTCCTGAAACGGGTCAAACCGAGTCGGGGGCCGTGACAGTTAAAGACTAGAAAAACTATAAAGATTAACCCGTGTAATCAAATTTTGCTTCCCTGTGCTTTAGATCTTAAATTCTCGTGCCTTTTCTCTTCTGAATCCTTGCAATTCACTTTGTACAACCCCTTTTTCGCTTTCCTTGAACTACAATTGTTTTTAGGGTTTCCATCGCATTCCTTTGTTACCATGCTATGATTATGGGATTCGACTTTTGTACGGGTTGTAACCATGTACTTGGGTATGGGCCGTAACTTTTGACAAGGGCCCACTCTGGCTCAATCTGAACTTGGATGTTGTACTTTCTGTCTGATGGTGGTTACGATTCATATCCAATGGGTCTGGTAAGGGTCGTACGCTTTACCCTCTTCATAACTTCCTCTAGTCTTTTTTCCTAGTGCTCCTATTTCACTCTTTCACGGCCAAATTACTCCATTACCTACAAATCTCAACAAAACATTAATAACTATCTATTCTTACCAGATTTGAGATAATCCCTAAAAAACGGGTCTTTTAACACAAGAATATTACGTATCCTATGGCTACATCAGAGCCCATAACCAAACCTCAACTTCATTGTACGCCCCAACCAATGCTTCATCACAAATGTTATTAAAAGTAACATGGTTAATATGTAATCATTTGACACAACGGTCAAGACTAATCATGAAAGTGGGTGTTAACCAAAATAGTACTATTTATATAATCTACGACTTAATTCTAAGTTAATTATGTTGACCCGTGCCCTAAGTGTGATGGTGTTATCTAACTCATGTAACAATATATCATAAGCACAAACATGTATGTAAGCAATGTTTTCCCCCAAAAATAAAAAAGTAAAAGAACGGCCGCGAGATTCATTTGTTGGTGAAGGATTTGTATTCACAGGTTCCACAAGTTTGTTTGCACACGCTACATGGATCCTACGATGCAAGTGAACACTAGTGAGGTCTTAAGGACCAACTCCAGTAATGTATGTCTATATGTGTGCTACCATTTAAGTTTTAACTAGAAATTTTACCCGCCGCGCGTTGCGGCGGCGTAAATACGCAGTTTATCATACAAAGTATGTAACCCATACACTTGTGCTTCATCAAATTTCAAACAGTAACACGTGTAAACAAATTTTAGAATAACCAAGATCAAATATGTAATCAAGCATGATTGGTTGCATTGAAAAACATTCGCCTAGGGTTTAATCACAGCAGCATGCTCCTGATGACGCGTTGCGCCTCAGGCACGCTTTTTGAAACCAAAGATGCTTTGCTCTCGATCGAGTCTTCGCCATTTCCTAAAAAGTAAAATATCTCGTAAATACTCATCACAATAATCGATAGAGTGATATCTCAAGTTAGTAGGCTTTTGTGACCCATACCAATGAGCATTCCCAACCCAAACAGTCCCTTTCTGGAGATTAGTTTAGCCAAATGACACATTCAACATCTGAGCTTTCAAAATAATAATTATCAAGAGTGGTTAATTGGTTACCTCAATCGCAAGGCGAGACTGAAATAAATGGGTAGAAGCTTCACCTCACACCTATAAAAATCATGGAAATGTACAGCTAAGGTTGATTCTTGCAACTTTGGATGAGATTGTAAAATAAAGGGTTTGACTTCTGTCATCATTTTACTAAATTTCCAACTTCAATATAGATAAAAGAAACATCGTACGAAGTAGTGATGCAGCATTGTTCTTAGTTTTTGTGTATTAAAGTCTAAACTATCAACTTGCATTGAAGTCTATTGACGAGGGCCCAAACTGTTGGAGTATGAACCATCAGTTCCCTAAAGGCTGATTGAAGAGACATATGCACACTTTCGTAACCAAGATTTAAAAACACACAACATCCTAGTTGCTCGCCTTTATACACACGTTTCTAAGGAAATTTGGGCATTCTGAGACAGGTTGACAGTCAACCCAAAAGCTTCTGTTGATCAGTTAACTGCCCCACTTGCCAATTTTGTGACATCTAGGTATATGGATGGCGAATTGCCAGTATGTGGATTCTTACAACTCATCAAATAACAGCACCAAGAAAATTAACAGACTAACAAAAATGACCCATGGAAGTATGCCCTATAATAATACTGTCTCAAAAAACATGAAGCCAGACCAGCCAAAACATATCTATCAAAAAAATGTAAATTCTTACTTGCAAAACCATGAAGCCAGACCAGCCAAAACATCCCATTGTAATCATAATAACACCCTTGAGAGAATGATGTGAATCTACCCCATTGCGATCATAATAACACCCTTTTTGTTAAGTGTGGCTCCTGCAACAGTAGTAATTGTTCTAACTACTTTTGGCTTGGCTCCAACTACTTTGGCTTGGCTGTGAATACTCTTTAGGTTCACCACCTCAAGCCTGAGTCAACCAAAATTCACCAACTTATTCAAAATTATTCTTCACAAACATCAAACAATTGATCTCAATTCTAACTCTTCTTAGAGTCAATTTGAACTTGTGTTTTAATCATCATAACAGGTCAAAACGGTTCTACTCGAGTTGGCCCACAGACATGTTCTTTGATTTTCTATACACAGTTAACGTGCTACTTATGTTCATAAAAACAACAATATTATATTAAAAATCTTAAGTTTTGAGGAAAATAAACTACTTAGGAAGTTGTATGCATTAATAACAATTGTCCCCCTTTTAGTTTTAGCCATTATTATATTTTGACCTCTTTTAGATAATAGTAACCCAAATCGACCTGATTATATGTAACTGGGTCAAAAGAGGCCAATTCTTTGAAGGGATGGTGACAGCAGTATACATATATTTATATTGAAAAAGTATAAGTGTATGATGGTCAACCATTCTATCTTCCAAACAACTTCATATCAGACCTAGGTTGCTACCAAACACCTCCTGAGCATCCACCAACACTGCTATGGTAGTTCAGATCAGTTCCTGACTCTGACAACCACCGTGAATAGTCACGGTTCCTTAATGATAACCATTACAAAAGTCTAGTATCATACATCATGTTGAAGTCATATAATCGAAAAACAAACCAAAAGAAACAATCTTACATTAACATGATGTATAGCCACAGTTCCTTATCAATAACCATTGACTGGATCAAAGTGAGTGTTGTCACTCAAGTCTGCTACTGCTTCGCTGCAGCCCCCTTAAAAAAAAACAGTTCAGATTAAGTAAAAAAAACCAATTCAGTCCTTTATACCTCACCAATCAATCCTCAAAAAACAACAATGAAATAGGTAACTGGATTATATTTTTGTATTACTTTTCATATAACAAAAATCATGAATGCAAGGTTATCTATTATATCACACCAACTCAAGAACCCTAATCATCAGCTTCTTACTTTCATCATGAAACTAAAAGTATAAAAAAAACTCAAAAATACTAAGAACCCTAATTCTTCAAAAACAATACAGAATCAACATCCACAAATCAACCCTCCACAAAATCAAACCCAAAGAATGTGTGAAGATCATCTTATGTATGTAAACCACAACATCCACCCAAAAACAAACCTTAGCCTCTGCAAATGCAATATAAGAATAAAGTTAACAAATCCCATACCTAGGTGAACGGCTAGAGGTGCTCAGGTGAACGGTTGGGAACTCTGGTGGTGTTGTTCGCAGTTCACCGGCGGCAGGTATTTGTGCGGTGGTTCAATTCGCCCGGTGAATGGAATTTTGGGGGAGAAGTGAAGGCTTTGGTGGAGAATGACAGACGGGAGGGAATCATTGTTGAGAAAGACACACAGATGGTGGGGATGAAGAAGAAATGTCTGAGAAAACAGCCTTTCTCTCTATATCCTCTCTTCTTTCTAGGTAAGAAGGAACAAAGAAGAGTTAAAAGACCGACCCTTTCTCTCTCTTTACACGCGTAACCCACCACCCACCGCCAACTGAAGCCAATAAGCAGGCGCCCCATGTCCCCATGATGTATAAACGACACCAAAGACAGTACAACATAAGACAACACAAAACACTCTTAATGCAAAGAGTACAATCAGCAACTGCACAAAGCAGTTGCCAATTTATAATATATAATAATATGTAAGCATATGGTGTTTTGATGAAAATGGAGTTGTCGTTGGTAAGTACATTGACAAAAATAAATCAAGCATATGGTGTGTAGAGCTGATGAAATAATTCTTGTTTTGGACTTTACTGGTTATTTAGGTACTTTAAATAACTTGCAAAATATTTAAACTATTAATATTAATTACACGAGTTGGAAAAAAACCCAAGCTTGAAGTTTTTTGGTACATGGTTTCATTTGCAAACATTCTCCCTGACTTTTGTGTGATCTTTGTTTTGTTATGGTTCTAAACTTTTTGTTTTAGGCTATGTTGTGTTTTTTTTTAATATCTTGTTGTTGTTCAGAATCCAAACGTTTGTCCGAAACACAAACAGAAAGTAAATCAGACAAAATCGTTATTGGTTTGAATTCGATTGATTCGGTTTTTAACAGAAACCAATTAAAATTGAATTCAGATCGATTAGATTTTTCAGAATTCGGATCGAATCGGATATCAATTAGGGGCCATAAATTTTCAAATCCGAAAAGATTGTTAACCAAACCGATAAACACCCATACACATCTAGTGTATCTCTAAAGTGGATTGGCAAAACTGAAAAGCCAACAACAAGTCATCTTAGGATTAACACAACCAAAACAATCTCACAAGAATTAAAACATATATTTTAAACACATAACCCATTGTCATCCGATAAGCATTTGTTTCATTTTTTTTAATATTTGACCGTTAGCGATCAACATGTCAAAGATGACGTATACGTTGCTTTTATCGAAATCCCCGACTTTAGAGAGTCGTTCATTTAGATAAATTTGCCTGCTTCTTTTCATCCTCATTTTCGTTCTTTTACGCAGGCCATCCTCCTTATTTAAGTTCGCACCCAAGAGTCGTATCATCAAAAAGGCATTGACTCAAAATAAATAAACCTTAATCCTCGCGATCACAGAAAATAACTAATTTCTTGTAATAATACAAGAAACAAACATTGTCAGTGTTCAATCTAACTATTAAATGATAAGGCCACCTGGTGTGGAGAAACGCCCTTTGCTATATCTGCACAATGGCGCTCAAAACACTACCCTCTCCATAGCCAAAGGGGCACCCTTGAAGCCCTCAACCATAGGGACAGCAGGCATGAGAGGCTGAGCATAGGGGCGGATTTACACTTCGTTAGGGGGTTCTCAGAACCCATTCGTCTCGTAATTTATAGCGTTAAGTTATATACAAAATTCTGAAGGAACCAGTTAATATTTTGTTTAGGAACCTTACAAACAAAATTATAGATTGTTGTAGTGGTAATTATGCGAGCTTGTTAATTGCGAGTCCCCTTAAACCCTTTTTCCCCTATTATTTTTAGTTTTTTTTTTTTTTTTTTTAATTCAAAATCAAATTAGATCTTAGGGTTTTAACTTTTGCTCACTCATGCCCCTTTCTTCAGAAAACACGACAGAAACAGAAACACGCTCAACAGCCAGAGTCTTCAGCCTTGTCTCCACTCTCCAGCCACCGTCGCCGCCGTGGCACAGCCCTCGCCGGAGTCACTTCAGCCTCCACGCAACCCCTCCTGCCTCAGTCTCACTCAATCACTCTCTAGTCTCTTAATAATTCAGGTTCGTTTCGAAATATAAACCCTATTAATGTCGAATTAGATCTAGTTTGTATTGGAAATTTCTAAACACTATTAATGTCGAATTAGATCTTGTTTGTACTTGAAATTTGATGTGTTTGGAGCAATGCATTGTTTGTACTTGAAATTTGATGGGATTGCTAGTTTCTAACATTAATTTTTCGGTGAAATTATGGATTTTTCTAGATTTATAGAGTACATCTCAAAAACATCAAGGGATTGGGGGTGGGCACTAGTGATAGAATTCTACCACTCACATTATCCAATCAACTCATGCCATGTCATCACCCACTATTCTATCACTAGTGATAGAATTGTAGTGGCGGTGGTCATCACTAGTGATAGAATTCCATCACTCACAATTTTTTTTTAATTTTTTATTTTAAATTAGAAATTAACAATAAAACACTAAAATTATAAATTTCATTAAAATTAAAACATACTACTTCAATTTAACATACTAGAAATATTTTAGACTACAATTTAAAAAAAAAAACCTACTCCTCGTCCGACTCATGAAACTCCAAATCTAGAGAACCTACTAGTTCGATTAAATCGTATCTCAACCGAAAGTGAGTTTCTTCATTACGCAATTCTTGTTGGATATTTTGTGGAACTTGAACTTGTGTAGGAGGATCCGGCACCCAATCCGGGGATATTGCACGTCCGTCTTCTTTGATTATCATATTGTGCAATATGATACATGCATACACTATGCTATGTATTGCTTTCTTGTTCATCGCACGAACCGGTCGGTGTAGTATACCCCATCTACCCTTTAAAACACCAAATGCCATCTCAACATCTTTTCTTGCCGATTCTTGCAATTTTTTGAACACGATTTCTTTAGCCTCGACAGGAAATGAGGGAGCTTTCACAAAAACAGACCATGACGGGTAGATACTATCCACAAGAAAAAAGCCTCGTTTGTAATGTCGTCCGTTAACATAGAAAGGAGAGGAAGGTGCGGTACCATCCGTTACGGTTTGAAACAACGGCGACGTGTGCAACACATTGATGTCGTTGTTTGAACCTGGAACACCGAAATACGAATGGCAAATCCATAAATCATTCGACGCCACCGCTTCTAGTATGATGGTTGGTCTTTTGATGTCACCCCTAACATACGCCCCTCGCAACTCTCTTGGACAATTTTTCCACTCGATATGTGTACAATCGATGCTACCGAGTATCCTGGGAAAATGCCATCTAGCCTCATGTGCGGCGTAAATACGTGAGATGTCGTGGCTCGTCGGTTTACGTAAAAACTCTTTACCATACAACTTAATGACCGCGTTGCAAAAAAATTGCAAACATTCACATGAAGTTCTGGCCGCCATAGCTAGGTATTCATCATATTGATCGGGAGGGTTACCTATCGCTAGTTGGCGAATGGCGGACGTGCAATTTTGTATCGGCGTAAAACTTGGTTTGCCCCTCGCATCGTAACGTTCTTGAAACCATTCCTTGCTTGCTTCGATGTCTCCAACAATCTTTAAAAATAATTCTTTGGGTAAACGAAACCGATCTCTAAACGTTTCGGCATTGTAGAGCGGATTTTCCACAAAATAATCGTTCATTAACACTTTGTTGGCACGTATACGATCACGGTCTACCATCTTCTTCTTTGGGCGGGACGACTCGGTATCAAGTTCGTTATACACCAACACAACATATTTTAGCGTCTCATTGTCTGAAGACGACTCGGTATCGCTATCGCTAGACATCGGAAACGTCGAATCCGTAGGGAACTCCATTTGAGAAAGATGTAGATTGTGTGAAATGGGTTTAAAATGGTTTAAAGATGTAGATTGGTGTGTGTAAAATGGTTTAAAATGGAGATATAAATAGATAAAGGGTTTAAAGGTTTTTTTTTTAATTGAATTTTACCGTTATTCAACGGTCAAAACAAGCCCAACGTTCGAATTTTTTAAACTTTCAATGCGTGATGCTTTCAACGCGTTACAAATATAACGCGTTATTTTTAAGGTGGCGGCGGTGTTCGTTTTGTTTCCACGCGTGATGGGGTGGCCATCACGGACCACCCCGCCTCCCCTAAGTGCATAGCAGTTATAATGTGTTACTCTTCTTTAATAGTTTTCATATTTGATCTTGGCCTTTATATGGTGTTTGGGAGCATGAAGTTTGGGCGTTTGCAAATTGACCTGGTTGTTGGGATATTGGATACTGTTTTAATACTAAAACTCTATTAATTTGATGTAGTTTGCAAGTCATTCTAGCAATTGTTGATTTTAACATTTAATTTGATGTAAATTTGTAATCTTTTGAACCGACCAGAATCGTCGATCTGACCCTTTTTTATGTCCGGACATATGATATTGGAACCTTGGTTTTAAAATGCGCGCATAATGCGTGATGCGCCCGATGCGCTAATGAGAGCGCATCGCAACAGCTGATGCGATGCGTTTACGTGATGCGAGAATATTGCGCGCATTTCGCATGATGCGCTCATCGCATAATGCGCTCTGATGCACGCAACATTGTTTCTTATGCTTTTTTCCAGATTTTATGAACTGTGTTCGGTTTTTTCCATAATTAACATCTTAGTATGCTTGATTTGAACCAAAAAACACGACTCTTACCTTCTAATTACGTCAGTTGTTTTACTTTAAGTATGTTTTTATAAGTTTTTATGTATAAATAATTTTTAACTATTTTTTTTATAAAGAACGCATCACATACGTGATGCGCTCGCATCGCGCATCAGATTTTTGGACTAAACGCATCGGAGCGCATCACGCAATTTAAAACCAAGATTGGAACATTTAAAAAAGCGAACCCCTTGAAAAAAATTCCTGGATCCGCCACTGGCTGAACATTTGGAGCCCCTTGCATCTTATCCAATCAAATTTCATTTTTTTCGTTCATATTTTTTTTTTGCTTTTTAAGTTTAAATAGGCTTTAAAGGGGGCTTTGTTTCACACGATAACACTAAACCTAACTGGTTGGTTTTGTCTTCTGGATGTGTATTTTTGGTGTAGTGAAGCCCAGTTTAGTACTGGATGGGCCTCTTCATAAACGGCCCACATATGATCCAAATCGGCGAAACTCCCCCAATCCACCATCTGTCTGTCAGTGCTCCGTTTTCTACTATTGTTCTGTCACTGCTTACAATACATACGACGTCGTCTGGCCGTCTTCTTTCATCTTCTGAAACAGGCGGAGTTGCTGTTATTCAACTTCTTTGTCTCTGATCTGTTTTGATACTCAGGTGACAATTCTATCCTCTGTTAGCTGTTATATAAGTGTTCATATCTGTTTTTAGAATAGGGCCTTTCAATCTTCGGGCGACTAAGAACTATATTAATTCAACCTGAATATAACTAGACTCACTGCTACAAAGGGCATTGCTGGTTAAACCCTAATTTAAACTGAACTTTACTTTAGTATTAGTAGAGTTTTAAATTCTTTCATAGCATTTGTATGTTATTATGACACTTGACTATTCTGATTAGGTAGACTCATATTTAAAACTTTTGACAATACTGTATAACACCACAACCATTCTTGATTTTGTCATCATACCCATAACCTGTTCGATAAATTGCCCAAATGGAACTAAAGAAAATTTTTCTGTTGTGTCGTGTGTTTACTTAATGACTACGTCTGAATATCCGATATCTTATAATTTCACTTAGGTTATGGATGTGGGACATTGCTACCTAGATGGAAATGCAGACGTTGTTGAGTTTTGTCCCCATGATTCGTTCCACCATGTCCTCGCAGCTTCAACCTACACGCTGCAAGAGGGTGATCAACCAAGTAGATCCGGAAGCATTTCTCTTTTCAACGTGGACCTCGACAGAGTCGATTTGTCCTATAGGTTGAAAACTGCGGGTATCTTTGATATGAAATGGAACCCAGTGGGAGCCAACGCAACACATCCATTGCTTGCTCAAGCAGACGCTGATGGTTTCTTGAGGGTTCATCACTTAAAAAACTCTATAAACGGTACACTAAATTGATAAAATAAAATGTCAGTATGTATGATTTAAACTCATCAATTGTAACATGATGTAGGGGATGCTTTGAAAGAGGTACATAACCAAAAAGTCAGCTCGTCTATGTGTCTATGCTTAGACTGGAATCCGTCGGCTACATCGATATCAACGGGGCTTTCTGACGGTTCGGTCTCGATAATATCTATTGAAGAGACCAAAACAAGCATTCTACAAGAATGGAAAGCCCATGACTTTGAGGTCTGGGCTGCTTCTTTCGACCCGGACCAGCCACATCTGGTCTACACCGGGTCAGACGACTGCAAATTCAAGGGCTGGGACTTACGCAACAGTCCATCCGAAATTGCATTTCAGAATTCAAAAGCCCATCAGATGGGTGTTTGTTGTATTGCAAAATCTCCACATGATCCCAACACTTTATTTACCGGAAGCTATGATGAAAATTTAAGGGTATGGGATGTGAGATCGATTTCAAGGCCCGTAAATGAAACATCGATTAATTTAGGTGGCGGGGTTTGGAGAATCAAGAACCATTCTGTTGTTCCCGGATTGATTTTGGCGGCTTGTATGCACAACGGGTTTGCTATTGTTAAAGTCGATGGGAATGAAGTTAAAGTGGTGGAAACATATAACAAACATGATTCACTTGCTTACGGAGCAGATTGGTATAGAGGGAGTATACGCCATCTAGACAACAAGGAGAAAACTATCGTTGCTACATGTTCGTTTTATGATAAACTCCTTCGAGTCTGGGTGCCAGAAAATGATATAATCTAATATTTGTAAGTCTATATTTACTTAATGTATTGATCACTTCTAGGATCTATAGTCTCATCATTTTAGAAAATTTGTTCATCAAGATTTTCATCTTCATGATAAGTTGATATAATGTTCTACACTTCTACTTGGCTCTTGATAACAGGATGAAAAAGAAATATTTTGTTGAAAATGATAGATAGGGTGGAGAAAATTTTGAGGTTATCATTATTGGATCTCAATGAGGCTAAGGTGGTTCTGATTTTTGTGGATATAAGCTAATGTATTGTGATAACATATACAGGGGACCATTTAAAAAAATACTAGCAGGACTTGCCAATTTGCCATTGATTTTGGAAGCACTCAGAAAGTCATTATTCTTTCTCAGAAGAAGTTCACATTAGGCTTAAAACAACCGGCAAAAATTATGACTATAATGTCACATGATCATGTAAAAAAAAAAAAAACACACCTCTTTGGTAAAAAGTTTGACATAAAAAAATAAAAATAAAATTAGATTGTTTTGATTTCTACAAACCACATGGAATATTGTGGTCCCTGGTGACTTGAGGTTACATAGAATTGGTAAGGTACGGTTAAAGAAGTAGAAGTTACTAGTTATCAGTAAATGTAAATCTGTGATACATTGTTTTGTCATTTTTACAAGTTGTCAGTTTGCAATAGGTGTTGAGTATGATGGTTTGATGTTTCTATTTTGGCCTCATAAACATTATCACTTTTCTCTTGGTGTGTTGCACTTCATCCCCCACCTCAGCCACCCATGGTCCACAAGAGAGAAAGATTCCATCAAGGATGGTTGCATAGCAGAAATAGATGGAAAAGTCTAAAAAAAAGGTGTAAAGAGGAGAAATTAGTATTACAATGTCAAACATATTGTGCTAATCTGTTGTAATGTGATTAAAGCTGCAACTTTGGACCTCTGATTAAAAAAAAAAAAAACTGGGAGAAACCATATTTGAGTTGGATCTCTGATTTAAAAAAACTAGGAGAAACCATATTTGAGAGCTTAAAAGTAAGGATGTAAACGAGTCATGCTGCTTATAGCAGTTTTTAGAGGCCATTTAAGGATTTTGAACAAAATCTCATGTAGACAGATCACTTAATTTACACCCATAAATCTCTACATGGTTCACGGAATTAATCATGGAAAAAAAGACCAGGTTTCTTATTATTTTATTATTATTTTAAGGATTTTAATGTCGTAAAAGAATTTTCAATATTAATAATAAAATGGAAGGACTTATTCGTTTTTAAAACTCAAGATAAATAATTATACAAAAATAAAGTCCATTGAACATATGTCAATAAAACAAAATTCCATGAGAGTGAGATTTCATATTTATGATTATAACATATGTGTACTTAATTTAGATCATTACATCTAGTAGTGTAAAAGAACCAAGCTTAGGTTGTTCAACTTAATAGAGCTTTAACTTGGTTTGTTTATGCTTTTTTTAGATATTTATATAACATGGGTAAGGTTATTGTAAAAAATGTTAAAAGTGTGAGAAAGGTGAGAAATATTGTGGAGATTACATGTGTCATAAATCTAAATTAATTCAAAAGGGTAAACAAGTAATTTTATTATTAATTCAATTAATTAAAAACTTCCCATAACCGCCACCTTAATTATAGGAAATTGATTTTTTTTAAAAGATCTCTATAAACACCATTCAGCAAGTATATAACACCATTCAACAAGTATATAACACCATTCAGTAAGTATATAACACCATTCAGCAGGTATATAACACCATTCAGTAAGTATATAACACCATTCATGGACTAAACATCTGATCGAAACATATTTTTTTCTCTATATAAGTATAGCAATATGGTACTCATATTAAAGATAAAAAACACTCGTTATTATGGTGTAATTTTTTTTAAAAAAAGTTACGTATAAAAAGTTATTGACGTTTAAAAAAGAGGGGGGAAGTTACATGTGCATTAATGTTAGTTTCTTAATTTAAAAATGTTAAATTTACCTATATACCCTTAATCTAGAAAATTAATATGTTTAATAGTAAAAATTATTTACAATTTTGTCATTATGATCTCAACCATTAGATCAAAGATCTAATGGTGTAGATTCTTTCTTACCTTTCTTACAAAAAAACCCATTTTTTACAGGAACATCTACCTATATAACATAATATGAATAATTTACACTCTATATCTTAATTATACATATGATAATATTTATCATGCAAGTATATATTATATTTTTACAAGTAATAGACTCGTTTAGAATCACAAGTGAACTTAATAAGCTTGGTGTATAAAGCTTTGACTTGAATTCAGTTACTAAATGAACTTCAATATATGCTTGAGCTCATTTCGAGCTCATTTAAGCTTGACCCAAGCTTTTAATAAGCCCGTTTTATATAGTTTGATACGGGCTGTCTACATCTTACCATACTCATATCATACCTTAGCTTTGCTATTGGTGGGATTTAATTATGTATAATGATGATGCTAAATAGTTCACTACTGATTTGTCTCACGTGCACACCTAATTGAGTTCATGATTTTCTTCTACCATAGTTAACTATCTTATTAAAGTAGCTTATGCTTATTTTCTTTCATTTGATAAGCTATTTTTAAGTGTTTGGATTAGCTTATATTCTACAAGTTGATAATTAATAATTAATCTTTAGTTGTTTGTTAAGTTATTTTGTATTATGTGAATGAGTATAATATCATTGTGTGTAATGAGTAAAAAACCATCTTCTTCAAATAAGCTTATTCAAAATAAGCTAAAAAACCATGTTCTCATAAGCTTCTTAGAATTAGCTTATATAGGGTATGTTTGGCAAAAGTAGCTGATGGCTGGAAGTTAGAAGCTAGTAGCTGTAGCTGGTAGCTAGTAGCTGTAGCTTTTTAAATATATTTGGTGTTTGGCAGAGTAGCTGGAGCTTTTAATAAAATGTATAAAATGACTAAAATGGACATAACTAAAAATTTAAAAAGTTTGTGCATTAAAAAGTTCATTATCATTAGAGGTTAAAATAGTCATTTTTTTCCCTAAAAGCTTGTAGCTCCTTCTAAACGCTACTAGTAGGAGCGTTCAACCAAAAGCTTCAAGCTCCTAACCTAAAAGCTTCAAGCTCCTTCAACCAAACAAGACTTTTTATTGAGTGAGAGCTTTTTTTTTTAAAGCTTAAAGCTAGAAGCTCCTAAAAGCTCCATGCCAAACATATCCATAAGCTAATAAGCACAAGCTTAAAAAGCTAAACCAAACACCCATTAGTGCTTATTTTGTAAAAATAAGCTAAAAAAGCTAAACTTTGATAAAAAAGCTAGGCCAAACACCCCCTAAGTTTGAATTTAAAAAATGTACGTTTGCGTTTTAGTAAAAGAGGCTTAAGTTTTAGAATTTGATAAGGCCCTAACTATCTGCACACCCAGTTTGCCTATCTGCACACTTAGGGTTTACCTACGCAGCGTATTGGTCAATACGCAGCGTATAGGGTTAACCCTATACGCTGCGTATTGACCTATACTCAGCGTATATAAACCATGGATCTCAGTTCTTAATAACCAATCATTGCACAGAAAACAAGGTTTATATACGCTGCGTATAGCTCTCTACGCAGCGTATATAAACCATTAGACTTTTTTGGGTCATTTTGGTAGGTTTGAGGGATCATTTTTTCACAAAGTTTATATACGCTGCGTATTGACCTATACTCAGCGTATATAAAGGTCTGAAAATGTCATTTATACCCTTGTATTGAGGCTATACGAAGCCAAATACAAGGGTAGTTGTGTCATTTTTGTCTTATACGCTGCGTAGTGACCTCTAAGGAGCGTATATAAAGCTCCATTTTTGTATTTTTTTTTGTGTATTCCTTTGTTTATTTATAAAAAAAGTAAATTAATTGTGTGTATTTTGGGGTATTTCCATGTTTATTTATAAAAAAACAATATTATTAAAAATAATACAAATATTATGAATTATAAGAATTAAAAATAATACAAATATTAGGTCCCGTATTGACCTCGTATAAGCCTATAAGTGTGATATCGTGTCGTATAGCGTCGTATAGGTCACGTATTGACCTCGTATAAGCCTATAAGTGTGATACCGAATCATATAGCGTCGTATAGGTCATGTATTGAACTCGTATAAGCCTATAAGTGTGATATCGTATCGTATAACGTAGTATATGTCACGTATTGACCTCGTATAAGCCTATAAGTGTGATATCGTATCGTATAGCGTCGTATAGGTCACGTATTGACCTCGTATAAGCCTATAAGTGTGATATCGTGTCGTATAGCGTCGTATAGGTCATGTATTGACCTCGTATAGGCCTATAAGTGTGATATCGTATCGTATAGGTGTGGTTTAGGTCCCGTCTAATCCTATATGCATATACAAGACCTATAGGAAACCTATACGAGACTTATACTACACTATACGATACGATACGATACTATACAATAACACCCGTATAGGCCTCTATACGAGACTTATATACTATACACTATACGATACGATATGATGCAATACGATACGATACGATACGATGCAATACGATAAGATAATTTAATTTAAACGATAACAATATAATATATTTGTATTATTTACGAATAATATTGTTTTTTTATAAATAATTTTCTTTTTTTTATAAATAAACAAAGGAATACGATAATTTAATTTAAACGATAACAAAACAATATATTTGTATTATTTACCAATAATATTGTTTTTTTATAAATAATTTTCTTTTTTAATTTTTATAATTCATAATATTTATATATTTTTTTTATTTTTATTATTATGTTTGTATTATTTACCAATAATATTGTTTTTTTTATAAATAATTTTTTTTTTTATAAATAAGCAAAGGAATACACAATAAAAAAAATACAAAAATGGAGCTTTATATACGCTCCTTAGAGATCCCTACGCATCGTATGAGACAAAAATGACACAACTACCCTTGTATTTGGCTTCGTATAGCCTCAACACAAGGGTATAAAAGACATTTTCAGACCTTTATATACGCTGCTTAGAGGTCAATACACAGCTTATTTAAACTTTGTGAAAAAATGATCACTCAAACCTCTCAAAATGACCCAAAAAAATCTAATGGTTTATATACGCTGCGTATAGACCAATACGTATATGACCCTTGTTTTCTGTGCAATGATTGGTTATCAGGCACTGAGATCCATGGTTTATCTACGCAGCGTATTGGTCAATACGCAGCGTATAGGGTTAACCCTATACGCTGCGTATTGACCAATACGCTGCGTAGGTAAACCCTAATTTTGCTAGGGTTTGGTGTGCCAATAGGCACTTTAGTGTGCCAATAGGCACACCCTTTGATAAATATATAGTTTCTTGAAAACAGGTCCATCCTTGCTACAATTTGCTGTCTAACTGTATAAGCATGTTATATGTTCTCCATTCTGTCTACCTAGTCAACCAACATATACCAAGTAATATTTAATAGAATCCAGTGTGTTTCTTTATGTCTTAAAATCCAAATAAAATAATATATGTATAATTATTGGTCTTCTTATCAAATTAGTTCAATCTAAAATTATTTTATTAAACTCTCTAAACAAAATGAATGATTTTTGTTTTCTCGAATGTCAATTTTCTTTATTTCTGTTATTTGTGAGACTTGAACACAAGACGTTCAAATCATGGTAATCGTAAAAGGTTTGTCTTTACCAATAAGGTATCACAGTGGCGGATGCAAGATTTTATTCTTATGGGTTCCTTTTGCTAAATTTTCTTTAATTCTCACTATTTTTTCTAAATTCTACAAAGTTCTCACTAATTTTTTCCGTTTTTTTCCAAACGCATTGGATTACTGGGAACCCATAAATGTGGGCTGGATCCGCACTTGAGGTACAACCCATTTGGTGAATGAATGAATTTTTATCCTGTTTTTTTTTTTTTTACGTTCATGTGTCCTATTCCTGTGATTTGTGGTCATATGTATATGCCCATATTGATGGCCAAATCATAAGTCATCTTTCCCTATTCAGCATTTACTCTCTCTCTCTCTCTCTCTCTCTATATATATAGTCACGGAGTAACAGTTTTACATGCTTTCTCCTCCTCCACTAACCCTTCAAATCATTTCATATCTAATCAGTCTACAGCCATGCATCTGCGTATTTCATGAGCTCACACCACTCTCTAATGGCTACTCTGCTCAAATATACCAAATACTACTCATTGGTTATCTGTATATTCATTGTTGGATTATTATGTGTGGAAGTAAAGAGTGAAGTTTCTGTTAACTTAATCAAGAAACCTGAACCCCATCTCCAATCTTGACTCCCCTACATTTTCTTTTCAAGTTAAAAATGCTGACTTTTCTTGCACCAATTGTACCTCCAGCTGCAAGGTTTGTACTTTATTTACCTCTCTCTGTTCTATTTCTTGAACCAAAAATGGAAAAAGATTGTAACTTGGTACACCTCAGACCCTGTAAGCAGTAATCTGCTAGTTCATGTTTTTTTTTTTTTTTTTTTTTTTTTGTGGATATAATAAACTGAAAATGCTTCAAGATTTAAACTTTGTTGATAAAACTAGCATGCAGTTAGTTATCTTGAACATCAAGTTTATGCAAGCCCAAAAAGAGTAAAAGACTATGACCCAATTCGTGAAAACTAACATCTTACTTTAAAGATTCTTGCATCACAAATCTTGTAATCCATGCAATTTTGTTTATGCATGGCTTGGGAATTGGGCCAGTTTCTAGTTTTCAGATCAACTCTGTGTCAATTTGGATTCTGGCTGAGCCCATTTGACCACAAAAGTCAAACGTTGGTTTTTTTAGTTATGAAATTGGAATAATTAATTCTAAAGAATTGGGTTTTTTTTCTTGCAAAAATCACAAATTTTAAAAAAAATGAAACTAAAAGACTGCAATTCTAACTAATCTTATTCAAATCAGTGGGTGCCTTTTTTCTACAATATTATATAGTCAAAGAAAAATAGTTAAATAGGTGGGTGGATCAAACCGGTTAAAATTCATCTTAAAATTCGTCTAAAGTTTATTTTTAATTTAAATATTTTTTTAATTAATTATGTTATTAGTATCATATTAATGTATTTTTAATCATAATTTATGTGTTAATTATTTATAAATAATTGGAAAAGGGTTTCTTAAATCAACCCAGCCCGACTCGTTTTAAATCTTACTAAAAAACGACCCGTTGGAACATGTTACCCCGCCCCACCTTGTCCGTTTTGCCACCTCTACAAACGTTATATCCGGAAAATGTAAATGTATTTCTTTTGGTTGCATGCAGCTGGATGATCTTGTGCCATCAAACTGTTCATCTGGAGAAATTTCTTACACTGAATTGCGAGACGGGAACCATACGTTTGAAGTGTGCAGCAACGGGTCTCATCTGACCCGTTGTGCTACTTATGACTGGACCATTGGTTAGTTAACATTAACTCTCCTTCATCATATTCGTTTATTTTAGTAACTTTAATCATGAACAAAACTTTAACAAAATATACTCATTGGCCCTGCAGACACTGTTCCCCCGACAGCATACGTTACAGCATCAACATCCTTTACAAACGCTTCAATCGTTTCTGCGTTTATAATTTTTAGTGAATCCTGCAGTGGCAGTGGTGGTTTTGGGTGTTCATCTGCAAATGACTGCAGCGTAAGTAGGTGCTTCCTAGCGGTAAGGTAAATAATCTGAATCTATAGGTTATACATTTTTCAACTAAAAAGTTCTTTTTTTTGCACTTGCAGCTTCTTGTTTATGGTCAAGGCCAAGTTATTCCAAACACTCTAAAAACCATCAAGCCGAATCTTGAATATTCTATTTCTGTTAATTTATCTACAAACGTTGATTATGGAAGAGTAGTGTTAGTAACAGACAGATATTTGTGTAGAGATGCTGCTGGAAATCAGTTTACACGAACTACGGGTTCCAGTTTCTTGGTTCATTTTGGTAAGTAAAAAGTAGGTAGTTTGACTCAAAAAGTCAACTGTACTCACTTGTTGACTGATTTTGCAGACAGAAGACCTGTATATGTTGACCTGAGGACTCATATACCTGAGCAACTACTTCAACTCGATAACAATGTTAGATCGGTTCAAGTGACTAACAAACACAAGAACTTGAAACTGTATCTATATTTTTCCGAACCCATAGTCAACACATCAACCGAGGTCTTTAATTCACTCAAAGTTAGTCAAGGATCACTCGTTCCAGCCACCAACAATAACGAAAGCCTTGGAAACCGAAGATTCGGGTTTGAGTTTGTAGATATTCACGATATCGCCATTGTCACCACCACGCTCGATTCAGGATCACTTATAAGCAGACTAGGCACCCCGGTTTCACCCGTTGCACCAGTTACATTTCTTTATGGTACATTTGAGAATTTAGTTTTAAAACATGGTAGCTTCAACTTAAAACGTTGAGCTTGTTTTAACGGATTTATCTTTTGTTGGAAACATGTGTAGATTCTCAACGTCCTTATGTGAGATTAAGCACGACGACCCATATGAGGACACAAGAGGAGCTTATCCCCGTCATGATAAAGTTCATGAAGCCTGTTTTCGGATTTAACTCATCTCAGTTATCTGTTTCTGGAGGACATATGCAAGGGTGAGTCTTTCTTCTTTGAGTAATGTACACAAATGGTCCTTGTGGTTTACTAAAATTTTGGATTAGGTTCTTAGCTTTTTAAAAGCACACAGGTGGTTCATGTGGTTTGTACTCTGTAACACATTTAGTCCCCAGCTTTTTCCAAAAGTACATGGATGGTCCCTGTGGTTTGCACTTTGTCACGCATTTAGTCCCTAACTCGGAAATGCAAAAACCTTTGGATTTGTTGGCTGGGGACTAAATACGTTACAAAGTGCAAACCACAGCGACCATCCGTGTACTTTTGGAAAGATAGGGACCAAATCCAAAATTTTGGTAAACCACAGGGACCATCCGTATACCTTACTCTTCTTCTATAAATTTGTATTTTGAAATTGATTATATGATCTTTTGTAACTTCTGTATTACATATTTTGTGCAGATTTCATGAAATAAGTAAGAGTGTCTACAAAGTTGACATTAAACCGACTGAAGAATGGGTGATAGTGCAAGTTCCAGAGAACGTAACAACAGATGTTGCCGGAAACAAGAATCTAGCATCAAACGTCTTACGGTTTTTTCATTGTATGAACCATCGGTTCTTGAATCTTTATACAGTTCTTGTTCTACATTATGAATATACACGACTAATAAACCTGTCACAGATTCTGTACCGGCTGCATCGTTGGCGCTTTCTACCTCCGCAACCGCTGCTTTCGTGTTGACCGCTGTGGTTGCAACCCTGCTGACCGTTTCCACCGTTTCCCTCCAGAATCACGGAGCATTTGCAACTCCGTCACCATTGTTAACTACGAGTCCCGCAAGGATTCTTTTTGTAAGTTGGTTTTTTAACTACTGTACACTTTTACTTTTAAAAAAGATGATGCTAATTGGTTTGTTGGCTACATGAAACCAGCGAATTGTATGCCACATTCAAATCTTTGCGTTATCCGGATGGTTAGCGGTACCTTTACCTGTCGAGTATAGTGAATTTGTAAAGGGTTTAAGATGGAGTATCCCGTATTTCAAACTCCCGTGGGAATGTGGTTACGTGAAGCCCGTTTGGCCTATGAATCTACATTCTTATGGTCCTAGAACTGGTGAATTTAAGCGAAATAAAGCCAAGAATATTGACAAAGTTGACTCGGTTTTTGGATTGCCACTCACTGCAATGGAGTATAAGTCATTTTTTGAGGTTTGATGGTTCTTGTTTCTCAACATTGTTAGCTGTTTTTCTTTTTGTCAAGGTTTCTAATGGATGTTTGTATACGCAGAGCCAAAATGTGTTACCAGAGGCCGAATATATAGGAGATTTAAATGATTCACTTGGGTAGGTTAGATTAAATTATATATATCAAGTCACCTTGTTTTATACCTTTTTATCTATTTTTTTTTCCTTACGGCGACTCATTTCAAATGATCCATTTTTGTCACAACCTGTATTCACCCGACCACTTATCTGTTTTTTCGCGCTTAATTAAATTGCTTACAAGTATCGCTTTGAGTATATCAATTGAACTTGGATTATTGATTCAGGTGGACAGATTTCAAACGGAGTATGTTTTGGCTGGCGGTCATGAGCGGCGGCTTGATTATTCTGCATATATTGTTCCTCCTCGTACTTAAACTTAGAAAGAAAAAAGAGCAAGAAAACACTTACGTCTCGGTCATTTTCCCAAGATTTGAAATCTTTCTGGTAATTCTTGCGGTTCCATGTGTTTCTGCAGCCTCAGCATCCCTACTCAAAGGTAATTTTGTACAGTCAAACTTTTCACCTTTCAATTCCAAACTTTACATAGTTTTGTCACTACCTTACAATGGTAACTTTCCAACTTGCTTATGTTTGCTACACGATATTTAAACACTCTCTTATAATTTCTTGAAACACTGGATTTGGTACTAATTTTTCGGTTACGAAGATTAGTCTGTTTGACCACAAAAGTCAAAACTTTATATTCGTTTTTTTTTTTCAGGAGGATCTGCTTTAGCAATTACAGTTGGTGCTCTAATCCTAGGACCCGTAATTTTCCTAATACTAGCATTGTTCATGTTCCTTTCTATCGGAATCTCACTCGGTAAGCTACTTCAATACAAAGAAGTTCATCACGAAGATCAAAAAATGCATTGGTACCAAGCACTAGTCAAGGTAACGTTAGGCCCCGGAAAACGCGGCCAATGGACCTGGATCGACCCGTCAAATTCCAAATGGCTAACCATCTTAGGCCCACTATTTGAAGACCTAAGAGGCCCACCAAAATACATGCTCTCCCAGATTTCTGGAGCATTAGATTTCAACACAACCCGAAGCAGCATAATCGCATCAGACGACGAAAACGAAGACGCAGAAGCACCCTTTGTCCAAAAAGTGTTCGGGATTTTAAGAATCTACTACATTTTCCTTGAATCAATCAAAAGGGTCATTTTAGGAATCTTGGTGGGTATATATGCAAGAAACGGTTATTCAGAAACACCCACAAAAGCATTACTATGTGTCACTTCATTCCAACTGTTTTTCATGGTCCTCAAGAAACCCTTCATCAAGAAAAAAGTTCAACTGGTAGAAATCATATCAGTTTCAAGTCAAGTTGCAATCTTTATCATTTGTTTGGTTCTTTTAAGAAAAAATCTTTCAACCCATGATCAAACCAACATCGGGATCACCATGCTATGCTTGTTTCTACTCGCATTCGTTGCACAAATCTTGAATGAGTGGAACTCATTGATCTGTCAAATAAAACAACTTGACCCAGATAATAAATCTTTATGTACAGGTTTAAAAATAGCATCTTGGGGGATTCTTTTGCTTTTTGTCCCAATGAAAAGCATTGAGGGTAAGTTTCCGTTGAAAGGGCAGAGATATGACGGTGCTCCAGCGGCGGAGGCGGTGCTGGCGCGGAGGTTTACTGGGTTGCGTACACCGGAGCGGCCGTGGATGAAGCAGTTGAGGGATTTAGCTAAGGGTAGTTTTAGTAGAGATGGTACGACGGATCCGTCGAGTAGTCAGACAAAGTGGAGCGGGTTTTGGAGTGGGAAGAGAAGTGGGAGTTCTTCGCAGGCGAGTGGGACATCCATGGATATGAAGGCGAAACCGAAAGCGATGTATAAAGATTTTGAAGCTATTTTTGGGTTGAATAAGTGATTTTTATGTGTTTTATAAGGTATGATGATGATCATACTTTGGTGCTTAATTGGATTGTAAATATGATTGGTTATGAAAGAGAGGTTGGTTAACATGTAACAACAATTTGAAAGTTTGTTAATTTTTGGATTATTGTAAGTTTTCCTTATAACTTTATATTAAAAACAGTTGTTGCATAAGATATAGAAACGGTGGAGGTATCCACAACCCCCCCCCCCCCCCCCCAAAGTATCTACACACCCCCTAATCCTAAATGACCCTCATTGCCTAATACGCCTCAAACTGGCCCCACCCATACGCCCCTCATTGCCTAATACGTTTGAAAAGTATTTACACACCCCTACCATCTAATTAATGCCAATCATTGGGTGTCAGCCAATGATTACCAATGATTGGGGTGTGTGAAACTTTATTTTGATAGGATATTTGTACGGGGAAGTTGTGAAATATTAAGAAAATTAATATTTTTTTATAAAATGTTGTTATAAAAAATTGTGTTAGTATTACAAAAACTTCATATTTTTATGAAATGAAAATGTGTACATTATAAAATGCCAATTTTTTATAAGTATTATTAAATGTCAATTTTTTTTTATAAAACGAATTGTATATATTATAAAATGCCAATTTTTTATAAGTATTATTAAACGTTTTATTAAATGTCAACTTTTTTATTTATCAATTATTATTATGTGTTTAATTTTATTAAATGGGTATATTATAACTTTTTATTAAATGTCAACTTTTTTATTTATCAATTATTATTATGTGTTTAATTGTTTCCATAACGCAATGTGTATGTTAAAAAATGTCAACTTCTGAAAGTCTTTAGTTGTTTTTCAATTGTCGTTTATTAGCCATAACGCAACAAGAAACGTAATTCAAAATGTAATTAAACAACGTTTTATATTAATACACAAAACATGTAACTTTGATACAGAATGTAACGACTAAACCCTAAACCCTAGATCGCTAATTGTTACATATTTTTGAATTCCTGTACATGAAAACGATTGGTGCAGCATACACAATATAAAGACAGCCCCAGCTGTCTTGAAATTGCGTACCGAACCCTACCTTCCAACGGGATTCTGCTTCACATCTACCACACTGAAATGGCACAAGGGATCAGGAGGTTGGAGCGGTGGAGTCGGCATTTCGTTTATCAACCACTGTCCAGTCTTCCGCCTCTTGTCAGGATGGTGAGCGAAGTGGCATTCCCGTTGGTGGAAGGCTCATGAGAACACTAATGAACTCCTCTCTTGGAAGGACATGTCACGGGGCAGACCGCGTTCGCTAGCGTCACTTGGAGCTGACGAGTCAACAGGCTACTCCGATAACACGTAATCCTAGATCGGCGTTCTAGTGCATGAATCTGAAATACGAACGTAGTTTCTCCATAAGGATTACGCTACCACCACCGTCAAAACACCGACTTTCGATATCCTGTTAATAAAAAATACAATTTAGCATTAGACTCGACATTCGAAAATATATTGTAAAAAAAAAAAAAAAAAAAACAAAACACCACCACAGCCAGGGGCGCAGCATGTAAGGGGCGGGGAGGGGGCGCCCGCCCCCCCGAACTTTTCGGTTAGTAGTGTTACGTATGTGTTTTTCGTATAGAAATTTTTAGGGATATACGTTTTCACCCCCCCGAATTTAAAAAAAATTATGTATATACGTGTTCGACCCCCTCGGTTTTATAAAATTTTTTTTGTATATACGTATTCGACCCCCGCTTTTCTATTATGTAGCCCAAATAAAATACTTAATTAGCCCAAATCAATTTATTATACACCAAAATCATACAAGCCCAAAATAAAAGCCCACCATCCAAAAAAAATAAACCCAAATTCGGTCCTGGTGGAATACGAGCATAACCAGTCGCACGCACAGAACAGAAGGGGGAAAGAAACCCCAAATCGCTGCTGACCTGCTGTTGTTGTTCGAGTCCGAGGGCAGGGGTCTTGAACTTGCTCGATTTCTTCACGAATCACGGCTCATCCTCAGGTATGTGTGGTCTTGTACTTGTTCGACTTCTTCAATTATCTTTAGGTTTAATCTAGGACTTCAATTTATATGATTTAGGTTGAAATTGGGGGTGAATTTTAGCCCTAAACTTGTTGAAATTGTCAATCTTCGACGGATTCTTCT
Organism: Helianthus tuberosus; assembly: GCA_030545235.1. NCBI lineage: Eukaryota > Viridiplantae > Streptophyta > Magnoliopsida > Asterales > Asteraceae > Helianthus > Helianthus tuberosus. The sequence goes on along the minus strand of CM060403.1, from coordinate 186,325,069 downwards.
TGAATCTTCATAAGGTATGTGTTTTTAATCTTTAGGTTTAATTTAGGATTGCAATATATGTGATTTTGGTTGACATTTGGGGTGAAATTAGGGCCGAATTTTTGCCCTAAACTTGTTAAATCTTTATGTTAACTTGAAATTTGGGGTGATTTGTTAATTTGTTATTAGATTATGCTATGGGATTGACCGGCTGCTGCTGTGCCTGCTCTTGTTCGACTGCAAGCTGCTGCGCTACTTGTTGTGGTCTTGTTTGACTTCTTCAATCTTCATAAGGTTAAAGGTATGTGTTTTTCTATCTTTAGGTTTAATTTAGGGCTACAATTTATGTGATTTAGGTTGAAATTAGGGGAGAATTTTAACCCTAAACTTGTTGAAATTAGGGGTAGAACTATAATTCTTCAGGCAGAAATTAGGGCAGAACTGAATTTTAGCCCTAAACTTGTTGAAATTAGAGGTGAATTTTAGCCCTAAACTTGTGATTTAGGTAGAAATTAGGGGCAGAACTGAAATTAGGGCTGCAATTTATGTGATTTAGGTTGAAATTAGGGACAGAACTATAATTCTTCATCCAAGTGAACCGGGTACCCCACCTTCCTCTTCTTTTTAATGTTTTGGTGTTTTTGTTCAATTGTTTGTTAAACAATGTTTAAGTTTTAATGTTTGAGAACATTTTTTATTTGATATTAGCGTCTGACCCGACCCGAATCGAATCACCGACGTCCGACCCGAACATAGAAATTTTTTTTTAGGTCCGGTGCCTTCCACCCCCCCGAACTTTTTTTCCAAGCTTCGCCACTGACCACAGCCGACCCACCACCGCCACCACCACAGTCCACAGCCGACCCACCACCACCACCACCCCAGCCGACCCACCCCCACCACCACCCCAGCCGACCCACCACCACCACCACCACCAACACAGCTGACCCACCACCACCACCACCACCCCAGCCGACCCACCACCACCACCACCACCACCACCAACACAGCTGACCCACCACCACCACCACCACCACCCCAGCCGACCCACCACCACCACCACCACAGCCTACCCACCACCACCACCACCACAGCCTACCCACCACCACCACCACCACCCCAGCCGACCCACCCCCACCCCAGCCGACCCACCCCCACCACCACCACCACAACCACAACCACAACCACAACCCCAACACCACCACCACCACCACCACCACAACCCCAACCCCAACCCCAACACCACCACAAACCGCCAAAATAAAACCACAAAAAAAAAAAAAAAACAAGGGTAAACAAACCTTGAATATTCCGACCATATAGACCGATACGAGAGCAAAAACTATACGAGAGACGCGTGCGGTCCCCTTCCGGATTGTCATCGTGTGGTCCAGAACTCGTCCAAAAAATAACTTTTGTATTTGGATATGTACTTGTTCTCGTTTAAACTATAAAAGGAAGTGAAACTGAACTTCAATGAGACCCGTATGGGTCGATGAGAGGCATATGCAAGTGGGGTGTCATAAATGTCCTGTCAACTTTTCAGAAAAGGTAGGTGGATATGGGTCTCATCGGGCTATATGAGGCATATGGGCTGAAAAGTTGTCAGGATCCGTACCCACCATACGCGCGTATGGGCCTGTGAGCGGCATATTGGTTTGTTTTTTTTTAAAAAGCTTGTATATGTTGGTTGCAAATGTCGGGTATTTTTCTCATCCTTACTTGCGACAGAAATATACACCATCTTCACAATCACAAATTCACAATGGTTGTTTGCAGATGTGGTAGGACGGCTGCACTAAGAACATCTTGGACTGAAGCTAATCCCGAACGTCAATTTTACACTTGTCACAGTATGGTATGTTTTTAATGTATTTTTTTCCATTAACCCTTGTATATTAGTGATTTTTTTTTCGCGTCAGCGTTCTAAGTGCAACTTCTTTGTGTGGGTCGATCCTCCCATGTGTCGTTGGGCATGTGTGGTCATCGAAGAACTGATGGATATGAAGGCTCTGCTTCGAAACGAAGTCAATTTTTTGAGAGAGGAGGTTCGAATTTATAAATTGCAAGAAGCAGAATTTGAAGATATTCATTCAAGTGTTGTTCGTAAGAGGGAACGTTGGTTGATAATCAGTTGGATTTTTTTTATGTTGTTTGTCTTGTTATTTTTCAATGTTAGTATGTAAGTTTATGCAAGACATGTAATCGAATATTAATTATAAATGCCGTTTTTTATATATATTAAGTTTAAAAAAAAATGTAATCGAATATTGTGTTGTTTGTCTTGTTATTTTTCATTGTTATTATATATACTAAGTTTAAATTTTTTTTTTTTTTTAAATAAGTCGACTAACTAAGAATAAATAACAAAACGAACAAACATTCATGAAGTTACAAATGTTTAAACATACCAAAATAAACAAAAAGAAATAAATATTTGTTCATACATGCCCACAAATGTTTAACAAAATAAAATTCACCCAACAAATACAAATACTAATCATCCATCTCCTCATCACTGTCGTCAGAATCATCCACACCACCTGCATGCGTCCTGGACGGACCTGCCTCCATGTCGAAACCCGAATACACTCGTGGATGTGGCGGGGGTCGAACCGGCAACCCCGCCTGGGTACGTCTCTCGGCCTCACTAGCCATCACCCACTCCATCAAATCCTCCATCTGGTCCATCCGCTGAAACTGCTGTGTCCAGCTGGCCATCATACCATCCTGACCCGCCACCAGCCTCTCAAGGAGACGTTGGGTGGACTGAGGCAACCGCACTACATGATAAACGCGTTATGGAATCTGTGGCGGCTCCTGCGGATGCCCCTGGTCAACCTGAGGCTCCATGTCTCCATCCATAGCAGGCACGTCAGCAATATGCGGCATCTCCACCTCCCCAGCCTCGAGTAGTGCCTGGTGGACTATCGGTTGGGGTTCATAAATCTGTTGGTGTTCGTCAACAAACCGATGCCCGATATCCAGAAAGTTCACCGCAATCTTCATCCTTCTCATCGTCCTAAGATCTAAGAGCTCGTGTGGTGCTGGGGCCGGCATATCATCAAGGAATGGGTAATACAGACCGCAATGTTGGGCAATACGCGTGATAAACGCCTCTCCAATCAAACGGCTACACCTCTGCCGTTTGCCGTACGAGGCGAAATACTCCGCCAGACAGCGATGGAGGGCGCACGGTGTGCCCGTATATAAGCAGTACAGAAAGAACAGATCCACCTTCGTGACCCACTCGTTGCTTTTTCCACGCGCAGAGATCGACGTGGCAATGCAGCGGTGTATGTAGCGAACGAGTGGGTCAGGAATCTCAGAAACTCGGGCCTTCTTACCGAAGGGTCCAGGACATAGAGTGGGCCACCAAGCAAACAACTGATCATCAGGCATAGCCCAAATCGCGGTGGTATAGATGTCCTGAACCAACTCATCATCGGTATAGAACCCGGTGGCAACAGC